>CAMZMU010000052.1:81267419-81912841 GCA_947311845.1 Poa pratensis | reverse complement strand
GTCAATCGACAAACGACCATCAGCATCAACACCAACCACGGACAAAGGTAAAGCGCCAAGCACAGAGGACCCTCCGATTGAGGTACTACTCATTGAGCCCACATGGGCTCAACCTTTCCTTGCATACATGCTTCGCGATGAACTACCAGAAGACATACACGAGGCCAAGCGCATCACTCGACGAGCAAAAGCATACACCATCATAAACGGTGAGCTGTACAAACGCAGCACTTCAGGTATGCTCCAAAGATGCATTGCATTCGAAGATGGCAAAGATCTCCTTCGAGATATTCATGCAGGTACCTGCGGGCATCACGCCGGCAGTCGATCCTCATAGCCAAAGCCTTTCGAGCGGGGTTTTACTGGCCGACAGCGCTAAGTGACGCAGAAGACATCATCAGAAGATGTATCGGGTGCCAGAAGTTCGCTTCCAAGCCGCATGCACCAGCATCCGCACTCAAAAACGATACCATTGGCATGGCCCTTTGCCCAATGGGGACTCGACATGGTAGGGCCACTCAAAAAGTCATCTCCTGGCGGTCATACTCACCTACTGGTGGTAGTCGACAAGTTCACAAAATGGATCGAAGCTATCCCCATCACAAGCTCGACAGCTTCTACGGCAGTCCGTTTCATACAATCGATCATGTATCGGTTTGGAGTAATGGACAGCATCATAACCGACAATGGCACAAACTTCACAGCAGAGGAGTTCAAATCTTCTGCAGGGAACAGAACATCAAGCTCAACTACGCCTCTGTGGCGCATCCGCAATCGCACGGGCAAGTCGAAAAAGCCAATTGACTCGTGTGCAGCGGCATTAAAAAGAGATTACTGGTACCACTCAAAAGGGCCGCAGGTGCATGGGTCTATGAGCTCCCAGCAGTACTCTGGAGCCTGCGGACCACCCCCAACGCCTCTACACAATACACACCATTCTTCATGGTCTATGCCGCAGAGGCAGTGCTACCTTCTGATGTCAAGTTTAACGCACCACAAGTGGAAGTATACGAGGAAAATGATGCAAACAAAGCACTCGAAGACGTAGACGATTTATTGAAGAAGCACGCAACACGGCTTTAGCACGTTCGGCTGTGTATCAACAAGACCTCCGCAACTACCACAGCCGTCGACTGCGTACAAGATCCTTCGTGGTGGGAGACTTGGTACTACGGAGAAGCAGAAAAAGGTTCACAAGCTAGCCTCACCATGGGAAGGACCTTACATCATCACGGAGGTCATCAGTGATGGAGGCCTATCGATTGAAGAACGCGAAGACCGGAGAAGAAGTATCAAATCCATGGAACGTAGCGCACTTGCGTCGTTTCTACGCATAGATTCTCTAGTCTCGTATGTAATGGCTCGATATGTCGGAAGAACCAGCAGGTTTCAGACGCACTCTTTCCCTTACCAGGGTACCTAAGGGGACTGGAAGGTTTTTAATGAGGCAGCCTGCTGGTCGAACACAAAGTTTGAAATAAAAGCATGTGTTCCTCCATATTTTTCATATACATTTTCTCGACATAATCACATCTTTTAAAACTGAAGCACACAAACATACTCATAAATGTAAAACTCACAATACAATAACACAAACCCCACTCGATACACTCGGGGGCTGGGACAAAAACAAACCCCACTCGACAGGCTCGGGGGCTGGGAAAAACACAAACCCCACTCGACAGCCTCGGGGGCTGAGTCAAAAAAGATAGCATAAAATTCACAAACCCCACTCGATAGGCTCGGGGGCTGTCATATATATACACATAAAAACGTTCTGCTATATACACGAGAGTACGTATTTACACTCGGGGCTGTCCCAATTACACAAGAAGGCTTACAAACTAAGAATTTGGTTCATCCTTTATATCCAACACGGGGCCAAAAAGCTGCTCCTTGCAACGATTGATGAAATCTTCAGCAGCAGGGCGCGTCTCGATCAGGTGTGTTTGGGATATGAGTGTCCCTGTTGTAGGAGGTCGAATCGCAAAATTTGGCTTACGACTGCAGATGCGAGCCATAGTGGCATTAGACCCAAGAATAGCAAGCTGCATCAGAGACTCTTTGACTAAGCCTGCCACTCGAAATATATCAATCAAAGGGAATAACCCTTGCGGTTGCGGGCCTGATGGGAAGAGTGCGCTGTTTAAGCGAGTGAAGATACGTCTGCATATCTCGAGTACTTGGGCGTTTCGCCATACTCGATCCTTCAAAGTAAGGAGAGTGCGGGCGTGCACCTTATCCAAACAGAGATGCTGTTTGCTAGTGGTTGGTGTCTCAACAGCATTTTCTAGGAGTCGATTGACCCTCCTGTCTTCCTGCTTGAAATCAGGCACAAAACCTGCAAAAACCAAAGTCACTGGTTGAGCACGCCAAGCGAAATACATAAATGGTTCAGCAGAAAATGTGATGTCATAAACTTACAATCGAGTTGCCTATTCAAATTATCAATCTCACCAAGAACATATTCCTCGCGCTGAGTAGCAAAACTGGGACGTGAGCGAAGAAGTTCTAGCTCAGCTCGAGTCTTCTTTAGCTCTTGTTCCAGCATGACCACTCGATTCCTGGCACAATCCAGTGCTCTAGCATCACTCCTCGAGTGGCTAGGCGTTTGACTGTTGATATGGGATGAAGACGGTACGTCTGATGCATATCCTTCAGTCTGGATCAGAAAAGAAGAAAATTCAAAGACCCATACATATAAAGCTCATTGAATTTTCATGCATAGCTCAAATTACATTGGGTCATAAGTATAAGATTCAAAAGCATACAAGCCAAATTCGAGTCATAAAATTACAATGCTTTCAAACAGCGAAAAGGCACTGGCTACTCCTGGGCATGCGAAACAGAATCTGCCTTGTTCTTATGCGACTGAGCCCTAATGGCATCAGCTCGACGTTCCATGGTCTTGATGCACACTTCGCCCAGACGCGTGGCAAGCTCGGTTACGCCTTTAAAGGACAAAGGTTTACCATTCGACTTCTTGGGGTAATCCGATAAAACACGCTCGAAGTCAACCTCTATGCCATTGCCTAACACAAGCTTGAGGGTGTACTCCAAGCCGCGTACCGTGCACCCGCAGGCAAACTCTGCCACAGTCATTGATCCAGTGCCAAAAGCGGCAACGAGCCCTTCGACGGTTGAAGGCACGTCTGTTGTAGGGCGCATCTCCATGTGAAGGTCGCCAAGAGCGCCAGTCGTGGCTACCAGTTCACCCGTGGCCTTGGATAAGACAGACTCGAGGTCCGCAATCACATTATCAAGTGATAATGTGTCACTCGATGGCTCAGCCGAAGAAGAGGCGCCGTCAGATCCTTCAAAATTACAAAAAAAGATCAGAAAGTGCAAAAAGGAAAAAGCTGCTAAAAAATGGTAGTCGAAATACAGAAAACGTACCTTGGCAGAACGGGCCATAGTCGACAAATGAGCAGCAATCTCCTTCTCACGATTGAGGGCAGCATCTTGGGCTTGATCAAGAGCTTTCTTGAAATTGGACTCTTGGGTACCGAGTTTGGCCCTTAAGTCCTTGACTTGTTCTTCCAGGATGCCTACTCACTCCTCAGATGATTTCTGTTTGTCTGCAAAAAGTCATAAAGTATTTTTCGATCAAAATACCAAGCCGTCAAGCAAATAATAAAGCCTGAACTACGAACAAAGCAATCGCACTTACTCGCTAGGTCAGTCGAGGAAGACTGGAGGGAGTCCCTCTCCTGCTCTACCCGAACGAGGGTCTGAACCCATGTGGCCAAGGAAGCATACATCGGCTCGAACAACAAGCAAAAATAAAGATTCAGAAGAAGAAGCAAAACTTTCAATACATAAGCAAGACTCGAAAAGCACTTACGTGATCGGTCCAAGAGGAGGAAGAAGAGGCTATGTCACCCGCAGTGGTAGTAGCCGTTTCCTTGTTCAGGTTAGCAGCCTCCACTAGAGCTGCATCTTGTGTAATCGCAGGAGTAGTGGCCGGGCAGCTTCTGGGTGATGGAGGGCTGCAGGGCAGTCGAAGTGTCCACAGCAGGAGGAGACGGTGGTGATTTACCACTAGCATTATAAAACAAAGACATAGTCAGAGGAAAAAGCAAAAGTCATGAACATATTGTCAAAAGCAACAAAAAGGGCTCAGATTAAACCTTGACTCTTCGTCATCATCAGACTCAGGCTCGTCGTCTAGAGTAAGCGCACCTAATCGAGGAGCGCCACCAGAAGGGGCAGGGAGACGAGATGACAATGAAGAGATAGCCAAAGGATGACTCTTAGAGGGAGAGTGGGTACCCGAGTTACCGGTATCCACTTGGTTATCTTCCTTCGTCTTTTCACTCGATGAATCTTGAAGAGCGAGTCGCGAGCGTTTGGCCTTACGAATGACCAGCTGCTCTTCTGAATCGGCTGCGACCTCCGTCACAATCTGCTCTACTTCCTCCCCGGTCTCGTCTGCAGGATTATCCGCAAGAGTCGTGTAAGCAGAATTGGCTTCAGCCAAAAAAATGGTAGTCGAAATACAGAAAACGTACCTTTGGCAGAACGGGCCATAGTCGACAAATGAGCAGCAATCTCCTTCTCACGATTGAGGGCAGCATCTTGGGCTTGATCAAGAGCTTTCTTGAAATTGGACTCTTGGGTACCGAGTTTGGCCCTTAAGTCCTTGACTTGTTCTTCCAGGATGCCTACTCACTCCTCAGATGATTTCTGTTTGTCTGCAAAAAGTCATAAAGTATTTTTCAATCAAAATACCAAGCCGCCAAGCAAATAATAAAGCCTGAACTACGAACAAAGCAATCGCACTTACTCGCTAGGTCAGTCGAGGAAGACTGGAGGGAGTCCCTCTCCTGCTCTACCCGAACGAGGGTCTGAACCCATGTGGCCAAGGAAGCATACATCGGCTCGAACAACAAGCAAAAATAAAGATTCAGAAGAAGAAGCAAAACTTTCAATACATAAGCAAGACTCGAAAAGCACTTACGTGATCGGTCCAAGAGGAGGAAGAAGAGGCTATGTCACCCGCAGTGGTAGTAGCCGTTTCCTTGTTCAGGTTAGCAGCCTCCACTAGAGCTGCATCTTGTGTAATCGCAGGAGTAGTGGCCGGGGCAGCTTCTGGGGTGATGGAGGGCTGCAGGGCAGTCGAAGTGTCCACAGCAGGAGGAGACGGTGGTGATTTACCACTGGCATTATAAAACAAAGACATAGTCAGAGGAAAAAGCAAAAGTCATGAACATATTGTCAAAAGCAACAAAAAGGGCTCAGATTAAACCTTGACTCTTCGTCATCATCAGACTCAGGCTCGTCGTCTAGAGTAAGCGCACCTAATCGAGGAGCGCCACCAGAAGGGGCAGGGAGACGAGATGACAATGAAGAGATAGCCAAAGGATGACTCTTAGAGGGAGAGTGGGTACCCGAGTTACCGGTATCCACTTGGTTATCTTCCTTCGTCTTTTCACTCGATGAATCTTGAAGAGCGAGTCGCGAGCGTTTGGCCTTACGAATGACCAGCTGCTCTTCTGAATCGGCTGCGACCTCCGTCACAATCTGCTCTACTTCCTCCCCGGTCTCGTCTGCAGGATTATCCGCAAGAGTCGTGTAAGCAGAATTGGCTTCAGCCAAAAAAATGGTAGTCGAAATACAGAAAACGTACCTTTGGCAGAACGGGCCATAGTCGACAAATGAGCAGCAATCTCCTTCTCACGATTGAGGGCAGCATCTTGGGCTTGATCAAGAGCTTTCTTGAAATTGGACTCTTGGGTACCGAGTTTGGCCCTTAAGTCCTTGACTTGTTCTTCCAGGATGCCTACTCACTCCTCAGATGATTTCTGTTTGTCTGCAAAAAGTCATAAAGTATTTTTCGATCAAAATACCAAGCCGCCAAGCAAATAATAAAGCCTGAACTACGAACAAAGCAATCGCACTTACTCGCTAGGTCAGTCGAGGAAGACTGGAGGGAGTCCCTCTCCTGCTCTACCCGAACGAGGGTCTGAACCCATGTGGCCAAGGAAGCATACATCGGCTCGAACAACAAGCAAAAATAAAGATTCAGAAGAAGAAGCAAAACTTTCAATACATAAGCAAGACTCGAAAAGCACTTACGTGATCGGTCCAAGAGGAGGAAGAAGAGGCTATGTCACCCGCAGTGGTAGTAGCCGTTTCCTTGTTCAGGTTAGCAGCCTCCACTAGAGCTGCATCTTGTGTAATCGCAGGAGTAGTGGCCGGGGCAGCTTCTGGGGTGATGGAGGGCTGCAGGGCAGTCGAAGTGTCCACAGCAGGAGGAGACGGTGGTGATTTACCACTGGCATTATAAAACAAAGACATAGTCAGAGGAAAAAGCAAAAGTCATGAACATATTGTCAAAAGCAACAAAAAGGGCTCAGATTAAACCTTGACTCTTCGTCATCATCAGACTCAGGCTCGTCGTCTAGAGTAAGCGCACCTAATCGAGGAGCGCCACCAGAAGGGGCAGGGAGACGAGATGACAATGAAGAGATAGCCAAAGGATGACTCTTAGAGGGAGAGTGGGTACCCGAGTTACCGGTATCCACTTGGTTATCTTCCTTCGTCTTTTCACTCGATGAATCTTGAAGAGCGAGTCGCGAGCGTTTGGCCTTACGAATGACCAGCTGCTCTTCTGAATCGGCTGCGACCTCCGTCACAATCTGCTCTACTTCCTCCCGGTCTCGTCTGCAGGATTATCCGCAAGAGTCGTGTAAGCAGAATTGGCTTCAGCCAAAAAAATGGTAGTCGAAATACAGAAAACGTACCTTTGGCAGAACGGGCCATAGTCGACAAATGAGCAGCAATCTCCTTCTCACGATTGAGGGCAGCATCTTGGGCTTGATCAAGAGCTTTCTTGAAATTGGACTCTTGGGTACCGAGTTTGGCCCTTAAGTCCTTGACTTGTTCTTCCAGGATGCCTACTCACTCCTCAGATGATTTCTGTTTGTCTGCAAAAAGTCATAAAGTATTTTTCGATCAAAATACCAAGCCGCCAAGCAAATAATAAAGCCTGAACTACGAACAAAGCAATCGCACTTACTCGCTAGGTCAGTCGAGGAAGACTGGAGGGAGTCCCTCTCCTGCTCTACCCGAACGAGGGTCTGAACCCATGTGGCCAAGGAAGCATACATCGGCTCGAACAACAAGCAAAAATAAAGATTCAGAAGAAGAAGCAAAACTTTCAATACATAAGCAAGACTCGAAAAGCACTTACGTGATCGGTCCAAGAGGAGGAAGAAGGCTATGTCACCCGCAGTGGTAGTAGCCGTTTCCTTGTTCAGGTTAGCAGCCTCCACTAGAGCTGCATCTTGTGTAATCGCAGGAGTAGTGGCCGGGGCAGCTTCTGGGGTGATGGAGGGCTGCAGGGCAGTCGAAGTGTCCACAGCAGGAGGAGACGGTGGTGATTTACCACTGGCATTATAAAACAAAGACATAGTCAGAGGAAAAAGCAAAAGTCATGAACATATTGTCAAAAGCAACAAAAAGGGCTCAGATTAAACCTTGACTCTTCGTCATCATCAGACTCAGGCTCGTCGTCTAGAGTAAGCGCACCTAATCGAGGAGCGCCACCAGAAGGGGCAGGGAGACGAGATGACAATGAAGAGATAGCCAAAGGATGACTCTTAGAGGGAGAGTGGGTACCCGAGTTACCGGTATCCACTTGGTTATCTTCCTTCGTCTTTTCACTCGATGAATCTTGAAGAGCGAGTCGCGAGCGTTTGGCCTTACGAATGACCAACTGCTCTTCTGAATCGGCTGCGACCTCCGTCACAATCTGCTCTACTTCCTCCCCGGTCTCGTCTGCAGGATTATCCGCAAGAGTCGTGTAAGCAGAATTGGCTTCAGCCAAAAAAATGGTAGTCGAAATACAGAAAACGTACCTTTGGCAGAACGGGCCATAGTCGACAAATGAGCAGCAATCTCCTTCTCACGATTGAGGGCAGCATCTTGGGCTTGATCAAGAGCTTTCTTGAAATTGGACTCTTGGGTACCGAGTTTGGCCCTTAAGTCCTTGACTTGTTCTTCCAGGATGCCTACTCACTCCTCAGATGATTTCTGTTTGTCTGCAAAAAGTCATAAAGTATTTTTCGATCAAAATACCAAGCCGCCAAGCAAATAATAAAGCCTGAACTACGAACAAAGCAATCGCACTTACTCGCTAGGTCAGTCGAGGAAGACTGGAGGGAGTCCCTCTCCTGCTCTACCCGAACGAGGGTCTGAACCCATGTGGCCAAGGAAGCATACATCGGCTCGAACAACAAGCAAAAATAAAGATTCAGAAGAAGAAGCAAAACTTTCAATACATAAGCAAGACTCGAAAAGCACTTACGTGATCGGTCCAAGAGGAGGAAGAAGAGGCTATGTCACCCGCAGTGGTAGTAGCCGTTTCCTTGTTCAGGTTAGCAGCCTCCACTAGAGCTGCATCTTGTGTAATCGCAGGAGTAGTGGCCGGGGCAGCTTCTGGGGTGATGGAGGGCTGCAGGGCAGTCGAAGTGTCCACAGCAGGAGGAGACGGTGGTGATTTACCACTGGCATTATAAAACAAAGACATAGTCAGAGGAAAAAGCAAAAGTCATGAACATATTGTCAAAAGCAACAAAAAGGGCTCAGATTAAACCTTGACTCTTCGTCATCATCAGACTCAGGCTCGTCGTCTAGAGTAAGCGCACCTAATCGAGGAGCGCCACCAGAAGGGGCAGGGAGACGAGATGACAATGAAGAGATAGCCAAAGGATGACTCTTAGAGGGAGAGTGGGTACCCGAGTTACCGGTATCCACTTGGTTATCTTCCTTCGTCTTTTCACTCGATGAATCTTGAAGAGCGAGTCGCGAGCGTTTGGCCTTACGAATGACCAGCTGCTCTTCTGAATCGGCTGCGACCTCCGTCACAATCTGCTCTACTTCCTCCCCGGTCTCGTCTGCAGGATTATCCGCAAGAGTCGTGTAAGCAGAATTGGCTTCGGTTGTGGGCATCTGGGGGTTTTCCTGTGCCACTGTCTCCGAAGTAGGTCCATCCTCGGGTAGAGGAGGAAGAGACACTGCAGTTGAGAGGCCCTGCAAAACGAGCATCATAAGCGATTAGAACACAAAAATGACAAAAATTGCAGCAAAGTACAACATCAAAATGGCAAGAAAGAAGTACTTACTTCAGGAAGAGCATTGCCTGGCCCGTAGGGTAAGTGCTTGAAGGAAAAGTCGATTGTCTCAGAAGATTTGATGCTCGTGATCTTCTTCACTTGTGCACTTAACTCCTTATCAGACAACTCCATGTTGCTCATCCTGGTGGAGTCGTGTGGCCCTTCGTATTGCCACATCGGGTGGGCACGAAGGCGCATGGGCCATACTCGCATCTTCATATACGTGCTGATCAACTGTATGCTGGAGACAGTCATCAGCAGCTTCGTGAGTTTCTTCAGCAGAGGAGCAGCTTCCTTGGCTTCGAGTTCAGAAATCGGGTGGTCCCATGCCACCGTCTTCACAGGAGGATCATTAGTCGAAAAGGCGGGAAGCACTACCTGTTCGACTGACACGTAGAACCATCTGGTCCGCCAGTCCTGGGCAGAATCGACTGCCTTCAGGACGAAGTAGTGTGAGCCGCTCATAGCTTGGATGTTGAATCCGCCCACCGGGCACGGACGCTTCGCCCTGCAGTTATGGCACACCTGGAACATATGTTTCCACAGGGCCCAGCTGGGAGACACCCCAAAGAAGCACTCGCATAGCACCATGAAGCAGGTGATATGCATAACGCCATTGGGGGTAAGATCACGAAGCTGTACGCCATAGGCATACAGCAGTCCCCGCACAAAGTCGTGCAGAGGAAGAGCAAAGCCGCGAGGGAGGAACTCGGTGAAGCAGACGCGCTCGCGGCGCGCGGTTCAGGACGTACCTCCAATCCTGGAGCACGAGCGGCCAATTGGTCAGCCGGAGGAAGCCAACCCTTCTGACGATATTCAGAAAGGTTAGCTTCCGTGACACAAGACCTGCACCAATCGCCAGGAGCCTTCGTGCGGGAACTCCCCGGACCGTTGTCGCGCTCCCATAAGATTTCAAAAGCAAATGAATATTTCGACTGATAGGAAGTAACACAAAAGAAGGACTTGAGATTGTCCTCTATTGCAAGACAATAAACCACAATATCGGGGCTACTCCCATGGGAGCACTGCCGCGCTCCCATAAGATTTTAAAGGTAAAGAACCTACTCGATGATGAAACTCGATTGAATAAATATGTCAAATCATGATATCATATTTCATAAATTCCCGGACTATGCCAATCGCAGATGTTTCGGATGCTGCATACGTAAATGCAAAGGTAAGATCCGCCAACCAATCGAGTTGGGCCGAGGGACGCTCCAACAGTGTTTTTTCCTTGAGTTTTTCCGTGTCAACTGACATGATGAAAATCCTGACAGACGCGTTGGGTATCGAATGATAAACTGCAGAGCGATTCAGTAAGACCTAGAACGGCCTGAATCGAATATGTCCAGTGTGTTCCAGGTTCGAGTCCGGGGACTCGAGTCTGATTGAAGGCTAGTACGGTTTTGCCCTAATGAGCAGTTAACTGAGCTCGATTTTTGAGTGAATCAGGCCTACTAAGTCAAAATCCCTAGGCAAAAGAATCAAAAGTGTTCCAAGTTCGAGTCCGGGGACTCGAGTCTGATTGAAGGCTAGTATGGTTTTGTCCTAATGTGCAGTTAACTGAGCTCCATTTTCGGGTGAGCCAGGCCTACTAAGCTATGATCCCCAGGCAAAAGTTTTCGATTATGTTCCAGGTTCGAGTCCGGGGACTCGAGTCTGACTGAAGGCTAGTAAGGTCTTGCCCTAATGAGCAGTTAACCAGCCTCAATCAGTCGAGTGTCCTGGGCCTACTATGCAAAATCCCCAAGTTTGCACAAACATGTTGGACAAATGAAAACCAGCAAAATTACAACGAAGGTTGAGACGTGCACGATGAAGGGAGTACGTGCTTGATTCTTTATAATCAAGCAAGCACTCGGGGGCTACTGACAAGGATATACCCATCGGGTACCTAGGCGTAAGGGTACCTGGTGCACGTGACAACTGAAAGAAGCCAAGATAGATGAAGCCCGCAAAGACAGGCCCAAGACGAAGAGTAATCTCCAAGTTAGATTAGATTGTAGTCGGTAGATACTTTCCATACATGTAAAACCTAGTCGGTTACGTACCCGAGACCCGGCCTACTATATAAAGGCTAGGAGGGTAGCCGATCAGAGAAGGGCAATCCAGAACCACCACAACCCCGACGAGATCAACATCTCGCCGGACCCCTTGTAACCGCATATTCACAAGATTAATTCAGACAAGCAGGACGTAAGGATTTTACCTCACTCGAGGGCCCCGAACCTGGGTAAACTCCCGCTTGTCAGCCGTCGATTCTACCAGCACTACGCGTTCTCTACCACACAATCAACCCTAGGTACCTAACCATGGGACTTGCCGAGGACACCCCTCGTCACTTATTCTTAATTGGGAGAAATGCCACTTTATGGTCAATGAAGGAATTGTTGTTGGACATAAAATTTCTGAAAGAGGCATTGAAGTTGCCCGAGCCAAAGTGGAGGCAATTGAGAAGATGCCTTGTCCCAGAGATGTCAAAGGTATTCGTAGTATTCTCGGTCATGCTGGTTTCTATAGAAGGTTTATTAAAGATTTGTCTAAGATTTCAAAGCCTCTTACCAATCTTCTTCAAAAAGATGTACCTTTTGTTTTTGATGATGATTGTAAGGAAGCTTTTGAAACCTTGAAAAAGGCTTTAATCACTGCTCCTATAGTTGAACCGCCTGATTGGAATTTACCTTTTGAAATTATGTGCGATGCGAGTGATTTTGCTGTGGGTGCTGTTCTTGGGCAGCGAGTAGATAAGAAGTTGAATGTTATTCATTATGCTAGTAAGACTCTTGATTTAGCTCAAAAGAATTATGCTACTACTGAAAAAGAGTTCTTAGCTGTAGTTTTTGCTTGCGATAAATTTCGACCTTATATTGTTGATTCGAAAGTCACTATTCATACTGATCATGCTGCTATTAGATACCTTATGGAAAAGAAATATGCTAAGCCTAGGCTTATTAGATGGGTACTTCTTTTGCAAGAGTTTGATTTGCATATTGTAGATAGAAAAGGTGCTGAAAACCCTGTTGCTGATAATTTGTCTAGATTGGAAAGCATTCCTTATGATCCTATTCCTGTTAATGATAGTTTTCCGAACGAACAGTTGGCTGCAATAAGGGTAAGTTCACGAGATAGTCCTTGGTATGCTGATTATGCTAACTTTATTGTTTCCAAGTACTTGCCTCCAACCTTTTCAGCTCAGCAAAGAAGGAAATTCTTTATGACTTGAGGCATTATTTTTGGGATGACCCACACTTATATAAAGAAGGAGTGGATGGCATTATGCGAAGATGTGTTCCAGAACATGAACAACGAGAGATATTGAGAAAATTCCATGGTAGTGCTTATGGAGGACATCATGCTGGAGACAGAACTGCACAAAAAGTTCTACAATCAGGTTTTTATTGGCCT
This sequence comes from Poa pratensis, assembly GCA_947311845.1. Taxonomy (NCBI): domain Eukaryota; kingdom Viridiplantae; phylum Streptophyta; class Magnoliopsida; order Poales; family Poaceae; genus Poa; species Poa pratensis. The sequence goes on along the minus strand of CAMZMU010000052.1, from coordinate 81,900,317 downwards.
ACCCTTTTTAAAGATGCATATGAGTTATTCTCTTGTTATTGAACCATTTGATTGTTGGGGATTCGACTTCATGGGTCTCTTTCCTCCTTCAGAAGGTAATACTCATATACTTGTTGCTGTTGATTATGTTACTAAATGGGTAGAAGCTATACCTACAAAAAGTGCTGATGGTGAGACCTCTTTAAAAATGCTTCAAGATGTTATTTTTCCTAGGTTTGGTGTGCCTAGATATCTTATGACTGATGGAGGTTCTCATTTTATTCATGGTGGTTTTAGAAAACCCTTGCTAAATATGGTGTTAATCATAGAATTGCTTCAGCTATCATCCCCAAACTAGTGGGCAAGTAGAATATCAAATAGAGAGATTAAATCTATCTTGCAAAAGACTGTTAATAAATCTAGAAAGAATTGGGCTAGTAAGTTGAATGATGCTTTATGGGCTTATAGAACTGCTTATAAAAACCCTATGGGTATGTCTCCTTATAAAATGGTTTATGGTAAAGCTTGTCACTTGCTCTAGAATTAGAACACAAAGCTTATTGGGCAGTGAGGGAACTTAATAGAGATTTAAACTTGCTGGTGAAAAAGGTTGCTTCATTTGAGTTCTTTAGATGAATGGAGAAGTGAAGCTTATGAAAATGCTAGACTTTTTAAAGAGAAAGTTAAGAAATGGCATGATAGAGAATTATTAAAAGAGAGTTTAATGTTGGTGAGAAAGTTCTATTGTATAGGTCTCGTCTCAGATTTTTTGCAGGAAAATTACTCTCAAAATGGGAAGGACCTTTTGTTATTGTGGAGGTATCGTTTAGGTGCAATAAAGATTGCTTCACTCAAAGATAACTCTACACAAGTGGTGAATGGTCAAAGACTCAAACATTATATTTCTGGAGATTCTTACAATGAAGATGTTGACACTATTAAGTGGTGGCTCCGGAAGTTTTCATTGAAAAGCATTCAGGGGACTGCAGAATTTGACTTTGAATAGGTAACAGTTTCGGTAAGAAAAAGTTCACGTTTACTTTCCAATAGATATTTTTTGTTTTTATTAAATATGGAAAAATAAGAGACCAAACCGGATGGAGACGGTGCCCGAGGGCACCTCACCACGTGGCGGCGCGGGCCCACCCCTGGCCGCGCCACTGTATGGTGAGGGCGCCTCGGAGCTCGTCTCCGACCAGGTTTCCTCCGTACCTTCCTTTTGTCGTAAATTTTTTCTATATAATCTAGCCCGACCCCCGAGGTTCGTATATCGCCTTTTCGTCGTGTTTTGTTTCGATCTATTTCTGCCAGATTTCATCCGTGGATCTAGAGCCGCCATGTCTTCATCTGAGCCCTCCAAGGACAGCTTCTTCGCGAACATCGTCAACCCGTACATGAACGAGTTGAAGATGCATCCGAAGGAGTCGCTGATCAAGGATGGGGAGTTGCAAGTGGAAGACGTTCAAGGTCCTAAAGGGGAAGGAAGCCTGGAAGACAGGATGGAGAAGCTAGCAAGAGGTCTTTACATACAAGAAGATGGCGGAACGTGAATTAGACATCTTTAACAGGATGGTGTCTGACTTGAGGCTGAACACAAGAGGGACCGCAAAGCTCTGGGAGGACATCTTCTCACTCCATGAGACCACCAACAAACTACAAGCGCAACTCTACGATGTTCAGAATCAAAACTGTGAGTATGAAATCAGGTTTAAACGCATAAGCTCTGCTGCCAGTTTCAGGATACCTGAGACCAAGTCATCATTTGTTGACGGGAGCCTCTGCCTTGGAAGTTTGATGATGAGGATATTCACCACCACCGCCGAAGGAGTAATTCATCATTGGTATTGGCATCCCCTTGGCTTGTTCCAAGCTTGGGGGAGTGCCGCGGTATCACACCATTATCTTTACCTTTTACCTTTCAATAGTCATATCGTGAGTAGGGAAGTTATCTTATAGGATGGTTTGCAGTGTGGAAGTATCTCTCTTTTAGTTGGTTATCTATGTATCCCTTGGTGTGAGTTGCCGTTATGGAATATTAATGAGAAGTTTCATCATTTACTTTCTGCATACTTTATTTTAGTTTGCAATTTCTTTCATGTTGATAATCTTGTCATTAGTATTGGTACCACTTTGGGAGCATCAAGTATATCTTTTTGGTTTTGGCAAACTTAGCATTGGTCAGTAGTTACAATACTTTGAGGCTTAAGTAGAGAGAGGGAAGTGCATGTAGTAAATTATTCCATGATCTTTCTTTCTTGTTGGCTCATAAGCTTAGTATTCTCAAGTTAAAATTATTTGTGCTTCCAAGGAAGATTGCATGATTGTTCTTACTACATATATATTTTGTATCCCTCAACTCTTATGCTTGCTACATAACCTTGCTAGCCAAAAACCTGTATTGAGAGGGAATGCTTCTCATACATCCAAACCTTGAGCCAAACCATTGCCATTTGTGTCCACCATAACTACCTATTATGTGGTATTTCCTGCCACTCCAAGTAAATACTTCATGTGCTACCTTTAATTATTCAAAAACTATTATCTCTCATTTGTGTCACTGTTTATTAGCTCATGAGGAAGTATGTGGGTTGTTCTCTATTTAACTTGTCAGACAGACTTTCACCAATGGACTAGTGGCATATACATCCGCTTATCCAATAACTTGCAAAAAGAGCTGGCAAATGGGGTGCCCAGTCCCAATTAATTACAACTATAACTTTGATTCTCTTCACATGTTTGCCAATGATTTATCAAAAGCAAATTCAAAATGTTAAACTTTATCAAATAGGCACTCCTCCATGGTATGTGATTGTTGGAAGGCACCCGAGGATTCGGTTAGCCATGGCTTGTGTAAGCAAAGGTTGGGAGGAGTGTCATACCAATTTATAAATATGCATGTGTAAACAAAAGAGAAGAGGGATGATCTACCCTTGGGTAGAAATAACGTCCTTCATGGGAGCCGCTCTTGAAAGTCTGGTTGACAAGGGGGATAGAGTACCACTGCCATTCGTTGACAACGACATACATAGCTAAAACTTACTTTATACTCTCTATATGATTTCAAAACTTAAAAGCTCTAGCACATGATTTCATCCCTGCTTCCCTCTGCGAAGGGCCTATCTTTTACTTTCATGTTGAGTCAGTAAACCTATTCCCTTCTATCTCAAGCAAGCATTTGAGTTGTTGTGATTCAACCATCTATATGATATTTTCAATCATGTTTTATTATGTTTCCTTGTGTAGCACAAAGCTTTTATCTGAATGAATATAACTTTGAAAGTTATCAATGACTGTAAAGGAGATTGTTATGATTGAGCATGTAAGTTCTGCAATATAAGCTCTAGTATAAAGACTCTGCTCGAAAGATAAGTACAATCTGTTAATTGTTCTCTGACCAAGAACAAAGTTTGCCATCACCAATTATGATTTTCTCTATGCACCTTATTGTGACTCCCTTTACTTGTTTCAAGTTATGTTATATGAAGGGAAGTTGCTGTCTAGAATGACTTGTGTATTAATGAATGTGATGCTTCTTGTCCGTATTTTGTTTATCGACACTTCACTCCATAAACTGTGGTCTTGTTTACCGAGCTCAGTTTTCGCTTGGGGACAAGCGAGGTCTAAGCTTGGGGGAGTTGATACGTCCATTTTGCATCACTATTTTATATCATAATTTACTGTTATTCATTGATATATTTCATATTTAGAGATGATACTTATGTTATTTCATCTATTTTGCATGTTTGATGATTATTGGAGAATTAACACCGGAGTCAGATTCTGCTGGAAAAAGGGCCGTCAAGATACTATATTTCTGAAGATCAATAATTCGAGGAAAACATCCAGAAGCTCCTATTTTATCAGATGCCGAGGCAGCCAAAAGGGGAGGCCAAGGTGGGCCACCATGGGCCCTCACCATGTGGTGGCGCAACCCACCTTGCCCCGCGCCGCCGCGTGGTGAGGAGCCCTGGCCCACCTCAGCCGGCCCTTTCGCGTACTTCATCCAGAGAAACCCTAAGCCTAGGGGGGACGTCGAGGAAATATTCCGCCGCCTCCACGAGGCGGAAAACACCAGAGAGAGAAAAGCTCTCCGGCAGGGAGAAATCTGCCGGGGAAATTCCTTCCCGAGGGGGGAAATCGTCGCCATCATCACCGTCATCGAGCTGGACTTCATTGGGATCATCATCATCATCTCCACCACCAGCATCATCATCTCTGCCGCTCCACTCCGTTCCGCTGTAACATCTAGGGTTGAATCTTGTCTAGTTCATAGGGGAAGCTTTCCGGTGTTAATTACTCCTTGTGGTTGATGCTATTGAGTGAAACCGTTGAATTAAGGTTTATGTCCAGATTGTTATTCATCATTATATCACCTCTGATCATGTTCCATATGATGTCTTGTGAGTAGTTCGTTTAGTTCTTGAGGACATGGGAGAAGTCTTGATGTTAGTAGTGAATTATGTTGAGTAATATTTAATGGTTTGATATTTAAGTTGTGGTGTTATTCTTCTAGTGGTGTCATGTGAACGTCGACTACATGACACTTCACCTTTATGGGCCTAGGGGAATGCATTGTGTATTCGGTTGCCAATTGTGGGGTTGCCGGAGTGACAGAAACCTAAACCCCCGTTGGTATATCGATGCATGAGGGATAGCAGGATCTCAGAGTTTAAGGCTGTGGTTAGATTATCTTAATTACTTTCTTGTATTTGCGGATGCTTGCAAGGGGTTTAATCACAAGTATGTATTAGTCCTAGGAAGGGCGGTGCATTAGCATAGGTTCACCCACACAACACATATCAAAACAATGAAGATTAATCAACTATATGAAGCGAAAGCACTTGACATAATTCCCGTGTGTCCTCAAGAACGTTTGGTCATCATAAGTAAACCTACCGGCTTGTCAACACCTTCTGTTCCTCGTTGGGTTCGACACTCTTATTTATCGAAAGTACTACGATACACCCCCTATACTTGTGGGTCATCAGGGGCTGGGTCAAGCATAAAACCCAAACCCCACTCGATAAACTCGGGGCTGGGTCAAGCATAAAACCCAAACCCCACTCGATAGACTCGGGGGATGTCATAAATATACACATACAAATATTTCGCCACACATACAAGAGTACATATTCACATTTGGGGACTGCACCGATTACACAAAAAGTTTACAAGCTAAGAATCTGGCTCATCCTTTATATCCAACACAGGACCAAAAAAAGCTGCTCCTTGCCGCGATCGATGAAGTCCTCAGCAGCAGAGCGCGTCTCGATCAGATGTGATTGGGATATGAGTGTGCCAATCGCAGGAGGTCGAATCGCAAAATTTGGCTTGCGGCTGCGGATATGAGCCATAGTGGCATTGGACCCAAAAATAGCAAGCTGCATCAAAGACTCTTTGACTGAGTCTGCCACTCGAAAGATATCAATCAAAGGAAACAACCCTTGTGGTTGAGGGCCTGACGGGAAGAGTGCGCAGCTCAGGCGAGTAAAGACACGTCTACACATCTCGAGTACTTGGGCGTTTCGCCACACTCGATCCTTCAAAGTGAGAAGAGTGCGGGCGTGCACCTTATCCAAATGAAAATGCTGCTTGCTAGTAGATGGTACCTCAACAGCGTTATCAAGGAGTCGATTGACCCTCCTATCTTCCTGCTTGAAATCAGGCACAAAACCTGCAAAAGACCAAAGTTACTGGTCCAAGGCATAACGCAAAATATACAACCTTCTTAGCAAAAGTGGTGTCATAAACTCACTCTCGAGTTGCCTGTTTATGTTGTCCATCTCGCCAAGAACATATTCCTCGCGCTGGGTAGCAAAACTCGGCTTGGAACGCAGCAGCTCCAACTCAGCTCGAGTGCTCTTGAGTTCTTGCTCTAGTTCACTCACTCGATTCTCCGCAAGAGCGAGTGCCCTCGTGTTATCCCTTGCTTGGCCAGATGTTCGAGTTCTGACACGAGATGGAGAAGGTCCACCAGACTCGCATTCTTGTGGCTGGTTCATAAAGCACAACATTCAGACACCCAGACACACGAAGATGCAAAATTCAAGCGGTTCAGCAAATTTCATTCAAGCAAAAGCACTCAAAAGTGTATACTAGCATAAGTAGCAAAAGCATACAGGCCAAATTTGATTAATCAAATTACATAGCAAATGGTTCCTAAGCCTGCGAGACAGATTCTGCCCTACTTTTACGCGACTGAGCCGAGATAGCTTCAGCTCGGCGCTCCATGGTCTGGACGCAGAGCTCGCTCAGTCACGTCGCTGGCTCGGTTACACCCCTGAATGATAGTGGCTTTCCATCATGCTTTTTCGGGTAGTCCGATAAAGCAGTGTTGAAATCAGCCTCTACACCGTTGCCTATGAAAAGCTTGAGGGTGTACTCCGAGCCGCGTCCTGTGAGTTCGCGGGCAAAATCCGCCACAATCGACGATCCTTCACCCAACGCTGCAGCGAGTCCTACAGCAGTCGATGGAGCGGTGGCTGTAGGACACATCCCCGCATGCAAATTGCCAAGGGTACTGGTCGCGGCAGCCAGATCTCCTTTGGTCTTGGACATCACAGACTCGAGTTCCACGATTGCACTATCGAGTGACAATGAGTCACTCGATGGCTCAGCGGAAGTCGAGGCGCCTTCAAAACCTTCGAAATTCAGAAAACAGAGGCCATAAGCAAAAGTTATTGAAAGACCAAAGTATTGGTAATCGCAAAATCAGAACACTCACCTTTGGCAGGTCCGCTCGCCGCCGCCGGATCCTTCCCCTTGCCCGCCGTGTCAGCGGCGGACGAAGCCGCAGCACGCTTGCTCTTCTTGGGCGCCATCGTAAACGGAGTGGAGAGCAAGGAGCTTGGAAAGTAGAGCAATGGTGGGCGGTGCGCGAGGAAGAAGACGAGCAGAGGAGAGCAAATGGCAAGTAAATCATAAACTTCCGCGGAAACTGCTATTTACCGCACAATGCAAAACTTCATCATAACCGTCCGTGCAAAAACGCATAGAATCTGGCCGTACACATGGCGAACACAGAGGGCAACCGTCGCGTCCCACACCGCCCAGTACGCGCAAAACCCTAGGAGGTTATGATGGCGCGGTAAAAAATACGCCACGTCCGGTCAAATCAAAACTGAAGCGGCGTCCTCTGCGGTCAAAACTCTGAGCATTGGGCCCACATAGACACGTCTTGTCAAAACGGCGAGCGCACGCCTAAGATGTCACGAATGACGTCAGGGGCGGAGACAGCATCCACGTTCGAGTAATGGATTCAAGAATGCAATCGACACAAGGTTTCAAGATTACAATCGACAAAAGGATTCGACAGGCAAAAGTACTCCCATGGGAGCACATCAAAAATTTCTTGTGATTAAATCGAAAAGAAGCAAAGTTATTGAGATTATCCTCTACTTCAAATGAAATAAAGCATAATCTCGGGGGCTACTCCCATGGGAGCGCTGTCGCGCTCCCATAGATTTTCAAAAGCAAAAAATTTCGATTGACAAAAGCAGTATAGAAGGATGATTTGAGATTGTCCTCTATTGCAAGATAATAAACGACAATCTCGGGGGCTACTCCCATGGGAGCGCTGTCGTGCTCCCATAGATTTTCAAAAGAAGGTAAGAAACTCACTCGACTACAGACTCGACTAAATGCATTAAAGTACTTCGCAAATCAAAGAATCATACTTCATAAATTCCCGGACTACGCCAATCGCGGATGTTTCGGATGCTGCATACGCAAATGCAAAGGTAAGACCCGCCGAGCAATCGAGCTGGGCCGAGGGACGCTCCAACAGTGTTTTCCCTTGAATTTTCTGTGTCAACAGACATGATGAAAATCCTGACCGACGCGTTAGGTATCAAAAGTTAAACTGCAGAACGAATCAGTAAGACTTACAACGGCCTGAGTCGAGTCTGTCCAGTATATCCCAGCTTCGAGTCCGGGGACTTGAACCTGATTGAAGGCTAGTATGGTTTTGCCCGAATGTGCGGTTAACTGAGCTCGATTTTCGAGTGAATCAGGCCTATTATGTCAATATCCCTAGGCAAAAGTTTCAAAAGTGTTCCAGCTTCGAGTCCGGGGACTCGAACCTGATTGAAGGCTAGTATGGTTTTGCCCAAATGTGCGGTTAACTGAGCTCGATTTTTGAGTGAATCAGGCCTACTATGTCAATATCCGTAGGCAAAAGTTTTCGACTGTGTTCCAGGCTCGAGTCCAGGGACTCGAGTTTGACTGAAGACTAGTAAGGTTTTGCCCAAATGAGCAGTTAACTGAGCTCGATTTTCGAGTGAATCAGGCCTACTATGTCAATATCCCTTGGCTTGCATACAGTTGAAACAAATTAAAAGATTAGAAGAACTACATCGGATCAGGAGTACAAGAGCGAAGACTATGACGTGCATGATGAAGGGAGCACATGCTCGATTCTTCGAGTCAAGCAAGTACTCGGGGGCTAATGACGAGGTTATGCTCCGCGGGTACCCCAGCATGGAGGTACCTGGTGCACGTGATGATCAAAGAACCCAAGGACTAATCAAAGCCCATGAAGGGAGGCCCAAGACGAAGAGTACTTCCCAAGTTAGCTTAAACCATAGTCGGTTAAGACTTTCCATAACATGTAATCTTGGTCGGTTATGTTTCCTGAGACCCAGCCTCCTATAAAAAGGCTGGGAGGGTGACCGATCGGGGATGAGCAATCCATAGCCACCAAAACCCCAACGAGATCAGCAACTCACCGAACCTTTGTACTCTCATATTCATACCATGAATACAGACAGGCAGGAAGTAGGGGTTTTACCTCACTTGAGGGCCCTGAACCTGGGTAAATCCAGCTTGTCAGCCGTCAATTCCATCGATACTACGCGTTCTCTGCCACACAATCAACTCTAGGTATAGCAACCATGGGACTTGCCGAGGGCACACCTCGACACATTCAAATTCCCGTACTTCTCACCGCGGTAGAGGATGCAGTCATTGATGTATGCATGTATCTTCTCCACCTCTAATCCTAGAGGGCAGACAATCTTCTTTGCTTCGTATGTATTGTGGGGCAATTCATTATTCCTTGGAAGACTCTTCTTAAATATTTGTAGCAACTCCTGAAATGCCTTGTCAGATATTCCATTCTTTGCCTTCCACTGCAGCAATTCCAGCGTGGTACCCAGCTTTTTCTGGCCATCTTCACAATTTGGGTACAACAATTTTTTGTGATCCTCTAACATGCGCTCCAACTTCGACCACTCGTTTTCACTTCCGCAGTTCATCTGTTCAACAAGAATGACCCGACGAAGATCATCATCATCGGACTGATCAACAATGACCTCATGCTCAACTTCGTCTTCTCCCATTGTAGTATCACAGTGTTCAGAGAACACAGGATAGTTGTCATCATCCTCTTCTTCAGGGTCTTCCATTATAACCCCTCTTTCTCCATGCTTGGTCCAACAAAAATAATTGGGCATGAAGCCTTGTCGCAACAAGTGGGAGTGTATGGTTCTTGCGCTCGGGTAATTCCTCGTATTCCGACATTCATCACATGGACAAATCATAAAACCATTCTTTAGCTTGTTTAACTTAACCACATCGAGAAAACGATGCATGCCATCAGTGAACTCGGGACAGCGTCGATCACCATACATCCATTCTCGGCTCATCTGCATTACATAAATACATCAAAAACCATTACACCAGCTAAATAATGAATAGAGATATGTGACCAAATTAATTAATACAAGTTCATCACATTAAAACCAAAGTAGAGTAGTGCCCAAATGTAATACATAGTTCTCACAAAACATACATCAATCGAAACTAACATACAACTATCTAAAGAATTTAAATCCAACAACAAATGCGATCAGAATCGCAACCAAGGTAACTATTGAACCAACATCATAATGATATCAAGCCTCTTGACTATTGACATATTTTCTAATCTTTTTAAGCTTGAAGCGCATTGCATCCATCTTCATCTCGTGAGCAGCGACGACGTCGGCAAGCTCGACCCCGTGAGCATCAACGATGTCGGCAATCTTCAAGTACAATACCATCTTCTCTTCTAGTCATTGGAGACGAAGATCTTCACTTATCTTCAATTTGCTTTCAAATCATTGTTTTCTTTTTTTTAAACTCGACAATAGGGTCGGCTGGAATTTCCAGTTCAACTACCTCCTAAATAAAAATATATCTATGTCAAGTTGGTCGTCATGATTGTTATAAACACGAAACAAAATAAATAGTTATAAAAATATACCACATCCGAATCATAGACCGGACGAGGGCCGACGGGGATGGATATCAAAACCATGACACTATACATATAAAAAAACATAAGAAAATTATACAAGAAATAATTATGCATTTAAATCATATAACTAAATTTTTTTTAAATAAAAGATAAAAAAGAGGCTCACCGAGGTGGTGTCGGTGACGGAGCGGCGCGGGCGATCGACGGCGGTGAGGAAGGGGACGGGACGACACTATATAAAACCACAAATTGTACTTTAATTTAAGCTCAAAATGCATATAAAACAAATGAAATCCCTAACTTAGGCATTTCATCAAACACCTTGCAAGCACCACCAAAATCAAACTTGCTAAACTTGCACGAAAATGAGCTAAACTTGAAATGCCGGAAGAGAAAATGAAGTTGCTAACCCTTATATATGTAGGTGACACCAATCTTGGAAGTTGTTGGAGAAAAAATGGGTGAATTTGAGCTTGGGAGAGCAAAGAGAGAGGAAAAATGGAGTTGAGTTCGAGCTCAAAATGGAGCTGGCTCGGGGTGGAAGAAGGGTTATAGTGGCTGAGACCTTTAGTACCGGTTGTTATTACCAACCGGTACTAAAGGCCACTCTTTAGTACCGGTACCAACCGGTACTAAAGGTCTCGGCGTGGGGCCACCAACCGCGGCCGCATGTGCCGCGGGGCCTCCAACCCTTTAGTACCGGTTGCTAAGACCAACCGGTACTAAAGGTCCTGGCCGCGGGCCCCGGCTGGCACACGAACGCAACTGGTGCTAATGCCCCCTTTAGTACCGGTTTTTGTTCAACCGGTACTAAAGGGGGAGCACCGTTGCCCCCTTTTCTACTAGTGATTGTACCTAACTATAATTTTGAAGATATAAACATTGTAGAAGAAGAGAAAACACAACACTTGTGCAAACATACCATTCATGATCAATGAAGCAGTAAGTGCATTGGTGATTTTTACAAAAAACTAAAATTAAATGTGAACACAATGAGGAATTGGATTGTTCCTTGCTATTCAAACAGGGGCGTATCCAGGGGGGTGCCATGGGTGCCATGGCACCCTCTAAAAAGCTGCAGTTCTTTTAATCAAGTAGAAATAAGTTCAATTTTTTGTGCATTGCATGCGTTAAAAATACTTACAGATGATAGTTAAACAATGAAACTTGAGTCTGGCACCCCCAACTATTCAATCCTACATCCGCCACTGTATTTAAAACATAACCCTTTCTTACATGATAAAAAGCAACTCGCAAGAAAACTTCACTCCCTCTTCCTATGTTTTTTTTAATGCACTCCTTGTTCTACATAACCAAAATATACATAGTGAAAAGGCCATGCCTTTTCTATTTGTTTAATTAGTAGTGTTCTTAAGACCAAATCAATAAGGATTAGACATTGCATAAATGATTAATTTGTTTAATTAGCATCTTGGTCCCTCCTGGTTCTGTTTTCAACATACATGTTGAGAAACCAATATCCAATTTTTCTTACTTTCTCTTTGATAAAACGCACACATATAGTCGGATTTCTCATACGGCTGTGAAATAGACACTTCCCAAATTTTGACCCATATGAACCTGTGTGACGCACGATAACACCACGTAGGTGATAATCAAGGCAGAGAAGAGTCGGCATAGCAATTTATTTGCTAACTAAGCAAGTCCACGCATGCTCTAACCTTAATTAACACGATGTGAGGAGAGTATTTGCAAGGTTGTAATCTGGCAGACGTGTGGAAAACACTGCAAGAGAGGATGCGGAGCGGGAGCTCTCCACGTTCAGTATACACAATGGTGAAAGCAACTCGACCGGAGACCAAGGATTATGCCATTCATTTGCAATAATCTAATCTTTTCTAACCACTTGTTTTAGAACAACTAATCTAACTGCTTGATACTTGTATGGTCGATCGATCTGGACCATACGGTACAACCAACCATGATTGAATGGTCGTTAGAAGACCACCACGTGCATCATGCATGCCCGGCCGGGTGGGTCAATCGACATAATGAACACGAGCTCCCCGATTAAAAAGTGAAGTCAGTCCTTGCGAATAAAAGTCAAAGAGCAATTAACCGGCTAAATTGGTCGAGATTTGACCAAAACACGGGCACACGGTACTCGTTCTAATTTGGTGATAAATGAACAAAATTCTAAATATCCGATTAAATACGTCCCCTTCCCGTGTTAACGAGGTTGACGAATGTGTTCATGGTAGATTGTGATGGTTTCGGTCTGCAGTTTGCTAGAAACGAAGACTATGCTCGAGTGCTCGGATGTGTGTCGTGTGTGTTCACCTTACACGCGTCGCCTTGTATGTGTTGGATAATTAGGCAATAATTTCATGATTAATTCTAGAATATTAAGCATGACAACCGCAACTATTAACAGGTTAAACACGAACATATTAGATGTACTAATTAACATGAACAACAGCAACACAAACCCCAACATATTCATAATAAAACAGTTCGGATTACGCCGCACGTACCAAACAGTTGTAAAAGTAGCAGTAGTCGATGCAGACAGATTCACCGCAGCAAACGCAGCGGCGATGTCGTTGATGAAGATATTGGTGAAGACAGGTCGAAGAAGACGACGCTTGAGGCGGCGGTACGCAGCACCGCTGGACTTGTTCGGAAGACGACCCGTGGTGGAAGCAGCGAGCAGTCGTGCGAAACGCTTCCCAAAAACCTAATTCGCCCTCTCCCGTACAGGATCACAAGAGCGATCGGTTCCGGATACCTGCTCTCCCAAACGCCGGTGCACGCCGGCGCTCGGTATGAGGTAAACTACGGTGATGGCGCAAGGCACAAGATTGGCAAAACCTAGATTGGTTCGATGTGGTACGGCGCACGGCAGTGTATGGCAATATATAGTGCGGTTCGGAAAACTCTAACGGGTACAACGTGGGCCGGCCACGTCGCACACGTTCGAGTCAGTTACAGCAACCCACGATCCGGTAGCGATCCGAATTGGCTAAGCTGTACACGTACGCTAACACGACTCGTTTTCCTGAACTGCAAAAATATAGGCATCGGCTCGGCTCATTCCCGCAACCCGCGGCGTGTCGTGATGAGACGGACGGACGGTGGCGGAGGAGGAGGAGGAGTGCGCACGAGAGAGCCTTCTATTTCAACCAGCACACCAAGTGGTACAACACTCCACTATATAAGTGGTGCAGCTCACTCCAACTAGCAGTATGTGACTAAACTTTAGTCACCTACGTACACCTCCAAAATTCTGCCATGCACATGGGCCAATTTGAGATTTCAGAATTGCTTATATGGGCTGCCCACTAATGGGCCCAATATTCTAACAATCCCCACCAGATCTCAAATTCCATTTAGAGATTTTGCCAAACCTCGTTTCTTGTTTATATACCAGTGTTTCAGCAGAGACTGTTAAGTTGAACTTCCGCCTAGAGCTTCAAGCTACATCTACCAGCAACTTGAACAATGGACGAACCTTGAATTGCAAGTTTGGTGCCAATAGACTTCACTCAAAGTCATAACCAGTACGTGGCTGCCAGTAGCCTACCCCGCGGGTGGAGCATATGCGTCATACTCCCTGGTCTCTTCATGAGTTTACTAGAGATCACCCAAATCTCATAGACTGCGACGTTTAACAGTCGGACTCATATAGGTGTGTTCTTTCAAGGTCGCTCTGTAGGATAGCACCTTTGCTACGAATAGCCAACAGAAACACATTAAGGCATATGCCAACCTGCCTTACAGAATTTGAGAGTTATGCATCTTCACATAGAGAGGGTTAATAAAAACTCTCCTCTGTTAAACCACTAGCTTGTTCTTCCCAGGTCCTAATTCACGGGATCTCCGATCACATAGGTTGGGTTACCACTATGGTGTAACGCTCACGGGTCTCAACCTCTCTCTCGATGCACTGTCTATCACATTACGTGATAGTCCCTTCGTAAAGGGATCTGCCAGGTTTTTGTCAGTTTGAATATAACTAACAGTTATTACTCCGGAGTTTCTCATTTTCCTGACAGACTTCAAGCGTCTTTTAACGTGTCTTGATGACTTCGCATTATCCTTAGCACTGTTCACTTTCATGATAACCGTTTGGTTGTCACAGTTCATAAGGATGGCCGGTAATGGTTTCTCAACCACCGGCAAGTCCATCAAGAGCTCACGCAGCCATTCTGTCTCAACAGAAGCTGTATCTAAAGCAGTAAGTTCTGCTTCCATGGTTGACCTCGTCAAAATGGTCTGTTTGCAAGACCTCCATGACACTGCGCCACCTCCAAGAATAAATGCATATCCACTTGTGGCGTAGAGCTCATCAACATCTGAGATCCAGTTCGCATCACAGTATCCCTCAAGCACCGCAGGGTGCCCTGAATAGTGAATCCCATAACTCATTGTACCGTTCAGATAGCGCATGACCCTTTCAAGTGCATGCCAATGATCAATACCCGGGTTAGACATGAACCTGCTCAACTTGCTCACAGCAAAAGAGATGTCAGGTCTTGTCGCGCTCGCAAGGTACATGAGTGAACCGATCACTTGAGAATATCTTAATTGATCTCTCGTTTCCTTTTTGTTCTTTCTGAGTGTCACACTGGGATCATAGGGTGTTGGAGAAGGCTTGCTGTCTATATAACCAAAGCGGCTCAAGACCTTCTCAACATAGTGTGATTGCGTTAACGTAATCCCACTCTCATCCCTAATCAGCTTAATGTTCAGGATCACATCAGCTTGTCCCAGATCTTTCATATCAAAGCTCTTTGACAGAAAAGACTTGACCTCATTTATCACTATCATGCTTGTACCGAAAATCAGTATGTCATCAACATACAAGCATAATATAACACTATCGCCCCCACCATGGCGATAATATACACACCTATCAGCCTCATTAATGGCAAAGCCTGCAGAAGTTAAAGTTCTGTCAAACTTCTCATGCCATTGCTTAGGTGCTTGCTTCAGCCCATACAAAGATTTTAACAATTTGCACACCTTTCTCTCTTCACCTTTTACTACAAACCCATCAGGCTGATCCATATAGATTTCCTCTTCCAACTCTCCGTTAAGGAAAGCTGTCTTTACGTCCATTTGATGAACGAAGAGATAGGAGGCAGCCAGGGAAAGTAGTACACGAATGGTGGTGAGTCGAGCAACAGGTGAATAGGTGTCAAAGTAATCTTCGCCTTCGCGCTGGGTGTAGCCCTTGGCCACAAGCCTTGCCTTGTACTTCTCAATAGTACCATCAGGCCTTAGCTTCTTCTTGAACACCCACTTACAACCCACAGGTTTGCACCGTAGGGTCGTTCAGATAATTCCCAAGTTCCATTAGAAAGAATCGAGTCCATCTCATTATGGACAGCTTCTTTCCAGTCATCAGCATCAGGAGATGCAAATGCCTCTGCAATGGACGTGGGAGTATTGTCCACAAGGTACACAATGAAATCATCACCAAAGGATTTTTCAGTCCTCTGTCTCTTGCTCCTCTTGGGAGCTGATTCATTGTCATCCTTCTCAAGGACTTCCTCAACATGTGGTTGTTCAGAATGATCAACAGATGTACTAGGTTCAGCAATATCTCAGAAGAAATTCTAGCAATGCTATGCATATCCTTCATAGGAAACATGTTCTCAAAAAATGTTGCATCACGAGATTCCAAAATAGTATCAACATGCATATCAGGTATCTCAGATTTAACCACTAAAAATCTATAGCAAATGCTCCGCTGAGCATAACCTAGAAAGACACAATCCACTGTCTTGGTCCAAGTTTACGTTTCTTAGGAATTGGAACATTGACTTTCGCCAAACATCCCCAAGTAAATAAGAAAGTGATGGTTTTCTCCCAGACCACTCCTCGTAAGGGTCTTTCTTTATCCTTGTTAGGAACTCTATTCAGGACATGACACGAAGTCAACAAAGCCTCCCCCCACCATGCCTTAGATAAACCAGCAGTGTCCAACATGGCATTCACCAAGTCGGTCAGCGTGCGGTTTTTCCTCTCGGCAACCCCGTTTGATTGGGGAAATAGGGAGGCGTCCTCTCATGAATAATACCATGTTCCTCACAGAATTCATCAAATATTGGAGAAATACTCGCCACCACGATCTGACCTAAGACGTTTGATCTTTCTCTCTAATTGATTTTCTACTTCAGCTTTATAGATTTTAAAGTAGTCTAGCTTCATCTTTAGTGTGCAACAAATATACATAACAGAACCTAGTAGCATCATCGATTAAAGTCATGAAATATTCTTATCACCTTTTGTCAACACGCCATTCATCTCACATAGATCCGAATGTACGAGTTCTAGAGGTGCCAAGTTTCTCTCCTCGGCTGCCTTGTGAGGCTTTCGAGGTTGCTTAGATTGCACACAGCTATGGCACTTAGAACCTTTGGCAATGGTGAAAGTAGGAATTAAACTCAAGCTGGAAAGTCTACTCATTAAACCAAAATTAACATGACATAAACGAGAGTGCCAAACATTAGCATCCGAATCCACACTGCCACAAATATGGTTTACTGACTTATTACAAAAATCCGATAATGAAAAGCGGAACAAGCCTCCGCACTCATACCCTTTACCAATAAATTGTCCAAACTTTGACACAACTACTTTATTGGACTCCAAGACTAATTTAAACCCATCTCTGCATAGAAGGGAGCCGCTAACGAGATTCTTGTTCATAGTAGGGACATGCTGCACGTTCCTCAGCTGCACGATCTTCCCGAAGTAAACTTCAGATCTACCGTGCCAACACCACGAACAGAAGCATGTGATCCATTCCCCATTAAGACGCTTGAATCTGCGACCTGATAAGAAGTGAACATAGAGATGTCAGCACATACATGAACATTAGCACCCGTATCAATCCACCAACATGGAGATTGAAATACTGAAAGCACAATCGGTAAATTACCGTACCCATCAGCATTGCTAGCGGTCACGACGTTGACATGCTTTCTTCCCTTTCTTGTCTGCACGATCTGGGCAGTCCACAGAGAAGTGTCCGGGCTCTCCACAAGTGTAGCACTTTAGCTCAGATTTGTTCAGCATCTTCTTCTTCTTGAAAGAAGTAGTCTTGGTAGGCATGTTGAAGGAAGGCTTGCTCTTTGCCTTGCTCTTGCCGTGGTGAAAGTTCTTCTGCACCATGTTGGCGCTAGACTGACCTTCACCTCTCTCACAGTGTCCTTAGCCCGAGCCTTCTCCTCAACATCAAGAGACGCTATCAGGTTTTCAACCGATATCTCCGTTCTCTTGTGTTTGAGAGTTGTGGCGAAGTTCCTCCACGAGGAAGGCAACTTTGCAATAATGCATCCAGCCACAAACTTGTCAGGTAGGGAACACTTGAGGAGTTCCAGCTCTCTCGCAGTGCACTGTATCTCATGAGCTTGTTCGACCACGCTACGGTTATTCACCATTTTGTAGTCGTGAAAGCTCTCCATGATATACAGCTCACTGCCTGCATCGGTCGCACCGAACTTAGCGTTCAGTGCATCCTAGAGCTCCTTCCCGTCTGTTATGTGCAAATACACCTCACACAGACGAGTATCAAGAACACTCAGAATGCAGCCACGGGAAACAGTAGTGTCTTTCTTGAACTTACTCTGAGCTTCGTCAG
The DNA here is from genome assembly GCA_947311845.1 of Poa pratensis. Taxonomy (NCBI): domain Eukaryota; kingdom Viridiplantae; phylum Streptophyta; class Magnoliopsida; order Poales; family Poaceae; genus Poa; species Poa pratensis. Next base: position 81,882,489 of record CAMZMU010000052.1, on the reverse strand, counting down.
ACATAGTTCCTTCAGGAAGACCATTAATAATTTCCCAGACACCCAAGGCCTCGAGCCAGAGTTGGCACTTCACCTGCCATGTCTTATAGTGCACACCGGTGAACTTCTCCGGTTTCATCGCATCGGTATAACCAGCCATAGTTAAATCAGGAAATTGCCTACAATTAGGTTTTTGGATTGTTGGATAATTAGGCTATAATTCCATGATTAATTCCAGAATATTAAGCATGACAACCGCAACTATTAACATGTTAAACACGAACATACTAGATGTACCAATTACATGAACAGCAATAACACAAATGCCAACATATCCATAATAAAACAGTTCGGATTACGCCGCACGTACCGAACAGTTGTAGAAGTAGCAGTAGTCGATGCAGACAGATTCACCGCAGCAAACGCAGCGGCGATGTCATTGATGAAGATATTGGTGAAGACAGGTCGAAGAAGACGACGCTTGAGGCGGCGGTACACAACACCGCCATACTTGTTCGGAAGACGACCCGTGGTGGAAGCAGCGAGCAGTCGCGTGAAGCGCTTCCCAAAAACCTAATTCGCCCTCTCCCGTACGGGATCACAAGAGCGATTGGTTCCGGAGACCTGCTCTCCCAAACGCCTGTGCTCGGCGGCGCTCGGGATGAGGTAAACTACGGTGGCGGCGCAAGGCACGAGATTGACAAAACCTAGATTGGTTCGATGTGGTACGGCGCACGGCAGTGCATGGCAATATATAGTGCGGTTCGGAAAATCCTAACGGGTACAACGTGGGCCGGCCACGTCACACACGTTCGAGTCGGTTACAGCAGCCCACGATCCGGTAGCGATCCGAATTGGCTAAGCTGTACATGTACGCTAACACGACTCGTTTTCCTGAACTGCTATAGGCATCGGCTCGGCTCATTCCCGCAACCCGCGGCGTGTCGTGACGAGACGGACGGACGGCGGTGGAGGAGGAGGAGTGCGCATGAGAGAGCCTTCTACTCTCAACCAGCACACCAAGTGGTACAACACTCCACAATATATGCTGGTGCAGCTCACTCCGAACTAGCAGTATGGGACTAAACTTTAGTCACCTACGTACACCTCCAAAATTCTGCCATGCACATGGGCCAATTTAAGATTTTCAGAATTGCTTATATGGGCTGCTCACTAATGGGCCCAATATTCTAACACTATGTCCTCGTGTTTTAGAACTAGTCTAACTAGTTGTGGGTTTCACTCAGGTTCTTGCCTAACTTCTTTTCGATAAGCGAGCATTGTGTGTCTACATTCTCCTTTCTTTACATCCAATATAACATCTTCCTTCTTATCGAGTTCAAAAGTATCCCCCGGCACATATTATCTTTTCTTCGATGAAAGGCATTGAGCCCGACCTTAAATTAGTCCCGACCAGCCAAAATATACAATGTATTGAGATGGTAATGATGTTCGGCTCCGCGAAGATTTTGAGCTCGGCCATGCAGTGGGACTCCCACGGCTCTATGGATAGATCGAGTTTGACGCAGCTCAGCGGGTGCTCCACGAGGCGTCTTATGATAGTCATCATGTGAAACATGTTGTTGGTATCAATGGGAAGACATCCAATTATGTCCATTGGAGATGGATCGAATGTGGTCAGACAACGCGAGGGGAACCAGGAAGGTATACTGAGCGCTACCTCAGAAAGTGTGGTACCCCCATGTGTGGTTTGATAAGTAATGACAGTCCCTATGGACTGATGTTTGTGTTCAGTTGTTGAAGGGGGTTTTGTCCATATGTAATGCTTAGACTCCACGTGTTGAACTCACTGTTGGATGTCATGAAGATAATTATATGCTTTGATTTTTTGGCATCAAGATACAATGTTGATCAAGACAAAGACCAGAGTGTTCAAATTGATCAGGACAAAGAGCAAAGTGTTCAAATTGAGCAACAAACAAAGATAGAAGATGTACCAAGTGGGATCAATTAATATTCTCGTGGTATGATAAGCAATTTTCAATGTACGAACCCATGATTTTTGTATATGGTGTTTCTATGTGGGGTTAGATTTTTCTCTATGTGTCTTCGTCAAATGGAAGAAGTCATATAGCCCATAAGAGGGTGACATCAAATTTAAGTGCAAGTTCAAAGGAAGTAACTCGTAGAAATCATGTGCTTAAAACTCTTCATATCCAATCGATGCAAAAGGCAATCCAACATTGACCACGGAGGGAATCAACACCCTTAGGGTGCCCCATATTCAGTTGAGAAAGATTCAATGGTGTACGTGCGCCATCTTCGATTTTGAAATATAAAGTTATTTTAAAAAGGATGAGAAATTAGAGAGATGTCTTTTTTGAATCTGTGGAGTTACAAAGAATGTTGACGATATCAGTTTTGTTGCCTTTATGAATGTATGCATTCTAACTAGAAGAGAAGGTGTAGTTGATACGGGGTGGTGGAGCAAGACTATAACGATTTCATTTATTCGCATGATTTTCATAACATACTAATAGGAAAAATTGGAGTGATACATCCACTTGAATCCGATTAGAAAACAAAAGGATTTTGGATAAAAAGTGTTTGATATGTGGGAAAAAACAAAGAAATTCCAGCATGAGGTTAGAATGGAAGGAAATTTTCATCCAAAATAAAGTGCAAATGAGCATTTCGGAACCGAATCAAACGGACATCATGGAAATTTTTCCTAAGGATCTAAATCCTTCTTTTAATTCCTTTCCATAAAATGAGCCCGTATAATCTTTTGGTAACTACACCTAAATATATAACATTCTTTGTTTAGCAAAGTCTAATATAAATTTCTTAAAACACCTATTAGAAATCAGATGGATAGAGTAATGCGCTTACATGCATGCATATGCCACTTGTTGTGTCAGAGCATCTCTATGACCGTAAACACGCCGAAACTGAAAAATAACTGCCGCTTACAACTTTTTAGGCGAAAAAAGTGCGCGAACAGAAACAATTAACCACCCTGAACCGAAAACTTTTTCAGTCGCCGAGAATTTCCCACTCCAAACTCAGTCCGAGAGTTTACGGTTACTACTAGAGATGCTCTTATAGCGTTCAGAAACAATAGCCTCTCTCTTCCTACTCAACTCAAGTGGTTAGCTCATCTTGCCCTCATGGAGATGTACGTACGTATCACCATGACGCATGCAACGCACACGAAACAAACGCCAAGCGGAATCCGCGAGAACTTCCACCTCCACCTACTCGATCAAAAGTCTAAATCAGCACACGCCACCCACACTGATTAACTGATCTGTCTGACCGACGCGCGACGATCCCTAAGGCCATGGCGGCCGCGGGGTGTTTTCTAGTCGTCGCCGGAGCCTTCGCCACCGCGCTGTTATGCTTCGCCCTGCCGGCGCCCGCGGCCGGCATGCCCACGCCGTCGGCGGCATCGGCATCGGCATCGTCGTCGCTGGACTGCGGCACCGTGACGTCGCTGCTGGCGGGCTGCGCGGCGTTCGTCAGGCACGGCCCCGGCGCGGCGCCCCTGCCGGCGCCCGACACGCCGTGCTGCGACGGGGTGACGGGCCTGTACGCAGTCGCGGCGGACTCTGCGGACAACTGGCGGTCCGTGTGCCGCTGCATGGCCGGGCTCGTCAGCCAGTACTGGTCCGACGCGTCCGCCATCGCGGTGCTGCCGGGCCTCTGCGGCGTCTCGCCCGTGTCCACCGCTCATGCAGTGACCTACTGCACAAGGTACGAGCTAGGGAGAATGCAGACTTCGTTTTGATTTCACATTAGTATAACTTCGATTCTCTTGCAGCGTCCCTTGACGACATGCCCGGACAGGGCCACGGCCGGCCAATCAACAATCTTAAGAGCATGCAACCTGCTTCAGTTTGGAGTTCCCAATTTGGTACTTTGAGAATGAACTAATTGTTTTTGTTGCCAGCCATATAATTAGTGTTTTTTTGTGTCAAATCGGCTACTAACGTATCTTTATTCTTATACTCGATCTTTTAAGTTTTGACTGGAAATTGGCCTAATCGGCCTAGAATCCAGGAGGAGGTGCTAGGGGTGCTGAATGGTGGTGCTATGCCTGTGGGGTGGAATGAGACCACTATTGTCTTAATACCCAAGGTAAAGAACCCGGAGAAAATAACGGAATTTAGGCCGATAAGTTTGTGCAATGTACTTTACAAGCTGATCTCAAAGGTGCTAGCAAATCGGCTGAAATTGGTGCTGCCTCACATCATATCCCCTACACAGTCCGCTTTTGTCCCCGGAAGAATGATAACAGATAATGTACTGCTAGCTTATGAGATCACACACTCTATGCATAGGAAGAAGGGGGGCCGAGATGGGCTAGTGGCGGTGAAATTGGACATGAGTAAGGCATACGATAGAGTGGAATGGTGTTTCCTTGCGAGAATCATGGAAAAGATGGGCTTCTCATGTCAGTGGATACAACTGATTATGAATTGTGTTTGTTCGGTCTCTTATAGAGTGAAGGTGAACAGGAAACTGCATAACAGTTTTGTACCTGAGAGGGGTCTACGACAGGAGATCCTCTGTCTCCGTACCTATTTATATTGTGTGCGGAGGGGTTGTCGGCACTCCTTAGGCATGCGGAGGAAGAGGGGTTTTTACAAGGCATAAAGCTATGTGCGGGAGCGCCCAATATCAATCACCTGTTCTTCGCTAATGATTCCCTGATAATAATGAAGGCCAACGTTGCTAATGCGAGGAAGCTGCAGCAAATTTTGGCGGTGTACGAGCAACAATCGGGGCAGATGATAAACACAGATAAGTCAAGTGCTATGTTCAGCAAAGGCACAAAGCCGGCGGCCAAACGTGAAGTGCTGGGAGTATTGGGCATACCAAGAGAATCACGTAATGAAAGATACCTGGGCTTGCATGTCCATTTAGGGACTGCCAAAGCAAAAGAGTTTGAGTACCTAAAAGAGAAAATTTGGCAACAAATTCAAGGTTGGAAGGAGAGGTTGCTCTCCAAGGCGGGAAAAGAAATAATGATCAAGGTTGTTGCACAGGCTATTCCAACCTACGCAATGTCATGTTTCGATCTCACAAAAACATTGTGTGAAGAAATTAGTGCCATGATCTGTCGTTATTGGTGGAATGCACAAGATGAGAAGAATAAATGCCACTGGATCAGTTGGGACAATCTGTCAAAATCCAAGGATGATGGAGGGTTGGGCTTCAGAGACTTGCATATCTTTAATATGGCTATGCTAGCACGGCAGGGGTGGCGCATGTTGCAGAACCCTGAGTCGTTGTGTTGTATCGTGCTTAAAGCCATGTACTTCCCAGACTCAACAATCCTTGAAGCTCAACCTAAACCAGCGATGTCATACACTTGGAGAAGTATTTTGAAGGGGTTGAGCTGCTAAAGAAAGGTATCGTATGGAGGGTCGGAACGGGAGAAAATATTGATGCGTTTAAAGACCCTTGGATTCTGAAGGGGAAAACTCGTCGACCAATTACACCCAATGCTTCGGAGGAGCCGATCATGGTCAGTGATCTGATTGATCAGGAGATTACAGCGTGGGACGAGGGGGGTCGTGCGCACGGTCTTCCATCCTGACGATGCTGCCGAGATACTGGCTATTCCGCTACGCCGGGATATGGAGGACTGGGTAGCCTGGCATTTTGATACCAAAGGAATTTTTTCAGTTAAGTCGGCATATCGATTAGGAGTTAGTGTAAGAGACTCGGAGCAGAATCGGGATGCTAGTTCGTCTATAGCGGGTAATGGACAGAACCTTCTATGGAAGACAGTTTGGAATCTGAAGTTGCCGGGAAAGATCAAAATTGTTAGTTGGCGACTTTGTCACAATAGCCTGCCAACAAGAATGAATATCAAGAGAAAGCGAGTTGAACTGGACACTAGATGCCCGATGTGTAATCGAGCTGATGAGGATGGCGGCCACCTTTTTCTGAAATGTAAGAAAGTAAAGCCAGTGTGGTGAAATCTTCTGCTAGATGATGTCCGTTTGTCGCTTCTTGGCGCCCCAAATTCTTTGGTGTTCTTCCAACAGATTATGGCTCTTAAGGAGCCTCGACGAAGCCTAGTTTAGGTACTTCTATGGGATTGGTGGACAGCTAGAAACAAAATGAATTCAGAGGGTAAGGAGGGAAGCGCAGATGAGATATGTCATCGAATTCAGCGGCACTGCATGGATTTTCAGGTGGCTGGACTGAAACAAAGTGTTAGCTGTGGGGAAAGTATGGTAGGATCGCAGGAAAAGGAGGCGTGGTGCAAACCACCTGAGAATCATGTGAAGGTGAACTTTGATGATGCTTTCATTCAAGAGACGAGACAAGCTGCCTGGGGTTTCATTGCCAGGTCTGATGACGGTGAGTTCATTGCGGCTGTAGCAGGGAGTTTATTGCATGCGAAGGATGCCTTTCATGCTGAGCCAGAAGCATGTAATGCTGCTGTAGAGGGAGCGGCTGCGATTGGCCTTCACCATGTGATCTTTGAGTCAGACTGCAAGAATTTGGTTACAGCACTGAAGGGATCGAGTTCTGACCTCGTTGCCATCGGGGTAATTATGAAGGAGGTCCGCTGCCTATGCATTGCCTCGTTCGAGAGCCACGAGTTCCAGTTTGTCCCCCGGTCATGCAATTTTGCTGCTCACTCCTTAGCTCAATATGGTTTGCGTGCTGATGTTTCTTGCACGGGATGGGAGGGCGAAGCTCCAGATTTCGTTTCAGTTTTAGTTGCCAGCGATAATGCTGTGCACTATGAGTAATGGTTGATCTGTTTTCATGTAAAAAAAAAAAGTTTTGACTGGAAATTAAACATTGTACTCCTCTCAGTGAACTTCAGTAGATAATATATTTGATGCTAGTGAGATTGTAAACGAATGAACACAGCTATTTGTCGAAACATTTGTAGACAGAACCCCGTGATTCACCAAAATCAACATACATTTCACAATAGCAAGATTTTGTGTTCATTCTTTCGTAGACATCTTCTAGCTTACCAAAATTGGCCCACACTCTACATAAGGTAGAGTGCGGAGTGATTTGATTATTAGATGATTTGCACAAATCTGAATGCACATGTCAGAAATCTTATCTATGTCACTTGATAGATTTAGACGTAATATAAACATCACAATGTTACAAGTCCGAAGAAGGGAAAATAACAGTTTCAGTAAATTTCTACCCACCGAAATCCATAAACTTGTTTCGGCATAACATTAGTGCGAAAGAAGGGAGGGAAATGCACTATATATCAACTATCAAGGGCCATGGATGTACGCGACCAACCATGGAGATCATTTGGTTCTTCTACTCTAGAATGTAACACTCATTTGTCTTCAATATAAATGTTGCTTTCTGCATTTCATTTCACTGTAATTAAAAGAAAAGAAACGAAACCAAACTCTCCAACTCCAAGTCGAACTATCCGTTATCTTGGGCGCTGTCCTCTCCGCCCCACCTTGCTGTCCCCGCCTCCACTCCCCACAAACCAAAAACTCCACCGGGAGAGAAAGGGAAAACGGGGGAGAAGCCATGGCGATCTCCAGCTGGAGCACGCGCCTCCTCCTCAGCCCCTGCCGCCCAATCCTGAACCCTAGCCGCAGCCGTCTCCCCTCCCTCTCCACCACGCCCCGAGCCCCCGCGCCGTGCCTCCGCCTGAGCCGCCCGCCCCACGCGTACATCTCGGCGCCCGCACCCGGCCCCGACGCCTACCAGTCCCCCTCCCTTGACGCCGCCGATGTGGCCGCCGCCATCTCCTCCACCGACGCCGTCACCTGGTGATACGGCTACACCGATCAGTACTACTATTATTTCTGAACAATTGGAAATTGAGCCATGGAATATGAGATTGACGCACGGCGATGAATATGGATTGATACATACGATGTACATGCATGCCGTGGTTATACAAGAGATCGATTCCTATCCGTTTTGGACTAAGCATGAAGGAGATATGTACGACAGATGCATGTATGTAGGTGGGTCCAGCCAAGAATCAATTAACAACAAATATCAGCTACGTGAGGAGATAAAGAAATCAGATTTTCTAGCAATCGTGCAAATCCAGGACCCAAGTCAGTTTGTACGTGACATTTTGTTCATATTTCTGCCACGCAAGGAAAGGGAAAAATACTTCACCATGTGCACGTTTATGCAGGATCTCAGGATGTTATTTTCCTTGTGTGATTTGGGATGGGGGCCACCGGTAATACTCCAAGGACGAGGGGCACCAACAATAAGATGAAGTCCAAATCTAGTTCAGTTATTTTGCCACGTTATTTTAGGGATCAGCTTGCTTTCCAAGTTAAGTTAGATGGGTCGGCTAGTATTTATAGCCTTGTACGTTTCCATTGTAAAATCAGATTTGAGTTATATGAAATAGACACGATGTGTGTTTGGGGTTAAAACCCTCGTACCGAGTTCGGGGAAAGCTGTCTAAAAATCCCTAAGTTTCTTGAGGAATCTTTGCAAAAACCTCTACTGGCGTGTGAGGTCTTGCGATTCGTAGGAGATTACAAGCTGAGCCTATACGGTTCGTCCACGTTATTCCTTCGACTAGAAGGGTTGGCGTGTTGTTTATGCGGAGTTTGTGAAGTTATTCGTAAACCCGCGATTGCTACTTCCTGCAATGGAGGTTCGTGCCGTGAAAGATCGGGCCAACAGCGGATCGAGTCTCTCCATGAGGTTCGCTCCACATCATCTGGTATCAGAGCACCAGGTTGCTCACGGCACGACGGAGGAGATGGCCAGCGCGTCATCACCGAGGAGGAGCTATTGGAGGTTGTCTAGCGATTTCATGCTGGAGGAGGAAGGCTACGGCGCCGAGCTTTTTCATACCTGCTGTAAAGTGGGGGAGAGAGCTTGCGCCACCACGATTGACCACGACAGTTTGATCAACGCTGTCGGCATCGACATGGTGGAGAAGTTGTCGCTGCTGATGACACCACATCCACGACCGTACGTGTTGAGAAGGTGCCACGACAGGCTGGACGTCACACACCAAACTACGGTACAGTTTTCGGTTGGCAAATTTTCTTCTGAGATTTTATGTGATGTCATACCGGTGCCCATGGGTTCGTGTTATTTGTTGCTGGGAGAGCCATGGTACAAGGAGAACAAAGTTGTGTGCAATTTTCTTGCTAATACTTACACTGTCACGCGAGAAAATATATATATTCTGAAGGCCATGGAGAAGAAGGCGTTTATTGCTTGGAGAAAAGAAAGGTTGCAGAAGATGAGGGAACAAAAAGGAGCAGAAAAGAAAGACGACGCAGTTGCTGCAGTTTTCTCGGCGTCTATAAAATCAAGATCCGACATTGTTCTTTTGGAAACTGACTTGAAACTGAGGACGGTTTCAGGTGAAGAAGGGGAGGATGATACGGCTACACCGATCAGTACTACTATTATTTCTGAACAATTGGAAATTGAGCCATGGAATATGAGATTGACGCACGGCGATGAATATGGATTGATACATACGATGTACATGCATGCCGTGGTTATACAAGAGATCGATTCCTATCCGTTTTGGACTAAGCATGAAGGAGATATGTACGACAGATGCATGTATGTAGGTGGGTCCAGCCAAGAATCAATTAACAGCAAATATCAGCTACGTGAGGAGATAAAGAAATCAGTTTTTCTAGCAATCGTGCAAATCCAGGACCCAAGTCAGTTTGTACGTGACATTTTGTTCATATTTCTGCCACGCAAGGAAAGGGAAAAATACTTCGCCATGTGCACGTTTATGCAGGATCTCAGGATGTTATTTTCCTTGTGTGATTTGGGATGGGGGCCACCGGTAATACTCCAAGGACGAGGCGCACCAACAATAAGATGAAGTCCAAATCTAGTTCAGTTATTTTGCCACGTTATTTTAGGGATCAGCTTGCTTTTCAAGTTAAGTTAGATGGGTCGGCTAGTATTTATAGCCTTGTACGTTTCCATTGTAAAATCAGATTTGAGTTATATGAAATAGACACGATGTGTGTTTGGGGTTAAAACCCTCGTACCGAGTTCGGGGAAAGCTGTCTAAAAATCCCTAAGTTTCTTGAGAAATCTTTGCAAAAACCTCTACTGGCGTGTGAGGTCTTGCGATTCGTAGGAGATTACAAGCTGAGCCTATACGGTTCGTCCACGTTATTCCTTCGACTAGAAGGGTTGGCGTGTTGTTTATGCGGAGTTTGTGAAGTTATTCGTAAACCCGCGATTGCTACTTCCTGCAATGGAGGTTCGTGCCGTGAAAGATCGGGCCAACAGCGGATCGAGTCTCTCCATGAGGTTCGCTCCACATCACCTGGGCTGGCGTCTGGGCCCTCCTGGCGCCGCACAAGGCCCGCTTAGCGATCTCCCTCGCTGCGCTCCTCGCCTGCACCACCTGCACCCTCTCCATGCCGCTCTTCTCAGGTATACACATACACGCTTCAGCCTTCAGTGCCCCGGTGCAGATGTTCTGAAACGTGGTGGTTGGGTGTTCTGGCAGGGAGGTTCTTCGAAACCCTGATAGGGAGGGGGTCCGAGCCCCTAGCAAGGCTCCTGTCCAAAATTGCTGTGCTGTATACGCTGGAGCCGATATTTACCATAATATTCGTGATCAACATGACCGTCATCTGGGAGAAAGTGACGTCGAGACTGCGGAGCCAGATATTTCGTCTCAGCGGTTAGAAATTTGACAATTGCTAAAGAGCGTGACCTTAGCTTATGTTCAAATATGTCGATTGTCCACTGATGCTGCCGGCAGTTGATCAACATTGCTTTGTTACTTTAAACGTTTTAATACGCAGTTATGAAATTAGTCTTAGTAGTTCACGCATGATAGTACATTCCTAGGCTGCTTAGGCTGAACCAGCTCTTAGTTATGCACTTGCAAGTGGCACAAATTTAGTTGCACGTACTTCTGCGAAGTCAACTATCCTTTAGGTACACGATGAAGTTAGAATTAATGTCGAAAAAACTGGCCGAGCAGCGGATTAAGGGTTAGCTTGTGGTTGCTGAAATGTGTTGCGCTGTGCTTATTTTCTGATTGAATATTACACATAAAAGTACGCAAAAGTGGTTAGATCAAGACAAACAGAATTACATAATCCACGACCTAAAACAAATCCACCGTGATGCCGAATGCAGCCTAACTGGCCGCCCTGTTAGTTGGTGCTCAGAGACCACCGATGCGAATAGGGTGTATTAACTAGCCTGGCCGATTAATCTGCTGTCAGACCGGACAATCGGGAATCTGTGATTAACTGAAGTACAGCTGGAGTATAGAGGCCAGAAATCTCTCAGCCGTCTTGCACCCAAAATACAATAGGCTGGGTCTTGGGGACGTGCTCGCTCCTGCCACTCCCTCTTTCGCTCAAGTCCACGGTCCAGCAACTAGTTCCTTGCCGCCGGCGAGATACCCGCCTGCACCAACCACCGCGCGCCACCTCAAGCAGCTTGGGCCTGCCTTCCCATGTTTTCATCCGCTGTAGCTGATGGATGATGTGGCAGCAGCCCAGCAGGGGAGGTGGTGCAGGTGCAGAGGGGAGATGTTGAAGTGGGAGAAGATGAGAGGCAAAGAGAAGTGACTCAGTGAGCAACCAATTGCTCGCCGTCGGTGAGATATCCGCCAAGCCCCCACCCCAGCCCACCCCAACCACTGTGCGCCACCTCAAGGAGCTTGGGCCTGCCTTCCCATGTTCTCGTCCACTGTAGCTGATGGAGGATGTGGCAGCAGGGGAGGTGGGGCAGGTGCAAGAGGGGAGGTGGTGGAAGGGGGGGGGGGGGGGGGGGGGGGGGGGGGGGGAGATGAGAGGCAAGAGAAGTGTGGTGGTGGCTGTGGCTAGTGGAGATGATATTAGGTCATCGTACACAGGGGCGGAGCTGGACTGATAGCTCACCTGATGCATCTCCTCAGGCTTGCATGGCCGAATGATGCACTTTCTTCAGCCTAACCTGATGCATTGGCGTTATTAAGCTCATAATTACCATGAAAAATTTCTCCACCATGTCCTAGATGAAGGGTGTAGTAAGTGACAACATATCAAGAGATCGTGGGCTAAGGGCATTCTCCGAGGCAAGAAATTTTACATTATGAGAATGTAAGCTTGATGCTGCTAAATGCTAATAGTTTGATCAGTATAATTACATAATCTCTCTGGGTTATATGTAATGATCTTTAAATACAAGATTATCTTTGATGGTGTGATCAGAGATCAAGAGACTTGCTTCAACTCATTTAAAGTTTCGGTTGGAGATATTAGACATAGAATAAAGCCTAGTTTAAAGGAAGGCTTGCAAATCTAGATAGTTTGTAATTTTTTCTTTGCATTAGTCTCTGAACTCTGTATGTAAATATTTCCTTTTATGAAAAATGAAAAAATGACGCAGTGGGAGCCTTCCCCACTGTCCAAAGCGTCAAAAAAAAAGATCTTTAAATACGGACTTCAATTCTAACCATCGTTAACCTGTATATCGTATTTAGCAATCATAATTACTTGCATTCTGTGATTCTGTCTCATCCCTGATGGTCTTATAATCAATTTTCGTATTTGTTTTTCAGATCACCGGTACACTGTGTATACTTTTCGCATTATCCACTGAGCTTGCTCCTGTTCTAGGACAACTCATAGTCTCTGTCTCCGTTCTTGTTGGTAATTTTCTAAAAGCAATCTGTGCCACTGGGATATGTCCTTTGCTGTTCATACTAGATATGGAATTTCCTTCAGTTTGCTGGAGTGACTTCTATCACTCTGAAACCTTACAACGTGTTTGGAAAATAAGCTGTTATTTTATTGTAAAGAACTGCATTAGATTTGATAGGTAATTGTGGACTCCGATATCTTGTAATTTATACCCTTCATTTTTCTTTGAATCCCTGATGAGATCTTGAATATCCTGGTACTAGCTTTTAAGGAATTGGATGTCTTGAGGAATATTACGTCATATGCTGAAAATCTTAACTGTCCACTGCGTTTAGCTAATTTGAAATTATTTTCTGTTTATGTGCTCCCAACGAGTTACCCAAACATGTCAATTTTAGGGTTTTTGCTGGACTCAGGGATTACCAAGTGCCAACTGATTATGCATTGAATTATTTGGTACTTTTTAAGACAGCCATGAAGGACACATGACTTTGCCATACGAAATCATCCTTTTCTTTTCATTTTTGTCTACAATTATGTTTTTGTTGATGCCTTATGTGTTATAGATCATCACCTCATTTCATAAACTTCCGAGGTCTGTATGTCTTTAGTGTTGCAGGCATCAGGATTACATAATTTTAATATTTTCCTCCATATTTTTTACCCAAGGGTTAAAAGTGTGTGATTCGTTTGTGTTTCACAAGGTGTGATAAATAAATATATTGTGTCCAAAAGAAATGCTTTGCTGAAGAGGTATTTTGTGTTCTTTGGCATATCTATAGAAGTGTTACTTATCATTTGACATGTAGTATTTTTAACCAGCTATTTTCAAGAGGTCAACTGTTCCACCTTTAAATCTTATGGAATTGTCCAAGCACATATATCAGACTGCGCGTCAGAAACATTTTCAGCCATCCGTACTGTGAGTGCCATTCTCTTGTCAGATTGTTCTTGCACGTTCGTTGAACTACATATATTTCATTCATATATGTCAGTTGTCACTGAAGATTATCTCCTCTCTTCTGCTAGACACATGCTCAACTGTTTTGGATTATCGTTGTTTAACTCAAAAATACATATGCAGGTTAGGTCATTTGGTGGTGAAAAACGACAAATTTCAATGTTTGACAGTTTGGTATGTCTCATCACCTGCACACTTCTTTTTTCATGGAAACAGTATGTGAGGGCACTAGTGAAGATGATACATAAAGTAGTAGGTAAAGTTTTCAGATTACAAAGATGGTCCAAATGGAAAGTAGAACCAGTAGAGTAAATGACTTTCTCAATTTCATTAACGCATAGGTAGTATAAACACTGTGACGCTCTATTCATGGTCTAGCACTAGAATACTGACTTTCTCAATGTTTATTTCTGAAATGTCTAGCAAAGCCTGTGGCTGGCGAGCTGCCAGCGATACCAAACCCTAGCACTCCAGCCACTTCTCCCCTCTCCCCCATCTTGCATCTTGTACCGTCATTGAGAACTATCCTATTTTTACAGTACGATGGCTTGCTATTCAGGGTTGGCTGACCGGCATGGCGGTGGGGCCTCCCCCGGGCCCGTGGTCGCCAACCAACACCTGTGTCGCTGCAGACCTGCTCCTGCACCTGCTCGATGGGTGGTCGAGATGCGCCAGCACGGCTGCCCTCCCCCCTGCAGTTGTCCATCCGGCAGGAGGCTGCAGGTGAAGCGCCACGCCAGGCTGCTTGAAAGGTCCAGCGTCACGGTTATAAAAAAAATACAACCACTTCTACAAAATTAAGTTCTACTTCACACAATTTCTGGATTGCGCGTAGAAATAGTTTGATATCATGTCAACAGTCCTGCAATTCTATGAAGTTTACTCCTTAGTTCTTGATTGCTGACCAAGGAATATGTAAGGAACCTTCTTTACCTTTTTCTTGCCGCCTATAAGGTGTACAAAATTTCTTGGAATACCCAAGTTTACCGTGCAGCTAATACACAACTGAACTGATCTAAGATATAATCCACACTGACCAAACTTACCTTAAAAACTCCCTGGCAAACTCAACAAGCAAAGCAAACAGACTTCTCGGGAGAGGACTGGAGGGTGTTTCTTTCTGAGTTCTGGGATCTTTGAATATCCCTTTTGACGGGTTTTTTTTTACCGAGATCACCGGTTATACAGATTTTCTTACCTTGTCAACCATTACTTTCTTTTGTAGGCACTTTCCTTTCAAAACAGCGGCACGAAACTAGGAGTGCTGAAATCTGCCAATGAGTCGTTGACTCGAGCGGTAGTTTATGTTTGCCTAATGGCGTTGTACATTCTTGGTGGAAGCAAAGTCAGTGCGGTAAGGTTCTGAACAGATAAGCACCCTGTAGTTTTTACTTGTGTAGCTGTATAACATCAGGGGACTAGGCTTCATGATAATGCTCTAGTGAGCTATTTAGTATTATCATTGTAATTTCCATGCCATTTCTTTGAAGCATCTTTTAATTTTCGGTTGTATAATAACATCAACATGTAAGGCTTGGCAGAGGGGTTCTATACTTGGAAATTGTTTTATAAATGGATTTAATCTGATGCATCCATGGTCAACCCTAAGGATATCTAACTATCTAGTATCTAGTGTAGATTTAAGGTTGTGTCTTGTGGGTCCCGTCCCCTTACCACGTGCCTTGGGATGTCTCTAACTTCTCCGTGTATATACCATTAAATCATCTACATCATTGAAGCCTAAGACCTAGCTCAAGCGGTTAGTTGTTTTTTTATTGGGTGTGTTACTAGTAGTATGTTACAGAAAAGAAAGAAAAATAGTAGCTTTCAAACTTTGGATGAGTTTTTTTACGCCACTCATGATTGGTTTACTATTTCAGGGCAAGTTGTCAATTGGAACCATGGCATCTTTTATTGGCTACACATTCACACTGACATTTGCTGTAAGTAGCAAATCTGCTTATTGAGTATTTTATTTCATCTGTTGTTTATTTCATACATATAATGGAAAAATGCATTTTAGGTTCAAGGAGCTGTTAATACCTGGGTGATTTGCGTGGGACATTTGCTTCTATAGAGAGAATAAATTCTATTCTATCAGCAAAGGACATTGATGATTCACTTGCATATGGTTTGGCCAAAGAACTTGACAACAATGATCCTGAAGAATCCAATGCTGGAGTACATGAAAAGGGCACCGCTAACAAACATTACATGTCAGCATTGAAATCGTCCAGCAGCTGTGGTAATCTAGCATGGTCTGGCGACATTCACCTGGAAGGTATTGCGATTATTAAAATTTATTCAATAAATGCAGGAGTTCCCTCCATATTTTATGTGTGACCGTCCCCTATGTTCCATTAGTATTATCTTTTCCGTATTGTGATTATGGAGCATACTTTTCTGAGATTAAGTTTCAGATTTCAGTTTATTGGTAATTTAGTTTTGTTCCGCAATAAGCTCATAATAGCGTCCATGTTTCACTTGTGTTGAACACATTATTTAAGGGGTTTGTTTCTGATAATTTCATGAGTATAGAAGTGCACAGTTCTGAACTATAAATTTAAGTGGTTGATTTTAATGAGAGCAGCTCAATGATCAAAATTCACACTTAACAAGTTAGAACATTGTTTGAACGCTGGCAAAACTGATACTCATATTTCTGCCAGATGTACATTTCTCTTACCCACTGAGATCTGATGTGGAGGTCTTGAATGGGCTTGATCTTATAATTGAGTGTGGAAAAGTGACAGCACTTGTGGGCTCTAGTGGTGCGGGGAAAAGCACGGTGGTGCAACTTCTAGCGCGGTACTATGAGGTACTGCCGTATATCCGTAGTAACATTGCTGTTGCGTCCTTGAGTTTTATAAATGTAGCAACATTTCAGATTTGTTCCAATCTTGCAGCCTACTCAAGGTCGCATCACTGTGGCAGGGGAAGATGTCCGTGTATTTGATAAAGAGAATGGTCTCGGGTTGTATCCCTAGTAAATCAGGTATACCGTATACGGTAGACCAATACAAAGCACCTATCTTTTAATACGATTTATCCCTAGTTATTAGTAATAAAGAACTACCAGTTTGTCCCATTGATCCATTTGAATGGCTAGATTTAGTCGACAAGTGCAATGAATAGGGATACAAAATATATCATCTCACAGTTATTAACTCGGTTAAGTTTTTTTTGTATGAAAAAAATTAGGACCCTGTCCTATTCTCGGCATCTGTAGGAGAAAACATTGCTTATGGTCTTCCGGATGGCGTTATCTCCAAGGATGAGATAATAAAGGCTGCTAAAGCTGCCAATGCTCATGAATTTATCATCTCCCTTCCACAGGTTGGCAGCCTATCAGTGTTTGTTGCTGCTTATATAGTCTTTGATATCTAATGATATGCCCATAATTCATTTCTTTATTTATTTACAATTTAGGGCTATAACACTCTTGTTGGTGAACGAGGTAGCCTCCTAAGTGGGGGACAGAGACAGGTAATTTGCTGTCTTAATATGTACATTGATGAATGAATTACAATGTTTTTACTTTGATAAAGAAGTACATCACCATACTTCGTCCTAAGTACTGTATACTTATTGTGGTGCTTTACCAACTAATGTAAATTCTGTTGCTTTGCAGAGGATTGCAATTGCACGAGCTCTTTTGAAAAACGCGCCTCTTCTAATACTTGATGAGGTACATACTTACCGAAATGAGTTTGTGTACTGCAGAGGCTGCAAAGTGCACTGGACACAACTAGTGAGCGGCTTGTGCAGGAAGCTCTCGATCTCTTGATGAAGGGTAGGACGTCATTGGTGATCGCCCACAGGTTGAGCACCGTGCAAAATGCGCATCGAATCGCTGTTTGCTCAGATGGCAAGATCATGGAACTTGGGACGCATGCTGAACTGGTTGCCCAGGGAGGCAGTTATGCATCACTGGTAGGCACACAGAGGTTCGCGTTTGAGTAATACCTTGCTAACATTTTTGTTGCACAGATTACACACAGGCATGCAAATCACCAGAGGTTATATGCTACCCGCTTACGAAATACATGTATCAGAGGTTAATAGGCTGTAAACGATTTACGAAGCCACACGAGTCGTGATACAGTACATGTAACAAATATGAGACTCAGATAGAGGATGAATGTAGTACTTTATGTTGCTCAGGTTGTATTGTCTCTGTCCTTATCAAATACTCCCACCGTTCCAAATTAGTTGACTCAGTATTTAGACAAATCAAGTCAACTAATTTGGAACGGATGGAGTACAATGTTTACAGTGAAGAAAAATAGAAAGTTTGTTTTGTAGTTTATGTGAGCTGATTATCGCTTGGTATCTTAGACCTTGTTTGATGTGTTAGCTATTATGCCAAGGGTCTGCCTCCGACTCACTCGAGTGAGACATAAGATACGTCATGGTTGTGTTGTTAGACAAATTCGGCCTGTTTTCCCTTGTCCAGTTGTTGTTGGGCCTGTTACTGGGCTTAGTTGCAATCGCAGTTGAAACTGGGCTTCCAAAAAAACAAAAAACAATAAATAATTAAAAAAAAAAAAAGAAAATAAAGAAAAAAAATCTCAGTTGCAAGCTCAGTTGCATCTGGCCCCACCTATCTCGAGAAAAAACACCCAGTTGCAAGCGCAGTTGAAACTGGCCCACCCAGTTGCAATCGCAGTTGATACTGGGCTCAGTTGCAATCGCAGTTGAAACTGGACTTCCAAAAAACAAAAAACAATAAATAATTAAAAAATAAATAATGAAGAAATAAAATAAAGAAAAAAACTCAGTTGCAGCTGGCTCCACCTATCTCGAGAAAAAACATCTAGTTGCAAGCACAGTTGAAACTGCCCCACCCAGTTGCAATCGCAGTTGAAATTGGGCTTCCAAAAAACAAAAAACAAATAATAATTAAAAATAATGAAAGAAAAAAGAAAACAAAGAAAAAACAAACCAGCCCCCTCACCCCCATGCTGAACACGGCCCAACAGCCCGCTAAGGAACTCGGATATTTGGGTAAAAAACTAACAGGTCCAACAAACCAAAGACCAGTCAAAACGGGCCAAAAGACACAAAACACGAATCGCGGAGCAAAGATCAAATCGAACGGCTGTGGAGGTGAGTGAGACATAAGCTTCGTCTCACTCGAGTGAGACATAGCAAAACCGTTATGCCAATACCATTAGAAGATAGTAGTACAAATTAAGAAGGCACGTAGTAGAAGGTGGATCGCTTTCCTGCTCAGGTAGAGTCTGAAGGTATTGCAGCTGGGTAAGAGGGCCTGCACACATCTAACAAGGTGCTGCCCTGTAATTCGGTGGAGGCCGCAGCACAGGGTCTGGTCTGAATCGAGAGAAATGGATTTGTTGCGAAGATTTAAGAATAGAATCCTCCAAACCAGCCTTTATTTGTCTGGTACTTCATGACAATTACTAGGGAGGAAGGACGACCGTCTTCAGCTTAAAATTAAATAAAATCTCAGGACTGAGATACCATCCAGCAAGCCAATGGAAACATGGTTCGTGGTGTTCATACAAATTACTTTGGGAGAGTACACGATTAGTTATGCACGATGTAACAGCCTGACAAGCTCGGTTGTTTTCCAGCAAATTGCTTTTGGGAAGTAATATCCTAACAAGCTATTCTGGGATCTAAATCTGGTATCTTTAGAGATCTTGGCTGTTGTAACAGACGCCACTGGTTTTACAGATCTTAATCGAACCATACAGGGGTATTTGACATTTTCAGTGCTTCATATTTCTAAGCGTGGTTCCTGGATATCGTGGGCCTGAAACTGCTTCAAGGAGAATGTCTAGAGCAAGGGAGATTCTACTGCAGAGTTATCCATCATTGTTCACCAGTTCCAAAAACGATCACAAAAGGCGAGGACCATCCATGGTTACAGTGGCTACGAGTACTTGAGTAGGTAAATAGTAACCTGGTTATCTTCCATTTGGATACTGAAACAAGGAGAAGATTACAGTGCCATTGGAAAATACAATGCATCCCCAACTAACGTATACTACATTAACCACCGTGTAATGTGGAGATGAAGACAACAACGTCCTTATCTTCCAACTCTGCATCAAGGCCACCACACAGTTCCCAGTCGCAGTCATTTATGAGGACAAGAACCCAGGTCTCCTGCAATATAAAACCATGAAGCTAATTAACCAGACTACATTCACAAAGAGGTGTACTGTTCTAAGTAACATAACTCTTATTTCTTAATGATGTAACATGTAATCGTTTCTTCGGTTGGTCAAAGTTACTATGCAGGCATCGAGAAAAGTTTCGATTCTCATGATTATTAACTTGATAAAGAGCACTAGTCATGTTACAAAAAAGTACACAAATGACATAAATATTGTTCAACTCCATAGACAATGGTTGAAGTTTTTGCCACCATGTTACTGAATCGGGGTGTGCTTGGTCATTGTAATAATGTTTTGTTAGTGCCCGGGGTTTGACCATTGTAATAGTCATCATCTTTTGGACTTTCATCACTTCCTTGGCGAATACGTAAGCAACTAAAACCTAGCAAACCTCATAAAGAATCAAAACTTCATCACTTATGACTTGCGTCCACTGTTTTGCTCCTATGAACTACAAGCACCAGATGCAGGTGCAAGATGCGGTTCAAATATCATGATTGGGTTAGGTTGCATTTGTGACGGCGGTAGTTGTAATAGTTCTGTTTCCTCGACCAACTTTTTCTACTTCAAAATTTGGTTAACCAACTTTTTTCTACTTCCGTGGCCATTTTTTGCACATCATCAAGATGTTTAGTGCAACAGATTCAACAACCGTACGGTGAGCCTTTAAAGTCTCTGTCTCTACTGATACTTGTACTAATTATCACCATATGTTCGTCTCTACTACTGAAAGCAATATCACAATTGCTCCTTCTAATGATTTCTCTAGGCACTCTCAAGGATTACGAGTCGCGCGACTTGTCGCGACTTGTCGCGCGGCTTGTCTACCTGTCGCAACCTTGATGTCGACAACAGAGAACGACTCGACAAGTTCAAGTTATCGATCGAGAACTGAACTTGTCTACGACTAATCGCGACAAGCCCATGTAGGCGAGTCGAGCGACAAGAAAAAAGGCGCATCCTGTGAAGGCGCGGTGGAGGACGGGCGCACGAGCACGACCAAGGATGGGAGGTAGAAGAGCAGGCGCGGCGGAGGGGCGTGGCGGTGCGCACGGCAGACAGAAAAGGAGGGGAGGAGGAGTCGCGGCGGCGAGGGAGGCGAGCGCGGCGTGGGCGGCGGCGTGCGGGTGCAGCGAGGCGCAGCGAGGGAGGCGTGGGCGGCGGCGTGCGGGCGCAGCGTGGGCGGCGGCGTGCGGGCGCAGCGAGGGAGGCGAGCGCGGCGTGCGGGCGCAGCGAGGAAGAGAGAGCCGCAGCGAGGAAGCGAGGGCGTACGGGCGCAGAGATGAACGGTTCAGATACTTCAGCTGCTAGGGTTTCCCTAGTGGGCCTTATTGGGCTATGTTATAGACAAACCAGAGTGGGCTTATGTTGTCTCGCGATGCCTCGTCTCTGTTCTGCACCCTGGAAACTGCTCTGCATCCTAAAAAATTCTCCTGATTACACATCGACAAGTCTGTGACTAGTCGCGACTAGTCACGGCTTGTCTACTTGTCGGTACCCCAGCGACAAGTTGCGACAGGTCGACTCGTAATGCTTGGGCACTCTTGGGGCGACGCTACAAAACATTATATTTTCTGCAAAAAAATAAATGAAAAAGAAGATAAGCCATACACAGAATACGGCTATAACAACCAAACTGCAAACGCGCTAAGCAGCCGCCCCGAGGCATCCGATCGAGCAGTACATTACCTTGGTCGTCCATGGGCTGGACTTCTACCTTGTGTACCTTGGTGGACTTCTCCAGGAGCAGCTCCAGACAGCCCCTGAAACCGCATATCAACTCACCTCGTCAACAACGACAACAGGCAAGGTAAACAAAAAGAAGACCACAACTGAATAAATGGAAGGAAGATTACCCGAATTCAAGAGTGAGATGCATGGCTAAAGGATCAGAAGCGATGCAGATTGATTGGGCTTTAGGGTTTCCTAGTTGGAATCAGGCTAAGAGAATCGCGGAGAGCGCAGAGGGGGTAAGTGACGAATATGGTCGAAGCTCGTCAATATGCTGCAGCTGCTGAAGGCGCGGCGCGGCGGCGGAGCAGCCCAACGGAGCCGTGAGGTCGGGAGTCGAGCAGAGCGGCGAGAGAATGGGGGATTTGCTCGGTCTGTGAAAAAGTACCGTGCGGGCTAGCTGGCAGGATTAAAGTGGGCTTTTGACTTCTACTATTTCGGCCAATCCAGGCCCATGTCCCCTGCCCTCGTCTTCCTCTCGTGTACCCTTGTTCTGAGACAAAAAAAAAACCATTGCCGCTGCATCGATTGGGGAACCAGGGGGGCCGCAAGATATCACTCCATTTTTTTTTATTTTTTTTTGAACAAAGGGTGGCGCCGGGGACGCCAATTTCATTTCAGCTCAAGCACAATATACAGAGTGCAGTACATAGCCTGGTATGTTTAAAGATTGTAAAGCAACATAAACAGGACAAAGGCTACTGCTGTGAGCTGAACAATTGCACCTAAAGATAGGCTCAGAAACATTTGTTTGGAGAGCCTGATGTGCACAGCTATTTGCAACTCCATTGAGTTCTCTTTTGACATGGAATACTGCCGCTTGGAGTTGTGCAGATATCTGGAGAAAGGAGGCTAATGTATCCCTAATTTCCCATGGCACCTGCTGCTCTAATATGGATTTAGATGTAGCAGCCTTTGCAAGTGTAAGGTTGTCTGTTAAAAACGTTACTTCCTGAAGTTGAAGCTGGTGCGCCACTTTCGCTGCTAGAAGTAGAGCCGCTGCTTCTGCCTGTAGTGACGAGGGAACATAATTTGTGGACGCTTCGATCATCACGTTGCAGCTGGTTCGAGCGAATTGGCACTGTAGGAAAAGCCCAATGCCAGTTGGCTGCGAGCCGAGTCCTGTAGGAGCTTCCCTATTTTTCCAAGAAGCATCAGAGAATATCTTGGTTCCTTGTATGAGAATATCTGACTTAATGGTTGATCCCTGCGGAGGAAGGAGTGCAACAGAAGAGGTATCTCCCACGTTGGTGTTTCCCTGTGTTGGATTTCCTTGGACCTGTAAAGGAGAAATAGCAAAAGGATCTAGCCTTTCCAAATTATGCTGAATTGCCATCGCCGCCTGATGTACTTGATGGGGAGCCCCTGGCTTCCTGGAGAACAAGTAATCATTTCTAGATTTCCATAGGCACCACATGAATGTTAGAATATTTTCCAAAGTGGCATGCGGGTGGTTCATTGAAAGAAAATTCATAAGAATCTGAGAGAGAGAATTGGAATTTATAGTAAGCTGCTCAGACCTTATGAACCAAGGGAAACTGAACCAGGCCGCACGAGCAAAGTGGCATGTAAAGAATAAATGAATGTCTGTTTCTTCTAAACCACATCTAGAGCATAGAGTACTGATATGAGTGGAATACTTACCTGCTCGGGCCCCAGTTGGCATTGCGCGTCTTAGAAATCTCCATCCAAATGTCTGCACTCTCAGAATCATTTGTTTATTTCGCCAAATTTGTTGCAGAAGCTGAATTGTTACCGGATGTACTTGTCTTGGAGTCGGTTCACCTTGTTCCTGCAGTTTCTGTAGGCAAGCACGATAAGCACTTTTAGTATTGCATTTACCTGATGGCGTGAGCCTCCAGCAGAGAATGTCGTTTTCCTGGGAGCTGATAAGTGGAGTTTTTTTAATGATTGTAGCGAAGGGATGCTGGAAAAGAGTATCTATAAGATTAGTGTTCCAAGCTTGTTGATCCGGGAGCCACAAATCCTTGACATAGGCTGGATAAGTATAGCCTGGTTCCTGAATGATTAGATGATCGTGGATAGCAGACCAATCTTGACACCAAGGAGTGCTCCAAACCGAAATGCAACCTCGAGTAATCTGATAAAAGCAATGGGTCTTAAGAATGGGGAGCACTTTAAGGATGGAGGTCCAGAAGGCTGACTTAGGAATATTCGGATTTGGGCGCCAAATCAAGGAATCATGAAAATATTTTGACTTGAGAACAGCATGGAGAAGATCATGAGGCGCCTCAGCAATTCTCCACGCCGCCATGAGGATAAGGCCTTGGTTCATGGCTTGAATATTGCGAATACCCAACCCCCCTTCATTTTTCGGTGCACAAATGTCCTTCCATGCTCTGAGGCATAAAGCTTTTGAATCTGCTTCTTCTCTAACCCCCGTCCACCAAAAGTTACGGATGATGGCAGTAAGCTTGGCTATGAATTTCTTGGTGAAGAGAATATTTGACATGTAGTAGACTGGGATTGAAGAGAAGACAGATTTGATTAGTTCTAGCCTAGCAGCATGAGAAAGCTTATCAGCCTTGTAGGTGGTTAATTTGGATTTAAATTTATCGAATACAAAGTTGTACGCCGTTGTCCTGTCCTTTCCCGGGATAATAAGGGGGTGTCCAAGATGGATGACGTTGTTGTCTATGTTTGAGACAGGAAAGATTTGTTTGATTGCCTGTATGGTGCTTGGAGAGACATGCTTGCTGAAGATGATACCTGATTTAGACCAATTCAGTATTTGTCCAGACCTGGAGCAAAAAGTATGGAGAATGGTGTTTATGTGAGCTGCTTCCTGCATCATCGCCTGCCCGCATACTAGCAGATCATCTGCAAAAAAGAAGAGAGTGTATTGGAGGGCAATTTGGTCCTAGAGTTATTCCTGCAAGAGAGTTAGTCGCCATAGCTTCTTGAAGAGCAATAGATAATTCATTAATTGCGAAAACAAACAAATAAGGAGACAGAGGACATCCCTGTCTAATACCCCTGTTGCCTTTGAATTTCGCAAACGGTTGGCCATTAATGACGACGGAAAAAGTGGGCGAGGAAATACAAGCATGGACCAAATTAATGAAATGACTATGAAGTCCTTTACGAGAAAGGGCAGCAACTATGAAATTCCATTCAATCCGATCAAAAGCTTTTGCAAGATCTATTTTTAGCATGAAAGCTTGATTTTTCCAAGAGCTGAGGGCAAATGAGTGAGTAATTTCCTGCGCAATAATGATATTGTTGGTAATACGCCTACCCTCAATGAAAGCTTGCTGAGAAGGATGCACATAGTCTGGCAAGTGAGGTTTGAGTCTATTCGCTAGGCATTTCGCTATAATTTTGTAGATTACGTTGCATAGACTAATGGGCCTATAATCTGCAGGAACTAAAGGAACGAGTTTTTTTGGGATCAAAGCAATATGAGTGTCATTTATATGTGCGGGCATAATACCAGATTGGAAGAAGTTTCTTATGAGATGCACAATATCCTGCCCTATCCATGCCCAGGTTGCTAGGTAGAACTCTACATTGAATCCATCCGGTCCTGGCGACGCATTTCGCTTCATATCCTTGAGCGTTTTCCAAATCTCCTGGTTGTCTGGAATGGAATATGTGTAATCATGGTTGTCTTGAGGACATTGGGTTCTGATAAAAGGCCTGCCATTGTTAGCATTGGGAGAGGCAAAGATAGACCGAAAATAGTTGACAAAAGTATTGCTAATTTGATCAGGCATGAATTGCATAACATCATTCTCATCTTTGATAGAAACAATAGTATTCCTTCGCCTACGCTTCACAATGGCATGGTTAAAAAAAGAGGTATTTCTATCTCCATCCTTGGCCCACTGCTTCTTTGCTCTCTGCATGTAAGAGTCAGTAAGCTTCGTCATAGGCTGCTCATACCTAGTAGATAGTGTTGCTTCAAGTGTCTGGTCCTGCTCTTGAAATGGTTTCATCTGGATTTGCTTGAGTTGCTCCTCAATGCTATTGAGCTCCTGTTGCAAAGGTTTTTTTCTTTTTGCACCAAGTCTTAAGTGCACCTGCAAGATGGTTAGTTCTGGCAGAAAAGATTTATTCGCAGAGGAAGACCAAGCAGATTTTGCATGAGATTGAAAATCCTGTTCTTTCAGCCACCAATTATCAAATTTAAAAGCACGTTTAATTGTTCGAACACGCCCATCAGTAGAAAGCAAAATAGGAGCATGATCACTAAGGGTATGAATAAGCGGCATGTTATAAACATTTGACACAGGATAAGCATCACACCACTCAGCATTGGCTAAACATCGATCGAGCCTTTCATAGATAGGGTTGGAGGAAAAGCGCCTATTTGTCCAAGTGTAGACAGGGCCACTAAAACCTAGATCAAATAAACCACACTGTTTCACAAAAGCACGGAAAGCAGTCATTCGAGAGCGATTAATATTCAGGGAGTTCTTATCCGTATCATACAACAACTCATTCATATCTCCTAAACACAACATAGGCATACTAGAGTTATCATACACAAAGGACGCAACCTGATCCCATATCTGGCTAGTCTCACGATGATAGGGATCGCCACAAATACACACAAGACCAAACTTATCATTAGTAGTATTGTTTACACACATAGCTAAGATAACATGAAAACCGGCACTATGAACATGCACATTAAGATCATTAGTCCACATGAGCCAGAGTCCACCAGAGCGTCGCCGAGAGGGGACTACTAAACTATCAGACATATTAAATCTAGCTGCAAGATCAGATGGTTTGATTTTGGAAGATTTAATCTCTGAAACAAAAGTTACCTGCGGTTTTGTAGAGCTGATCATCCTGGCAAGATGGCACATCTTTGGACTGCTGAGGTTCTTCCCCATACCCTGGCAGTTCCATCCTAGTGCCTTCATAGCGCCTGCTGTGACTTGGGTTCGGGGGCGGACGCCGCTATCTTATTCAGCTCCTGAGGCTGCTGACCAATCTGTCTGGTAGAGCCTCTCAACGAAGTGGTCACCCTCTTCAAGATCAGTCCAAATCAGAGATAGGAAGAAAGGTTCCAGCGAGAAAAGGAGATGAGAAGCAGCTGCCGCACTTCTTCTTCCCCAACAGTCCAAGAAAAAGCCTAAACAAAGATGGATCTACAAGGTTTCAGTTCGTTGATCTAGGGGATGGTGGTGGGCGGAAGGCTGCTCTGTAGATGATGGGAGAGAGCAGAAAAACGAAGACGACGGGGCAAGATCAACAGCGATGAGAAAAGCGGTGGAGCACCAAGGTTGCGTGGTAGATTTTTTCTCTTATTGTGGATTCTTGGTCGTGGTAGTGATTAGGAAAACTGAGGATTAAGGGAGGAACATATCAATGCAGAGAGATAGGAGTGGAGACGAATTAGAGAGGGATTAGATTTTGGGAGAAATCGGAATGGAATCACTAAGATTCAGGGGAGATTCGGCATGTCGCCAGTCGCCACTTAGGCAAGTCAACCACGTTCTCTACTACGCATCCACAAACTAAAGGATATCACTCCATACAAGAACGGCACAACACATTTCATAAGTTACATGAAACTGTTTTCGTTCCCAATTTATCTCTTCATTTTGGTCTAAGGATCAGTTTGGTTGCTCCAGCATGGAACTTTATTACATTTGACAAAACATTATATGAACATACACCATAGAAATAACCTATTTTACTTCTTGACAAGCAGGGGTCCCACATTATCACCCGTGGCTTTGTTGTGCTTCACATGGCTTCCATCGCACAGCGGAAATGTTCCCGATCTCCAGCACCTTGTGACAAAGACATAAACTAAAATCAGCAACAGTTGGAAGTTGGAACTTGGAAACGGCATGCAAAGCAAGTCTTCCAGAAAAATATGAACTCTCCAATGCAGGCATCAACAATATAAAGACCTTAAGTGGCTAGCCAAGGTCCGTGTCGTTCGGATCAATAAACAACAATTTAATAGCTGATGTAACTGTGAGGTATCTATGAACTCTGGATTTCAGATTGCATATCTAGTAAGATAAAGTGGAAATAGTGATACTAGGCAACTGTTCTTGATGTACTGATTGCGGGAATATAATATCATCACAAGACCAGCGCGCAAAACATGTACAAAATCATGGACATTGAAGAGTATATGTTAATTTTCTTCACTTAGTTTTCCTTCCTTTGGCTATTCGAAGGTTTAAAAAGATCAATTCAGGATTGAAGATCTCACTGTAGCAATACAAACTTCCCCGGCACAAAAAGATCAACCAAGCCTCATCAACTGAACCTATTTTTAGTGCACGCTCGAGTCAAAGCTCTAATTAACTAAAGCAAAATTAGAGATGAAAAGTTTCAGCCTACACAGTACATTAAGAGCGGTGAAAGTACTCATAGCTCACTTGTTACAGCTAGGACAGACGTACCCTGATTGTATTACTGACAACCTGCACTTTTTTTATCCTCTTTGAAGTATCTCGAAGGGAAAATCCTCTTCGATCATCACAAGAATAGCTTGTTTAATTAATCTTGACATGTTACTTGCACGGTCGTACTACGTACAACGTACTGATTATGTTATTCAAACGAGTTAGATTCTAGAAACTCCTAAATGATGATTGAAATGTGGATTTGCAAAATTCACCGTGCATACGAGCCACAACTAACTTATTACTGCCGCGTAAAAATCGCCACCCCAAACGTAGTACTTCTTGCACCCCAAACATGAAGCAGTCAGAGGTAAATAACACGATGGGAAGCTATACCGGCAGTACGGGGTGAGCGGCTTGGAGAGCTCCCCGGTCAGGACGGTGTCGACCACCTTGGCCTCCTCCTTCCGGATGGCTGGGTTTATCCCGCTGCCTCCAGCCGTGTCCGCCTCCGCGCGCACCGCCATGACGCCACGCCGTGCCCGGCTGCGGCCAAGGCCTGGCGCCGGCGCGCAAGACGGAAAGGTGAGGCGGCACGCGGCGGCGCAGAATGGAGTCGCCATGGGTTCTTGGTGGGAGGTGCGCTGCGGCCTGCGGGGGTTTCTTGGGTTGGTCTTGGTCGGATTGGTTTGGTGGGAGTTGGGGACGGACGGATGACTCGGCTGTTCTTATGAGTAGGCGTGGGCGTGGCCGCGTGGGGGTGGATTTGGGGTGTGTGGCGGCCACAAGCGCCTATAGCCAGATGGATGGAGGGGTTCATTTGCCCCAGCAAAATTGTCCCTGCGATCTTGTCGCTTCTCACGCGTGTGCTTCTTGCACAATTATTTGGTTTCTCATCGTCTGATTTCTTCCTGTTTCATTTTCTCGATTTTGGATTTAATTGCCTATGGAAATGCCCTGTAAGCTGAAACCTCGAGTGTTCCGGCCTATTTGGTTCGTCCTCAGAAAACTGTCCCAGGCGTCTATAGCCAGATGGATGGAAAGGTTTGCCCCAGCAAAACTGTCCCTCGTCTCTTCTCGCACGCGTCTCTTGCACAATTATTTGTTTTTTTCATACTTGATTTCTCCACTTTCCATTTCCTCTATTTTGGTCATTCTTGGAGCATCTACCCACCCTCCTAATAGTCCTTCCAATAGGGCTATTTGGACGTCGGACACAAAATTGATGCCTCGTTAGTTTAATTAAATGCCATCGAATACGTGTTGGCCAACTTAACTAAATACGAACGCGGACCGTCGCCATCCCGATGAGCGTCTGGTGTAATGATATCTGGGGAACCATAATCGATGTTAACGGGCGCCACCAACCTCCATCGCACCTTTTAAAAATCCATGGTGCGTGTTGGCCCTCCTCATTTCACCTCCACGCCATAGTCATTCTTCCTCCATTGTTTCCCCCTCCCGCGCTCGGTGCAATGGTGAAGAAAGACGAAACCGACAACAGCAGGAGCAGCGGTGCTGTCGTGTCTCGAAGGACGGACACCGGGGATACGAGGTACCCCTTTGTAGATTCGGTATGGGGCGCGAAGGAGGCTGAGAATCGTCTCTCAAGGAAGATCACGGTCGAGCTCTCCTCTCCAAGATCAAAGCAAGCAAACAGAGGCACACGGCGATCTACCCAGGTTTAGACCGCCCGGAGGCTAAAACCCCTACTCCTGCATGTCTGGATAGATGGTATCATCATGGTATGGCTACAATGGTGGTTCTCCGGCGAGGTAACCGGGAGGGTTTTTAGCGAGAGGTAGACGAAGGACAGATCCTAACCCGGAGGAGATCACCTTCCTTCTCTACTCTCCTAGCTCTAGTCTAAGCTTGCTCCTGGTTGCTAGTGCTCTATTGCTTGTCCCCTTTCTCCTCCATGTCTTGGTCCTCCTTTTATAGAGTAAGGGGATCCCACATGGTCATGCGAGCAGCGTGAGGGGTTCTTGGCGGGAAGAACCCCTCTAAGCTGTCCTCCTCCAAGTCTTCTCCGTGGGTTAGGTGGGATCATCCACCTTTAGGAAAAGCGGGGCGGACAAGGATTGACACGCCACGAGCCTTGCTCCCTGCGTGCCTCCTCTTCGCCTTGCTTCCCAAGAAACCTTCTGGGTCTTTTGGGGTAAGGCTAGAACCTTCACCCGCGCCTTGTACGGACAGTCACCCGGGTGGGAGTCCGGCCTCCTGCCGGGACTCGGGCTCCCAGGAACATCTTCCGGGCTCCCGGAGAGAAAGGGGTACCCGGCGGGTACCTGAACCCGGGGTATCCTGTCGGGGTAGAACTCGAGTGGCTATCTTCTGCTTGTGTGATGGACCCGCCAGTCCATCTTGCGTATGTCCATCTTCATGTTGGGCCCACACTGGGTGGACCCACTTTGGCAGCACTAGGGGAACCCCATGTTTCACTGTTGCAACAGTAGCCCCGGGGCATGGTCCCGGCGGCCCTTGCTCCAGCTGCCGGGGCTATGACATAAAAAAGGTCAAAGTGGGTCCCGGGTGTCTGGTCTTCTTGCACTGCTTGGTGGGCTCGCCAGGCTGGAGTAGAGACGAGCCCCCCGGGCTCCTTTGACTTGGTTGAGCCGAACGTTGCGATTCGTGTGGGCCTCGAGCTTTTCCGAGCATCCAACGGTTGGGCGGCGCCGAAGTCAGCACGTCTCTTTGATTCCCGTGTCTGCCGAAGTAATGAGGCTGCGACGTGATGCGAGGGGCACTTCATAGGCTTCCGCCTGGGGCTCCGTGACCGTTACCTATCCATTTCGCCAGAAATTCCTAACTCGCCAACCTCTGCTCCATCTTCCTCCTCTGCGCCGCCGCTGCAAATCCCCATCCACACCCATGGCTCGCACCAAGCTCACAGGGCGGAAGAAGAAGCTGGAGGGCGCTGCCTCCATGGTTCGGGGGCCGCCGTCCCCCAAATCCAAAAGAAGGCGACGGAGATCGGTGCGCAACGCCAAGCAGGCTGAGCTCCGCAGGAAGCTAGCTCTGTTCTCCAGTTGCTATGCTGATGACGACGAGATGATGCGGAAGGCATCGCATCTCGGGGTGATAGAATCTGCGGCGGTAGGAGACATCCCCGCCCGGGAGCCGTCGAAGGTCGTTCCTTCATCCTACGAAAGGCTGCCCAGGCAGATGCCCATTTTTGATCACTTCATGCTAATGGGAGTCGTGCCCCCTTCTCCGATTTCCTCTTGGAGATCTTGAAGGCGTACCAATTGCAGCTATTGCATCTGACTCCGGGAGCCATCCTGGATTTGGCTGTCTTTGCCCATTCCTGCGAGGCATTCGTGGGGGTGATCCCTTCGGTGGCCCTGTTCCGCCACTTTTTCTATCCTCGCATCGGGAAGGATAGGTGGCTTGGTGGCAGCGTCACATTCTTCTTCCGCCCAAAGGCCAGGCTGGCCTATCCTCTCGTGAAGACCAAGTCTAGATGGGAGGAATGGAGGAAGCAATGGTTCTTTGTGGAGGTCCCGGAGACTCTCCCGCAATGGGAGGAGCCAAAGGAATATCCGGTGAAGCTGGACTCATGGGGGTACTTCAGCCATCAAGACAAAGAGCTCTCGGAGGTGGTGAAGCGCTTCCAGCTCCTCTGCACCCGAGGGTGACAGGTATTGCCATCTTTGCTCACTTCCTCCGCAACCTCCTAGCGCCGCTGCATAAAAGGCTGCACCCATCATGGGACTTCAAATGCCGTGGCGACCTGTCTTGCCTGAGGAACACGAATATGTCGAATAGCTCTCTCCGGGACAACATAACCAAGATTTTTGTCCCGGATCTTCAATATGACTTGCCTGTCGGGGTCCTTCCTCTGTGCGATGATCCATAGAAGGACTCCATCTTGAAGTCGCTATCGGTGTGCAACGCCTTAGGCATCGCGGGCCGAGATGATCACGGGCCCAGACCGCCAGGGAGCTACAGGTGGCTTCCCACGAGAGCGAGCTGGCTGTCAAGGAGTAGCAGATGGCTGCCCAGGAGGCCACTTTGGCCGAAATGATGACATTCCTGGACACCCAGAGGCGCGAGCGAGAGCAGGGGACCATCAAACGCCTGAAAGAGGCCGTCGACTGCCACCAGGAAGAACTCAAGCTCAAGGACTAGGACATCCGTTATCGTGAGACCCAGTTGAAGGAGGCCAACGAAACTATCGAAGTCGTCAAGGAATACCTTCGCCAGGAGCAGGCAACTTCCAGACTCTTCTGGAGCAAGCCAGAGAAAATGGCCAGAAGATATCCGAACTAGAGGGTTCTTTGAAGGCGCTGGAGCAGGAAATGGCGACGTTGAAAGAGAACAACCAGCAGCTAACTCCAAATCCCAGGTATGTATCGAGCTATCCAAGCTTCAGAGTCTGAACCAGGAAGGCTTCGCACTAATCTCCAAGGCCTGCGGAGAGCTCTCCTTGAGGGTATCTCAGCTGACCAAGAAGCTTGATTCACCGACCTTGGCGCCCGACTGCCAAAGTATGTCGCTTGTTGCCGTGTTCCTTGGCAAGATAGCTCTGGACATCCGCGTCGCCAAGAACGACATTGTCACTCAACTGGTGAACGATAAGCTTGGGGCGAGTAAGCACATAGCGTCCCTGGTGATGGCAGCGTTCATGGATGCCAACCCGTCAGCTACTGGGTTAATGCATCCCCGTCTCCGCGCTCCCTCCAAGCAGTGAAGGCTCAGGCGGCTACGCTCACGTCGAAGGAGTTACGCTACCTTCAGGTTCCCTGCAAGTCATCCGGGCGCCCTGCGCCCCAAAAGCAATATACCGTGTGTTAGTTCTTTGTGCTACAATTTGGACTTTATTGTAACAGTCTTGAACTTATTGTGCTGAACTTGCTCTTGCTACTTTGCTTTTACAAGTGCCTGCGACTTGTCTTTGCCTATTTTACTGGTCTCCACGTCCTTAAGGGACTTTCCTGGGATGTAGGCTTACCCGCAAGGCCCCGACTGGTCGGGCATGCACTTACGAGCCCTACCAATCCCAGAATGGTTGCTCACTCTTGATGGCACGCACATCCCCGGGAGTATCAGGTCTATGCCGCTTTTTACCCTCGAAAGAGTCGATACCTCTTGAGTGCTCGTACGACGGCCGAGCCTTAGGTTACCCATATTCTTGCTTGCTCATAGTTTTCACGAAACAGGAAAACCGTACATGACACAGAGAGATTTCAAGGATAACTTATCTTTTATTCATCTTAGGAGTTCTCGAGTGCTTTTGCCGATCATTTCTGGGTACATCTTGTGACAAGATGGTTCCTTCGGGTACATGGATCTACTTGCTTCAGAGGATATCACGGGGTGGGAGGTTGGAAACCTCCTCCGCTCTAGCACATCGATAACCATCTTCCACAGCTCTTCCAGGGTGCTTATGTTGTGAGTGCTCAGTTTCTCAAGCATCCTCACAGTACGGACGTTGTTTTGGAAGACGGCGATGATGGAGATCTCGCGGGAATCTCTTGAAGAAAGGCGATCGACGACGTTGCGGAACCTCTAGATGTAGTGGCGCAACGTTTCTCCTTCATCTTGCACAAGGCGGAAGAGATCCAGAATGGTAGACGGGTACGGCGTGCAGCAGGTCTTGAAATGTTGCCTGGACGTGCCTTCCATGTCTTCCCGGGAGCGACGACGAGGGTTCGAACTCTGACCGTTGCCTTCTTCCGGTGGATCCATGGGGCGCTTGCCATGGGGATCCTCGGGGTGCTCCACTTCCAGGTGTACTGGCTCCGGGACGACGGTGTCGGGGTTCACGGTCGGAGTAGAACTCGCGGATGTACGACACTTGAGGGCGTAGTCTAGAGGTTCTCCAAGCTGGCAATCCATGCCTTCGCACGGGGATCGCTCCGGCACTGATCTGGTGGGAAGAAGAGAAGCGAACGGGCTGCACCCAACGCATCCTCTAGCCCCCAACCGCTTCGAGCCTGCTGACGCGCTTGCCCTCCAGAAACCTCTTGCTCTTCGGACATGGCTCTTGCTTGAGGAAGGGGAGTGGGCACGCCTTGATCTCATGGCGTGGCCGCTTCAGCCAACGATGGAAGGTTCGAGGCAGATCTTGTCTGGAATGATGACGTTGAGGCAGACCTGGTGCTGGCGGAAGATGAATTTGCCTCAGATGAAGAGCTCGACGTAGTTCTTGTTCCTGACGAAGAACTCGACGTATATCTTGAGGTTGATGAAGATGAACTTGCCGTGACGTGAGACGTAGACGAATCCAGCGCTTGCGCCCCCTACCTGGCGCGCCAGATGTCGTGTCTCGAAGGACGGACACCGGGAATACGAGGTACCCCCTTTGTAGATTCGGTATGGGGCGCGAAGGAGGCTGAGAATCTTCTCTCAAGGAAGATAACGGTCGAGCTCTCCTCTCCACGTTCAAAGAAAGCAAACACGGGGACAAGGTGATCTACCCAGGTTCAGGCCGCCCAGAGGCTAAAAGCCCTACTTCTACATGTCTGGATAGATGGTATCATCATGGTGTGGCTACAATGGTGGTTCTCCGATGAGGTACCCGAGAGGGGTTTTGGCGAGAGGAAGACGAAGGACATATCCTAACCCGGAGGAGATCACCTTCCTTCTCTACTCTCTTAGCTCCAGTCTAAGCTTGCTCCCGGTTGCTAGTGCTCTATTGCTTGTCCCCTTTCTCCTCCATGCCTTGGTCCTCCTTTTATAGAGTAAGGGGATCCCACATGGTCATGCGAGGAGCGTGAGGGGTTCTTGGCGGGAAGAACCCCTGTAAGCTGGATTAGGGGGAGACTTGGCTCTCCACCTCCAACTCTACTCCGCGGGTTAGGTGGGATCGTCCACCTTTAGGGAAAGCGGGGCGGACAAGGACTGACACGCCACGAGCCTTGCTCCCAGCGTGCCTCCTCTTCGCCTTGCTTCCCAAGTCTTCTGGAACCTTCTGGGGTCTTCTGGGGTAGGCTAGAACCTTCACCCACGCCTTGTACGGATAGTCACCCGGGAGGGAGTCTAGCCTCTTGCCGGGACTCGGGCTCCCGGGAACGTCTTCCGGGCTCCCGGAGGGAAAGGGCTACCCGGCGGGTACCTGAACCCGGGGTACCCTATCGAGGTAGAACTCGAGTGGCTATCTTCTGCTTGTGTGATGGACCCGCCAGTCCATCTTTCATCTTGGTCATGCCCATCTTCATGTTGGACCCACACTGGGTGGACCCTGATGACCCACAAGTATAGGGGGTGTATCGTAGTACTTTCGATAAATAAGAGTGTCGAACCCAATGAGGAGCAGAAGGTGTCGACAAGCAGTTTTGATTAGGAATTCATTGTAAATATTAGGAGACAAGTTTTTAGGGGTTTTTGATATAGCAAATAAATAAAGTACAAGTAAATAAATGACAGTAATAATTGCAGCAAGTGGGCCAATCCTTTCTAGAGCAAAGGACAAGCCGGTAGGTTTACTTATGATGACCAAACGTTCTTGAGGACACACGGGAATTTCATCAAGTGTTTTCGCTTCGTATAGCTGATTAATCTTTATTATTCTGATAGGTGTTGTGTGGGTGAACCTATGCTAATGCACCGCCCTTCCAAGGACTAATACATACTTGTGATTATACCCATTGCAAGTATCCGCAAATACAAGAAATTAATTAAGATAAATCTAAGCACAGCCTTAAACTCTGAGATCCTGCTATCCCTCATGCATCGATATACCAACAGGGGTTTAGGTTTCTGTCACTCCGGCAACCCCACAATTAATATTCGAATACATAATGCATTCCCCTAGGCCCATAAAGGTGAAGTATCATGTAGTCGATGTTCATATGACACCACTAGAAGAATAGCACCACAACTTAAATATCAAACTATTAAATATTACTCATAATTCACTACGAACATCAAGACTTCTCCCATGTCCTCAAGAACTAAACGAACTACTCACAAGACATCATATGGATCATGATCATAGGTGATATAATGATGAATAACAATCTGGACATAAACCTTAATTCAACGGTTTCACTCAATAGCATCAACCACAAGGAGTAATTAACACCGAGAAAGTTTCTCCTATGAACTAGACAAGATTCAACCCTAGATGTTACAGCGGAACGGAGTGGAGCGGTGGAGATGATGGTGTCGGCGGTGGAGATGATGATGATAACCCCTGATGACGTGAAAATCACACGTTGGTTGGGAACCCCAAGAGGAAGGTATGATAAGTGCAGCAGCAAGTTTTCCCTCAGTATGAAACCAAGGTTTAATCGGACCAGTAGGAGATCAAAGTCACTTCTGAAGGTTGTTGGTGAAGGAGTGTAGTGCGGCGCAACACCAGGGATTCCGGTGCCAATGTGGAACCTGCACACAAGACAATCAAACTACTTTGCCCCAACTTAACAGTGAGGTTGTCAATCTCACCGGCTTGCTGAAAACAAAGGATTAAAGTGTGGTGTGGAAAATGATGTTTTTGCAGAGAATGAAAGAGAACAATGATTGCAGTAGGTTGTATTTCAGATGTAAAAGAATGGACCGGGTCCACAGTTCACTAGTGGTGTCTCTCCATAATAAATAACTAACATGCTGGGTAAACAAATTACAGCTGGGCAATTGACAATATTGAAAAGTGCATAATATGCATGTGCAAGTTATGGTGTCTACTATGAGATTCATTTACACAAAGTACACAGACCGCTATCCAGCATGCATCTGTGCCTAAATAGTCCACCTTCAGGTTAACATCCGTACCCCTTCCAGTATTAAGTTGCAAGCAACAGACAATTGCATTAAGTAAAGTGCATAATGTAAACAACACATTCATCCTTAGACAAAGCATCATTAGTTTACCCCTAGTGGCAACAGCACATCCACAACCTTAGGGTTGCTGTCACTCCCCCAGATTAAATGGAGACTGAACCCACTATCTAGCATAAATACTCCCTCTTGGAGTCACAAGCATCCACTTGGCCAGAGTATCAACAAGCAACGGAGAGCATGCAAGATCATAAATAACATAGACATAATATTCAGTATTCAACTTGACATAGTATCAATATTCATCGGATCCCAGCAAACACAACATGTAGCATTACAATAAGATGATCTTGATCATGATAGGCAGCTCACAAGATCTAAACATGATGGCACAAGAGGAGAAGACAACCATCTAGCTACTGCTATGGACCCATAGTCCAAGGATGAACTACTCACACATCACTCCGGAGGCAGGCATGGCGATGTAGAGCCCTCCGGTGATGATTCCCCTCTCCGGCAGGGTGCCGGGAAGAGCTTCAGAACCCTCCCGAGTTAGGGTTGACGACGGCGGCGGCTCTGGAACTTTTCGTGGAAATGACTCGGGTATTAGGGTTTTCCCGAAAGGCAATTTATAGGCGAAGGGGCGGCGTCGGTGGAGGCCCGAGGCCTCCTCACCACGTGGCGGCGCGGCAGAGGTGGGACCGCGCCACCATGGTGAGGCGGCCCAGGCCCCCCTTCGTCTCTCCTTCGGACTCCGTGTACGTGTCAGAAAAATAGGGACTTTGGCTTTTGTTTCGTCCAATTCCGAGAATATTTCCAGAACAACTTTTCTGAAACCAAAAACAGCAGAAAACAGGAACTGGCACTGTGGCATCTTGTTAATAGGTTAGTCCCAGAAAATGCATAAAAATGATATAAAGTGTATATAAAACATGTAGCAATTGGTATAATATAAGCATGGAACATCAGAAATTATAGATACGTTGGAGACGTATCAAGCATCCCCAAGCTTAGTTCTACTCGTCCTCGAGTAGGTAAAACGATAACAACAAAATAATTTCTGAGGAGACATGCTTTCACACAATCTTGATCAAATAATATTGCAAGGCTCATGTCATGAATGAAGTGACTCAAGCAATGGTCTATAGTTTGCTAACAAATAGATAAAGAGTAAACAACTGAATCATATAAGCAAAAACTTTTCATGAATAGTACTTTCAAGACAAGCATCAAAAAGTTTGCATAAGAGTTAACTCATAAAGCAATAGATTCTAAATAAAGGCATTGAAGCAACACATAGGAAGATTTAAGTTTCAGCAATTGCTTTCAACTTTCAACATGTATATCTCATGGATATTGTCAACACAAAGTAATATAACAAGTGCAATAAGTAAGCATATAAGAATTGATGCACACAAAGTTGACACAAGTGTTTGCTTCTGAGATAGAAAGAGTAGGTAAACTGACTCAACATAAAGTAAAAGAAAGGCCCTTCGCAGAGGGAAGCAGGGATTAAATCATGTGCTAGAGCTTTTTAAGTTTTTGAAATCATATAGAGAGCATAAATAAGTTTTGAGAGGTGTTTGTTGTTGTCAACGAATGGCAGTGGGCACTCTATCCCCCTTGTCACCCAGACTTTCAAGAGCGGCTCCCATGAAGGACGTTATTTCTACCCAAGGGTAGATCATCCCTCTTCTCTTTTGTTTACACATGCATTTTTAAATTGGTATGACACTCCTCCCAACCTTTGCTTACACAAGCCATGGCTAACCGAATCCTCGGGTGCCTTCCAACAATCACATACCATGGAGGAGTGCCTATTTGATAATTTAACATTTGAAATTTGCTTTGATAAATCATTGGCAAACATGTGAAGAGAATTAAAGTTATAGTTGTAATTAATTGGGACTGGGCACCCCATTTGCCAGCTCTTTTTGCAAAGTTATTGGATAAGCGGATGTATATGCCACTAGTCCATTGGTGAAAGTCTGTCATGAGTAAATGACAAGGTGATAGAAAAACCACATACTTCCTCATGAGCTATAAAACATTGACACAAATAATAAAGTTTTGAATAGTTTAAAGGTAGCACATGAAGTATTTACTTGGAATGGCAGGAAATACCACATAATAGGTAGTTATGGTGGACACAAATGGCATGGGTTTTGGCTCAAGGTTTGGATGCACGAGAAGCATTCCCTCTCAGTACAGAGTTTAGGCTAGCAAGGTTGTTTGAAGCAAACACAGATATCAACCGGTACAGCAAGACTTACATAAAAACATATTGCAAGCATTATAAGACTCTACACTGTCTTCCTTGTTGCTCAAACACTTTACCAGAAAATATCTAGACCTTAGAGATACAAACATGCAAACCAAGTTCAACAAGCTCTACGGTAGTTCTCCACTAATAGGCTTTAACTACATGATGCAAGAGCTTAAACATGATCTACTTGAGAGCTCAAAACAATTGCAAAGCATCAAATTATCCAAGACAATGATCTACAAGAATGAGTATGTCTTTTCAATATACCATCTACCACATGTAGCATTTTCTGTTTCCAACCAAACACCAATCAACTTATTTCAACAAAACTCTCCAAATAATACAAATGAAACAAGAGAGTACTTCTCTACAAGAACTAACAGCTCTGAACAAGAGATGCATGAAAAACAGGAGCTAAAAGCATTGCAGTAGCTAGTTAAGAATACTCAACAAATATAAGTGAAGAATATGAGTATTCACATGAAAAAGCGGAGCGTGTCTCTCTCCCACACAAGAATGCTAGGATCCAATTTATTCAGAAAAAAAAATAACAAAGCAAAAATAAAAGCACACAGACGCTCCAAGTAAAGCACATAAGATGTGAAAGAATTAAAATATAGTTTCACTAGAGATGACCTGATAAGTTGTTGATGAAGAAGGGGATGCCTTGGGCATCCCCAAGCTTAGACGCTTGAGTCTTCTTGAAATATGCTTGGGTGACCCACGGGGGCATCCCCAAGCTTAGGCTTTTCACTCTTCTTGATCATATCATATCATCCTCCTCTCTTGATCCTTGAAAACTTCCTTCACACCAAACTCAAGTAATTCTCATTAGAGGGTTAGTGCATAATCAAAAATTCACATATTCTGTGACACAATCATCTCCAAACTTCTGGACATTAGCTACAGCCACTGATATTTTGTGGAGCAAAGAAATCCACTCAAACACAGTAAAAGAGAGAATGCAAAATAAAAGGCAGAATCTGTCAAAAACAGAACAGTCTGAAAGACGAATTTTTTCGAGGCACTTAAGTTGCTCAGATGCGAAAGTCAAAACTAATGAAAGTTGCGTACATATATGAGGATCACGCCTGAATTTTTCAGAATTTTTGATTTTTCTGGAGTGCGTACAGCTCAAAACGTGGACAGCAAAAATCTGTCTCTGCGCAGAAATCCAAATCTAGCATCAACTTTCTATTAGAGCTTTACTTGGCACAACAATGCAATAAAATAAAGATACAAAGGAGTTGTTACAGAAGTAAGCAACTCCTTGACTCAAAGAAAAAAAAAAACAGAAATAAAAACATGGGTTGTCTCCCATAAGCGCTTTTCTTTAACGCCTTTCAGCTAGGCGCAGAAAGTGAAAATCAAGTGTTTCCAAGTGAAGAAGCATCAAATCATAACTTGTTCTAATAATAGAATCAAAAGGTAACTTCATTCTCTTTCTAGGGAAGTGTTCCATACCTTTCTTGAGTGGGAATTGGTACCTAATTTCCTTCTTTCATATCAATAATGGCACCAACAGTTCTAAGAAAAGGTCTTCCCAAAACAATAGGACAAGATGCATTGCATTCATGTCCATAACAACAAAATCAACGGGGACAAGGTTATTGTTAACCATAATAAGAACATCATCAACTCTCCCCAAAGGTTTCTTCATAGCATTATCAGCAAGAAAACATCCAAATAACATGTTCCAAAGGTGGCAAATCAAGCATATCATAAAGTTTCTTAGGCATAACAGAAATGCTAGCACCAAGATCACATAAAGCATTACAATCAAAATCATTCACCTTCATCTTAATGATGGGCTCCCAACCATCTTCTAACTTCCTAGGGATAGAAGCTTCATGTTTTTTTCTCTTCCCTAGCTTGTATGAGAGCATTTGTAATATGTTTTGTAAAAGCCATATTAATAGCACTAGCATTAGGACTTCTAGCTAGCTTTTGCAAGAACATAATTACTTCAGAAATATTACAATCATCAAAATCAAAATCATTATGGTCAATGGTAAAGGAACCATTGTCTCCCATATTTCGAAAAATTTCAGCACTTTTATCAGGAACAGTTTCAGTGGTTTTAGGCAATTTTAAACGCTTTGCAGAGGTAGTAGAAACATTGCCAACACCAATTATGTTACCATTGATAGTAGGAGGCTTACTAGCATGTGAAACATTAGCATTACTAGTGGTGGTAATAGTACAAACTCTAGCTATACTATTCTCTTTTTCAATTTTATCCTCTCTTTCCCACCTAGCATGCAATTCAGCCAACATCCTAATATTGTTGTCAATTTTAACTTGGATAGCATTGGCAGTAGCAAAAGTCTTGTTCTCTTTAACATCATTAGGCATAACTTTTAGTTTCAAAAGATCAACATCAAGAGAAGACTATCAACCTTAGAAGCAAGAACATCAATTTTACCAAGCTTTTCCTCAACAGTTTTATTAAAAGCATTTGTGTACTAATAAAATCCTTAAGCATGGCTTCAAGATCAGAGGACACTCTATTATTGCTGTAGGAATTACCATAGAATTGACATAACCATTACCACTATTTGAAGGATAAGGCTTATAATTGTTGTTACCAAAATTATTCCTATAAGCATTGTTGTTGAAATTGTTATTTTTAATGAAGTTCACATCAACATGCTCTTCTTGAGCAACCAATGAAGCTAAAGGAACATTATTTGGATCAACATGAGATTTACCATTCACAAGCATAGACATAATAACATCAATCTTATCACTCAAAGAAGAGGTTTCTTCAACAGAATTTACCTTCTTACCTTGAGGAGTCCTTTCGGTGTGCCATCAGAATAGTTAATCATCATATCATCAAGAAGCTTTGTTGCAGCACCCAAAGTGATGGACATGAAGGTACCTCCAGCAGCCGAATCCAGAGGTTTCTTGAAGAAAAATTCAGTCCTGCATAAAAGGTTTGGATGATCATCCAAGCAGTCAGTCCATGGGTGGGACAATTCTTTACCAATGATTTCATTCTTTCCCATGCTTGGGCAACATGCTCATTATCAAATTGTTTGAAATTCATAATGCTACTTCTCAAGGATATAATCTTAGCAGGAGGATAATATTTTCCAATGAAAGCATCTTTGCATTTAGTCCATGAATCAATACTATTTCTAGGCAAAGATAGCAACCATTCTTTAGCTCTTCCTCTCAAAGAGAAAGGAAATAATTTCAGTTTTATAATATCCCCATCTATATCCTTATACTTTTGCATCTCACAAAGTTCAACAAAATTATTAAGATGGGCAGCAGCATCATCAGTACTAACACCAGAAAATTGCTCTTTCATAACAAGATTTAATAGAGCAGGTTTAATTTCATAAAAGTCTGCTTTAGAAGCAGGTGGAGCAATAGGAGTGCATATGAAATCATTATTATTTGTGCTAGTGAAGTCACACAACTTGGTGTTCTCAGGAGTACTCATTTTAGCAAAAAAAGACTAGGCCGAAATAACAAAATAAAACAAGTAACTAATTTTTTTTTTTTTTTATAAAGAGAGCAAACAAGAAAAAAATAAACTAAGCAAGACAATAACAAAGTAAAGAGATTGAAGTGAGAGACTCCCCTAACAGAAGGCTTAACCTCCCCCGCAACGGCGCCAGAAAAAGTGACGTCTTGTCAGGAATGCAAGACTTTTAGAAGTTCCTCAATCTCCCCGGCAACGGCGCCAGAAAAAGTGCTTGATGACGTGAAAGTCACACGTTGGTTGGGAACCCCAGGAGGAAGGTATGATGAGTGCAGCAGCAAGTTTTCCCTCAGTATGAAACTGAGGTTTAATCGGACCAGTAGGAGATCAAAGTCACTTATGGAGGTTGTTGGTGAAGGAGTGTAGTGCGGCGCAACACCAGGGATTCCGGTGCCAACGTGGAATGATGTAGTGCGCCCTACACAAGACACACCAAGTGGACCAACAAGATCAAAAGTCAAAGCCCTACATGATAAGGTGAACGCGCTCCTCTCCTTGCACGATTTCGATCCATTGAATGGCGTGCTATCTCATGTCGATACCTTGTGTTTGCTTAGCATGGAGGAGCGGGAATGGCGTCAAGGACGCAAGGAGCAAGATGGACAAGAAGCTCGGACAAGCGTGGATGAAGACGCGGAAGATTCGGGAGAAACGGCGCGTAACAGCACGGCCGGCCCCACAGCCGGCCTAGGCCGGCCTCCAGGCCGGTGCCATGCCCGACACGGCCGGCCTACCAGCCAGCCTAGGCCGGCCCCCAGGCTGGGCACCAACCCGACGCCGCCGGCCCCCTGGCCGGTCTCCTTTTCCAGCTCGCGTGCGTGCGCCTCGGCCTCGCCTCCTTTTCCACTTTATTCCCCTTTTGCCCCTAGGTTGTAAGATGCCATAAAAACTCCTCCCTCTCCCTAGAGCTAGGGTTAGACTATGTTGAGATTGAGTTGAGCTTAGCTCCTTTCCATCCTTTGGATGTTACCTCTTTGTGAGATGCCTCTTAGTGAGATGAACCAAGGCCTCCTTGCATGGAGATCAATTCCTCCTTGTAGTTGCGATTACTCGCCTTTCATCTCGGTGATTGGACCGGTAGATTCGACCGGTGAGATAAACGAATCTAAGAGTAAGTGTGCTTGCATCTTTGAGGATCGGGGGCTACCCTCGGGGCATGTTACCGATCGATTGGTTGCTTGTGTCTTGCTATTTATCCTCCTTTGCCCCTTTTGTGTTTGTTGTTCTTCGAGTTCATCGTCGTGTTCTTCATGTTCATCGCAGATCCCGCCCAAATCCGTGAAGATCGGGACCGACCCTACAACATATGGTATCAGAGCAACGGTTGCCACGGATTTGATTTGTGTTTCCCCACTTTCCCCCAAATTTTTCTTGATTTTGAGAAATTCGAAAATTTCACCAAAAAAATCCCCAAATTACTTTTGGATCGATCTGCAATTTGAGTGTGTTTTTCAAGTTTTGATCCATGGATCTCGTGCTAAACATGTTGATCTTACATCCTTTGCATTTCCATCAGCCAATTCCATCGTTTTCCCCTTCGATTTGAGGTTTTTCGGGCTCATTTTCCGCCAGAAAATCGCGGATTTTCGGGCGTTTCACGCGCCCAGCCGGCCCTCCAGCCAGCCCCACAGATGGCCTAGGCTGACCACAAGGCTGGTTGCCCGAAAACTGAAAATTCAAAAAAATTGTTTCGGTGATATCTTGAGTTTCCGGACTCGGAATTTGGTGTTCTTTGGCTCGTTTCGAAGCTACGAGCGAGGGCTGCGTCACCATACCAGTTGTTTCACCATCCACCACTACCCTAAATTCGTGGGTAAGCACGAGACTCCGACAACAAATGGGTAAGGTTGTCGACGAAGGT
Source organism: Poa pratensis (assembly GCA_947311845.1). Lineage (NCBI taxonomy): Eukaryota > Viridiplantae > Streptophyta > Magnoliopsida > Poales > Poaceae > Poa > Poa pratensis. The sequence goes on along the minus strand of CAMZMU010000052.1, from coordinate 81,838,391 downwards.
ATAACCTCTCCAATCCTTACCTCGTGCCTTTTTCCTTGCAAGCCACATTATATCCTTGTGTTTACCATATCCTATTGAGGCTAGCTCTTGACGATTGCGTGGACTTTGCACTTCGGCACCGTGTAGTTTCCGAGCAAAAGTTGTGCTGTCGGGGATGTAACCCCGGATACCCCAAAGTGGTTGATTTTATGGAGTTGGTAGAGGAAACAGTAAAGAGATAGGAGAGAATAAAAGAAAAGACAGAAAAGAGACAGCATGGGCCGAGACTGGCAAGCCCAGGCCGAGATACATGCTGTGGGCCGAGATGTGCGTCAGCCTCGGGTCGGAATAAATGGTCTGGGCCGAGATATACATCAACTCGAAAGGGCCGAGTCAGGCATTACCTCGGTTTGGGCTGACTTATCTACACGTGCCGAAGTATCTCCAGTGGGGCAGGCCGCACCACACCTCGGCAGGCCGAGATCGGCACTAGCTCGGCTAGGCCAAGATTTCCCTGCCTCGGCTCGACCGAGACTAGCTCGGGCCATCGTCTCCAGCTCCAGTATAGGGCCAGGCCGGCCTTACTTCAACTCGGACAGGCCGACCTTGCCTCAACTCGGCCGGGCCAGGAGGTTTTACCTCAGGAGCAAGCAGGCTGGTATCTCGGAGCAGACCGGTTGCTCTTCATCTCGGCTTGGGCCGGATCACTGCCAGGTCGGCATCAGGCCATCGATCGCTACCATGAGCCGAGACTACGACGCCCGGGATCGCATCTCCACAGCTACGGCCTCTACTCCGACGCTGGGCTGCTCCAACTCGGCTAGCCCGAGGTATTTCCATACCTCGGCAACAGCCACCAGGAACGGATCGTTGCCACTACATCGACGCTGCCTCAGCCTCCGACATCCCAGGCGCTTCCTCGTCAAGTACTAGATCCCCTGCCACCTACCGAGGATCCCGGAGACAAGCTCTAGAGGACAAGAGAAAGGACGGACAGGACATGCCAAGCCTATCCCCATGATGCAGGCTACAGTGCTGACAAGACCCCATCAGTCATGTCAGCTACAGTGCATGTACAGTGTGCAGTGTACAATGTTATTTGTCTCCTTGTTCCCCTCTTGTCCCCTGGGCTCTCCCTATATAAAGAGCACCAGGGGGAGCACTACAAAAATGGCGCGCCCCTGCGCGGGTTCACTTCTTCTTCTCCCCCCTCACATGGAGCTCCTCCTAGCAAAGACCTATTAGAGGCAACTTACACTCAGCTCATGGAGCACTTGTACCGATCATATACAGAGGGAGAATACACCAAATAGGATAGATGCTGCAGTAGGGGTTTTACCTCCTAACGAGGGCCCCGAATCAGGGTAAATCTGTGTGTCTGCCGTGTTCTTCGTGTGCGACTCCATCGCGCTATCCATCCCCGAATCCTCTAGCGTCCATCGAGCCCACAACTAAGACATACTCATGGCATCTGCCGTGATACCACTACGACAGTTGGCGCCCACCGTGGGGCTGACAGTGGCGCTTGCTGGATCAATTTGGATGGGAACTTCTTCATCAACTCGGGGACTCGACATCGGCATTACTCTTCGCGCGCCTACTCGGCTTGCCGCGCCCTACCTCGCAGGCTTGCTCCAACCGCATCTCCGCCGTCCAGATCAGCGCTGGCTGGCCCTGGATCGGCCTTCTACGCGTATCCGCAGCCGCGCCCAGCCTCTCCTCCGCGTCGTTCGTCCTCCCGCAGGCCGTCCTCGCCGCGGCTGCATCAAGCTTCTTCGGCGGCCGCCCTCCTTCACTCTGCATCAGCAAAGTCTAAGCAAGCACGTAAGCAACTAGATCGGAAAGCTAAGCACCCAAGCAGGCTACTGGATCGTTCGTATGTGCGTGCATGGCCGGCTGCTGCCTGCTTGGCTGGCACAACCCGGCGCCCGCGCGAATCGATCGGCCATGCTAGAGGCAGCCCGAGATGTTATCTCGCCACTTCGGCATCAGCCGGTGGGTTGAGATCCGGTGTCGGAAGAGCCGACGTCACCGGCCATGCGGGCCGGGATCTCCGCGCGTCTGGCAGTTCGGCGTTGCACATGCCAGCGTCAGCAGCTGGGCTGACCGAGGTCACAGCCTCGGGTTGGACCAACTTCGCACAGGGGCCAGTGTCGGGCGCAGTGTGGCCGGCATTAGCTGTGCTCCCGGGACAGCTTCAGCACGACGTCGACATCAACACTAGAGCACTTCATCGACCGAGACATTGGTTTGTACCCCGCACCGAGACAATTAGGTGAGTAATTACAGTATTATAGTGCTGCATGCTGTTCGGATAAGCTTAAAAGTTGCTCGCGGACTGCCCCTCTCTATCCTGCTTAGTTGTTTTCCCCGGGAGCAACACGTTTTGACTCGGGGACTGGGCAGTCTGTCAGTTTAGTTTATGTTCCTAGATAAGAAAAGTGACTCGGGGACTCTGTTGAGTCCAAGTTTGCATCCTCGTGCATAGTGTTGCTATTAGGTTTACTCTCCGACGTATGCTATAGTTTATTGCCTCTGTTAGTAGAACTGCTGTTCCCTTTAAATATTCAGTATACATATATGCCTGTACTAACGTTGAAAGGTGGCATCGGTTTTACCGAGACAATATTCATCTTCAAGTTCATGGTTATATTGATTATCTCAAATCACCCAAGGTATCATGGCATTATCGGTATTCTCTAGATCGCCGTTTATTTCGATCTGCCATAGTATCACGACATCATTCTATATCCCAGAGCGCCGTTTATTTCGGTTTGCCACAGTATCAAGGCATTGTTCTATATCCCTGATCGTCGTTTGTTCGGTTTGCCAACGTATCATGGCATCATCCTGTATCCCCGATCATCGTTTATGTTGGTTTGCCAAAGGCAACCTATGAGATATGTCCGTGCAGGTTGTATGTCGGTCCAGCTAATGCTGGCGACATCCAATGTCGGTAAACGCCCAGAGTGGTTAAAACCGACATTCGAGATATGTTTATGTCAAAACAGCTAATGCTGGCGACATCCAATGTTGGTAAAAGCCCATAGTGGCAAAAAAACCGACATATGAGATATGCATATAGAGAGGCCGAGGTACCGAGACATATGAGATATGCCTATAGAGAGGCCGAGGTACCGAGACATATGAGATATGCTTATGTCAACTCAGCTCAGGCTGAAGACATCTAATGTCGGTAAACGCCCAGAGTGGCTAAAAACCAACATATATGAGATACGTGCATGCAGGTTTATGTCGATCCAGCTAATGCTGGCGACATCCGAGTTCGGTAAAGCCCAAGATGGCTAAGAACCGACATATAATGATGCCCATGCAGGCAGGATGTTGTGTATATGGAGGTTTTTTTGGTATGGTTATTTATTTTGATAAGTCTGCGCGCGACTCTGCGAGTCTCCCGCAGCCTCGGGGACTAATGTCAGGGATGTAACCCCGGATACCCCAAAGTGGTTGATTTTATGGAGTTGGTAGAGGAAACAATAAAGAGATAGGAGAGAATAAAAGAAAAGACAGAAAAGAGACAACATGGGCCGAGACTGGCAAGCCCAGGCCGAGATACATGCTGTGGGCCGAGATGTGCATCAGCCTCGGGTCGGAATAAATGGTCTGGGCCGAGATATACATCAACTCGAAAGGGCCGAGTCAGGCATTACCTCGGTTTGGGCCGACTTATCTACACGGGCTGAAGTATCTCCGGCGGGGCAGGCCGCACCACACCTCGGCGGGCCGAGATCGGCACTAGCTCGGCTAGGCCGAGATTTCCCTACCTCGGCTGGACCGAGACTAGCTCGGGCCATCATCTCCAGCTCTAGTATAGGGCCAGGCCGGCCTTACTTCAACTCGGATGGGCCGACCTTGCCTCAACTCGGCTGGGCCAGGAGGTTTTACCTCGGGAGCAAGCAGGCTGGTATCTCGGAGCAGACCGGTCGCTCTTCATCTCGGCTCGGGCCGGATCACTGCCAGGCCGGCATCAGGCCATCGATCGCTACCACGAGCCGATACTACGACGCCCGGGATCGCATCTCCACAGTTACGGCCTCTACTCCGACGCTGGGCTGCTCCAACTCGGCTAGCCCGAGGTATCTCCATACCTCGGCAACAGCCACCAGGAACGGATCGTTGCCACTACATCGACGCTGCCTCAGCCTCCGACATCCCAGGCGCTTCCTCGTCAAGTACTAGATCCCCTGCCACCTACCGAGGATCCTAGAGACAAGCGCTAGAGGACAAGAGAAAGGACGGACAAGACATGCCAAGTCCATCCCCATGACGCAGGCTACAGTGCTGACAAGACCCCATCAGTCATGTCAGCTACAGTGCATGTACAGTGTGCAGTGTACAGTGTTATTTGTCTCCTTGTTCCCCTCTTGTCCCCTGAGCTCTCCCTATATAAAGGGCACCAGGGGGAGCACTACAAAAACGGCACGCCCCTGCGCGGGTTCACTTCTTCTTCTCCCCCCCGCTCACATGGAGCTCCTCCTAGCAAAGACCTCTTAGAGGCAACTTACACTCAGCTCATGGAGCACTTGTACCCTTCATATACAGAGGGAGAATACACCAAATAGGATAGATGCTGCAGTAGGGGTTTTACCTCCTCACGAGGGCCCCGTAGCAGGGTAAATCTGTGTGTCTGCCGTGTTCTTCGTGTGCGACTCCATCGCGCTATCCCTCCCCGAATCCTCTAGCATCCATCGAGCCCACAACTAAGCCATACTCATGGCATCTGCCGTGATACCACCACGACATGTGCACTAGATATTATATCATATATCGTGTTGGCTTCAATGAAGTGAGTGTGCAAAGAGCTCAAGAAGCAAAAGAGCCACCATATTTGAAAAGAGAAAAAGCCAAGAAGCAAAAAGAGCCACAAAATAGAAAAAGAAAACACCACTCGCCATTTTGTAGGTTGCGCCAACGCTCGATGAACATGTTATAGGTGGTGTCCTTAGTGCAAATCTTGGAGTCCGCTCATACTTTGCAATCGAGCTAGTGGCTCATCGAGCACTTGTGCAACACCGAGCGGAATCTTCGCTAGGGTTTCTTGCTCATTTTGATAGTTGCACAAGTCACTTCCATCGCCACGTGTGTGTTTCTTTCTTCTTTTCTTTTGAGATCGACTTGTTTGGCTCGTTGATCATTTTGGTTTTCTACTTGCTTAGACAATATCTTGATTTCAGGTTGATTTCATTTGGCTGTCCAACTACCATACCTACCTATCCACATAAGTGTGTGAGTTGGGTGTGAGAACCGGATTCTCATCGAACAAGCACATTTATACTTTGGTTTATTTTATCTTGCTTGTCTATTCCAATACATCTCACTTGTTCATTGAGAATCATGTTTAGGGGAAGTACAAATGGGAGCTCAAGCTCGGAAGGTGATGGCAATGAGGTACCTCACGGCGACCACGGCTACGTCACGCATAATGAGTTCGTTGGTCTTCGTCATCTTGTTCGTGATGGACTAGGCCGCTATGAGCGTCGCTTCCAAGCTCAAGAAGGAAACTTCGACAACATGCGACACGACTTGCACACCATGCAAGCCAACATCAATGAGCAAATGTCGCAAATGAATGAGCACATGGCGAACCTTGCACGTCGTGGATCTTCTTCATCATCTCGTCACTCAAGGGAGTCTTCAAGATCATCGCGCCGGCGAGAAGATGGACAAGGTGATCATCATGGACGATAAGAAATGCCAAGGCGCGACGAACATGATCGACGTCGCCATGATGATGAACGTCACCCATCACCTCGAGTACACCATGACAATGGCCCTCAAGAACATCATCGTCACCGTGGTGCAAGACATGAAAGAACACCATCACCACCACCACAACATCAAGAACGTCGAGAGCCTTGGGCCAATGGCAATGGTGTGCCGGGTGGCAATGACTATGGTGATCAAGGGCATCCACATCGCCATCCTCCAAGGCCACGACACCGCCATCATGAACATGTCAACCATGACGAAAACCCAATGCCACATCATGAGCCGCATCCTCACCAAGATCGTCATCATGAACATCATCATCATCACCATGTTGAGTCAAGTGATAGCGAGTCAAGCCACCACCATGGTGATGGACTCCACCAAAGGAGACGTGGACATGCATTCCCGCCTCCAAACCGCCGTGATGAAGATGGTAGCTTGTCCAATCTTTGATTTGATATGCCCAAGTTCTATGGAACAAGCGATCCGGAAGCATACCTATCATGGGCACTCAAGGTTGACAAGATCTTTCGGGTTCGCAACTACTCCAACAACAAGATGCTGACTCTAGCATCCTTGGAGTTCGAGGAATATGCTCTCTTATGGTGGGAACAACTCCAAGATGCGCGTGTGCAAAACCACCAACAACCTATCACCACTTGGGTTGAAATGAAGGAAGAGATGTACAAGCGCTTTGTTCCTACTCACTATACTCGAGACTTATACAAGAAGTTGAAGGAGTTGAAGCAAGGTGTGAGGTCCGTGGATGAGTACTATAAGAAAATGGAAATCTCAAGGATACGAGCCCATGTTGAGGAGCCACAAGAGCAATCCATGGCTCTTTTCATGAATGGCCTCAACTATCCTATCAAGAAGATTGTGGAGTTCCAACCTTATACCAACTTGGTTGAGCTAGTCCACCAAGCAACAAAGGCCGAGCGTCACGTGCTTGAAGAGCTCAAGTATCTCAAGACAAAATCTTTCTTTGCAAACAAGTCGTCATCCTCAACACCTTCAACGACACAAGCTTCACCTCAAGCAAGCATGAGAGGCCCTCCAAAAGCCTCTTCATCAACACCGCAAGCGCCTCAATCTTTCAAGAAAGCGCCTCTCCCAAGCAACAAACCTCAAGGACAACCTACCAGCACAAGACTCTTGGAATGTTACAAGTGCAGAGGTCATGGACACAAATCATTTGAGTGTATAAACAAGAAAGTCATGATTGTCAATGACTTGGGAGAATATGAGTCGATGAGTGAAGAGGAGTACATCGCCACCACCAACGTCACCACCACACAAAGTGCTCAAGATGACTCCAAGGAGATATGTTGTGATGGTGACCCCAATGAACCAACCTTGGTTGTGACAAGAGCTTTGACCACCAATGTCCAAGTCGAGGAAGACCAACGATGCAACTTATTTCAAACAAGAGCGGTTGTTAATGGAAAGTCCATCAAGGTCATCATCGATGGTGGAAGTTGTCACAACTTGGCAAGCAAGGAACTTTGTGACAAGCTCAACTTGAAGATCAAGAAGCACCCCCACCCATACCATGTGCAATGGTTGAGTGATTGCAGAACCGTCAAGATTCAACATATGGTGCAAGTGTCTTTCAAGATTGGAGCTTATGAAGATACCGTCGATTGCGATGTTGTGCCTATGACCGTTTGTCACTTACTTCTTGGAAGACCTTGGCAATATGATAGGAGTGTTGCACATGACGGAAGGATAAACTACTATAGTTTCAAGAACAATGACAAGACCTTCGTCCTCCGCCCTATGACTCCAAGTGAGGTAATTGCCGACAATGCCAAGACTATTGCAAGGGCACAACAAGAGCGTGCTTCAAGTGAGATGAGTGGTGAGAGAGTGATACACCAAAAAGTGAGTGAGAGCCACAAGCCAAACATGAGTGAATCTTCAAAGAGAGCCACACCAAACTTAACTCTATTTGCCACCAAGAGAGACATGAGGGAGTTGAGAGAGGACCTATCCACACTTCACTATGTGCTCATATGCAAGGGTGAAGCCTCTTTTACTAACACCTTAACAAACATTCCTCCATCTTTGTTGTCTCTTTTAAAGGAGTTTGAAGATGTGTTTCCTCAAGAGGTGCCACCGGGACTACCTCCTCAAGGCGGCATCGAGCATCGCATCGACCTTGTTCCCGGCGCACCGTTACCTAACCGCGCACCTTACCGCACCAACCCCGAAGAAACGAAGGAGATTGAGTGGCAAATACAAGAGCTACTTGACAAGGGCCACATCCATGAGAGCTTGAGTCGTGCGCCGTGCCCGTCATCTTGGTACCCAAGCACGACAACACCTTACGCCTTTGCATGGATTGTCGCCCCATCAACGCCATAACCGTTAGGTATCGCCATCCTATCCCTAGACTTGATGTCACGCTTGATGAACTTTGTGGTTCCGCTATCTTTTCCAAAATTGATCTTAAGAGTGGCTATCATCAAATAAGTATGAGTGAGGGTGGTGAATGGAAGACCGCCTTCAAAACAAAGCTTGGTCTTTATGAATGGCTTGTCATGCCATTTGGTCTTTCCAATGCACATTCAACTTTTATGCATCTTATGAATCATATCCTTCGTCCTTTCATTGGAAAATTTGTGGTTGTCTATTTTGATGATATACTCATCTATAGCAAGTCGATGGAAGAGCATACTTCTCATGTTGCTCATGTTTTGTTGGCCCTTCGCAGTGAAAGGCTTTATGCTAATATTTCTAAGTGCACATTTGCCACCGATAAGCTCATTTTCTTGGGTTTTGTTGTTTCTTCGAATGGTGTTGAAGTTGATGAAGCAAAGATAGAAGCTATTCGCTCTTGGCCTTTTCCTATGTCACTTGCGGAGTTGAGACGTTTCATGGGTTTTGCCGAATTTTATCGCCGATTTATCAAAGATTTTTCAACAATTGCATGCCCTCTCCATGATCTTACTAAGAAGAATGTGCCTTTCATTTGGGGCCATGCACATGATTTTGCTTTCAATGAGCTCAAGAGGTTGTTAACCCAAGCCCCACTACTTGCACTTCCGGATTTTTCCAAAACTTTTGAAATTGAATGCGATGCAAGTGGGTTGGGTATTGAAGGAGTTCTCATGCAAAATTGTAGACCCATCGCATACCATAGTGAGAAACTAGATGGAGCTCGCTTCAATTATCCAATTTATGACAAAGAATTGTATGCTTTGGTTCGTGTTTTGGATGTTTGGCAACATTACCTTCGTCCTAAGGAGTTTGTCATCCATTCCGACCATGAATCGTTGAAATATTTGAAAAGCCAAACAAATTTGAACAAAAGACATGCTAAGTGGGTTGAGTTCATTGAGTCTTTCACCTTTGTAATCAAATACAAGAAGGGTAAAGACAATGTGGTCGCAGATGCATTATCCCGCAAGACCAACCTACTTACACGTCTTGATTTTAATGTTTTGGGTTTGGAAGACATAAAAGATTTATATGCTACTGATAGTTTCTTTGGAGATATTTTTGCTCAATGCTTGGAGAACAAATGTGGGGACCCCGGACTAGCTGTCCGAAATACCCGATTATGCTTAACACAACGATCCCGTGATCAGTCTGTCATTGCACATAATCCGAATTGGATACCAAAGTTCACATCCATTACAATACCGAATAAAAAGTCTTACATAAATGGTCATTTAGACCAAGTCTTACATAGGTGCCTTCATGGGCCAAACCAAAATATCAGCGGAAGCTACGGCGTAGTAGACATCATATTCTAACGATGACAACCCGACAGGCAGCTGACTTGTGGAGATCCTTAGTTGGTGTAGAAGTCGTCGTACTCCTGCTCGGCGTAGGGCTCCTCCTCATAGTCTGGCTAGGACAATAGCCAGGGACGAAACCAATATGAGTACATTTGAATGTACTCGCAAACTACCCCAACATGAGTATGCACTAGTTTTATTTTAGTTGACAACTTTTATTTATTTTAAAACATCTCTATATCTTTATTGAAAAAGGTAAGAAGAGTTTTATAACTATCTTTAAAGAAGTCAGCATTTTTATCTGTTTCTCCAAAACTCCTCCTTTTTCCGACCATAGCCCGTCATGGTCCACTTTCATCCAACCACCCCATACCGATCCGTTGGTATAGGTGCAGGAAACATTCTCCACTTCATTTTTCTTTTTTAAAACACAAAGTCTTTTAAAAGCTTGCACATGGTCTAAGGACAGTCTCCCAATTATCCATATCCGAGGACTCGGCTATTCGAATAGTTTTCACACTCTGCAGAGGTAGCACGCTTTTAGCCCACATCCATCCGGCAACTCATCGTGTCTGCCACGTCTCGCCATACCAGGTGTATGCGAAGTAAGCCGCCAGCCATAGCCTCTTATTTGCTCATGCTAGTATAGGATCCTTCCCATATGACACTTTCCATCAACACCCAGTCCAGTTTCATGTCAGAAACCCTAAGTGTGAGGACTCATAGTTTTGTCCGGCGGTTTATGGTGGAACCTTCTATCCTCCCCACCAACTTGTGTGAGGACCCAGGTCAGGGGGTAGGTCCTCGGACCATCCCCTCATGCATAACGGAGTCATATCCGTCGATGAGGTATCCCATACTAATAAGAGCAAACTACATGACTAAGCCTTTTCCCATATATGGTAAATGTGGTCGCACAGGGTAAGATTGGTCGTCATAGTACTAGGACACTGTGCATTTTTCATAAACATCACCATTTTTTCACTTCTCCATTCCAACACCGACATCTCGGCATTTCAGAAACTCACAAGTAATTGCAAAGGGATTTTGAATAAACCACATTTGTTTTTCCCATCCTATAATTTGATATAACTATCTTATATTTCTACATAGGTGGCAAAATAATTTCCATATACTTTTGAAATGGGTTTTATAAATCTTGCTTTGAGAGTAAAACATGTTATGAAAGTAGATGCATATGTTTGTAGTGCAAGCTCAGAGAATAGCTTGCCTTGCTCGGCAAAGTGACCTTGATCTTGTTCTTCAGTTTCAACAAACTCTCCTTCCTCGATATATCCGACAACGTTCTCGTCTAATTAATAAACAAACAATGCAGACAATCACTAATCTATACAGCAATCATCTCAATCATAACAATCATGATCATCACAAATAGCTACTGCACACATCAAACCATACAATTTGGTTCTCAAATAATTGAACTAAGCATTAATTAATTACTTCTAAATTAAGGCAGAAACTTGTTGAAAATGTCTAATTCCACAACTTGAGGTCTGTTGGTCACAAAAATACAAACTAAAATTATATGGAAAGCTACTAATGTGTAGAAGAAAACACAATTTGATTTGGTTCAATTGGAGTTACTAAACTCCCTACACATTTGTTTGAATCCAGTAACTTAATAATCAAGTTTTAGCTACCAATTAAGTTCTGTTGATCCTAAAATTAAATCCTTTTAGGGTAACTAAACATGGCTAAATGTGATCTAACAAAATTGGTCCTAATTCATTTGGGTTAACCACTAAACATATTTAAATGTTTGAGTGCAGAAGGGTGTTTAAACTTCAACTTAATATTAAAATAATACTGCTAAACAATTAATTCTACCAAAATTAGGGAAGCTAATACATATCAGTACTAAGCTAGAAAATTTGGTTTGGAATTATTTGGACTAACAGAGTATCAGAAACAAACAAGTTTAGAATGTAAACCTTCTGTAGTATTTTTAATAATACTTTTTATTTATTTAATTAAATGGAATGAATCCAATTGGGTTGGTTAAACATTTTCATAAGCTTTCCAGAACAATTGAGTTTGATTTATTTGGATTCCTAAATCTCGAGATATTGAATTTCAAAGTTGGATCCAGTACTGATTTCATATTTCCATTTTAAACAGAGAAATCCAGTTATGGATAATGTTTAAATCTCTGACTAGTGGGGCCTACATGGCAGCGGCACAGCGCGCGCGGGAAATTGTTTAAAACCTGATGAGCGGGGCCCGCCCGTCAGTCTCTCTCTCTCTCTTTCTCTTCTAAACGAAGCAATAAGGCACCGTCGGATCAAGATCCAACGGCCCTTGATCAACGCAACGACGGCGACCATTTTTCAGCGGTGCTGTCGCGCCGGCGACGGCGAGGTGGATGAATCTCTCACCTAGAGGGCTCGGGAGGTCGGGCGATGATGCAGATCGACGTCGGAGGCTCAAGGAAGGTGCTGGTGCGAGCTGTGCATGCTGGGACGGCGTGTAGCGGCGACGGCGAGGTCTCCAACTTCCACGGCCACGGGCACGAGCTCCGGCGAGGTCCTGGCTCCTCTCCTTTGCCCTAAACAGAGGGAAAAGCGAGGCGCGTGAGTGCAGTGTGGTTGCAGAAGAGCGTGCAGGCCAGAAAGAAGGGAAAGGGGGAGTGTGGCGTCGCGGCCGTGCTCGACCTCAACGGCGGCAGAGGCTGCGGCAGAGCACGCCTCATGGCGGTGCACGGCGAATCGAGAGGGAGAAGTGAGGGAGTGGGGTGGTGTGGTGTTCCCAGAGGGGTGTGGGGGTGGTTTTATAGCGCAGGGCCGGCGTATCGTGGACGGAGTGCACGATCGACGTCCATGGCGCACGGCGGAGATATTTCTCCTCGAATCCGTCGCGGTGGTGCGAGGGACGTGGAGACTAGGCGTCCACCGGGGTCCGGACACGTTCTAGAAGCTCTGGCTCGAGCGGTGCGTGTCGAGGTGCAGAGAGCTGTGCGAATTTGGGCCGGCATCGCCGCGGCTGCCACGGCGGCGCTGGGGTGGATTCGAGGCGAGGGAGGGCGTAACTGCTCTCCTCTGCGGCGCCGCAGCTGCAGAGGCACGGGAGCGAGGGAGAGCGCGGCCAGGGGGGCCTGGGGAGCGCAGAAACGGTGGGGAACAGTCACGGCGACGCGTCGGGGCGAGGGAGAGAGGTGGACGACGACATTCTTGCAGAACGCCCTCTGGATTCTTTTTTCCATTTACAACTAGGTCCTTCTCTGCTTCTTTTTCTTCTTTTCATTTCTAGCAGCATTTCTGGAATTTCTTTGAGGTACTTAAACATTTTAGAAAAAATCACAAATATTTGTGAGGCTTCCACATAGCATGTAGTAGCTCCACAAAATTTGGCATTTCAAAATAAAATGTTTTGAATCAGTTTTGTTTATAGGGTTTTAATTATTGCATTTTGTTTTATTTCAATTGTTTTTACTTTTAAATTTTAAAATAGGTGTAAAATAATATTTGGAAGAGATAAGTGATAAGAATGTAAATGAGAGGTTTCATATATCATTCCTCTGAATTTTGTTTGGAACATTATTGAGTTTCTTATTTGTCACTTTTATATTTCTTGTTTCACTTTTGCTTTTGCATTTTCTTTCTATTAATTCAAGCAAACAAGCAACACAATCAACAAGAATTAATTACCACAAGCAACAATTTATAAACAACACATAATAATCAACAAAGTTTTTGTTGGCTCTCATTTTTGGAATAATAATACTGATTAATATTTTTGGGATGTTACAGATCCTTCCCCCCTTAAAATAAATCTCGTCCCGAGATTTGCTAGGCTTAGGTACTAAAGAGGTCTGGGAATTCGCTCTGAAGATAATCTTCGCGTTCCCAAGTTGCTTCTTCTTCAGAGTGGTTAGTCCACTGGACTTTGTAAAACTTGATCGCACGCCTCCGGGTAACACGAACATCTTCTTCGAGAATCTTGAGAGGTCTCTCACGATAGGTCTGGTCTTGGTTCAGGTCGATGGAGAGGTGGTCGATGTTTTTGAAAACATCAGGCTGGTCAGGAACTTCGAGACACTTCCGGAGCAAGGAAATGTGGAAGGCATCATGATAATCTCCTAACTCCTGGGGCAATTCCAGCTAATAGGATACTTCTCCTCGACGAGCAATGATCTTGAAGGGTCCAATATACCTTGGCGCAAATTTTCCTTTGACATGGAAACGCTGCATTCCTTTGAGGGGTGTCACTCGGAGATAAACATAATCTCTGACATTGAAGGTGAGGTCACGGCGCTTGGTGTCAGCGTAACTCTTCTGACGGGATTGGGCAGTTTTGAGGCGTTCACGAATAAGCTGAACTTGCTCTTCAGCTTCACGGAGGGTATCTGGTCCGAACAATTTGCTTTCTCCGGTATCGGACCAATTCAGGGGTGTACGACACTTCTTGCCGTAAAGGGCTTCAAAAGGGGCCATTTGCAGACTAGACTAATAACTGTTATTGTACGAGAACTCTGCAAATGGAAGACAATCTTCCCACTTGGAACCATAGGATAGAACACATGCGCGAAGCATGTCCTCCAATATCTGGTTCACTCGCTCAGTTTGGCCATCGGTCTAGGGATGATAAGCCGTGCTAAAGGCTAACTTGGTTCCGAGGGCTTCATGAAGGAATTTCCAGAATCTTGAGGTGAATTGCGTGCCTCTATCAGATACAATCTTCTTAGGCACACCATGCAGGCTCACTATTCTGGAAATATACAGGTCTGCTAACTGAGCTCCGGTATGAGTGGTCTTGACAGGAACAAAGTGGGCAACCTTGGTCAGTCGATCAACGATGACCCAGATTGAATCATGGCCTCGGTTAGATCTTGGAAGTCCGGTAATAAAATCCATCCCAATCTCATCCCACTTCCACTCGGTAATTTTCAAAGGTTGAAGCAATCCAGCGGGTCGCTGATGTTCAGCCTTGACTCGCTGACAGATATCACACTTGGCTACGAAAGAACCAATCTCTCGCTTCATTCCATGCCACCAAAATCTTTCTCGAAGGTCTTGGTACATTTTGGTTCCGCCGGGGTGGATTGAATAAGGGGTCTCATGGGCCTCTTTCAGGATTAATTCCTTAAGTTCCGTGACATTGGGCACACAGATACGATTATTGAATTTCAGCACTCCCTTAGCATCTTCGGTAAAACTGGGTGCTCTGCCGAGGGAAATCTTCTTTCTAATTCCATCTATGCTTTCATGACCTTTTTGGGCTTCTTTGATTTGATCCATCAGGGTTGGGGTTAACTCTAGATTGGCGAGATAACCATGGCTAACAAGCTCTAGTCCAAAATCTTGGAACTCTTTGAACAAGGCTAGCTGTTCGGCTTGGATCAGGGCATTCAGGGTGCAAGGTTTGCGACTAAGGGCATCGGCAACTACATTAGCCTTCCCAGGGTGATAATGGATTCCAATATCATAATCCTTGATTAATTCCATCCATCTCCTCTGTCGCAGGTTCAGATCTTTCTAGGTGAAAATATACTTCAAGCTTTTGTGATCTGTATAGACCTCGCATCGATGTCCCGCAAGATAGGGACGCCACGTTTTGAGAGCAAGAACAACATCAGCTAACTCCAGGTCATGGGTTGGGTAATTCTCTTCATGCGGTCGCAACTGCCGGGACAAATACGACACAACTTTGCCTTCTTGCATCAGAACGCAACCAAGTCCGAGGCGTGATGCATCGCAATACACGTCGAAACTCTGGGTGACGTCTGGCATGATCAGGATTGGGGCTGAGGTTAGTCTCTTCTACAGTTCTTGGAAACTATCCTCACACTTCTGAGTCCATTCAAATTTCTTGTCCTTCTTCAACAGTTGGGTCATAGGTTTGGCTATACTGGAAAATCCTTCAACGAACTTGCGGTAATAACCGGCAAGTGCAAGAAAGCTTCGGATTTCAGTCACACTGGTTGGGGATAACCAGTCAACAATGGCTTGGATCTTTTCTGGTCCACAGAAATTCCTCCGGCAGACAAAACATGTCCGAGAAATGCCACTTTACTGAGCGAAAACTCACACTTGCTAAGCTTGGCATACAGCTGGTGCTCTCGGAGAGTCTCCAAAACTAGACACAGGTGTTCAGCATGCTCTTCTTCGGTCTTGGAATAAATAAGGATGTCATCAAGGAAAACTACCACGAACTTGTCGAGGTACTCCATGAAAATCTTCTTCATGAGATTCATGAAATAGGCTGGGGCATTGGTGTCGGGATGTGACCCCGGGTATACCAAAGCTGGTGTTTTTGTGGAGTTATTAGAAGAGGCAAACAGTGAGTAAATGGTTAAAAGATAAGAGAAAGGACAGAAAAACACTTCCCAGGCCGAAATACCTTGCTCTGGGCCGAGGCAGGCCAAAACCGGCATGTCTTTACCCCGAATGGGCCGAGGCAGCCAGGTACCGGGCGGTCCAAAGCTAAGCGCCGCCCCGGGCGGACCGCTCCCTCTAGCTCGGCAGGCCGGAGCTGCTACGTTTCGGTGGGCCGACATCCCAGTGCGTACCCCGGATGGGCCTCTGCCGAGCCGAGCTTCCCGTCACCTCGGGCCAGGCCGTGGCTACTCCAGCCTCGGGCAGGCCGTGGTCTCGCTACCCCGGGTGGGCTTCGTTACCTCGCACATGTCTCGGACGGGCCGTCTCCAGGAGCCAGGATTGCTTCAGCGACGTTCCACCATCTCCTCGACCGTTCTCTCCAGCGACACATCTCCAGCTTCGGCCGGACCGAGCTACCGGTTTGGATCGTCGATCCCAGGCCGAGGTAAAGCAGGCCGACACTTGCTACCTCGGTTGGGCCTCACTTCGGGCAGGCACATCCTGGAGCCTCGGATGGGCCAGAGAAGCTCGCCTCGGCATCACCAGCACATCCTCGTCGCGGAGACCTTGCACGGCCTCGCCTCGGAGCAGGTCGGCACTGCCAGCATCGACCGGATCGTGGCAGTGCTTCCCAGCCTCGGATGAATCAACACTTCGACATCCCGGTTGCAGCCTCGTCAAGTACAAGATACTTCTGCCAAGAGATTCCGGAGATCCCGGAGACAAGTGCTAGAGGACAAAGGAAAGGACAAACAGGCATGGCTACAGTGCCACTGATGTGACAACAGTACAAGTCCTGACGCGTGAACAGTGTGACAAGACCCCAGTGGTCATGTCAGCTACAGTGTAAAGTGTACAGTGCTTTGTGTCCCCTTGTCCCCTGCATGTCCCCTGGGCTCTCTCTATATAAAGAGCACCAGGGGAGGAGATGGGGGCAGCCGCGCATGAGGCCCTGGGCTCATTTCCCCCCACGGGAGCTCTCCTCTCCGGAGATTAGCAATTCATTTCGCAGTGATTAGAGGCATACTTAGAGGCATCCAGCTCGAGGAGCATTTGTACACACTGCGTATACAGAGGGAAATACACCAGAGTAGGCTAGATGCTGCAGTAGGGGTTTTATCTCCTCACGAGAGTCCCGAAGCAGGGTAAATCCTTGTGTTCGTCTGTTTGTTTGTGTGTGCTTCGTAGCACGCAATCCCTCCCCGAATCCTCAAGCGTACGTTCGGCCCCAGAATAAGCCTACCCCTAGGCATCTGCGTGTTCCCACCACGACAGTTGGCGTCCACCGTGGGGCTGATAGTGGCGCTTGCTGGATTAATTCGGATGGGACCTTCGTCATCAATGCGGGGACTCAACTTCGGCATCGTCCCCGTATGTTGACTCATTTTCGAGTTGGCTATAGTGCGAATCCGAGCTGTTCTGGAATCCGAGGTGTTCTGGAATCCGAGGTGTTCTGGAATCTGACCTGATTCTGGAATCCGAGGTTTTCTGGAATCCGAGCTGATTCTGGAATCCGAGGGTTTCTGGAATCCGAGCTGTTCTTGAATCCGAGGTGTTCTGGAATCCGAGTTGTTCTGGAATTCGAGCTGTTCTGAATCCGAGGTGTTCTCAAGTCCGAGGTATCCTGGGAGAATCCGAGTTAAGACTTCTCCTACAACCTGATCGTGTAAGTATCATTTATATGTCTGCCCATGCTTCTAGATAATCTCAAACAGTGCTCGGGGACTGGCTCCTCGTTTCTACCTTGCTTTGATTAGTTGTTCTACCCGGGACAAGATGTCTTGACCCGGGGACTGGATAGCCAGTCTGTTTTACACCTTCTCCTAGATAAGAAAAGTAACTCGGGGACTCGGTTGAAACCGAGTCTAGTTTTTGTGCATAGTATCTGCTGTTAGAATCGTTTTCTATCAAGTGCTATAGCTAGTTTGCATCGGTTGGTATAGTTGTTGTTCCCGTCAAATATTCTTCATGATATGTATGTTGGACTAACGTTGTAAGGTGACATCGGTTTTGTTGAGAATGTTCGTTACTGAGGTATCCTGGAAAATTCGGGTCATATGGGTAATCCGAGGTATATTGGAAATCCAGGTCATATTGGTAATCCGAGGTATATTGGAAATCCGGGTCATATTGGAAATCCGGGTCATATTGGTAATCCGAGGTATATTGGAAATCCGGGTCATAATGGAAATCTGGGTCATATTGGTAATCCGAGGTATATTGGAAATCCGGGTCATATTGGTAATCTGGGTTATAACTGAATTCCGAGTATAATGGAATTCCGAGGTATGGTGGAAATCCGAGGTATAAGGGAAATCCGGGTTATAGTGGAAATCCGAGGTATCATGGTTATGTTGGTAATCTCAAATTACCCAAGGTACCCTGGCATTATCAGTATTCTCTAGATCACTGTTTGTTTCGGTTTGCCATAGTATCACGGCATCATTTCATATCCCTAATCACTATTTATTTCGGTTTGTCACAATATCCTGGCATCATTCCATAGCCCAAATCATCGTTTATTCTGTTTGCCAATGTATCATGGCATTACCTGTGTACCAGATCAGTGTCTATGTTGGTTAATCAGAGGCAACCTTTGAGATATGTTTTTGCAGGATATATATCAAACCAGCAGTGGCTGGAGACATCTATGTCGGTATACGCCCGGAGTGGCTAAAACTGGCATTTGAGATATGCTTATGTCAAACCAGCAGTGGCTGGAGACATCTATGTCGGTATAACGCCCGGAGTGGCTAAAACCGGCATTCAAGATATGCTTATGTCAAACCAGCAGTGGCTGGAGACATCCATGTCGGTATACGCCCGGAGTGGCTAAAACCGTCATTTGAGATATGCTTATGTCAAACCAGCAGTGGCTGGAGACCTCTATGTCGGTAAGCTCCCAGAGTGGCTGCCGGACATCCGAGGTATCGAGATGTGTGATATGCCCAGAGTGGCCGAGGTATCGAGATATGTGATGTGCCCAGAGGGGCCGAGATACCGAGAAATATGTGATATGCCCAGAGTGGCCGAGGTATCGAGATATGTGATGTGCCCAGAGGGGTCGAGATACCGAGAAATATGTGATATGCCTAGAGAGGCCGAGGTACCAAGACATGTGTGATGTGCCCAGAGGGCCGAGATACCGAGACATATGAGATACATACTTGCAGGTTTATGTCGGTCTAGCCGACGCTGGCGGCATCCCAATTTGGTAAAAGCCAGGAGGGCTAACTGACGCTAGCGGCATCCCAAATTGGTAAAGGCCAGGAGGGCTAACCGACGCTGGCGGCATCCCAATTCGGTAAAAGCCAGGAGGGCTAACCGACGCTGGCGGCATCCCAATTCGGTAAAAGCCAGGAGGGCTAACCGACGCTGGTGGCATCCCAATTCAGTAAAAGCCAGGAGGGCTAACCGACGCTGGCGGCATCTCAATTCAGTAAAGGCCAGGAGGGCTAACCAACGCTGGCGGCATCCCAATTCGGTAAAAGCCAGGAGGGCTAGCCGACGCTGGCGGCATCCCAATTCGGTAAAAGCCAGGAGGGCTAACCGACGCTGGCGGCATCCCAGTTCGGTAAAAGCTAGGAGGGCTAAGAACCGGCATATAATGGTGACCATGCAGGCAGCACATCTCCAGTACCAACTGTCCATCTCGTTGTTGATTCGGTTGAGCTCGGTCAACCGGATGTCGCAATTGGCCTGGAAGGCATGGCAAAGACAACCGAATTACTATGGCGCCCATACACGCGGGAGGTCGCGTACATGGAGGTTTCGATGGTGGCATTTATTTTTTGTAAGTCTGCGCGCGACTCTGCGAGTCCCCCGCAGCCTCGGGGACTAATGTCGGGGATGTGACCCCGGTATACCAAAGCTGGTGTTTTTGTGGAGTTATTAGAAGAGGCAAACAGTGAGTAAATGGTTAAAAGATAAGAGAAAGGACAGAAAAACACTTCCCATGCCGAAATACCTTGCTCTGGGCCGAGGCAGGCCAAAACCGGCATGTCTTTACCCCGGATGGGCCGAGGCAGCCAGGTCCCGGGCGGTCCGAAGCTAAGCGCCGCCCCGGGCCGACATCCTTGTGCGTACCCCGGATGGGCCTCTGCCGAGCCGAGCTTCCCGTCACCTCGGGCCAGGCCGTGGCTACTCCAGCCTCGGGCAGGCCGTGGTCTCGCTACCCCGGGTGGGCTTCGTTACCTCGGCACATGTCTCGGACGGGCCGTCTCCAGGAGCCAGGATCGCTTCAGCGACGTTCCACCATCTCCTCGACCGTTCTCTCCAGCAACACATCTCCAGCTTCGGCCGGACCGAGTTACCGGTTTGGATCGTCGATCCCAGGCCGAGGTAAAGCAGGCCAACACTTGCTACCTCGGTTGGGCCTCACTTCGGGCAGGCCAAGGCTGGAGCCTCGGATGGGCCAGAGAAGCTCGCCTCGGCATCACCAGCACATCCTCGTCGCGGAGACCTTGCACGGCCTCGCCTCGAAGCAGGTCGGCACTGCCAGCATCGACCGGATCGTGGCAGTGCTTCCCAGCCTCGGATGAATCAACACTCCGACATCCCGGTTGCAGCCTCGTCAAGTACAAGATACTTCTGCCAAGAGATTCCGGAGATCCTGGAGTCAAGTGCTAGAGGACAAAGGAAAGGACAGACAGGCATGGCTACAGTGCCACTGATGTGACAATAGTACAAGTCCTGACGCGTGAACAGTGTGACAAGACCCCAGTGGTCATGTCAGCTACAGTGTAAAGTGTACAGTGCTTTGTGTCCCCTTGTCCCCTGCATGTCCCCTGGGCTCTCTCTATATAAAGAGCACCAGGGGGAGGAGATGGGGGCAGCCGCGCATGAGGCCCTGGGCTCATTTCCCCCCGCGGGAGCTCTCCTCTCCAGAGATTAGCAACTCATTTAGCAGTGATTAGAGGCATACTTAGAGGCATCCAGCTCGAGGAGCATTTGTACACACTGCGTATACAGAGGGAAATACACCAGAGTAGGCTAGATGCTGCAGTAGGGGTTTTATCTCCTCACGAGAGCCCCGAAGCAGGGTAAATCCTTGTGTTCGTCTGTTTGTTCGTGTGTGCTTCGTAGCACGCAATCCCTCCCCGAATCCTCAAGCGTACGTTCGGCCCCAGAATAAGCCTACCCCTAGGCATCTGCGTGTTCCCACCATGACAATTGGTCAGACCAAAAGACATCACGGTGTATTCAAACAAACCGTAACGAGTGGTGAAGGCGGTCTTGGGAATATCTGTCTCTCTGATCTTCAACTGATGGTATCCTGTCCGAAGATCGATCTTGGAAAAGACTCGGGCTCCGTTCATTTGATCGAACAGATCCTCGATCTTGGGAAGAGGGTACTTATTTTTAATGGTCACGTCATTCAGCTTGCGATAATCCACACACAGGCGTGTGGTACCGTCTCTCTTGTCCACAAATATAATGGGTGATCCCCAAGGTGAAGCGCTTGGGCGACAAGACCTTTGCTGAGCATATCTGCCAATTGCTTCTTCAACTCAACCAGCTCTTCCGGATTCATCCGATAAGGTCTTTGGGATATAGGGGCGGTTCCTGGGATAAGCTCAATTATGAACTCAATTTCCCGGTCTGGCGGCATACCAGGCAATTCTTCTGGGAAAACATCCTTGAACAGGTGAACAACACGGATCTCATCTAGGGCAGGTCGAGCTATGCTCTCATGGCAGCCTGGGTGAGATTGACTAGTTTCAGACACATACTCCACTTCTACTTCTTTGTCGGTGGTGATGGATACAGCTCTTCTAGCACAGTCAATTCGACCATGGTACTTGGCTAACCAATTCATACCGAGTATAACATCGATGCCTTGGGTTCCCAGAACAATTAAGTTAACTGGAAACTTTTCTCCTTTGATCTCAAGGGGTACATCGGAGCAAAACATCTTGGTCTCTACGGTGGATTCTGGGATTTGGATGACCATGGGTTTGGGTAAGAGGCTCTCGACTAAACCTCCCTTAGCAACAAATTCTTGGGTAACAAATGAATGGGTAGCACCAGAATCAAACAGAACAGTTGCAGGTACTGAGTTGACAAGGAACGTACCCAGCACAACATCCGGAGCATCCTGAGCTTCTTCAGCATTGATGTGGTGCAGACGACCCTTGGCAACAGCAGCATTTCCGCGGGTGCGGCATTCTTGCCATTTCCATTTCCATTGCGGCCTTGACCATTGTTCTGTGCCGGCGCATTGGGGCGCTGGACATTCCTCTTGGGATTGGGACATTCTTTGGAGTAGTGACCCTTGTTGCCGCATTCAAAGCAGATCACATTGGGATTGCGGGTGAAGTTGTTGAAGTTTCCTCCGGGACGGTTATTGTCATTGGGGCGGTTGAAGTTGTTTGGGCGGTTAGGGTAATTGGGGCGTGGAGCTTGGGGTGGACGATAGGCAGGCCTGGTGTTCTGCTGAAAGATACGAGGTTTCTGGCTGCTCGAACCTTCCTGAGCATTCATCCTCCTCTTGCGACCTTCATACATAGACTTGCGCTTGGTCTCCAGCTGGATGGCTTTGTCCACAAGTGACTCCAGATCACGGAAGTCATGGATAACCAAGCACACTGCAGTTCATCATGAAGTCCACTCATGAAACGCTCCATCTTCTTCTCTCTTTGTCGGTGTCATCAGGAGCATACCGAGATAAGTCGGTAAACTCATCCAGATAACCGACCACATCTTACTTCCCTGCCTCAGCTTGCGG
This sequence comes from Poa pratensis, assembly GCA_947311845.1. Classification (NCBI taxonomy): domain Eukaryota; kingdom Viridiplantae; phylum Streptophyta; class Magnoliopsida; order Poales; family Poaceae; genus Poa; species Poa pratensis. The sequence continues at coordinate 81,815,874 of CAMZMU010000052.1, read as the reverse complement.
AACTCATCCTTCTTCCTCTCAATAAGTCCGTGGGAATATGCTTCTTGCGGAACTTCTCCTGGAACTCAGCCCAGTTGATGACATGACCAGCTTGCTGGAGAGCCTTGGTAGTTTCCCACCAAGCTCTTGCAGGTCCAGCGAGATAGTGGGTTGCATACAACACTTTCTCATTTTCTCCCACAGCAGCAACTTCAGATTGTTGTCGATGGTGCGAAGCCAATCATCGGCTTCTAGTGGGTGAAGTCCCTTGGAGTAGGTGGGTGGGTTGGTCTTCTGAAATCGCCTAAGGTGGATCGCTGGTTTCCATCGCCATTGCCACCATTGTTGTTGTTGTTGTTATTGTTGTTGTTGTTATAAGCGGCTGCGAGTTGTTGTAGGGCAACGAGATGAGCTGGCGCTCTTGCCGGGCATTTTCACGTTCCTCCATGATAAGCGAGAAGTTGGGCGGGGGTTGGGTCCGGTGGTGGTGGTGCTGATCCTGATCCTTCCGCATTGCTGCGACGGGGCGGCATCCTGAAGCACACCGGGTATAAGAGGCAAGGCAAGAAAAGTTCGACTAAGGGAAAAGACGATCTCGCAAGTGGTTGATTAATTAAGGTTTATATGAAAATATTTCACACAGATTTAAACAAGACAAACATACTTATATTTACCAACAACACATCAAGGAGTTCACATCAACATCAAGCTTACAACATCAAGCTTACAACATCACCTTACATCTAGATACATAACATCTGGTTTCCAAAAGAACCACTACTTCGACTCGACTAGCGATAGGGGTCAACCTAATCCTGCGGTAGTGATCAAGTCACTCGCCTACTGAGGTGGAACCTCCAGCTCTAACACGTCAGCATCTGACTGGTAGGTGGCTCCTCGGGATCCTCCTCCTCCTCGAGAACTGCTCGAGTGGCTCCTCCTCCTCGTCAACTAACTCCTCCTCATCATCCTCCTCCTCACAGTCCATCTCCTCCACGAAGTCATCATCGTCACTGAGGAAAGCGTTGTTCTCCTTGCGGAGATCCTCGCCCTCCTCCTCCATCTCGTCAGTATGGTGCTCTAGATCCTCAATCAGCCCGTCCTGCTCTGCCACCTTCTGCGGAGCTTCACGATAGTCTCCTCAGCTGGGCCCTCTTCCTGAGAAGAGCGACCTTCTCCTCCATCAGCTTCACTCGTTCTCGCGAAGCTCAACGAGCGACTCGCGGTCAAAGTGGAGCTGAATCCTAGTGCGCAACAGATCATCCTGAGTGCACTGAAGTAAGATCTCCATGTCCATGATGTAGCTCCCAAACATCGGGTGGTAAGGTGGAGTAGGGTGTCCATCGCAGTTGCGCCTCCCGTAGAACCGGAAACGGGAGTCTACTAACTCCGCCTTGTGCTCCTCACAAAGTCGGGCTAGCATCCTCTGTGTAGCAGTACAGAGACCGTCAACCCAGGTGGCCTCCTTGGTGGTGAAGATGAGCGTCCTGGAACTGGGAGACTTGATGTTCCTGCGAACTGACGACCTGATGAGCCAGCTCAGCCTTCCGACACCGTGAACATCAATCTGAGCTCCCTCAAACTCTGGAGCGGGGCGACCTAACAGCTTGGTCAACTCGAACAAGTCCCTCTCAAACGTCAGCTTGCTGTCCTTCTCAGCTGAACGAACTCGTCCAATGGAGTGCCATCTACAATTTTTAACAAAATTTTAAGTTAGTTAGGTGACAAGTGTATCAAAATTTTAATATAGTAGGGCAACAAGTGAGTCAAATTTTAAGCTTAATGAGAGGTGCAAAATTTTAGGATACTAAGGAAAATGTAATATTTAATGAGAGTAAAATTTTGCATAAGTAAGAGGATTGGAGATAAGCAGTTTTCAAAAATACTTCATTCCTTTCTTTTTAGAAATTCATCTTTTGTAACATTTGACAAACGACCATGCTAACTAAGGTTTCCTAAAGTCAGGATGGCTCTGATACCAAGTCTGTGGGGACCCCGGACTAGCTGTCCGAAATACCCGATTATGCTTAACACAACGATCCCGTGATCAGTCTGTCGTTGCACATAATCCGAATTGGATACCAAAGTTTACATCCATTACAATACCGAATAAAAGTCTTACATAAATGGTCATTTAGACCAAGTCTTACATAGGTGCCTTCATGGGCCAAACCAAAATATCAGCGGAAGCTACGGCGTAGTAGACATCATATTCTAACGATGACAACCCGACAGGCAGCTGACTTGTGGAGATCCTTAGTTGGCGTAGAAGTCGCCATACTCCTGCTCGGCGTAGTGCTCCTCCTCGTAGTCTGGCTAGGACAATAGCCAGGGACGAAACCAATATGAGTACATTTGAATGTACTCGCAAACTACCCCAACATGAGTATGCACTAGTTTTATTTTAGTTGACAACTTTTATTTATTTAAAACATCTCTATATCTTTATTGAAAAAGGTAAGAAGAGTTTTATAACTATCTTTAAAGAAGTCACCATTTTATCTGTTTCTCCAAAACTCCTCCTTTTTCCGACCATAGCCCGTCATGGTCCACTTTCATCCAACCACCTCATACCGATCCGTTGGTATAGGTGTAGGAAACATTCTCCACTTCATTTTTCTTTTAAAACTCAAAGTCTTTTAAAAACTTGCACAAGGTCTTAGGACAGTCTCCCAATTGTCCATATCCGAGGACTCGGCTATTCGAATAGTTTTAACACTCTGCAGAGGTAGCACGCTTTTAGCCCACATCCATCCGGCAACTCATCGTGTCTGCCACGTCTCGCCATACCAGGTGTATGCGAAGTAAGCCGCCGGCCATAGCCTCTTATTTGCTCATGCTAGTATAGGATCCTTCCCATATGACACTTTCCATCAACACCCAGTCCAGTTTCCCGTCAGAAACCCTAAGTGTGAGGACTCATAGTTTTGTCCGGCGGTTTATGGTGGAACCTTCTATCCTCCCCACCAACTTGTGTGAGGACCCGGGTCAGGGGGTAGGTCCTCGGACCATCCCCTCATGCATAACGGAGTCATCTCCGTCGATGAGGTATCCCATACTAATAAGAGCAAACTACATGACTAAGCCTTTTCCCATATATGGTAAATGTGGTCGCACAGGGTAGATTGGTCGTCATAGTACTAGGACACTGTGCATTTTTCATAAACATCACCATTTTTCCACTTCTCCATTCCAACACCGACATCTCGGCATTTCATAAACTCACAAGTAATTGCAAAGGAGTTTTGAATAAACACATTTGTTTTCCCATCCTATAATTTGATATAACTATCTTATATTTCTACATAGGTGGCAAAATAATTTCCATATACTTTTGAAATGGGTTTTATAAATCTTGCTTTGAGAGTAAAACATGTTATGAAAGTAGATGCATATGTTTGTAGTGCAAGCTCAGAGAATAGCTTGCCTTGCTCGGCAAAGTGACCTTGCTCTTGTTCTTCAGTTTCAGCAAACTCTCCTTCCTCGATATATCCGACAACGTTCTCGTCTAATTAATAAACAAACAATGCAAACAATCACTAATCTATACAAGCAATCATCTCAACATAACAATCATGAACATCACAAATAGCTACTGCACACATCAAACCATACAATTTGGTTTCAAAAAATTGAATTAAACATTATTTAATTACTTCTAAATTATGGCAGAAACTTGTTGAACATGTTTAATTCCACAACTTGAGTTCTGTTGGTCACAAAAATACAAACTAAAATTCTATGGAAAGCTACTGATGTGTAGAAGACAACACAATTTGATTTGGTTCAATTGGAGTTACTAAACTCCCTACACATTTGTTTGAATCCAGTAACTTAATAATCAAGTTTTAGCTACCAATTAAGTTCTGTTGATCCTAAAATTAAATCCTTTTAGGGGTAACTAAAATGGCTAAATGTGATCTAACAAAATTGGTCCTAATTCATTTGGGTTAACCATAAACATATTTAAATGTTTGAGTGCAGAAGGGTGTTTAAACTTCAACTTAATACTAAACAAATACTACTGCACAATTAATTCTACCAAAATTAGGGAAGCTAATACATGGCAGTACTAAGCTAGCAAAATTGGTTTGGAATTATTTGGACTAACAGAGTATCAGAAACAAACAAGTTTAGAATTTAAACCTTCTGTAGTATTTTTAATAATACTTTTTATTTATTTAATTAAATGGAATGAATCCAATTGGGTTGGTTAAACATTTTCATAAGCTTTCCAGAACAATTGAGTTTGATTTATTTGGATTCCTAAATCTCGAGATATTGAATTTCAAAGTTGGATCCAGTACTGATTTCATATTTCCATTTTAAACAGAGAAATCCAGTTATGGATAATGTTTAAATCTCTGACTAGTGGGGCCTACATGGCAGCGGCACAGCGCGCGCGTTAAATTGTTTAAAACCTGACGAGCGGGGCCCGCCCGTCAGTCTCTCTCTCTCTTTCTCTTCTAAACGAAGCGGTAAGGCACCGTCGGATCAAGATCGAACGGCCCTTGATCAACGCAACGACGGCGACCATTTTTCAGCGGCGCTGCCGCGCCGGCGATGGCGAGGTGGATGAATCTCTCACCTAGAGGGCTCGGGAGGTCGTGGCGATGATGCAGATCGACGGCGGAGGCTCGAGGAAGGTGCTGGTGCGAGCTGTGCTTGCTGGGACGGCGTGTAGCGGCGACGGCGAGGTCTCCAACTTCCACGGCCACGGGCACGAGCTCCGGCGAGGTCCTGGCTCCTCTCCTTTGCCCTAAATAGAGGGAAAAGCGAGGCGCGTGAGTGCGGTGTGGTTGCAGAAGAGCGTGCATGCCATAAAGAAGGGAAAGGGGGAGTGTGGCGTCGCGGCCGTGCTCGACCTCATCGGCGGTAGAGGCTGCGGCAGAGCACGCCCTCCTGTCGGTGCACGGCGAATCGAGAGGGAGAAGTGAGGGAGTGGGGTGGTGTGGTGTTCTCAGAGGGGTGTGGGGTGGTTTTATAGCGCAGGGCCGGCGTATCGTGGACGGAGTGCACGATCGACGTCCATGGCGCACGGCGGAGATATTTCTCCTCGAATCCGTCGCGGTGGTGCGAGGGATGTGGAGACTAGGCGTCCACCGGGGTCCGGACACGTTCTAGAAGCTCTGGCTCAAGCGGTGCGTGTCGAGGTGCAGAGAGCTGCGCGAATTTGGGCCAGCATCACCGCGGCTGCCACGGCGGCGCTGGGGTGGATTCGAGGCGAGGGAGGTCGTAACTGCTCTCCTCTGCGGCGTCGCGGCTGCAGAGGCACGGGAGCGAGGGAGAGCGCGGCCAGGGGGGCCTGGGGAGCGCAGAAACGGCGGGGAACGGTCACGGCAACACGGCGATGCGTCGGGGCGAGGGAGAGAGGTGGACGACGACGTTCTTGCAGAACGCCCCCTGGATTCTTGTTTCCATTTACAACAAGGTCCTTCTCTGCTTCTTTTTCTTCTTTTCATTTCCAGCAGCATTTCTGGAATTTCTTTGAGGTACTTAAACATTTTAGAAAAAATCACAAATATTTGTGAGGCTTCCACATAGCATGTAGTAGCTCCACAAAATTTGGCATTTCAAAATAAAATGTTTTGAATCAGTTTTGTTTATAGGGTTTTAATTATTGCATTTTGTTTTATTTCAATTGTTTTTACTTTTAAATTTTAAAATAGGTGTAAAATAATATTTGGAAGAGATAAGTGATAAGAATGTAAATGAGAGATTTCATATATCATTCCTCTGAATTTTGTTTGGAACATTATTGAGTTTCTTATTTGTCACTTTTATTTTTCTTGTTTCACTTTTGCTTTTGCATTTTCTTTCTATTAATTCAAGCAAACAAGCAACACAATCAACAAGAATTAATTACCACAAGCAACAATTTATAAAAAACACATAATAATCAACAATAGTTTTTGTTGGCTCTCATTTTTGGAATAATAATACTGATTAATATTTTTGGGATGTTACAACTAAGGAGTAGGATATTACAATTTGCACAAAGGGTTCTTGTTTAAGGCTAACAAACTTTGTATCCCCGAGTCTTCGCTTCGTTTGCTCCTTTTGAAGGAATCACATGGAGGAGCACTTATGGGACACTTTGGACGCGACAAGACCTTCGCCATGCTCTCCAACAACTTCTTTTGGCCATGCATGTACCGCGACGTGGACCGTCTTTTGGCCACGCATGTACCGCGACGTGGACCGTCTTGTGCGTCGATGCGCAACATGTCCACAAACACCTTGGTGCGATATTGCTATGGATTTTGTCTTAGGATTACCGCGCACTAAAACAAACAAGGATTCTATATTTGTTGTCATTGATCGTTTCTCTAAGATGGCTCACTTCATACCATGCAACAAGACCGACGATGCTTCACACATTGCAACTTTGTTTTTTAGGAAGATCGTCCGTCTTCATGGAGTGCCAAAGACCATCGTTTTGGATCGTGACGTCAAGTTTGTGAGCTACTTTTGGAAGACATTGATGGCCAAGATGGGAATCAAGCTACTCTTCTCCACCGCCTATCACCCTCAAACGGATGGTCGAACCGAAGTGGTGAACCGAAGTTTTCCACTCTACTTCGTGTGTTGATCAAGCCAAACTTGAAGAATTGGGAGGAGTGCATTCCTCATGCCGAGTTCGCCTACAATCGAGCACAACACCGAGCAACAAAGAGAAGCCCATTTGAGATCGTTTATGGTTTCAACCCATACACCGCTTTGGACATGCTACCACTACCACTACATGAACAAACAAGCATGGACTTCGACAAGTGTGCCGCCCACATGAAGAAGCTACATGAGGATACAAGAAGCACACTTGAGAAGCACAATGAAGACCTTGCTAAGAAGATGAACAAGAACAAGCGCGCCATGAAATTTGAAGAAGGAGACCTAGTGTGGTTACACCTTCGAAAGGATCGCTTTCCGGATGCGAGGAAGTCCAAGCTTCACCCTCGTGGAGATGGACCGTTCAAGGTCATCAAGCGCATCAACGACAATGCATACAAGATCAACATCGCCAACTCCAAGTACTTGGTGCATGACACATTCAATGTCGCCGACTTATCCCCTTACCATGGAGCATCAAGCGATGAGGATGAACAAGAGTCGAGGACGACTGTTTCCCAAGGGGGGGAGATGATGTAGTGCGCCCTACACAAGACACACCAAGTGGACCAATGACAAGATCAAAAGTTAAAGCCCTACATGATAAGTTGAACTCGCTCCTCTCCTTGCACGATTTCGATACTCCATTGAATGGTGTGCTATCTCATGTCGATACCTTGTGTTTGCATAGCATGGAGGAGCGGGAATGGCGTCAAGGACGCAAGGAGCAAGATGGACAAGAAGCTCGGACAAGCGTGGATGAAGACACGGAAGATTCGGGAGAAACGGCGCGCAACAGCACGGCCGGCCCCACAGCCGGCCTAGGCCAGCCTCCAGGCAGGCGCCATGCCCGACACGGCCGGCCTCCAGGCTGGGCACCAACCCGACGCCGCCGGCTCTACAGCCGGCCTAGGCAGGCCCCCAGGCTGGCCTGGCACCCGATGCCGCCGGCCCCCTGGCCGGTCTCCTTTTCCAGCTCGCGTGCGTGCGCCTCGGCCTAGCCTCCATTTCCACTTTATTCCCCTTTTGCCCCTGGGTTGTAAGATGCTATAAAAACTCCTCCCTCTCCCTAGAGCTAGGGTTAGACTTTGTTGACATTGAGTTGAGCTTAGCTCCTTTCCATCCTTTGGATGTTGCCTCTTTGTGAGATGCCTCTTAGTGAGATGAACCAAGGCCTCCTTGCATGGAGATCAATTCCTCCTTGTAGTTGCGATTACTCGCCTTTCATCTCGGTGATTGGACCGGTAGATTCGACCGATGAGATAAACGAATCAAAGAGTAAGTGTGCATGCATCTTTGAGGATCAGGGGCTACCCTCGGGGCGTGTTACCGGTCGATTGGTTGCTTGTGTCTTGCTATTTATCCTCCTTTGCCCCTTTTGTGTTTGTTGTTCTTCGATTTCATCGTCGTGTTCTTCGTGTTCATCGCCGATCCCGCCCAAATTCGTGAAGATCGGCACCGACCCTACAACATGGAACCTGCACACAAGACAATCAAACTACTATTCCCCAACTTAACAGTGAGGTTGTCAATCTCACCGGCTTGCTGAATACAAAGGATTAAAAGTGTGGTGTGGAAAATGATGTTTAATTGCAGAGAATGAAAGAGAACAATGATTGCAGTAGGTTGTATTTCAGATGTAAAAGAATGGACCAGGGTCCACAGTTCACTAGTGGTGTCTCTCCATAATAAATAACTAATATGTTGGGTAAACAAATTACAGCTGGCCAATTGACAATATTGAAAAGTGCATAATATGCATGTGCAAGTTGTGGTGTCTACTATGAGATTGATTTGGGCATTACAACATGGTACACAGACCGCTATCCAGCATGCATCTGTGCCTGAATAGTCCACCTTCAGGTTAACATCCGTACCCCTTCCAGTATTAAGTTGCAAGCAACAGACAATTGCATTAAGTAAAGTGCATAATGTAAACAACACATTTATCCTTAGACAAAGCATCATTACGTTACACCTAGTGGCAACAGCACATCCACAACCTTAGAGGTTGCTGTCACTCCCCCAGATTAAATGGAGACTGAACCCACTATCTAGCATAAATACTCCCTCTTGGAGTCACAAGCATCCACTTGGCCAGAGTATCAACAAGCAACGGAGAGCATGCAAGATCATAAATAACATAGACATAATATTCAGTATTCAACTTGACATATTATCAATATTCATCGGTTCCCAGCAAACACAACATGTAGCATTACAATAAGATGATCTTGATCATGATAGGCAGCTCACAAGATCTAAACATGATGGCACAAGAGGAGAAGACAACCATCTAGCTACTGCTATGGACCCATAGTCCAAGGATGAACTACTCACACATCACTCCGGAGGCACGCATGGCAATGTAGAGCCCTCCGGTGATGATTCCCCTCTCCGGCAGGGTGCCGGGAAGAGCTTCAGAACCCTCCCGGGTTAGGGTTGACGGCGGCGGCGGCTCTGGAACTTTTCGTGGAAATTGACTCGGGTAATTAGGGTTTTTCCGTCAAAGGCAATTTATAGGCGAAGGGGCGGCGTCGGTGGAGGCCCGAGGCCTCCTCACCACGTGGCGGCGCGGTAGGAGGTGGGACCGCACCACCAGGTGGTGAGGACGGCCCACGGCCCCCCTTCGTCTCTCCTTCGGACTCTGTATACGTGTCAGAAAAATAGGGACTTTGACATTTGTTTAGTCCAATTCCGAGAATATTTCCAGAACAAATTTTCTGAAAGCAAAAACAACAGAAAACAGGAACTGACACTGTGGCATCTTGTTAATAGGTTAGTCCCAGAAAATGCATAAAAATGATATAAAGTGTATATAAAACATGTAGCAATTGGTATAATATAAGCATGGAACATCAGAAATTATAGATACGTTGGAGACGTATCAATCCCAATGAAGTTCAGCTCGATGACGATGACGATGGCGATGTATATAAAACCGGAGGGCTTTTCTCTCTCTGGTGTTTTCTGCCTCGTGGAGGCGGCGGAAAATTTCCTCGATGACTCCCCGGGTGTTAGGGTTTCCTGGGGATGAAGTACGTGAAGGGGCACCGGCAGAGCTGTGACTGGGCCTCCTCACCATGTGGCGGCGCGACAGCAAGGGGGGTCACGCCACGGCATGGTGAGGGCCCATGGTGGCCCACATTGGCCTCCCCTTTTGGCTGCCTCCGGCATCTGACAAAATAGGGTCTTCTGGATATTTTCTGTTAATTGTTGATCTTCAGAAATATGGCGTCTTGACGGTCCTTTTTCCAGCAGAATCCTGACTCCGGTGGTTAATTATCCAATAATCATCAAACATGCAAAATAGGTAAAATAACATAAGTACCATTTCTAAATATGAAATATATCAATGAATAACAGCAAATTATGATATAAAATAGTGATGCAAAATGGACGTATCAACTGCCCCCAAGCTTAGACCTCGCTTGTCCCCAAGCGAAAGCTGAACTCAGTAAACAAGACCACGAGTTTATGGAGTGAAGTGTCGATAAACAAAATACGGACAAGAAGCATCACATCTGTTAATACATAAGTCATTTTAGACAGCAACTTAACTTGAAACGAGTAAAGGGAGTCACAATAAGGTGCATAGAGAAAATCATAATTGGTGATGGCAAACTTTTGTTCTTGGTCAAAGAACAATTAACAGATCGTTCTTATCTTTCAAGCGGAGTCTTTATATTAGAGCTTATATTGCAGAACTTACATGCTCAATCATAACAGTCTCCTTACAGTCATTGATAACGTTCAAAGTTATATTCATTCAGACAAAAGCTTTGTGCTAAACAAGGAAACATAAAAGACATGATTGAAAGTATCACCATATAGATGGTTGAATCACAACAACTCAAATGCTTGCTTGAGACAGAGGGGGATAGGTTTACTGACTCAACATAAAAGTAAAAGATAGGCCCTTCGTAGAGGGAAGCAGTGATTAAATCATGTGCTAGAGCTTTTAAGTTTTGAAATCATATAGAGAGTATAAAAATAATTTTTTAGCTATTTATGTCATTGTCAACGAATGGTAGTGGGTGAAAACAATATTTCCCATGTCATCCAGACTTTCAGGAGCGGCTCCCATGAAGGACGTTATTTCTACTCAAAGGTAGATCACCTCTCTTCTCCTTTGTTTACACATGCACATTTATATATTGGTATGACACTCCTCCCAACCTTTGCTTACACAAGCCATGGCTAACTGAATCCTCGGGTGCCTTCCAACAATCACATATCATGGAGGAGTGTCTATTTAAATTGTTTAACACTTTGAAAATTGCTTCTGATAAATCATGGCAAAATATGTGAAGAGAATTAAACAGTTATAGTTGTAATTAATTGGGACTGGGCACCCCATTTGCCAGCTCTTTTTGCAAAGTTATTGGATAAGCGGATGTATAAGCCACTAGTCCATTGGTGAAAGTCTGTCTGACAAGTTAAATAGAGAATAACCCACATACTTACTCATGAGCTAATAAACAGTGACACAAATGAGAGATAATAGTTTTTGAATAGTTAAAGGTAGCACATGAAGTATTTACTTGGAGTGGCAGGAAATAGCACATAATAGGTAGTTATGGTGGACACAAATGACAATGGTTTTAGCTCAAGGTTTGGATGTATGAGAAGCATTCCCTCTCAATACAGGTTTTTGGCTAGCAAGGTTGTATAGAAAGCATAAGAGTTGAGGGATACAAACAAATATACATGTAGTAAAAACAATCATGCAATCTTCCTTGGAAGCACAAATAATTTTAACTTGAGAATACTAAACTTATGAGCCAACAAGAGAGAAAGATCATGGAATAATATATCTACATGCACTTTCCTCTCACTACTTAAGCCTCAAATTATTGTAACTACTGACCAATGCTAAGTTTGCCAAAACCAAAAAGATTTACTTGATGCTCCCAAAGTGATACCAATACTAATAACAAGATCATCCATATGACAGAATTTGCAAACTAAAATAAAGTATGCAGAAAGTAAATGATAAAACTTCTCATTAATATTCTATAACGGCAACTTACACCAAGGGATACATAGATAACCAACTAAAAGAGATACTTCCACACTGCAAACCATCTTATAAGATAACTTCCCTACTCATGATATGACTCTATTGAAAGGTAAAAGGTAAAAGATAATGGTGTGATACCCGGCACTCCCCCAAGCTTGGAACAAGCCAAGGGGATGCTAATACCAATGATGAATTACTCCTTCGGCGGTGATGGTGGGACGACCTTGAGCGGGGTGAGGAAATGCTCCAGCATTCGGCGAAGCCTATTGTTTTCATCTTGGAGTATTTCCACCTCCATCCTCAGGACTCGATACTAATCACAGAACTCATCGGTAACTCGAAGGGCTTCTGTTACCGCCGGGAAAGCTAAAATCTGGAACATGTGGTGTTGCTCCCTGCATGTTATGAGAAAAAGCACGTTGATTGTTAACCGATCCCATAAAGGTGGGCTTGCTAGCCTTTGATCCTGCAGCTGGCTGTCCCCTTTTGGCTGATGACATCTTCTTCACTTCCTCCTTGACGCTCTCATCCATGTCCTTGCGCCTTGCCGTGACTCTTTCCTCTTCCGCCCATCCAACGAAAATTCCCTGATCAAGGTCTCGGAGGAGCTCACATTGGCGACGCGGCACGTAATCTTCTGAGGATGAACCCTGGGACGACATCTGGACAGAAATAGCTCAAAACGAAAACACGACGAAAAGACGATATACGGACCTCGGGGGATCCGGGGAATTATATAGCAAAAAGTTTCGCAACAGAAGGAAGGTATAGGAAGAAACCGGGTCGGAAACGGGCTCCGAGGCGCCCTCACCATGTGGCGGCGTGGCCAGGGGTGGACCCGCTCCACGGCGTGGTGAGGTGCCCTCGGGCACCGTTTCCTACCCGTTTTCGTCTCGCAATTTTCCATATTTAATAAGAATGACAAAAATAACTATTGGAAAGTTAAACGCGAACTTTTTCTCACTGAAACTGTTACCTATTTGAAAACGGACTCTGCAGTTTCCTGAATTTGCTTCTCAATAAAAACTTCCGGAGTCACCACTTGAATAATATCAACATCTTCATTATAAGAATCTCCAGAAATATAATGTTTGAGTCTTTGCCCATTCACCACTTGTGTAGAGTTATCTTTGAGTGAAGCAATCTTTATTGCACCTGAACGATACACCTCTACAATAACAAAAGGTCCTTCCCATTTTGAGAGTAATTTCCTGCAAAAAAACTGAGACGAGACCTATACAATAGAACTTTCTCACCAACATTGAACTCTCTCTTAAGAATTCTCCTATTATGCCATTTCTTAACTTTCTCTTTAAAAAGTCTAGCATTTTCATAAGTCTCACTTCTCCATTCGTCTAAAGAACTCAAGTCAAGTAATCTTTTTTTACCAGCAAGTTTAAAGTCTCTATTAAGTTCTCTCACTGCCCAATAAGCTTTGTGTTCTAATTCTAAGGGCAAGTGACAAGCTTTTCCATAAACCATTTTGTAAGGAGACATACCCATTGGGTTCTTATAAGCAGTTCTATAAGCCCATAAAGTATCATTAAACTTACTAGCCCAATTTTTTTCTAGATTTATTAACAGTCTTTTGCAAGATAGATTTAATCTCTCTATTTGATAATTCTACTTGCCCACTTGTTTGGAGATGATAAGCTGAAGCAATTCTATGATTAACACCATATTTAGCAAGGGTCTTTCTAAAACCACCATGAATAAAATGAGAACCTCCATCAGTCATAAGATATCTAGGCACACCCAACCTAGGGAAAATAACATCCTGAAGCATTTTAATGAGGTCTCACCATCAGCACTTTTTTTAGGTATAGCTTCTACCCATTTAGTAACATAATCGACAGCAACAAATATATGAGTATTACCTTCTGAAGGAGGGAAAGGACCCATGAAGTCAAATCCGCAACAGTCAAATGGTTCAATAACAAGAGAATAGAAGCGTGCGTAGACATCACATAACGTGGTGATTGTGGTCCAAAACGTCGTGATGTGAGATCCTCGATGTTTCCCACGACGTTTCGAAAAAGTCAGGGACCGCTTGTCATAAACAATTCTACGACGGTTGCGTGAAACGGGAAACGTCGAGAGCAATCCACGACGTTTGTTAATTCGTCCCCGCGTAGTTGGACTTGTCGGCCCAGGCCCAACAAGCGGCGACGTTTAATCTTTTCGTCGTACTAGTTTTCCACGTGGCAGATCAGGTTCACACAGTCTCTGCTGATGTCACTCTTATTACCGCGTACGTCATCGCAAGCGTCGACGTGTAGATGTACTATTACTTTTCGCCGTTATGACATCACTAATCTGTTTTTTGATGTCAGCATTTTATTTCGACGTATTTTTTTGTCGTAAGACCACGCAATCGTACGCTAACATGTGGACCAATTAGAAGAACACACGTGGGTTTCTATCTGCGACGGTTTCGTTTTTGGCATTTCGACTTTTTTTCGTCGTACGACTGAGCAATCACACTTTAACATATGGACTAACCAGAAGCCTCCGCTTGGTGCTAGTTATGACGGTTCAAAATCGTCGCAGCATAATGACGTCATCTGTACCACGACGATTGTTTTTCCGTCATCGATGAATTCAATGAGATAGCGACACGTGCAATCGTTAAGTAGTGCCACGTCACGTTTATCCATGATGAATTGAGTTCGTCGATGTCATGGTGGTGACGTCATGTACACACCCGGATTCGACGTTGATACGTGGACCATCCAAATTGCGACATGTGGCATTGTCCTGTGACGTTATAATTCGTCGCGGAAATTGGTTATGGCGACGCAAGACCGCTACGTTTATTTTTTGTGGCTATATTTCCCATACATATAGCGACACGTGGTCCAGTTATATGACGACATTTGCCACACTATATATGTGACGTAATTTGCATGTCAACATTATGCTGCTACTTAATTAGTGCCCAATACGTTTTCACAGCAACGACACCTTATAACAGGCCCTTTGATACACCACCAAATCAAATTGTCCAGAAAATATGCATAAATTAAGTATTCAGCAACACCACCATAGGCCACAGCCTCACAGTTTCATTTATCGCAATATTGTGCAACCAACTGCTCAAGTAGGGCAACTCCCTGTTCTTGGGACTCCCTTAGCTATTGTTGTTGCTGACGCATTTCTTGCATATCAACTAAAAACTTGAGTCTCACTTGCTCAGATTCTGCTTTGGCCAACTTCAGTTCAGAAATTGTGTTGCGCAGGTTCTCATTCCCTTGTTTCTCATAATCAAGTTCTGCTTCAAGTTGATACTTTGAAAGACTTGGTTCCACACAGGTTTTCTTCAGCATGACACCTCCAGTATCAGTTGAAGGGCATGGAGACATCCTTTTCTTGCTTGCCTGTCAACCATGCCAAGAACATAGATGAAAAATAGTAGATGACAAGCATGTACATAAAATAGATGAAACATAGCAGATGACAATTTATTAAGCATGAGTGTAATGAATAAGCAGATGACAAGCATACACGAAATAGCAGACGCGAAGCATGTGTAATTGATATACTCCTTTTGTCTTTGAATACAAGGCAACTATCGAGGCAACTGTATGTTCACGTTCCATGTGTATGTTCACTCGTTTGATTCTATATAAAGCGACAAATAATAATCGAGGCTATGTTTCATCTAGACATGTTCCATGTGTATGTTCACTCGTTTGATTCTATATAATGCAACAAATAATAATCAAGATAAAACATAATGATGTTCTCCCTGTTCTATGCTTGATCAGTATTACTCTAGCCCAACTAACAATGAATATTAATTATTCCAGCCAAACTAAAAGCACGAACTGATAGAAAGGGCTAGTACAATTCACATATACAAGTGGTACCAATTTTAGGATAAATTGCGCAAGCCAGGACTCAAACTCAAGACCCTGGGCACTGATACCACATGTCATGTGTCGTGCACTAGACAACTATCCTAACAGTTCGAACCGATAGGATGGGCTAGTACAATTCACATATACACTTCAACAACTTGATGATGTGGCATGCAATAAGTAAGAAGAGAGCAAAGTTGTACTACCTCAATCTTGGTTTATAGATGCAATACCAGTATCAGATTTTTCCAAGAATAAGCAACAATTGGCATTAACTAAAGAGTAGTTAATGTTGGGTTTTGGCCTTTCCCAAGAGTTCCCAAGAGCAATACGAAAAGTGATTGGGTATAAGGTGTATTGGTATTTATTACTTCAAATTTTTCTGTACTGTAGATATAACAACATTGGCATAGCTGTCTGATACAGCGTTGATTTATGACATGGGGATGTTTTTCCAAAATAAACTAACTACAAATTGTTGGAGAGATGCCCTAAGAGGTTTTGACAGTCATAATTTACTTGCTAAAATGTATAATAGTATAGAACAGAAGAGTAGCACAAAATATATGGCAAAACAGTACTCAAACAGTTCAACACAAAGATAAGTAAGCTGCAAACTCCAGCTTGAAAGGATGTTCAGCTACCAGATAAGGGAATAACCTCAGCACATTGTCCTCACTGGCTAGTGATTGGTCTGACACATCTTCTTCACTGCCATCTGATTCCCCCTCAGGATCATACTCCGATGCAGAGTCTTCCTTCTTGGTCTTTTCGGGGGTGAATACAGTCGGAGACGCAGCAATAGTCGCTAAAGACTTAAAACCCAGTTCTTGCATCCGTTCATTGTTTCTCATGATAGTTTTGAGCCGCTCTTCTTCAATGGGTACGAGTGGTGGTCCTAACATAAATAAAGAACTCAAAGTAAGCTTCAAATAAAACACATACTAAGAAGAGAATACAAACATCAAAAAGTATGATGCTCATCATGTAACAACAGTCTACTATGAGTTATGTAAATTCAGATCTAAAACTGATAGGATCACAAGCAAAGTGATCTTACACCTAATAGTATACAAAATGGAAATGAGACAAGTTTGAGATGTGAACACAAAGAACGATAATAAGCAAACATCACACAAACAATATGGACAGACTGATTGCATGAAAGAATAGCAGGATAATTAGGAACCGTCAATAAAACGATTAAGAAGGCAAACAATAAAGACTGATTAATCGCATCAAACATGATCAGAATAATAAGTAAGCATCTATCAAACGATTTAACAGATCTAAGACTGATAGGATCACAAGTAAAGTGATCTGAAACCTAGCACGGAGTAGTATACAATATGGAAATGAGCAAAGTTTGACCATATGAACACAAAAGCTCAAAAATTTAACAAGTTAGATAGTTTAATTGCATCGAATAGAAGCTGGATAATAAAGAAGCATCAAGCACACAATTAAACAGGAAACTAAATACAGAGAAATTGCCTGTGGATTCAGGCCCTCCGGTCATACTGCGTTTCTCCTCTCCTTCAACCTTAACTCGCAGCATCGGCGAGGTTGGTGACGAGGTAGCAGACCGGCGGGCTGGACGGCAAGGTGGCAGGCCTTGACGACAAACTGGGCAACGATGTAGCAGATCTTGACGGCGTAGTTGCGGCGAGGTTGGAGACGATGTGTTAGATCTAGACGTATGGCGAGGTTGGTGAGGATGTGGCAGACCGGCGAGCTGGACGGCGAGCAAGCACAAGATGTGGCAGATTTGGACAGCGAAGTTGCGGCGAGGTTGGAGATGAGGTGGTAGATCTGGGCATCGATGTTGCGGCGAGGTTGGAGACGAGGTGGCAGGCCGGCGAGGTTGTAGACGGGGTGGCAGGCTGGCGAGGTGGCAGACCTGAGCGGCGAGCACGGCGTCGAGGTGGCAGATCCGAACGATGGCGAGTTGGACGGTGATCCCCGAACAGCGACGCGGGAGATCTAGAAGGCGAGCTATACAGCGAGGCGTAAGACCGGGTGGGCGAGCCAGCCGGCGAGGTGGAATGGAGGATGGGCTAGGATTTGGGAGGACGGCGAGGAGGAGGGGAAAGGGGATATTTCAGAAATGAAGCTTCTTTCCGTGAGGGTGAGGGGATAAGGAGGATTTTTGAAATTTTTGGGTGGGAAGTCCAGGCGCGAAATTTTCAACGCCGGCAAAATTTCGCCATGTGCGAGAGAGGGGCGAGGGGATAAGAAGGGTTTTGAAATTTCGGGTGGGCAGTCCAGGCGCGAAATTTTCATAATTTTGGTCGGTGGCCGGGAAACGTTGGTGGCCGTCGGATGCATGTGATGGGTGGCTTTAACAATTTGATCATTTAAAACAAAGGGACCTTGTGAAGAAATCTGTCTATAAAATATTTACGTACAAAATTTGGGTGAACTTCCACTTCGGATGCATCGGATGGAATCCTATGACAACATGAGCCGAAACCCTAACGAGTTGACCTTTCATAGTCGTCGAACGGTTTTGAACTTAATGAACTTTTCTCCTTGTTTGTATTAATTATCTCATATGAACATTCAAAACAAAGTTTGGGCTCATGTTGTCACATGAATTCCATCTAATGCATCCGAAGTGGGAGTTTAGCTCAAGAAGATCGCATAACCTTTCATGCGAGATAATTCTGGTATGTGAAGCAGGTCACACATGGTAGTTTGATGTTAGCTCTTCCAAAGTACCAACACACTATATATACATATTTTAGCTAGGACACAATACCTAGGTTTTGGTGTGATTCCGACGCTTCGGAGCCCCCACGTACTATGGTCGAAACTATAATATATATTTCACTGTAAGTCAACCTTGTCGTCAATATCGCTTCCATGCGCAGGCGTCGAAACAAGGTTGTACATGATTCCATCCGATGCACCCGAAGTGAGAGTTCAACTCTAGAAGATCGGAGAACCTAGCTATCGTGCGGGATAATCATGGTTTGTGAAGCAGGGCACACCTATAGGATTTTGAGTTAGCTCTTCCAATGCAGCAACACACTCTTATACACATGTTAGGACAGTATACCTAAATTTTTGTGTGATTTTGACGATCCGGAGCCCCCACTATGGTCGAAACTCTAAAAAGTTGATTGAAAAACCTCTATCGCTTCCAGGGGTGGCGAAATGGCGGGTCAATGAAATTTTGTGCTAAGTTGGGTTGGGTAGCTCATATGAGTATTTAAAACCAGCTATGTGCCCGTTTTATCACGTGGTTCCATCTGGTGCACCCCGAAGCGATACTTTAGCCCTAGAAGACCGCAAATCATTTCATGCGGGATAAATGTGTTTTGTGAAGCGTGTCACATCAGGAGTTTTATGTTGTCTCTTCCAATGTACCAACACAGTCTTATCTATATATATTAGGACAACCTATGTTTTTTTCGATTCTGATTCTCCAGAGCCCCCGCGTTATGGTAAAAACCCTAAATAATTGACCTAAATTCAACCATGTCGTGTACCGCTTCCTCGAGCGTCGAAAGGGGGTAGCTCAATGGACTTCTCTGCTTGGTTGTGTTAGGGTAGCTCATATGAATAGTTAGAACCAATCCTTGGCCCATGTTATCACAAGATCCCATATGGAGCACCCGAAGTGGGATTCATTCTTATAGCCTTCGTGTGTGGGATAAGTGTGGTATGTGAAGCGGGTCACACCTAGAAGTTTGACATCTGCTCTTGCAATGTACCACCATTCACACTCTTGTACAGATGTAAAGACATGTATTACCCAGGCTTTGGTGTGATTCCAACGCTCCGGAGCCCGCACTTTAGTCGAAACCCTAAACAGTTGGACAAAAGTCAACCCTCTCATCTATCGCTTCCACGGGGCATCGAAAGGGTTGTAGATTAGTTGGATTTTCTCATTGGTTATGTTAGGTTGCTCATATGAACATTTAAAAACCAACTCTAGGCCCTTGTTATCACATGATTCCATCCGGTCCACCCGAAGTGTGAGAGTTCACCCTTATAGAAGATCACAAAAACTTTGTGCTCGATAAGTGTGCGGTGTATGAAGCGGGGCACACTAATTAGGAATTTGATGTTGGCTCTTCCAATGAACCAACATTCACACTCATACATATGTGTCCCATACCCATGTTTTGGTGTGATTCCGACGCTAGAGCCCCGCTATTGTCGAAACCCTAAGTAGTACTTAACCAAAAGTCCGCCCTCTCATCTACCGCTTATATGAGCGTCGATAGCTAGGGGCTAGCTTAGTGGACTTTTTTCCTTGGTTGTGTTAGATTAGCGATACTTCAGCCCTATAAGACCGGAAATCATTTCATGCAGTATAAATGTGCGGGTCACACCAGGAGTTTGATGTTGTCTCTTCCAATGTGTACCAATATATTGGAACAGACAACATGTCGTGTACCGCTTCCTCGAGCGTCGAAAGGGGGTAGCTCAATAGACTTCTCTTCTTGGTTGTGTTAGGGTAGCTCATATGAATACTTAGAACAAATCCTAGGCCCATGTTATCACAAGATCCCATATGGTGCACCCGAAGTGGGAGTTCATTCTTATAGCCTTCGTGTGGGATAAGCGTGGTATGTCAAGCGGGTCACACCTAGAAGTTTAACGTCTGCTCTTGCATTGTAACATCAGGTTAGCTCCCCAACAAGCCGAAGCGGAAACATCATTAACTAAATAACTAGCTAGCTGGCTCCACGGCCGACATCGTGTTGTACGAAGCCCTACTATTCATCGCCGGTGAGGTCGATGTACAGACAGGTCGGTGGTGGTGTTAACGGTGGCTCTGGCTTCACTTCCGCTGAATCACAACGGGGGACGCCGGTGGTGCACCACTGGGAGAGCGAAGGCACAATGCACCTGGGGGAGCGGCCGGCGGCGGGCTTGGTTGATGCAGACGAGGATACCGGCAAGCCTCGTACTCGGCGAGGACTGACTCGATTGTGTGCCCCTCCCAGAAACGCCACCTTCCTGCAATGTTCTTCATGCCGCGAGGGACAAACGGGCCCTCATGGCTATCGACCTGCTCTCGCCTCTCCGCCTCGAGGATGCCCGGCCACGCATCACAGTGAGGCGCATAATCTGGATCGAACTTGAGCTTCTCAGGTAGGCGATTCCACTTGTAGAGGATGAGATCGTCCATCTCGTCGGTGCCGACATCGAGGAGTGGCGGCACTGGCAACCTGCCCTCGCTCAGACCCGAACAGCTGTTTGGCAACTGACAGCCAGGAGGGACCATGATCCGGTACTTGACGAGCTCATCGGCGATCTCCTTTCGGAGCTTGCGCGGCCACAACCAGTGCTCCGGCGACCAACTACCGCCGTTCTCGCCGTTGTGGGCCATTGATGGGAGGAGAGAGGCCGAAGAGTGAGTGGAGATGATCTTATCTCTCTCGGGTGCAATTGGTTTATCACCTAGCTAGAGTGTGAGGGAGAAGGAGTGCTATGATCTGACTTGGCAGGACAGGCGCCACGCCTTAAAGGCTTGCCACTTGACCGGCGCTGCGAGAGGCTGAAGGGTTGGATATTAAACTATGGCCAAGATATAGCTCTCTACGACGCCGTGGGAAAGACGCGACATCGCCATAGTTCTAATATCTTGCATGAGAGAGCCAGCTTGGTGGCTAGCCAGCTGTTGCACGCCATGCATCTGACGCCCTGAACGCCTCGCGCTAGACGAACGAAGCCCACCCCTTTAGTTATGTGTGTCTGCACACGCTGCGTGATCCGTCGCGCCTTCTTAATGCGTGCACTGCGTGCCTGCCCGGTCGGCCGCGCATCAATGCCCATACCTCACTCCTACCTGCATGCAATGCCGGCTAGATACTACTGGGTCGAAGTCTGCATCGTATGCATTGGTGTCTGCGTGCCCGGTCGTGCATGTCCGGGATGCATGTCTGCGCCGCGCCCGTGTGTGACCCGGCCATTGTGTGTGGTCGTTGTCATCGCTGCGCCTGGACAGCGATAATTCAATTGTAAATGTCGCAATGGTGCCGGCCGGTCTCTCCCCACCGCTATATCAGCCGAACGGTGCAAACGCAGGGCCTCTACAAAACACATCTACATCATCACTACATCTCGAATAGCTAGCCTGTGCAAAACACAAGCGGGCAACTTCTGCTCTGTGCACGACATGGCCTGGACGACCATCATGCTGATCGGGGATGAACCTCTCTAGGCCACACAACCGGTGGAGTTCGTCGGCCCCAACGACCATGGGTCCGGGAACGTGCTGCAGTTCTTCACCGCCGGTGGAAATATCTCCACTTGGCGAGCCGCCGAAGTAGTGCTAGGCGCAAGGTTCACCGACAAGGCAATGTTCATCCTCGACACCGGCAATGATGGTGAAGGGGTTTACGTCAGGCTTTGGGAGTTAGGCGCCGTGGCAGAAATGCACGGAAACATCTACTGGCTCGGCGACACTCTGATTTCCTGCATCCAGGTCAACCCTTTGCTCCTCTGGAACTCGACCATCCCACAGGTGTTCCCGATTGTTCGTGTCACCGGTGTCGGCAACTAGTCGAGCGTCATTGTAACTAGTCTGAGTGTGCACCTTGTCGTGTTTTACATTTTAGTGGTGATCGATCTATGTAACCCTGCTACCACACTAGCTAGTCTGTGTGCTGTCGTTTTGTGTTTTGCTACTCTATCAGTTAATTTATGTTGTGTTGCAAGTATTCAGTCAGTACGTACTCCGTCATATCGTTGTTTAATTACTGTTGATTTTAGGGTAATAAAATCCAGGCGACATGCGTTAATGCGCTCATATCTACTCTACTCCGGATTGAGATTAACTGACTTTGCCACCGCTGCCTTTGGCTGACTTTGAGTCCTTGAGGAGCAGATCCCATACCTATTGGGCCCCATGTGTCAGTGGTACAAAGCCAATGCGTCGTTACTGTGCGCACTTACCCGCCGCGCCTATTAAAACACCGGCAACAACACCGCTGTTGACAATCCTTATCCACTCTCAGATCGATGGCCAACCCTCTCCCCTCCACCGTCGTCAACGATGACGGTGAGGGGGAATGGGGCAAGACCATGAGTGTGAGAAGTGGATTGAACAAAGCGCACCATCCGTGCAAGGAGAGCCTTCGATCCTGAAGGAGATCCTAGGGAGATCCAAGGAGCACCTTCCTGGCCGAACGCTGGCCGCCGGAAGGGATCCGAGCAAGGATACACAAGGCAGCGCGCGTTCCGCGCGGGGCGACAACCACCCGCTTACACGGATGGTGCGCTACTCCAAAAGCAAACCTGTGTCGAACGACTACAAGTGGCCGCACGCGGAAGAAGGCAGGTCGCCAAGCATCGCTGGAAGGGCCGGTAGCCTCCGCCGTCGCCGCTTGTAATAGGACGGCCAACGTCAATTTGTTCTAGGTCATTAGGCTCTAGGATTAATGACAAATGTCATTTAGACCAGTAATTGCTGCGTATGCAATGCAATGATGCAAATCAGTTTGTTAAATGAATGAAATTTCGTTTTGGTGGTGCTTACTTCCTGTTTGACTGCTTTGGTAGCCGACGGTGACGGGAGCCGGATCCTCTAACTTTGCCTGACTTTGGGTCATTGACAGGTGGGACCTACGCCTGGCGGGACCCATACACCAGTGACTCAAAGTTCGAGAAAAGTTATAGTGGGCTAAGTTAGAGGATCCTGGTCCACGGTGACGTGTACAACTCCTACCGGCGTGGGCCACATGCATGTTATCAGAAGATAAGAGTTTTTTCATTCATTACAGGTACACCTTACAAAGTAACCTCTAATTTTAACCTGAAATAAGATTTAATTAAGCGGTTGTTGAGATAGAACTATAGAAGCTGCGACGGCTAGCACCAACAACGCCTCGAAGGCTAGTAGCTGCATGCATTGCAGTGGCGGCCGTCCTCGTTCTCCGACATCACGGCTTCGTCTTCCGAATGAAGCTCCCATGGACACGGAATCCCATCTTAGCCTTGCTTGGCGCCCAGTCTTCCGGCACCATGCAGTCGGGCGGCAGAGGGATATCTTGTATTCCGAGGAAGTGCGCCTCTCGGAGAGTCAGCAGGCGGCGGGGGCCAGGCCCCAACCACACACGCGACCGGGGCAGTTTATAGCGTATCCACGGTAGCTCATGTAGGACTTCGGGGCGGGATCCTGTCCGGTCCGGCAGAGCGCGAGGACTTCCTCGATCGTGCGCCCCTTCCAGAAGCGCCACCTCTCGTCGTGAAGAAGAGCATCGCCATCACTGTGGTCGACCTGCTTCTCCCGCTCGGCTGCCAAGATGGCCGGCCAGCATGGGTTGCCATGTCCGAACACCTCGTCGGATTTGAGGGCGTCGGGTAGCTGACTCCGCCTCTGGAGGATGAGATAGATCATCTCATCGGAGCCGATGTCGGGGAGCGGACAGACGACCCGCCCGTCTAGGCCGATGTCCCAGCCGGCCGGCAGCCGGCAGCCAGGAGGGACTAGGAGCCCATTGCTCTGGAGCTCCTCGACGACTTCCACTCCAAGGTTGCACGGCCACACCCAACCGGGCGTCGGCTTGTCGTTGTCGATGGTCACTGAGGGGAGAGGGTGAGCCATCAGAGAGAGGAGAATGGACTAGAATGGGGATGTGCACACTATGCTAGCTCCTTGGTGGTTCTTAGGGAGCGCGGCCGGTTGGTGCGCGCATTGACGACGGGAGCGGGGGTAGGTGCACGCATTGACGCCTACAGTGAGAGCCTACACAACGGACCGTTTACCCTTAACTTTTTTACCGAAATCGAATGGGGTAGACCAGTGGACATTTTTCCTTTGTTGTGTTTGCCTAGGCCACATAGGAAAATTTTGAACGAAAATGTAGGCGTTGTTGTCATAAGATTCTGTCCGGTTCGCCCGAAGAGGGAATTTGAAGCTCTTTTTTTTAGGGAGTTCCGATATCCAAGACTCCAAGTGCTAAAAAAGTGTTGGAAAAATCCTAGATGCTTCATATTGCTCAATAATGTGTAAACAAACATACATGACATTACACACCAGGTGCTACATATTGCTCAAATTTCCATTAATATATATGCAAACAAAAATGCACGGTAGTACACACCACTTTGT
Source organism: Poa pratensis (assembly GCA_947311845.1). Lineage (NCBI taxonomy): Eukaryota > Viridiplantae > Streptophyta > Magnoliopsida > Poales > Poaceae > Poa > Poa pratensis. The sequence continues at coordinate 81,791,330 of CAMZMU010000052.1, read as the reverse complement.
TCGCACACACATCAGAATACATATAAAAACACTTAGTATTAAAACCCTAAAAACACTTATCAAACTAGTTGATTATCCTCGGACGCGCTTGCTCCGGCTGCGTGACGTTCCCTCTCCGTCGTCCTTCTTCTTGCATAAGGGGAGGAGCAGGTCTAGCCATGCTCGACCTATACTGTCCTTCATTCTTTGGATCCTATCGTATAGCTCGTAGCTTACATACCCGTCCACAGCTGCATACTCGAGGCTTTTCTTACAAAGCGGCATCCGATCCCAGTGCTGGTGCAGTAATGGTGGGAAGTTGTCCTTCATCTCGTGGTAGGAAGTGTCGATCATCTCCCCCGCTAGAGTAGACATGCCAATTTTGCTCCCGACTAGCGATTGGATGTCAATGTGTTTCTGCGGTGGCGTGAAGCCCGACTGGACAAGAACCTTCGTGTCGCCCGTCGTGTCCACGCTTGCGAATTCGATCCCCTTGTTTGAAAGAAATTTTGGAGCAGATCGCGACTGTGCTGTGTCTGCGAGGACTTCCACCAATGGAATAGGAGGATGTGCTTGTACATGGCGATTTGCACGAGGGCGACGGCATTGCGTTTGGTGTGAGGAATTGGAGGGGTGTACTCGAGGTCGAGGCCCACGAACCTGTGCTTCGCAGTCTCAAGCCATTCCTCGTACATGGCGAGGATATCCTCCATGGTACGTTCGTCGTTGGTGTACACCACCTGTAGCATCGTACCGGTAGGGGCACGACGGGTACTCTCTTCGTTGTTGGATTTCCGGTGGCCATGGGATCGATTGTAGATGAGGAACTGAGCGAGTGGAACACCGGCACAAATGGCAACTGACTCTAAATATATACACATTGATCGAACGATCGTGTGGAACGAAGGTGTGTGAACGCAAACTTACGGGGAAGATGAACGAGCAGGAACTGATTTCGGCCAAGATATATTGGCAACTGACTTCAATAAAACACGGATCCCGCTTGAACTCCCCGCAACTGCACTCGCACAGTGGCTGCATGCACACATGTTCATCACCATGGAAAAGATTTGTACCACATTTCGCAACCGAACGTGTGCTGTTCTGCACGTACACGTAGAAGAGAGTGTGTGAGATGTTGTGGAGGACTCTGTCAAACTTTCGAGTCACTTACGGGTGGTCCCGTCACTTGGCGGGCCCCATTTGTCATTGACTGATTGTCACGGTACTTTCTGTTTGACAAAGTCCACCGACTGGGGTGCCCGCAAGAGAGAGACATGCATATGCACACGTCAGCGGGACTTCGAAGCGGCACTCAGTATAAATGGCCCCGGTGCCTGCAACGTCTTCCTCCACCATCCATTCTGCCCCCAAATCTAGCAAAGAAAAAACCCCACTACTCCACCGCATCGCCTATCTCTCTCTTTCTCTCCCAACCGCCGAGCACGCAACCGAGATGGTACAACCAGGAATGGCAGATCCAATGGAGCAGAAGATCGTCGTCGCTGCATCTGATGTCGTCGATGAAGGTGCGGCCGGCCATGGCGGTTTGAGTCCATCGCCTATTCCGATGCCGGAGAAGAGTGTCGTCCCGGTATTTGATGCCGCCGCCGCAGGAGCGTACGGTCATGGCGGCGGTTCGAGACATCGCGTTCTCCCGCCACGATGGACACGCGGCCACTCCCTCTTCTGTCGGATCTAGGGGACCCCTTCGACGACTTCCCGGCGTTCGACGAGGTCGTCTCCGACGAGGCATCTGAGGTGCTTCCCTAAACCAATCTATATATTCTTAGTTTATCATTGCAGATCCCTACTGTTTTGTGCGTGCAAGTTAGGGGGGTTCAGGGTTGGTCGTAGTTGCATCTCTAGTTAGCTAGAGATTCCAGGGTTTGTACACGCAAGTTAGGGATTCTAGGTTTTGTACATGCAAGTTAGGGATTCCAGGGTTTGTACATGCATGCGAGTTCATCTTTAATCTGTTGCAAAATCACATATGGTGCCCAGGCGCTTCATGATTTAACCGTAGATGATTTGATTCTAGATCATTTGTTTCAGTACCAATTTCGATAGCATTTTGTGTATACGTAAGTTCAATTAATTGTCCCATTGCAATGCGTGCTTAAATTCTATTTTTGTTACATTGTCAGTCCATTTACTAATGAATGTATGTGGTACTATATATATGTTCTGCTTAAAATGTGTAAATGCTAGTTCATCGGTGTCATTTAAAATTGACTCATCATTAGTTTTTCAAAGGTAGCGTTCTTTAATTTAAACTATTGTTAGTGCATGCATAAATTAATGTCTTGGTTGGGAAGTACTTGTAATTCAATTAATTGATGATGTGTATGTTATTTGTGAACTGGTTAGGTATTAACATGTCCTGGTTAGGGATACTAATTTATTTTATTTTTCTGTTTTTGTCAATTATGAGATCAGATGTATAGATTTATTGTTTGTGCTTTGTTTAGATTTATTGTTTGTCCTTCGGAAGTATTATGTTCTTCTGTTTTTGCTGACTAGAGTGTGGTGCTAACTTTTGTTGTATTGCTAATAATTTGCAGGAGCCGGATTGTGAGGTCGATTATGAAAAGGACTCTAGGGATGCGAAGAGCAAATACGTCCTGAAGAGCTGGAGGCGGGGCAGCATCGATACCGTCGTGGTGACAAATGGATTTGCCCTTTCTGCATTAGAGGTATATATAGACGCCAGTTGGAACAGCATGATCCAGCATGCTGTCGGCATTGGAGAATCTGGCTCGCAGAACAAAAGATCGGCCCTTCTTATGGCTCAGCACGCTGCCTACGACGTGTTTCTGAAGAAGCTGCTTGTGCGGAAAATCCGCTTAGGCCTCGCGCAGCCGCCTCCTCCAAAGAAGGCCAACAAGGAAAAGAAGGCCAGGAAGGGCAGGAAGCCTTGGAGGCGGTGATCGATGTTGTTGCTGCTAGTGCTTGTTATTGCAACAGTGTTTCTATTATATGTTGCTTTTGGTACTGTAAGAACTTAATTAGTATCGTCCTATATGTGCTTAAGAACAATTGTTATGTTGCTATGTAAGAACTTAATTAGTATCGTCGAATAATTAAGTAGTGTATATAGTATCTACATGCATATATTATGTTGCTTCAGACAAGCAAGGGTGCCAAATATATTCAGCTCATCTGCACCAGGCAGCTGTGAGTACAAAGTCCTGAAAATTTACATTTTGCATAGTTGACACAACAGGACAGAAATCTAGAGGATGAGCTGAATTCAAGCATCTGTAGATAGGTTGATTTAGGCAACGCCTAAGAACATGTGCTTCAGCTGATCATGTTCTTTAGTATGAAAAAATAGGAGACTGTTTAACGTCTATAACCTATTTTTTTGCTTTTGAAATAGGAAGTATATATAAAGTAATAATTAAAGAATACAATCCTTGTGAAATTAGCCAGTTTTTGCTTTAAAAAATTATTTCATGGACTGGGCCAACATGGCACAACTAGCAACTCTAGCCATTTGACTGTTTAACGTCTATAACCTAATTTGTTGTTAAAATAAGAGATCTAAACTCTAACATATGCGCGCCAAATCTCAAATCTACACTGAAATACCCTCACATGGGCTCCCACTCGTCAGCATCACAGACCGCCACGCTACTCGCCCCCACTCGGCCGCTCCTCCACTGAAAGCGACCACTCTGCCCAGCGCCTCCACTTCGCCCACTCAGCTAGCTACTCCCCACCCCCACCCACCCCCACGGCGGCGCCCTCCCTTCCCCGTTCTCGGCGAAGTCCTCAACCAACGACTGGTAAGTGCTGATCCCCTCCGTTCCCCATCCTCAACCCCGCGATGTGATCTAGGCTAGATTCTGGCGGATCTAGGCTAGATTCCGGCGGATGTAGGTCACCGTTGATATTTTTAGGTCACCACAGGCCATGGATTTTGCTCACGCTGCCGTCACAGGTCCCTCGGAGATCGCTTCCCCCACCCATATGGACATCCACCTAGACAATTTGAGGAAGATTGCACTGTCCATTCTTCAGACAGTCGAGGTAAATCTTATAGAAACTAGCAAAATACCCGTGCGTTGCAACGGGACAACAAATACAAATACACTTTGTATCACATTAAGTTTTATAGTTCCCAGTAGCAAATAAACTGCATGTATATCTTTCAAGCACAGGCCCAGCTCTCATTAAAACATGATAACTAAAGCCAGAAGAAATATAAAATAGTATAGCAATAACAATGCGAGTTCATTTTAACTATAATTATTCAAAATTTGCAACAAAAAAGAACCTGATATGAGGGACTTCTTTTCAAGTATAGTTTGGAGAGGTAAATGAAAGGTATAGAAACAAAATAGAGTGCTGGAATGTAGGTATCACCGAGTCAGTTGTTTATTGCAACATCTACCTTACGTTAAAATGGGGACAGCATTTACCAGGTGATAAACATGGTACAACTACATATTGTTGAAGGTACTTAGTTGAAACCTCAAAAGTGAGAAAATAAATAGATATACCTCATCCCTGTCAAAGTTGTCTCCACTATGCGGATCAAAGAGCACATCCCTTAGGCAAGTTCAAAGCAAATGCATGCAAAGGACCAGAGGTCAGCAGATGTAGAATACTGGGATCCCAGAAGAACCTCAGGACATCTGTACTGCCTTGTTTGGATATCACCTGTGAACTGCTTGTATGTCCAACATGCATTTCCAAAGTCCACCAGCTTGCAGCTTAGGTCAGCCTGCATCGCCATCCTCTTCCTAGCCCCTTTGCTACCCCGCCTACTTCCTCCTCCTCTCTTTCTATCTCCGTCCTGGCTAGGACTGCCCTCATTTGCTGTACCCAGATCTCCCCTATCATCCGACTCGTCCGTGTCAGATGATGCTACTGTCCCATTGCCTTCTGAAGTTGAAGCAGCAGCTGCATGCTTGGCTTTCTTCTGGTTCTTCTTCTTTTGGTTCTTAGTGAGGCCACTATTCACTGATGGTTTAGCTGCCCTCGGGGGTGGCTTGTCGGTCCTTGCAGCAGGCATCACCAGTGGTACACCTGACTTCCGGGGATCCTTTGAGGGGTCAATAGTGGACACGAGCAAAATATTCTCAGGCTTAAGGTCAGTGTGGATAATGGAAAGCTCGCGGTGGTGGTAGTCCAGGCCAATGAGCACATGCCGGCATATCTCCTTAACCATTGGGAGTGGAATGCCACGATAGTCCGTGAATTTTATCAGGGTGAGCAAGTTATCCCCAAGAAACTCAAACACAATGCACACATGGTTACCGTTGGGGCATGAGTGCTTGAAGTGGTCAAGAAGCTTAACAACACACCGGGAGTCATCGGGGTCACCATCGGCAATCTGCCTCAAGATCCTGATCTCATCCATGGCAGCCTCTGTGTAGTAATGTGCGCACTTCTGCACCTTGAGGGCCACATACCTCTGCACATATCAACAACAGATTCAGAAAAAACTGCACAGAGGCAGCCTGAACATCACGGCAACAAGGGTTAAAAAATCAAAATATCTAGTTGGGGATGATATGATTGACGGCCAGGACCATAATAAGGAGTTTTTTTTTTGCATTTCTGCCTATGCTCCAAGGCAAAAGAACAAATAGTTGGTGGGCAGGCGAACCTGCTCCATCCAGATCGACGTTTTCGAGCATAATATTATCGCGAATCCTAGCAACAGCAGCGGAGCGATTCAGCAAGAGATTTTGAGACAGTGGGATTAGCTCGTACCGAGTGGGCAGTGTCCCAGGTGTCGGGGGAATACTTTCTGGATTGACTCGCGGCCCAGTGCGACTTACTTTACTCGCACGGACAAAGGCCCACTTGGGAGCAAGCCCAATATTGAACCGCCATAAGGGGAAAGTTCTAGAAGACATATCCCGGAGGACGTGAAGACCAAGTAGTCTCCGAGTAGGCCTCTGTGGACATATTCCTTGTGGGGAAAGTTTCCTTTGTAACCTAGCGAGCCTCTGTGTATATAAAGAGGACTCGCAGGACTTAGAACGGGTCGAGCTATCAAGCCCTAAACCCTAGTTCATACGGCGAGTACCAGATCGGATCGCCTCCATTGTAACACCTCGATTATCATATCAATACCAATCTAGGGTAGGCAGGAAGTAGGTCTTTTACCTCACATTGAGGGGGCCGAACCTGGGTAAATCTGTGTTGATCTTTGTTCCTGCGATCCCAAGCTCGGAGATGCTTGACTCGCGTAATCCCACACCTACGAAGTCATCTATGACACCTGACGTGACAAACCCACGACAGTTGGCGCCCACCGTGGGGCCTGCGGTCAAGAGCGTCACGTTCCGCGCAGGATCCATGAAGGGAGCGGAAGATCTTGTTGTTGGCCGTATCATCACGGTCGATGGCACACCCCTCATCGACGATTCAAGCTGGGGACCGGAAGCAGATTACTTGGAGACCGGCCACGTCATCCCGTTTGGATCCATCAACGTCTTCGTTGGCTTCATCGGCGGCAGGTCCATTAACTCGGTCCGAGAAGGCGATTCAATAGAAGAGTCGCCGACGATGGGGAAGAATCCGTCGAAAGCATGGACTCGCAAGAGTTTGGGTCCATTGTATCTGCCTTTGAAGAAAATTGCTGGGGTTGCCCACCAGAAATCGCGTTATCACCAGATCAAGAGATGGCGCAAGTTGCGGTTTACACGGCTGGAGTAGAAGGTGCATCAGGAACTGCTGGAGAAACCGAGGTATCGGCACCCCCGCAACCCACTTCTTGTCCCTGTGTCAGCCACGAACGCCGCCCTCCGTGCAACAGAAATTGAGGCCGCCAGGGCCGAGCTCCTGTATGAGGTTCGGAGGATGGAAGAAGAGCGCCGTAGGATCGATCAGATAAACCAAGGAATCCAACAGGAGCGGCAAAGAGTAGCCGCGCTGGCTGCGACTCAACGACAGGTTGACCCGCAAACACAACTGCGCGCGACTCAACCAACAGTGGAAATCCCGCTCACCCAGCCGCAGGAACGGGAATCCAGACGATTGTGGAAGGAAGGGTACCAACAAATCAAGAGACCCAGCAACAGCCAAGGAGGTTTCACACCCCGCAGGGCCACTACCAGAATCCTGTCGATAACATGTATGCTGCGGCTAATATCTTGACTCAGATGGTACCGACAGGCGACGACCCGGTCAATGCTGAGGCGCGGCGCGCGATCCAGATGCTAAGTACAGCAGTCCTGCAACAAGCCAATAGGGCGGAAGCCGAAGCGCGGCTGCCCCTCATACCAGCCAGTCACAGGATTGCAGCGGAAAGGAGCGTCCAAAGCAGGCCGCCAGAGAACGCATCAGGAGTCGCACAGAGGTTGCAGGAGCGAGTCGCAGAAGCGCAGGCAAATATGCCAGTAGTGCAAACACGGCCCGCAGATAATCCTGCGGGCGCGCCCGCAGCCCTGTCCTCGCGACTCAAGGGGCCGGCATGTTTCACTGAAAAGATCAGATCGGAACCTTTTCCCGAAGATTTCAAGGGCCACGCAAGGTGGCAAACTATAACGCCAGCATGGATCCAACCACCTGGCTGAACAATTACGAGATGGGGATGAGCATTCTTAACGCCTCAGAAGAAATATGTGCAAGGTACCTCAACATGATGCTAGAAGGCAGCGCACATATGGCTGCAAAATTTGCCTCCCAACTCTATAAACACTTGGGAGGAACTGAAGGATGCCTTCATTAAAAACTTCCAAGGAACTTGCAAGCGACTCTGCAATATAGAAGACCTCGAGCGTTGTGTCCAGAAGGAAGGCGAGTCAAGTCGCCATTGGATGAAAAGGGTGGCAGAAATAATACACTCCTCAGATAATATACCACCAAGCTCAGCCGTCCTGGTAATGGAGAAAAACTGCAAGTTCGAGCCGCTGATTCATAAGCTGGGTCGCATGAAGGATAAAGTCAAGAGCCTCAGCGAGGTGATGGCTGCGGCTAACAAATATGCCGGCTCAGATAAAACCAGAGACGCGTCAGACGGAGAAGAAGAGGAGGCTGCTACCAAAGGAAAGAAAAACTCCAACAAGCCCCAGCAGCAGCAAACAAGCCACAACAACGCGAATCAAAACAAACGCAAAAGCGAAGATGGTCACTCAGGGCTCGTCGCCAATGCGCGTGGAGGATTCAGAGGCCAGCGTGGAAGGGGTCGAGGATACGGCTCCCGTCCAATCAATATGCAAGAATTTTCAACCGGCCATGCGACCTTCATACGACAGGTGATGGACGGCCAGCGGACCATACCAAGGCGCAATGCCACTATTACAAGAAGTGGAAAGAAGAGAGCCAACACAACGGGGGAATTCCCATGAAGGAAACCCTAGTGCGGCTCATAACACAAATATTGGGCAGCACGGCACGAGTAACCCCAGGCAAACGGGGCAGTATCACACAATAGTTATCGATACTCCAAAAGGGAAGAGAAATTGAGCGCAGAAGTCAGCAGGTGAACGCCGTGATACCAGCAACACCCAATTGGTTAAGGTGGTCAGAACGCAGTAACCTGGAGTCGCGACGATCACCCGCCACAAGTACGGGAACCTGGCAAGTTGGCACTGGTTGTGGCACCGTACGTTGCAGGATACAAGCTGACCAAAGTGCTTATGGATGGAGGAAGCAGCATTAATATCTTGTACTACGATACGTTCCAGCGTCTAGGACTCAAGGATTCCAGCCTGCAGCCCACGTCAACAGTGTTTCACGGCATTGTCCCAGGAAGGTCCGCACGACCAGCGGGGAAAATAACCCTAGGGGTAACTTTTGGGACAGAAGAAACTTTAGAAGCGAATTCCTATGCTTCGAAGTGGTAAAATTCCAAAGCCCATATCACGCCTTGTTTGGAAGAACGGCCTTTGCTAAGTTTATGGCCAGGCCATGCTACGTGTACCTACAGTTGAAGATACCAGGACCAAAAGGGGTCATCACAGTGTACGGAGATAGAGAAAAAGCAATAGAATGTGAAAAGGGAGATGCGGCCTTCGCAGAATCCGCCTGTGCCGCGGAGAGCTAAAAGGTTATAAGTCGCAGGTGGACCCAAACGACATGAGTGTGGTTACCACGCCATCTGCCGAGCCACCAATGAAATTCAAAGCGGCCCAGGACACTAAGCAGATAAATCTTGTTCCTGGCGACTCATCCAAGCAAACCAGCATTGGAGCACACATGGAAGAAGAGCAGGAGAAGGCCCTCGTCGCTTTTCTCCAGGAAAATAAGGACATCTTCGCATGGAAGCCGTCAGATATGCCAGGGGTACCAAGAGAATTAGCAGAACATAGCCTCAAAGTGAACCCTGCGGCTAAACCAGTGAAGCAGCCACTACGGCGTTTCCACGATGATAGGAGAAAGGCAATAGGAGAGGAATAGCTCGCTTGCTGGCTGCAGGATTCATCACAGAGGTATACCATCCGGAGTGGGTGGCAAACCCAGTATTGGTTATGAAAAAGAACGGTACGTGGCGAATGTGCGTTGATTACACCAGTCTTAACAAAGCTTGTCCAAAGGATCCATTTGCTTTCCGCGAATCGACCAAGTGATTGATTCAACTGCTGGGTGCGAGCTGTTATGCTTTTGGATGCCTATTCAGGCTACCATCAAATCAAATGAAGAGGAGGACCAAGAAAAGACGTCCTTCATCACACCCTTTGGAGCTTTTTGTTATGTCAGCATGCCCTTTGGGTTGAAGAACGCAGGTGCGACTTACCAAAGATGCATTCAGAATTGTCTACATGAGCAAATAGGTCGCAACGTTCACGCCTACGTGGATGATATTGTGGTTAAGTCGCAAGTTAGCCAGGATCTTATTAGTGATCTGGCAGAGACATTCACAAATCTCAGAAAATACAACATGAAGCTCAACCCCACAAAGTGTGTCTTGGAGTACCAGCAGGAAAGCTATTGGGATTCATAGTATCAGAGAGGCATTGAGGCCAACCCTGACAAGATAAAGGCCGTGATGGATCTCCAAAAGCCAGAAAAGATAAAAGATGTGCAGCGACTTACGGTTGCGTAGCAGCTTTGAGTCGCTTTATATCAAGATTGGGAGAGAAAGCACTACCTTTGTACAGACTGTTGAAAAAATCAGACACCTTCGTTTGGGACGCAGAGGCGACGAAGCTCTGACAGCCTTGAAACATCAATTGACAAATGCTCCAGTTCTGGCGGCTCCAAAGGATAAAGAGCCAATGCTACTATACATAGCGGCAAATTCCCGTGCTGTGAGCGCTGTCATGGTTGTGGAGAGACAAGAAACAGGAAAGGAATACCCTGTCCAGAGACCAGTATATTACGTGAGCGAAGTCCTCACAGCTTCCAAACAGCGTTACCCACAGTGGCAGAAGTTGGTGTTTGGAGTGTTCATGGCGAGTCGCAAGCTGAAGCACTACTTCCAAGAGCATCCAATAACTGTGGTTAGTTCAGCACCATTGGCAGATATCATTCGTAATCGAGAAGCTACTGGAAGAGTCGCTAAGTGGGCGATCGAGTTGGGACCACATCACATCAGCTACGAGCCGCGCACATCAATTAAGTCGCAAGCCCTTGCAGATTTTATTAACGATTGGACAGAAATCCAAGTCGCTCCTAGCATGGCAGAAACCAAATACTGGACCATGCATTTTGATGGGTCAAGACAGTTGCAAGGCTCGGGGGCTGGAGTTGTTCTAACATCTCCCAAGGGAGACAAGCTGCGGTATGTGCTACAGATACACTTCAACTGCACAAATAACGTGGCGGAGTACGAGGCACTGCTTCATGGTCTACGTATAGCAAAGGAGATGAACATCAGTCGCATACGCTGTTTTGGCGATTCAGACTTGGTGGCACAGCAGGTCTCTGGAACGTGGGACAGCAAGGATGCGAACATGGCTGCATATAGAAGAGAGGTGGACAGAATTGCTGGACATTTCACTGGATACCAAGTTGAACATATTGATCGGAGACAAAACGAAGCTGCGGATGCCCTGTCTCGGCTTGGATCCAACAGACAGTCAGTCCCACCCAATGTTTTCCTGGATGAACTGCACAATCCATCAGTCAAACCTCCAGCAGAGATTGACATTGCAGAGCCAGAGGACGATTCAACTTTAGTCGCAGCCCTGCATGAACAGCCAGGATGGACAGAGCCATACATGGCATATTTAAGTCGCGGAGTGCTGCCAGACGATGAGATTGAGGCGCGCAAAATCATACGACGATCAAAGGCCTATACAATCATCAACAATGAATTATACAAGCGCAGCGTGTCAGGAGCATTCCAAAGATGTGTCTCACCAGAAGAGGGACGAAAAATCTTGCACGAAATTCATTCAGGCGATTGTGGCCATCATGCTTCGTCAAGATCTTTGGTGGCAAAGGCGTTCCGACATGGATTCTTCTGGTTAACAGCATTAGCAGATGCAGAGCAAATTGTCAGAGTGTGCGATGGATGTCAAAGATACGCTAGGCAAGATCATATGCCAGCTCAAGCACTTCGCACAATACCCATCACATGGCCTTTTGCCGTATGGGGTTTTGACATGGTAGGGCCTTCAGACGGTCTTCAAACGGAAAAACTCACCTCTTGGTCATGGTGGACAAATTCACAAAGTGGATAGAAGCAGAACCTGTGGGAGATTGCGAGGCTGAAACAGCAGTCAAGTTCTTGAAGAAGGTCATATTCCGCTTGGTACCCCCATAGTATCATTACAGACAATGGGAGCAACACCTCTGAAGGGGCTACACAGATATTTTGCGCAGACAATGGGATAAGATTGGACCTCACGTCAGTAGCACACCCGCAGAGCAATGGACAAGCTGAGCGAGCTAACCAGGAAATTCTCCATGGAATTAAGCCGCGCCTTATTGAAAAGGTCGAAGCATCTCCAGGATGTTGGGTGGAAGAACTGCCAGCAGTACTGTGGAGCTTAAGAACAACCCCTAACAGATCCACAGGATTTACACCATATTTCATGGTCTATGGAGCAGAAGCAGTCATGCCCAGCGACATACATGATTCACCAAGAGTTGCGGCTTACATCGAGACAGATAATGAGATAGCTCGGCAAGACTCGGTGGACACATTAGAAGAGGTTAGAGACTTGGCAGCATCAAGGTCAGCGGTATATCAACAAGACTTGCGACGCTATCATGCCAGACGCATCAAAACCCGCACCTTTCAAGAAGGCGACCTAGTACTGCGACTTAAACAAGATCACAAGGGAATGCATAAGCTGTCCTCTCCATGGGAAGGACCCTACATCATCAGCAAGAAGCTAAACAATGGGTCGTACTACCTGCTGGATGTAAGGGAAGAAAGCAGCGAACGCCATGATTTCGAGGATCGTCTCGAGGCACCTCGCCCTTGGAACGTCGCACACCTGCGACCGTACTATACATAAGAAAAGGCTAATCAGAGCCAAGCATCATCCTTTCCAGCTTTATAGCTGAGTATCATCACAGCCACTCAGGGCTAGAACTTCAACTTTGGTCGCCACCTAGGCGCGACCTATGCAACATCTGATCGCCACCCAGGCGCGATCGACCCTTGTATCAGAAACCGGCTGCCACCTAGGCGCGGCCGTAAACTTTGTATCATCTCTGGTCGCCACCTAGGCGCGACCGACCCCATGTATCACCATGGATCGCCACCTACGCGCGATCCAACCCTATGTATAACACTCGGTTGCCACCTAGGCGCGACCTTATGTGTCATCATAATCAAAGCTTATCATAGCTTAGCCTATCATGGCAATATCATTATGTTTCTTGGGGTCTTTGTTACCCTGAAACAGCCAATTTATTGGCAATTATCAAATTTACCTTAAGTTGGATTGCTACTCGCATTATGTGGCCAAAGTACTGGGGTGTGGCGTCAATCGAGCTTGATTGCCTATCATGGCCGCTCTCGACCCTGAACACACATGTTCCTAGGAAATACTGAGTCGCGCGAGTGCCCACTTAAGGATTCAGATGGCCTAACTAGAGGTCGATGTACTGCTTATAGTACGGCAACACCAATTACAATTACTTGTATCTTAACAATTGTTTTATTCATGATATCAAGTTACAGGTGATGACCTTCAGAGTTCTCTGAGAAGAATTGAGATGATTACCACATTACATCCTCTCAATCCTTGGGGGCTACATCATATTATCATCAAAAATTTGAAGATGGGTCGTCATCAAGTTCTGAAGCTATCAGGCTGCTCTAACAAAGAAGCTCACGAAGTCAGATGATCTTCCAGGTGCGAGTCAAGGCCAATCCTGCACAATTATAAGTCGCGAAACAAGGAAAAGCGCGGCCTAAACATTCAAGATCAAGAAATACTATGAAGTTCAGGCCACGCTTGGGGGCTAATGTCGGGGGAATACTTTCTGGATTAACCCGCGGCCCAGTGCGACTTAACTTACTCGCACGGACAAAGGCCCACTTGGGAGCAAGCCCAATATTGAACCGCCATAAGGGGAAAGTTCTAGAAGACATATCCCGGAGGACGTGAAGACCAAGTAGTCTCCGAGTAGGCCTCTGTGGACATATTCCTTGTGGGGAAGTTTCCTTTGTAACCTAGCGAGCCTCTGTGTATATAAAGAGGACTCGCAGGACTTAGACGGGTCAAGCTATCAAGCCCTAAACCCTAGCTCATACGGCGAGTACCAGATCGGATCGCCTCCATTGTAACACCTCGATTATCATATCAATACCAATCTAGGGTAGGCAGGAAGTAGGTCTTTTACCTCACATTGAGGGGGCCGAACCTGGGTAAATCTGTGTTGATCTTTGTTCCTGCGATCCCAAGCTCGGAGATGCTTGACTCGCGTAATCCCACACCTACGAAGTCATCTATGACATCTGACGTGACAAACCCATGACACCAGGTGAGCCAGACGGTGGAGAAGTGGCCCCAGCCGAGCTTGGACTGCACGACGTAGGCGCCGTGCTTGAATGTGTCGCCGGGGCGGACGGCGTGGTACCCGCCGCGGCGGTAGTCCTCCGTGCCCTCGCCCTCCGACGTGTACTCGCTGCCGCTGTTGTCCCCGTCTCGTTCCGCCGCCGCCTCAGCCTCCGCCTCCTCTTCCGCGCGCCGCCAGCTCCCCGCCTCCTCCGCCCTGCGGCTCGGCAGGCCTTGTGCTCGGAACGTGAGGATTCAAACGCTGCGGTATCCTTCTACTGGAGTGGAACAAAGGAGGTGGAGATCATCGCGCCAAGCCGAGCACCCACGGCCGTGTGCCCCTGCCTGCTTGCTGCGACCGCCTACGGCTGCTCGTCGGGCCCCGACGCCGGCGCGTCAAACCGAGCACCCACGGCCGCGCTCTCTACCTGCTTCCGCCTCTGCACGGAGTGCGTCGTCGTCGCGTCTGATGCGCGTGCGCGCACCCCATGACGGGCTGCCGGCAAGGAGGCGTCGCCGCACCGCATGCACGGTGGGTTGTTTCGGCCAGAAATCGAGGGTGCGAGCAGCGATTAAAAAAAAATCTAAACATTATGTGACTTAAGGATGGCAGTGGTGGGTAATATTGTATAGTATGCAAGGGTAAAAGACGACCATCACCTCTAGCTATATACGCCCCCCGTTCCTATGAAGGCGTATATTTCTTGGCTCGTGGATTAAGGAGACTGCAGCGATGCGGCATCTTACCAAGTATACCCCTGTTCCACGGTGAATTGCCTCCTTGATTCTCTCGCATGCAGCGAATGCCTTCTCTCTCATCCCCAAACCGCTCTCTCTCTCTCTCGCCTGCATGCCATGCCCAGTAGAAGCGCAGCAGTAACAGCTCTCTCCATATTTTTCTCCTCCTCCCTCCGCGTGCGCCCCTGCATGGCAAATGGAAGGGCAGCAACTATCCCGATTTTCAGCTCGCTTTACACGGCCGGGAGGGGTAGTGCTGGGAGAATCAAGCTACAGTCCACCACGCGCCTTGTATTTTGGCGAAATTTTGAAAAAATATATACGCCTTAAGCAATGGAATGGAGGGAGTAGTAGAGATAGAGATTATTATCTCCTTTGGCCTCGTAGCTACCTCTTAGGTTTGGCTATAAGATTTCTGTCGAGGCTGCAACTTCTGTAGCATGTGGCTTGATGAAATTCATAACTGGATGCAGGCTGATGAAGTTGAAAAACTCATGAAGCCTAACTGGTACCGTTTGTATGTTCAAACCGCAACTCGGGAGGATCTCATGAGTGAGTGCTTCAACCTCCAATCACGACATGCGGCAGAGAGGGAAGCCCTGAGGCTTGTCGAGGAAAAGGCGATGATGTTTATGAAAGAGAGGGATATAGCCTTGGCCGAGCTGGAGAGGGTGCATAAAGCTAAGTCAGCACTTGAGTTGGAACGTGAGGAAAGCTGTAAGAACATCCGCACCTTGACAAACACGCTTAATTATGAGCTGCTTAATTGTAAGGCAGGTCTGAGAGAAGGCAAAGTGGAGTGCGACATGATATTCACTCTGTTGGAGAAGAAAGCTACAGAAGCCACAGTATCTGATATCCCATCTGATGATATTGTGCACCCTCCTAGAGTCAAGAGAGCTAAGAAAAAAAAGAACTGTCGTAGAGGTCACAAGTCAAACTAAGATAAAACTGTTGTTTGCCTTAACTATGGTAAAACTACCTTGCTCTTTAATTAGATTGTGTCAACCTCCTATGCAAAGATTACTCTCTAGTTCATATTATGCGCCGATGATTAAACTCAACACTTTATCTTGATGAGATCGTCAGCATTTACTAGTGTTGTGTACAACCACATTTGTTCTGCATTTTCCAAGGAAAATGCTCGATGATCTCATCGATTTGTGTGATTCTTTACTATGAGGCCCCAATTATGATTTTCCCAGTAATGCACAGTCCAATGATTACTGTCTTTGCAATATGAGGATTATTTTATGTTCATTCTCTATTCTCTATTCTGTGCTGATGATTAAGCTCTACACTTTATCTTGATGGGATCATCAGTATTTACCTAGTGTTGTGTACAACCACATTTGTTTTGCATCTTCCTTGGTAAGTGCTCGATGATCTCATCCATTTGTGTGCGCTTCTTTCCTATGAGGCCCAAAATATGATTTCCCCTTTACTGTGCATTGTACAAGCACGTTGCATTGTACCTATGAGGCCCCAAATATGATTTTCTCTTTGCTTGGGCAGATTTGTCTGTACCGTGGAATCATTTCTTTGCATTCTATGTGTGCTTGTAATTATGAGGCTATTTTTCTTGATGTTCATTTCTAAACATTTATGCTTGACCATTTAGTTCCAACACTTGGAAGTTCATGGTGCGCTCTGTTCATTTGAGGCATGTATTTGATTGTGTGTCGTGTTGTGTGTCATTTGTACATGATTAAAATGTCGATGATTAAAATGTTATAGCACTATGTGATTCGGGGTGCCGCTCGTGAGCCTTGTATATGCATGAATACATATTTTGTGCATTCTACTTGGCTCACCAAATCCATCCCTGAAATGTGTCCAATCAAACTATATATGAGGCATGCTTTTGAATTGGCCCTTATTGATTTGTGTGTCATTATATGAGACTTAACATCTTTCTGCACCCATTTAATGGACATGTGTGACACTTTTTTGTAGGGTTTGCCAAACCGTGGACATGGCTTTGGAATGGTTGCGAAACACACAAAAACCTATCAATGATGTGAACCTCTGGAGGCGGTTTCAGTGTCCTGTGTAGCTAAGTAGAATTAGTTTAGTTAACCTGGTATTCGGTTGATCCTGATGTGAGCCTGTTGTGCCGCTGCATTGAACCTGTTGTGAGGATCATGTTGAACCTTTTGTGATGGTGATTTGAAAATGAAGCTTTGGCCGCTTAGCACCTCGACTAGCAGATATCAAGATGGCTATGCGAGAGAGCGCTTAGATAATTGTAATATCTTCTAGTTCTTACATGTTTTCAAACTGGAAATGGGGATAGCCCGATTTACAAGTTGCAGACGGAGCTTCTTTACTTCTCTCTCCAGGTTATGGATTACAATTTTTGATGATGTTATGTCATCTTGCAACTTCTTCACTTCTCCCTGAGCCGTCAGTTTAGCCTCTTGGGTGGCGATGGCCGATTTGGTGCCACAGACCTGTTCCTTTACCATCTCGATACTCTCAAGATGAAGGTTTTCACACTGCATCTGGAGGTTCTTCTTATCTTCCACAAGCTCTTTGATCAGGCCTACCGCCTTGTCATTTGTTTCATTACTCTTATTGTATAGCCTATTCCAGCCGGCTACCTCATTCTGTAGTTTGGTGCGGTCCACACGAAGGTTTGCTGCTTCATTCGCAATCTTTTGGGATGCCTTCCTCTTTAGATCCAAATCAACATGGAGGCGTTCAAACTCTTTTTTCAGGACCTTGTTATTCTTCACAAGCGTGGCGCACCAGTCATTTGCGATGGCCTCCTTGGCTTCAATCCTAGCCATGGCTTCCTGCCGGCAGTTCATAATTAGTAGTGAGATTAGTCCGAATATGAGGGATAGAACAAAAGATTGGATAGTTCAAACCTCGCTGTGTCAGAGAGCAAGGACGACCTTCTCGAATGATTGTTTGTCTCCCGCTAGGCCATTCATGCTTTGTTCTTGGTCTGGATTGCTGATGTCCGAGCGGCTGGCTCTGAGATATGTACAAGTGACTTCAGTTTGATGGATATTGGCACATGTTTGTACCAAAGAAATTATACTTCATAGATATTTAAACGTACCGGCCATCTTCTTGGACGTGCTGATTTGGGATCAAACTCGAGGTGGAGTTATCGCCCGTCTTCATGTTCTTGCTCAGAGGTAGCGGGGTATTTGCCTCCATCAAAGGACAATCTTTTTCTTCGCCATCTTCTTGAGCCATTTGCGGTATCTCCTTATGGTGTTTTGCTTCGCGGGCCTCCTCCGCCTTCGTCGCAGCTATCTGTTGCTTCCAGCTTGAAGCTCGACGATGCGAGGACATGGCTAGGGTGGTATGTAGGAATGGGGTTTCCTCTGCCGAGTGGTGGCGAGTGGGGAAGATGGTGAATAGTGGAATGACGGAGACGTGTTCTGGCAGTGCTAGTTTAATACGTGGCAACCGTCTCCTGGCATTCACCGCGCAATCTGGTCCGTCCATTTAGAATCAACGGTCTAAGGTAGATGTCTTACCATCGAAGGGATTTGCACGGAAGCCGATGGATAAAGTTATTTACTGCGGGCTGTGCAACCTCTACAAACATTAATTGGACGGAGTAGAATATTTTTTTCCTTGCAAAGACGGGGTTGTTGAGCTCGGTCTCACCAAGTTCTATCCACCTTGTTATTCAGTTGATTCAATTTCTGTCATAAACGGCTGTGAATCTCAACCCTCAATGACAAGTGGGGCGCAGCCAACAAAATCTTGGTCGTTGCTAAAAAAATTGGTCAAAACTATCTGACAGATGGGCCAGGACAAAACATGTAGAAACAACCCTCTTATGGAAACAAAGTCGTAAATTACAACAGTGTATGATAGGTAGGGTCCAGGATCTAACCGTCGTGCTCGTTGCCAGTCAACGATGCATACAAGGACACAATCTGGCGAGTGACGAAAATTCGCGACGTTCTACGTGACCAAGACCTGTTTCGTCGTAGGAAACTGGGCTAAAGTTTGGATAATGGGCCGGGGACGAAAATCCACGTCGTAAAATAAGTAAAACGTCGCGCGTAGATGGCCCATGAATGAAAGATCCAAAACGTCGCGAGCAATATCAGCTTTTCGACCCACTACGACGGAAACACTCGACGTTATCGGAACGTCGCCACAAAAACGTCGCGGATCGACGTATTTTTGGTAGTGTTCCTCCCAACCAAGAGAACGCCCATTCTTCAGCAGTTTATACCATTGTGCAGCTCTACCAGTCAGCGATATAGAGAATAATTTCTTCTTAACTTCTTCCATTAAAATACCTGCACACTTGAACAACTCGCATAATTCATGTAAAAATAACAAATGATCACCAGGATGGACAGTTCCCAGCCCCTTCATAGCGGTTATTCGTAACACGTTCAACAATTTTCATAGGTATTTTGAATGGGATTACTTGCACAGACGGCGCCTCCTCTACTACCTTAGCAGTGGTAGTAGTTTTTCCAAATAGGAATTCTAGCGAAGATCTCTCCATGATAAAATAAAGCAGCAGACAGAAATAAAAACAGCACGTACAGTAAGTGTTTCCCTTACCAATTCCACTTACCAATAGCGCTTCACTCCCTGGCAACGGCGCCAAAAAATAGTTTTGATGACCCACAAGTATAGGGGGTGTATCGTAGTAATTTCGATAAATAAGAGTGTCGAACCCAACGAGGAGCAGAAGGTGCTGACAAGTAGTTTTGATTAGGAATTCACTTTAAATACTAGCAGACAAATTTTTATGGGTTTTTGATATAGCAGATAAATAAAGTACAAGTAAATAAAAGATAGTAATAATAATTGCAGCAAGTGTCGCAATCCTTTCTACCAAAGGACAAGCCGGTAGGTTTACTTATGATGACCAAACGTTCTTGAGGACACACGGGAATTTCGTCAAGTGCTTTCGCTTCATATAGCTGATTAATCTTTATTGTTGTGATAGGTGTTGTGTGGGTGAACCTATGCTAATGCATCGCCCTTTTTAGGACTAGTACATACTTGTGATTATACCCCCTTGCAAGCATCCGCAAATACAAGAAAATAATTAAGATAAATCTAACCATAGCCTTAAACTCTGAGATCCTGCTATCCCTCATGCATCGATATACCAACGGGGGTTTAGGTTTCTGTCACTCCGGCAACCCCACAATTAATATTCGAATACACAATGCATTCCCCTAGGCCCACAAAGGTGAAGTATCATGTAGTCGACGTTCACTTGACACCACTAGAAGAATAGCACCACAACTTAAATATCAAACCATTAAATATTACTCAACATAATTCACTACTAACATCAAGACTTCTCCCATGTCCTCAAGAACTAGACGAACTACTCACAAGACATCTTATGGATCATGATTATAGGTGATAAAATGATGAATAACAATGTGGACATAAACCTTAATTCAACGGTTTCACTCAATAGCATCAACCATAAGGAGTAATTAACACCGGGAAAGTTTCCCCTATGAACTAGACAAGATTCAACCCTAGATGTTACAGCAGAAGGGAGTGGAGCGGTGGAGATGATGGTGTCGGTGGTGGAGATGATGATGATGATGATCCCAATGAAGTTCAGCTCAATGACAGTGACGATGGCGATGATTTCCCCCCTTCGGGAAGGAATTTCCCCGGCAGATTTCTCCCTGCCGGAGAGCTTTTCTCTCTCTGGTGTTTTTCGCCTCGTGGAGGCGGCGGAATATTTCCTCGATGACTCCCCGGGTGTTAGGGTTTCCTGGGGATGAAGTACGCGAAGGGGCACCGGCAGAGGTGGGCCTGGGCCTCCTCACCACGTGGCGGCGTGGCAGCAAGGGGGGCCGCGCCACGGCATGGTGAGGGCCCATGGTGGCCCACCATGGCCTCCCCTTTTGGCTGCCTCCGGCATCTGACAAAATTGGGTCTTATGGATGTTTTCTGTTAATTGTTGATCTTCAGAAATATGGCGGTCCTTTTTCCAGCAGAATGCTGACTCCGGTGGTTAATTCTCCAATAATCATCAAACATGCAAAATAGGTAAAATAACATAAGTATCATTTCTAAATATGAAATATATCAATGAATAACAGTAAATTATGATATAAAATAGTGATGCAAAATGGACGTATCAGACCCACTTTGGCAGCACTAGGGGAACCCCATGTTCCACTATTGCGACAGGTGCCACCCCACTTCAAGATATGTCTAAAAGTCGGCGAGGCGACGTTGGTGGCCCAAAACGGCCTACTGGTGCCGCCGATCAAGCGCCTCCTCGACGAGTGGGTTGTAGTGCGGGTGATCACATGTCACGCCCGTCCCTACTAGCAAGGCCAAACAACCCGCCCTCATCTCATCAGGGAGCATCGTCGACGCCTCATGTCAGCTTTTTAATGGTCCGCGACGATGACGGAGGTTGTGGTGGCAAAGACGGAGGCGATGAAGACGATGTAGGAGACAACGGGACCAATAGCGACGAGGTCGACTATTCGGTCTTTGACTTCTACCCCTGCTAGATCTAGA
This sequence comes from Poa pratensis, assembly GCA_947311845.1. Taxonomy (NCBI): domain Eukaryota; kingdom Viridiplantae; phylum Streptophyta; class Magnoliopsida; order Poales; family Poaceae; genus Poa; species Poa pratensis. Next base: position 81,770,250 of record CAMZMU010000052.1, on the reverse strand, counting down.
GTTAGGATTAAAATTTAGTTCAAAACTTTGTGTTCAAATTTGTAAAATACTCGACGATCAGTCGTAGTCTCATAGAGGTAGAGTGCATGTTGAACTCATGACTTTAATACTACATAATAATTGTGTTTTAGTTCTTTTTTTTGCGAGGAATTTCTGATCTATTCATCAACTGTCAAGGTGGTACAAAGAACACGAGAAGCAACAAAAATTACATCAAGGAACGTAGACCACCTAGCGACGACTACAAGCACTAGAGCGAGCCGAAGGCGCGCCGCTGTCATCACCCATCCATCACTAGAGCCGGGCAAAACTTGTTGTAGTAAACAGTCGGGAAGTCTTCATGCTAAGGCCCCACGGGACCAGCGTACCAGGACAGCAACCGTCGCCGATGAAGAGAAGTATATATCAGATGGATCCAATTTGTGGAGACAGAACCGAAAACGAATGAAGATCGGATCCAATCAGATCCACCGAAGACAACCACCGACCGAATCCCGCGAGATCCGCCGGAGACACACCTCCACACACCCTTCAATGACGCTAGATGCATCGCCGGAACGGAGGCTAGGCGGGGAGGACCTTATTCCGTCTTGCGGCTGCTTCATCTCCCAGAGTAGGACACAAACCCTATCAAAACACAAAAAACAAGTGAGAACGGAGCCCCTCTCGCCGGTAAGGACCGGGATCCATCGCGCCACCATGTAACTAAGGCCACGGAGATGAGATGCCGCCGCCGACAGGAGGCGTGAAACTTTCGTCGCCTCTTTTCCTCGGAGCAGCGTACGCCGTGTTGTTTCTTGGGGTGTGGTAGACTGCTAGTACAGATCATTACACACTTACACCTCTCTTTTGTAAAGTACTCCCACAAAGCAAGGCGCGAGAGAAGATTCCCACCAAATCTTCCGAGTATACCCCCTACTCTCTCCGCTGAAATAAACTACATGCCTTCTGCAAAGTTGGGTCTAATTGGCATGTGGACTTAGATGTATGGATTGGGCAGAGCTTGTTGCATGGGCAGCACAATGATTAAATAACTTGAGATGTGACCAAATTGTGGGTGCATGCATGCGGAGGAATACCCGTAAGAGCAAGTACAATAGTACAGCTAACAGCTGGCTATAAGAGATTGCCATGTCATCTATAGCCAGCCATATAGCTAACATGTACAATAGTTAGATATAAAATGTGTTACTTTATTAAGATGTGGTCCACCTCTCACTCTCACAAAGTGCCTAGGAGCACGTGCTAGAGCTGGCTCTTGCATGAGAACCCACTCTCTTTCTCTCACTTCTCCTCTCTTCTCCATGTCATCCAACAAATATTATTTTAATCCTTATAGCCTGCTTACATAAGCTTATTGTACTTGCTCTAATAAACAAGCCCCGTAACTGTGCATACAATGATTCACCGGGGGAAAATGGGTCCAAGTATAGGTATATTTGCTACTGCGCTGTGTTGCCTTGATAACTGTGCTAGTAATTTTACGCCTTCTAGAACGGAACGAAGGGAGTATGTAAATTCATGTAAACTGGCGGCCCTTTCTATAGAAGTTTTTAAACTTTAGCCTAACAATTTTTTTCTGATTTGGGGCAACAATTTGAGCTTGGGAGAAGTTCAAAAAGAAATTAAACTTGAGCGTCGGGCTTAACCGTGTTTGGGTAAAAGCCCATACATATGTGGCCGTGTAAACTGGTCAGAGCCCATCAGGCTGCGATGCACAACTGTTGTTCTACCGAGATCACTAGAAAACCTTAGAGCATCTCCAACCACAGTTGCCAAATCCGCCCCCCAAACTGCGCCCGGACGCATCCGGACGCGTCCGCGGACACCGACCGGACGACCCCCAAAATTGGTGTCCTACAACCACAATGCACAAATATTGACACCCAAATCCATGCAAGCCATGCACGTCCATCATAGAGATAGTTTTGATGTTGAAAAAAGTTCACACCACGTTATTACAATTAATAATTGTACTTAAACAAATAAAAGTAGTCGGACATAAAAGTTCACATTATTCGGACACAAATCATTGCAAATTAAAAATCAATCCCTCCCCATGAAGACATACAGGTGTTCCACCAGATCTGTGAGTAGTTGGATGTGCACAACTTCATCTCGAAGTTGTCGATGCATCTCAAGGAATTGCAAGACATACTCTGCTTCTTATTCAGGTAGGTGGACATGTTCTTCGGGCTTCTCAAAGTCAGTGCGAGCAGCCCCTTCTCCCTCATCCTCCACAATCATGTTGTGCAAAATTACACAACAAGTCGTGACCTGCCATAGAACCTCCGGATCCCACATCATAGCCGCTCCACGAACTATGCCCCAACGAGCCTGCAACACACCAAATGCCCTCTCCACATCTTTCCTAACTGATTCCTGCGCAGCTGCAAATGCTTTTCTTTTGGGAGTAGTGGGATTACTTATAGTTTTCACAAAAGCCGCCCACTGAGGATATATACCATCTGCAAGATAGTATTCCATGGTGTAGTCATGTCCGTTGATGGTGTAGTTGCATGGTGGAGCTTCCCCATCACAAAGCCTCTTGAACAGGGGAGAGCGCTGAAGCACATTGATGTCGTTGTGAGAACCGGGCATGCCAAAAAAAAGCATGCCAAATCCACAAGTCTTGAGATGCCACAGCTTCAAGTACAATTGTGGCCTCCTTGCTGTGCCCTTGGTACTGCCCACGCAATCCCGTTGGACAGTTTTTCCATTGCCAATGCATGCAATCCACTGAACCTAGCATTCCAGGAAATCCTCTTGCTTCTCCTAGTGCAAGTAGCCTTGCGGTATCCTCGGCATTAGGTTCTCGCAGATATTTTGGCCCAAAAACCTTCACGATAGCGTATGCAAAGTGCTCCATAGCCTCGATGCATGTACTCTCTCCCATCCGGACATACTCATCTACGGCATCAGCGGCTTTCCCATAGGCAAGCATCCTCAAAGCAGCGGTGCATTTCTGCATAGGGGAGAAGGATAGCTTCCGGCAGCAATCATACCTCAACTTGAAATAATCATCATACTTTGTGACTTCCTCCTGTATGTGCTCAAACAACCTTGAGCTCATCCGGAACCGGCGTCGGAAAAAACCTCATGAAACACCAGGTTCGGACGCTTGAAGTAATCATCATAGAGATCTCGTGCGCCTTTGAGCCTGTCACGGGCCACGGTGATCCACCCCTTAATTGATCCCTTGAACTTAAGAACATGCTCCTCCTTCTTCTCCATTTCCTCTTGCATGCTCATCATGGACATGGCGTCCTCTTCGTCTCCGTCGTCAAGCTTGTCTTCATCACTTGACCCGTCGACGAACTCCTTGTAAATGAAGTCATCGACGGCCGAGTAATCATACTCCTCATCGGATGAAGAATTCATGCCTACATACATGAAAACTTGCTCAAAAATCCGGCTCCGGCGTTTCAACAAACACTTTGAGAGCGAGGTGGATGTCGGACGATGCAAAACGTACCGGAAACTATGTCAAAACGGGCTCCGGCGGCTGCCAACGGGCTCCGGCGGCTGCCCCGTACTTGGGCGCGGAGTATGTGCCTTCGAGGGAGGCGGCGCAGTCGAACGGGGGCGGCGACGGAGAACAGTGGTCGGGCAAACTGGACGGAGCGGCGGTGGAAGAGGAATTCCGTCCGATTTGAGGGGAAAATTGGGTAGGCCCGCCTTGACAGATCCGACGTGGCGGACGCGTCCGGGCGCGTCCGGGCGGCCCCAAACCCGCCCTACATATGGGCTGCCTTTGGGGTGTGCCGGACAGTCCGGACGTTTGGGCTGACAATAGGGGAGTTGGTTGGGTGGCGGTTTTTGGGCCAAATGCCATCCGGGCTGTCCGCCCGGACATTTGGGATGATTTTGAGGACCATGACTGGAGATGCTCTTACGAGCCACTCAGCCCACTATAAAATGAACCACGCGGACGTCCATGCAGGCTGCCTACACTTCCTTCCCCATCGGCCAGCGCGGGGACCGCCGCAAAGGCGCGCGCAGCTGTGCAGAAAGCATGACTGAAAGCATAGCAAAGTGTGAGTGAGAAAGAGCGCGGGCGGACAAAGGAAGGGAACTCTCGAGAAAACGATGACGGCCCACTCACGAGCGACAGACCGAGACTGACCCGTGGGCGCGGTCGACCAGCCTGTCTCGTCACGGGCATGTGGGGGCATCTCGCTCATCCTACCCCACGGCCCACGCGGTAGTCCACTCCGATCCACGCGGTAAAAGCACGGCAAAGAACGGTCGCGTTTTCAGTCCCAAAAGAAAAAACTTCCCGTGGCGTACCTCCAGCCCACCGGAGTTCAAACCCAGGTTTGACGCTGGTGTTTCTCATTTAAACGGAATATTCTTCAGTGGGAGAGGGAGGCGACGTTCCGGTCGACAGCGAATTGCCCGTAGTGACTTCGTCAATCTCAAGATCCAACCGCCGGCTCAGTCTATCGAATGTGCTCATAGGGTTAGGGTGTGCGTATGTGCGTTTATAAGTGTAACAGCCCAAAGTTGAGAACCTAAAAACCCGAGTAAAATTTTCGCTTTTGTGTTTAATTGCATCATGGCATCCATATTAAATTGCTGGGCAACACACTAAATGGTTTAGCACCATTTGAAAACCACAATGCAAACTTGTTTCAACAAACTCCCAGGTAGTATTTTGCACTTGTTCTAATTGACCAAAGGAGCAACATTTTGAATTTTAGCAAAATGCCCTAATCCAAACCTATATGAACAAACGTGGTTCAAAACCTTTTATTTTGTCACACCAAAATTCGTGGAGCTTCTACAAGCTAAGGGGAGCCTCCCCAAATTTTGTCATATTTCTCTAAAATAAGTTAGTACCTTAATTAAATCTAGAAAGGAGCTACTAACTTTCTTTTAAAAGGGGAAAGGACCTATCCGTGTTGGAAACAAAAGTGCAGGGGGTTTTGTGTAAAAAGGGAAAATTAAAGTGGAGGAGAAGACCACAAACCTGCCACACCACTCACTCACTCTCTCTCTCCCGTTTCCCTCTCCATCCTCTTGCCCTCCATGGCCCAAAGCTAGCTCCCATGGCCGAGCTCGCCGCCGTTGATTGAGGAGTCCCCGAGCGAAACGAAGACCACCAATAGCTCCGCCTCGTCGTCCTCTACCACTCCACCGAAGGAATCGAGCCGGGACGCCTCGAACCAACCGTGCCGCCAAGTTCTTCGCCAACCACCGCCGGAAGCTTTCCCGGACGATTCCGGCCGTCTCCGTCCATCTCCGGTCCTTCCAAGCAACCCCACGAGTTCAGGGTGAGCAAGCCTTCCAAATGCACCCCCATTCTCCCTTCCTCCCCCTCCATTTCGTGGATTCACCGTAGCAGTTTTAGTTCTCGTCGCGTTGACAAATCCGGTGTCCAACCCGGAAATTTCCGGAACTGAACCCGGAATCACCCGGTACCAGACCCGGAATGGTCCGGAATCTATACCGGGTTAAGCAAAACGGTACTGGACTCGACCATTTTCGCCCGGTTCATACCCGGAATTGACCCGGAATTAAACCCGGTGCCAGACCCGGTATAAAACCCGGAATGACCCGGTATAAAACCCAGAATTTTCCGGATTTTAATCCGGATGCTCTCTGAAACTTGTTTTAACACCAATTCTTTTTCCGTTGCTTTATAATTGTTGCAAGAATGTTTAAATCACCTAAACCATGCATTTCATCACATGATCACGCCATTCACATGCAAGTTAACCATAGGATCATCTATGCTAATTAACAAGTAAAGATGAATCTTGATTTAACTCCACGGTATGTTCGAAGTGCACCCCTCTAAGCACCCAAACTCCGTTTAAATTGAATAGTTGAATCATCCTCCTCTCGGGGATTTAAATTGACATGTCATCATGTGTTTGTGCATTGCATTTGCTAAAGTTTGTGTGGTGATTGATTGTTCTTCCGTTGCTATGCCTCGATAGATCAAGCAGCCGGGGTTACTCCACAATACCCCGACGATCCGTACTACCCGCACGTTGAGCAAGGCAAGCGTAATCCCCCCTCTGAGCATGTCTTATCCTATGTTTCCGCAAATATTTTCTCCACTATAATATTGCATGCGGTTCTAAATGTCAATCTTGGTTGGATTAGAGTATCCTATAGTTGCATTAAGTTCCCGATGCCAATACCTGTTTTCCCTCCTATTATCCATAGGGTTGTATTGTTGGCCGAGATACTTACTATGCTATGTTGTTGCTTAGCCATGCTTAGTTAATTGCATAGCTATATGGTGGACGGTTTATGTTGGAAACAGGTGATGAAATGAGAATGATGGTGGAGAAATTGTGGTGACGGATAATAAAATGCTTAAAGGCGGGGATGAGAGGCCACTGTGGTTGTGGTGCTTTGTCTCGTTCCCGTCGCCTAGGTGCGAGTGCTATACCTCTTGAACCAAGACTGAGCGTGCAACCATGCGTGAGGCCTATGCATTCGCAGTGCAGGAACCGTCATAGACTAAATAACTCGAGCGGGGCTAGCCAGGGTCCTCTAGTTCGGGCTTCCATTTGCGCGTGCGTGATGATGGTGGGATGAACTGAGATGAGGATTGTGGTGTTAGGAAAATAAGTGGCCGTGGGGCGGGGTGTGTGATCCTGGCAGTCCTGCCGCCACTGATGATCCTGGAAAGTCCTTAACGAGGGAGAAGTCGACACCGCTCCCACCCAGCCGGCTTTCCATGGAAGAGAGCTAATTGTACAGGTAATGGGCCGGACGGTACGCGTGGCGAAGGAGCTGGAGCCCCTCGGGACTCCGGGGACTTCCACTTTGTACACCCCTGCAGGGATAAATCTTTTCGAAAAGCCGTGTCCGCGGTTATGGACGACTTGGGAAGTGAAGGTAAGATCATAGAATAACTTTAACGGAATGATTAAAAACTGGGTACTAGAGGTACCACTCACAAAAGCAAGGTGAGCTTCCTCGAGGGTGATTCGGGGAGGTGCCTTTGATGAACAGGTACAGTGGTGGGTGATGGTTGTTGTTGAGAAAGGTGATCAAGAAAAGAGTACTTCTTACCTCTTTTGAAAATACTCTGAATAGTCGATGCCTTTGAGTTATGTTTTCATAAATAAAATCAGCTTTATGCAAAACAGCATAAAACTTTGAAAGCCAATCATCGAGCATATAATAGCTCCTAATCTTGCGAGTTCGTCGAACTCAACGTCTTTGCTTTTGTTTCAGAGGAGGACTTCACCGACCTCGAAGGTGGGTTCTTTGTGGACGTCGACGAGTAGTCTGGGGTTCCCAGGTGGCAGCTTGGGACATCCCGGAACAGCTGGCGCTGGATGTTTATTTGCAGGCCTCTTAGGCCATAATTTGGTTCTTGTTGTTTAGAACAACACACTTCGCTTCCGCATGTTGTAATGTTGGGTCTGTGACCTCTGGTTGTCTTTTGCTATCTTCCTCTATTATAAGAGTTGAACTATATGATTTTGTGTCGTAGAGACTGTGATGTGCCAGTTGTTCCACAAGTCTTGATCTCTCTCTTATGCTTTGATAGTGTGCCTGCTGGTATCGGATAACCGGAGACACAGTATCACTGTATAGCAGTCGGGTCAGGGCGCCACAAGTTTGGTATCAGAGCAGTACTGCCTGTAGGAAACCCTTCTACTGGTCGACATTGAGTCTAGTGTTTGTGAAAATATTTTGAACCTAAAAATGAGTTCTGAAAACCATCTTAGGATTCTTTTTACTCCTTATCTGGTTACCCTCTAATCTCGGAGCAATCTTACCTCGCTTTGAGTTTAAAGGTTTTACTTCTTATCTGTTGATTCAAAATTATGAGGATCACGTGGGTGGGTTCGACCTTTAGTGTTGTGTGTCCAGTTGCTCCCGCCGTGCTACAATCCGAAGCTTCTTGTGCCGAGAAACCATCTGGAGTACGACGAAAATTCCCATCAACTCAGTTGGTTAAGAACCCTTGTATTCCTATCCAGTTTAATCTCTTAATCCGTTCTTTTGGGTTTTAACCCAAGGACTTGAACAGAAGGTCCCGGATTGTGCTAACTAGAGTGTGTTAAGTTGTGATTACTTAACTCTCGCTGGTAGCACATGATGCTGATCTTCAACCCAAGTCTTTCCGTGGTCTGTGTGGTAAATAGTTGAACCTTAAATTACCGCACCTCAGCTGGTTATGTAACTTCATCTCTTCCTTAGCCTTACTCTAGGTTCTGTCTTGGAACCATCTGGGTTATGCCAAATTCTCTTCGTGAATCCCCATCTATGTTCATGGCTCTGCTGCATCTCTCCTTTTTGGGCATGGTTATCACAATTGAGTAATAACCGGTGCATCTTCAACATCTCAGAACTTTTCTCGTGAGCATGTTTCTTACTCTGATCTGCTTTCCGACCTTGTCTGTCAGTTGACAGTAAAGTTTTATCGTGCGTTGGTGTATTCCGATGCAAGTCACTCTCCTGATCCGTCAATACTTTCCACTTCGACTTGTTAGGAGAAACAACTCTAGTACCTTGTCCACTTCTCGGGCTAGGTCAAAGTTTTGTAATCCACAGAATAAGAGGTTTATTAGTCTATGTTTCTGCTCCACCTTAGAGTGTCACACTCTTTGATATCGGGGTATTGTGCGCAGTATCATGATCCTCTTGATGAAGTGATGCTCTTACACCTTGTTACTCTCCGATCTCCGAGTGACTTGTTACTCGGGAATGATAATTCGTGAGCAATGATGTGGCTATCGGATATTCTCAGCAGTTCTTACTGCGTTGCAATCCAAAGACCTTCTTATCCTTCTTAGCATGATTGGTTATCCGATCAATAAGCTGAGTTTGACTGTGTTGCCAAGTTCGTTCTCTCCGGTGCCTTCCCTCGGTCAAAGAGCTAGGTTCATGCCAAAGCTCCCAAAACCATCTCCTTGTGCACTGAACGGCATGATCCTCTCTCGAACTCAAGATCCACTGCCATGTCGTGATATCCTGTAGATGGATCGTGATATCCTGTTGTTCCTTCCAGAAGTATCACCAGGTTGTCGCCTGTCCAAGCTCAACATCACGGACAACTCTTTTCTCCAAGAAAAATTGAGCTTATGAGTAAGCTGGTTCTCTGAACAACTCCTTCTCCAAGAAAATCATGCTGGATGTCCAGAATTATTCGGTTGAGCTTAAACAACTTGGAGAGTTGAAAGACAAGAGCTCTATCCCGATATAGTTCCTTTTCAATGGGATGTCTAGTCTGTTCGTGTTGAAGCAAGGTGGTATTTCCTTGGTGGAAATGCTAACCTCCAAATCTTTTGATTTGAATTGGGCTATCGTCAAATCAAACTCAGCCCAACCTACGTGATTGTGTTAGTCCGACTAATACTTATGCTCGTTTAGGTGACAACTTCAGAACACATACCTTGTGATGTCGACCGTCTTGGAGTATCTGGATAAGTTTGTTGTTGAGCCCATCCACTACATTCTTTTTCCTCCCTGTTTGATTGGAAAACTTGTTAGAACTAACCTTGTGTCGTCACAAGGCAAGGTTCTGAAGTTATAAGTGACTTTCCCTGGTTCACGTGCAATTGCTGAAAGATGTCGCCGTGGATCTGAGTGAAATTGTCTGGTTCTCTCTGAACCATCTCAAGTCAATCATGCATATGCAGAAGATTCGTGGAATGGCATGTTGTTACCTCCTATCCTTGGGAATTTCATCTATGCATCCAAGCCACTGATTGAATTGTTCCAGAGAGAGAGGAAGTCTGAGAACTTCTTTGTCTCCTATGGTGTTTCCCATCAAGAACTAAATCGTGTCTCGCTGCAAGTAAATCAAGTAGGGCAGCTGTCTCCTGACAAGTTGCTAATCCGCGAGTTCCGCAATCTCGTTCCTCCTTTGGAGTCTGTCATTGTAGTCCAACTCTTGGGGTCCTAGCAATTGTAACCCGTTGGTATGCTTTGCAAAGATTCCCTATTCCTACCTGTGGAGTCTGAAGTATCTCTACACCTGACCAGATCTAAATCTCAATCAGAAACGATAGTTGGTGATCCTCAAGAAGCTGGTTCCCGACGTCTAGAAAATCAAGAAGTTTTCCCGATACTAACTTCCGGGGTTTTCTGGAGTTCTCTCGAACTAGCTTTCCGATCCTTCTCCAGTGATCGAAATGTTCCTCCGTGAGGAAAAGTTCTACTCAAGCTGTTTGGTAGAGTTGCCTCTTTATCCGTTGGAACCTTGTCTCAACACCCTCCCTCAGAAGGTGAAGGCCTTGTGCAAAGTTCATATTCTGAATCTTTTGAGAAAACAGTTGTCTACCAACTGGAAGCTCCCTATCAATCTCCCGTCACACGAAAGTGTCTCTTAACTGTCAATCCAAGGGATGCTTGAAGTCTCTTCCTAAGTTCTACTAGGAGGTACTCGGTCGTTGTATATTCACCAAGCTCCATTCTTTCGGAGAGGTTTCCTTCTTTCCGATGGTGTACATTGATAGTGACCTTGAAGTGTAGCCGATGAAGATCTTCAGGATGCGCTGGATCGATCTACACCAAGAAGATCGTGTAGTACCGTCGTAACCTTTCCCTCTTTCCTACTCTTAGAATCTCGGGACGAGATTCCTGTAAGGAGGGTAGAATTGTAACAGCCCAAAGTTGAGAACCTAAAAACCGAGTAAAATTTTCGCTTTTGTGTTTAATTGCATCATGGCATCCATATTAAATTGCTGGGCAACACACTAAATGGTTTAGCACCATTTGAAAACCACAATGCAAACTTGTTTCAACAAACTCCCAGGTAGTATTTTGCACTTGTTCTAATTGACCAAAGGAGCAACATTTTGAATTTTAGCAAAATGCCCTAATCCAAACCTATATGAACAAACGTGGTTCAAAACCTTTTATTTTGTCACACCAAAATTCGTGGAGCTTCTACAAGCTAAGGGGAGCCTCCCCAAATTTTGTCATATTTCTCTAAAATAAGTTAGTACCTTAATTAAATCTAGAAAGGAGCTACTAACTTTCTTTTAAAAGGGGAAAGGACCTATCCGTGTTGGAAACAAAAGTGCAGGGGGTTTTGTGTAAAAAGGGAAAATTAAAGTGGAGGAGAAGACCACAAACCTGCCACACCACTCACTCACTCTCTCTCTCCCGTTTCCCTCTCCATCCTCTTGCCCTCCATGGCCCAAAGCTAGCTCCCATGGCCGAGCTCGCCGCCGTTGATTGAGGAGTCCCCGAGCGAAACGAAGACCACCAATAGCTCCGCCTCGTCGTCCTCTACCACTCCACCGAAGGAATCGAGCCGGGACGCCTCGAACCAACCGTGCCGCCAAGTTCTTCGCCAACCACCGCCGGAAGCTTTCCCGGACGATTCCGGCCGTCTCCGTCCATCTCCGGTCCTTCCAAGCAACCCCACGAGTTCAGGGTGAGCAAGCCTTCCAAATGCACCCCCATTCTCCCTTCCTCCCCCTCCATTTCGTGGATTCACCGTAGCAGTTTTAGTTCTCGTCGCGTTGACAAATCCGGTGTCCAACCCGGAAATTTCCGGAACTGAACCCGGAATCACCCGGTACCAGACCCGGAATGGTCCGGAATCTATACCGGGTTAAGCAAAACGGTACTGGACTCGACCATTTTCGCCCGGTTCATACCCGGAATTGACCCGGAATTAAACCCGGTGCCAGACCCGGTATAAAACCCGGAATGACCCGGTATAAAACCCAGAATTTTCCGGATTTTAATCCGGATGCTCTCTGAAACTTGTTTTAACACCAATTCTTTTTCCGTTGCTTTATAATTGTTGCAAGAATGTTTAAATCACCTAAACCATGCATTTCATCACATGATCACGCCATTCACATGCAAGTTAACCATAGGATCATCTATGCTAATTAACAAGTAAAGATGAATCTTGATTTAACTCCACGGTATGTTCGAAGTGCACCCCTCTAAGCACCCAAACTCCGTTTAAATTGAATAGTTGAATCATCCTCCTCTCGGGGATTTAAATTGACATGTCATCATGTGTTTGTGCATTGCATTTGCTAAAGTTTGTGTGGTGATTGATTGTTCTTCCGTTGCTATGCCTCGATAGATCAAGCAGCCGGGGTTACTCCACAATACCCGACGATCCGTACTACCCGCACGTTGAGCAAGGCAAGCGTAATCCCCCTCTGAGCATGTCTTATCCTATGTTTCCGCAAATATTTTCTCCACTATAATATTGCATGCGGTTCTAAATGTCAATCTTGGTTGGATTAGAGTATCCTATAGTTGCATTAAGTTCCCGATGCCAATACCTGTTTTCCCTCCTATTATCCATAGGGTTGTATTGTTGGCCGAGATACTTACTATGCTATGTTGTTGCTTAGCCATGCTTAGTTAATTGCATAGCTATATGGTGGACGGTTTATGTTGGAAACAGGTGATGAAATGAGAATGATGGTGGAGAAATTGTGGTGACGGATAATAAAATGCTTAAAGGCGGGGATGAGAGGCCACTGTGGTTGTGGTGCTTTGTCTCGTTCCCGTCGCCTAGGTGCGAGTGCTATACCTCTTGAACCAAGACTGAGCGTGCAACCATGCGTGAGGCCTATGCATTCGCAGTGCAGGAACCGTCATAGACTAAATAACTCGAGCGGGGCTAGCCAGGGTCCTCTAGTTCGGGCTTCCATTTGCGCGTGCGTGATGATGGTGGGATGAACTGAGATGAGGATTGTGGTGTTAGGAAAATAAGTGGCTGTGGGGCGGGGTGTGTGATCCTGGCAGTCCTGCCGCCACTGATGATCCTGGAAAGTCCTTAACGAGGGAGAAGTCGACACCGCTCCCACCCAGCCGGCTTTCCATGGAAGAGAGCTAATTGTACAGGTAATGGGCCGGACGGTACGCGTGGCGAAGGAGCTGGAGCCCCTCGGGACTCCGGGGACTTCCACTTTGTACACCCCTGCAGGGATAAATCTTTTCGAAAAGCCGTGTCCGCGGTTATGGACGACTTGGGAAGTGAAGGTAAGATCATAGAATAACTTTAACGGAATGATTAAAAACTGGGTACTAGAGGTACCACTCACAAAAGCAAGGTGAGCTTCCTCGAGGGTGATTCGGGGAGGTGCCTTTGATGAACAGGTACAGTGGTGGGTGATGGTTGTTGTTGAGAAAGGTGATCAAGAAAAGAGTACTTCTTACCTCTTTTGAAAATACTCTGAATAGTCGATGCCTTTGAGTTATGTTTTCATAAATAAAATCAGCTTTATGCAAAACAGCCATAAAACTTTGAAAGCCAATCATCGAGCATATAATAGCTCCTAATCTTGCGAGTTCGTCGAACTCAACGTCTTTGCTTTTGTTTCAGAGGAGGACTTCACCGACCTCGAAGGTGGGTTCTTTGTGGACGTCGACGAGTAGTCTGGGGTTCCCAGGTGGCAGCTTGGGACATCCCGGAACAGCTGGCGCTGGATGTTTATTTGCAGGCCTCTTAGGCCATAATTTGGTTCTTGTTGTTTAGAACAACACACTTCGCTTCCGCATGTTGTAATGTTGGGTCTGTGACCTCTGGTTGTCTTTTGCTATCTTCCTCTATTATAAGAGTTGAACTATATGATTTTGTGTCGTAGAGACTGTGATGTGCCAGTTGTTCCACAAGTCTTGATCTCTCTCTTATGCTTTGATAGTGTGCCTGCTGGTATCGGATAACCGGAGACACAGTATCACTGTATAGCAGTCGGGTCAGGGCGCCACAATAAGGTGAGTGTATGCGCATTTACGTGAGCGTCTGCGTTGTATTGTGTTTCGCAAAAAAAAAAAACCCAAAAGAAAGATGATGTTGCCTTCTGTTTTATTTTAATAGAGAAAAGAGTTCATCTTTTCCTTCTCCTGTCGTATTCAATACCGAAACACACAAGTAAAGTACACGAACTCGAAATCGTACTATGGATTTCCGGAAATGGAGATGGCGGTTTCGGGGAGAAGTTACAGATGCACTTATTATATGTAAAATATTTTTATTTATTTTATGTCAAAAGATTACAGATAAAATTTGGATGTACATTAGAACATTTAGTGTTGGCAAAAAAAGTGTCATGGAGAAAAAATATTTTTGTGGCCTGTGCAAAAAGACAAAACAATGTGTTGTATGAAGTCATTTTGTAACATCCAGATTTGTCTTTTTACACCGATCACTTTTTTTTTGCTTCGCACAACTTTTTGTGCTAACATAGATGTCTTAAAGCATATCAGATTTTTTTTTGAGTTTTTGACATTTAAATTTGTTTTTATGCAGTGGGTGCAATTTTATGGATTTCCGGATATCGTACGCCTGTTCTACTCCCTCTGTTTATAAATTAGATTACTACTGTTTGTCTAAAATGAAAGTATCATATGTGGACATGACAAATGAAAGTAATTTTAAAATAAAGGGAATATATGGGTGGAACCGCAACAAATATGATAGCGCATACTTCGTAGTGGACCTTTGATCCAAAGTCCAACCAAAATTCTGGAATGTTCGTTTGGACCATTCATGCATGGCTTTGAGTTGGACTAAGTCCCACGTTACTGGTTAGGATAGAGTGGCACCAACTACCATATGTGAGCTCTCCAACAACTGTATGAGCATGATAAGAGAAGAGCCGTAGGTGCGCTACTCATCCGTCGATCGCCTCGCCACGCCTTGTCACCACGAGTCAGGTTTTGGGAATGATTCGAGCCAAGGATAAAGCTATGCATGATGTCTATATTTTTATTGTTCAGAAAAATTAATAAATTATTAATTATTTAATCATCAATGGACGCGTCAATTACTCAGCGGTTTCTAATTCTTAAATAGTGGGACTGTTACCGGCTCGAACCTAGGGTTGCACCCACGTCTTACCCGGCCCGCCAAATAAAAATAGGCGGAGATAAACCCTAGTCGTCTGCACAACACATGGTTTCTCGCCCTTCCAGTTCTAGAACTTGGAATCTTCTCCATCTCGTCTTCCGGTGTGCACCGGTTGAAGGGACAGTAGATCCGGAACTGGCTCTTGCGATCTTGTACGGGTGAGTGTGATCCGGAACTTTGGCAGCGCACTCGTGCGGCTATTGACAATGATTACTTTCCCAACGACGTTCGCCGGCAACCTCTGCATCGACAAAATGGGCGACAAACAACAACACATCGACTCTGCTCCGGCTGCACCGTACTAAAGCATATCCTCTGCGTTGACATAGAAATAGAGGTTTGTTTCTTTGAATTGAATACGAACTTACTAATGATCTTCCAAGGCATAGCCATGTGCCCATGTTTGAGATGTGAACTTCCGTTCAAGTCTCAACCTTGCATCATGCACCCTTCGGATACCACAGATCCAAGTTGAGCGTGAAGACTGAATATCTAAGAATCCTCTTGACAACATAATGATGCTCTTTCGGAGCTGCTTGAAACCATGCACACATGCACAAACACTTAACATGATATCTAGTATAGACGCACAAAGGTACCATAATGAACCTATCATAATATCATAAAGCAATAGAGCTTTTGATCTACGAGTGGATGTTTACCGGCCTCGCTAAGGTCAAGATCACCGTTGGTTCTCATTGGAGTGTCTCTACCTTTTGCCTTCTCCATATAAATTTTTTCAGCCTGTCCTTGACGTATTTCTCTCAAGAGATAAAAATCATGTCGTTTAGTTGACAAATCTGTAGTCCTAGAAATAATTTCCATTCTCCCATTATAGGCATTTTGAATTCTACAACCATCAATTCACCATACTCTTTCCTGAAAGTGGGGTTAGTACATCCAAAAATGATATCATCCGCATAGATACGATAGACAAAGAGATCACGTTTTCTTTTACTTTGTGAACATAGCAAAATCGATCTTGTCGTGGTTTTATCCTTTCTTCATGAGGAACCTCTGTGGATAGTCATACCACTCTCAGATAGCTTGATTGAGACCATAGAATGCTTTATCCAGTCTGTAAATGAGATCATAATACTATATTGATCTAATCGGTAAGCATTACCACTTGCTCCTAGTTCATATTATCTATTGGCGAAGCTTCACCCTCTTCGTCCCAATTACTGATGAACATCTTATGGACCTCGAAACACCAGAGGTTTTTCTCAACTAGGGTTTTCCTCTTAGTCCGGACGTGTGCAAATGCGCATAAGTCACCTATACCTTCGGTGTCTACAAGTGATCGGTGTGTGGCCATGAAGCTCTAACTCGTTGATACGTCTCCAACGTATCCATAATTTCTGACGTTCCATGCTTATATTATACCAATTGCTACATGTTTTATTTACACTTTATATCACTTTTATGCATTTTCTGGGACTACCTATTAACAAGATGCCACAGTGCTAGTTCCTGTTTTCTGCTGTTTTTGTATTTCAGAAAAGTTGTTCTGAAAATATTCTCGGAATTGGACGAAACAAAAGCCCACGGTCCTATTTTCTGTCACATACACGGAGTCCTAAGGAGAGACGAAGTAGGGCACCGAGGCGCCCACACCATACGGCGGCGCGCCCCCTTCTGCCGCGCCGCCACGTGGTGAGGGGCCCACGGGTGCCCACTGACGCCGCCCTTTCGCCCATAAAATGATGTTTTCGGGAAAACCCTAGACACCCGAGCCATTATCCACGAAAAGTTCCAGAGCCAACGCCGCCGTCAACCCTAACTCGGGAGGGTTCTGAAGCTCTTCCCGGCACCCTGCCGGAGAGGGGAATCATCACCGAAGGGCTCTACATCGCCATGCCTGCCTCCGGAGTGATGTGTGGGTAGTTCATCCTTGGACTATGGGTCCATAGCAGTAGCTAGATGATTGTCTTCTCCTCTTGTGTCATCATGTTTAGATCTTGTGAGCTGTCTATCATGATCAAGATCATCTTATTGTAATGCTACATGTTGTGTTTGCTGGGATCCGATGAATATTGATACTATGTCAAGTTGAATATTGAATTATCATGTCTATGTCATTTATGATCTTGCATGCTCTCCGTTGCTTGTTGATACTCTGGCCAAGTTGATGCTTGTGACTCCAAGAGGGAGTATTTATGCTAGATAGTGGGTTCAGTCTCCATTTAATCTGGGATAGTGACAGAAAGTTCTAAGGTTGTGGATGTGATGTTGCCACTAGGGGTAAAACATCGATGCTTTGTCTAAGGATAATTGTGTCGCTTACATTATGCACTTTACTTAATGCAATAGTCTGTTGCTTGCAACTCAATACTGAAAGGGGTATGGATGTTAACCTGAAGGTGGACTATTTAGGCACAGATGCATGCTGGATAGCGGTCTGGGTACTATGTTGTAATGCCCAAATGAATCTCATAGTAGACACCATAACTTGTACATACATTATTATGCACTTCTCAATATTGTTAATTGCCCAGTTGTAATTTGTTTACCCAGCATGTTAGTTATCTTTATGGAGAGACACCACTAGTGAACTGTGGACCCTGATCCATTCTTTTACATCTGATAAAACAACCTACAGCAATCATTGTTCTCTTTCATTCTTTGCAAACAAACATCATTTTCCACACTATACGTCTAATCCTTTGTTTTCAGCAAGCCGGTGAGATTGACAACCTCACTGTTAAGTTGGGGCAAAGTTGTTTGATTGTGTTGTGCAGGTTCCACGTTGGCACCAGAATCCCTAGTGTTGCGCCGCACTACACTCCTTCACCAACAACCTTCAGAAGTGTCTTTGATCTCCTACTGGTCCGATTAAACCTTGGTTTCATACTGAGGAAAAACTTGCTGCTACACTCATCATACCTTCCTCTTGGGGTCTCCCAACGAACATGTGCCTTGCACGTATCAAGCACTTTTTCTAGCGCGTTGTCGAGGAGAGAGGAGGTACTTCTGGAAGGTCTTGCACTCCCGACAAGACGCCACTTTTTCTGGCGCCGTTGCCGGAGGTCAAGCCTTCTGCAAGGGGAGTCTCTCACTTCCAAATTTTTTACTTTGTTATTGGCTTGCTTAGTTTTTTTTATTCTGTCTTGTTTGCTCCTTTTTATCAAAAACACAAAAAATTAGTTACTTGCATTTATTTTTGTATTTCGGCCTAGTTGTAATTTTGCTAAAATGAGTACTCTTGAGAACACCAAGTTGTGCGATTTCACTAGCACAAATAATAATGATTTCATATGCACTCCTATTGCTCCACCTGCTTCTAAAGCAGACTTTTATGAAATTAAACCTGCTCTGTTAAATCTTGTTATGAAAGAGCAATTTTCTGGTGTTAGTACTGATGATGCTGTTGTTCACCTTAATAATTTTGTTGAACTTTGTGAGATGCAAAAGTATAAGGACATAGATAGAGATATTATTAAACTGAAATTATTTCCTTTCTCTTTGAGAGGAAGAGCTAAAGAATGGTTGCTATCTTTGCGTAGAAATAGTATTGATTCATGGACTAAATGCAAAGATGCTTTCATTGGGAAATATTATCCTCCTGCTAACATTATATCCTTGAGAAGTAGCATTATGAATTTCAAACAATTTGATAATGAACATGTTGCCCAAGCATGGGAAAGGATGAAATCATTGGTAAAGAATTGTCCCACCCATGGACTAACTGCTTGGATGATCATTCAAACCTTTTATGCAGGACTGGACTTTTCTTCAAGGAACCTTCTTGATTCAGCTGCTGGAGGTACCTTTATGTCCATCACTTTGGGTGCTACAACAAAGCTTCTTGACGATATGATGATTAATTATTCTGAGTGGCACACCGAAAGGACTCCCCAAGACATTGAATGCAATGCAACTTGTCCTATTGTTTTGGGAAGACCTTGTGGGGACCCCGGACTAGCTGTCCGAAATACCCGATTATGCTTAACACAATGATCCAGTGATCAGTCTGTCGTTGCACATAATCCGAATTGGATACCAAAGTTTACATCCATTACAGTACCGAATAAAAGTCTTACATAAATGGTCATTTAGACCAAGTTCTTACATAGGTGCCTTCATGGGCCAAACCAAATATATCAGCGGAAGCTACGGCGTAATCGACATCATATTCTAACGATGACGACCCGACAGGCAACTGACTTGTGGAGATCCTTAGTTGGCGTAGAAGTCGCCATACTCTTGCTCGGCGTAGTGCTCCTCCTCGTAGTCTGGCTAGGTCAATAGCCAGGGACGAAACCAATATGAGTACATTTGAATGTACTCGCAAACTACCCCAACATGAGTATGCACTAGTTTTATTTTAGTTGACAACTTTTCTTATTTAAAACATCTCTATATCTTTATTGAAAAAGGTAAGAAGAGTTTTTTAACTATCCTTTAAAGAAGTCACCATTTTCATCTGTTTTCCAAAACTCTCCCTTTTTCCGACCATAGCCTGTCATGGTCCACTTTCATCCAACCACCTCATACCGATCCGTTGGTATAGGGGTAGGAAACAATCTCCACTTCATTTTTCTTTTAAAACTCAAAGTCTTTTTAAAAACTTGCACATGGTCTTAGGACAGTCTCCCAATTGTCCATATCCGAGGACTCGGCTATTCGAATAGTTTTAAACACTCTGCAGAGGTAGCACGCTTTTAAACCCACATCCATCCGGCAACTCATCGTGTCTGCCACGTCTCGCCATACCAGGTGTATGCGAAGTAAGCCGCCGGCCATAGCCTCTTATTTGCTCATGCTAGTATAGGATCCTTCCCATATGACACTTTCCATCGACACCCAGTCCGGTTTCCCGTCAGAAACCCTAAGTGTGAGGACTCATAGTTTTGTCCGGCGGTTTATGGTGGAACCTTCTATCCTCCCCACCAACTTGTGTGAGGACCCGGGTCAGGGGGTAGATCCTCGGACCATCCCCTCATGCATAACGGAGTCATCTCCGTCGATGAGGTATCCAATACTAATAAGAGCAAACTACATGACTACGCCTTTTCCCATATGTGGTAAATGTGGTCGCACAGGGTAGGATTGGTTTCCATAGTACTAGGACACTGTGCATTTTTCATAAACATCACCATTTTCCACTTTCCATTTCCAACACCGACATCTCGGCATTTCATAAACTCACAAGAAATTTCAAAGGAGTTTTGAATAAACAACATTGTTTTCCCATCCTAAAGTTTTATATAAACTACTACATAGGGTGGCAAAATAATATCCATATATTTTGAAATGGGTTTTGTAAATCTTGCTTTGAGAGTAAACATGTTATGAAAGTAGATGCATATTTGGTAGTGCAAGCTCAGAGAATAGCTTGCCTTGCTTGGCAAAGTGATCTTGCTCTTGTTCTTCAAATTCAGCAAACTCTCCTTCCTCGATATATCCGACAACGTTCTCGTCTAATTAATAAACAAACAATGCAAACAATCACTAAGCTATACAAGCAATCATCTCAACATAACCATCATCAACATCACAATTAGCTACTGCACACATCAAACCACACAATTTGATTTTCAAAAAAATTGAATTAAACACTATTTAATTACTTCTAAATTATGGCAGAACTAGTTATTCATGTTTAATTCCACAACTTGAGTTCTGTTGGTCACAAAAATACAAACTAAAATTCTATGGAAAGCTACTGATGTGTAGAATACAACCCAATTTGAATTGGATCATTTGGAGTTACCAAACTCCCTACACATTGGATTGAATCCAGTAGCTTAATAATCAAGTTTTAGCTACCAATTAAATTCTATTGTTCCAAAAATTAAACCCTTTTAGGGTAACTAAACATGGCTATATGTGAGCTAAAAAAATTGGTCCTAACTCATTTGGATCAACCAATAAACATATTTGTTTGTTTTAGTCCAGAAGGGTTTATCTTAAAGTCAACAATTCATACTACTTAATTAATTCTACCAAAATTAGGGAGCTAACACAAGGCATTACTAAGCTAGCAAAATTGGTTTGGAATTATTTGGACTCACAGAGCATCAGAAACAAACAAGTTTAGAATTTAAACCTTCTGTAGCATTTTCAATAATACTTTTTACTTATTTAATTAAATGACATGAGACCAATTGTGTTGGTTAAACAATTTCATAAGCTTTCCAGAACAGTTGAGTTTGATTTATTTGGATTCCTAAATCTCGAGATATTGAATTTTAAAGTTGGATCCAGTACTGAATTCTCAGAGAAGTTTGAAATTCGAAAATTCCCTCCTCTGGATAATGTTCAAAATTCTGACTAGTGGGGCCTACATGGCAGCGGCGCATCGCGCGCGGGGAAATGATTTAAAACCTGACGAGCGGGGCCCACCCGTCAGTCTCTCTCTCTCTTTCATTTCTAAACGAAGCGGTACGCAACCGTTGGATTTAGATCCAACGGCCCACGTTTGCCCACGTCGACGGCAAACGTCGGCGACCTAAAACGAGCGGCGCTGCCGCGCCGGCGACGGCGAGGTGGATGAATCTCTCACCTAGAGGGCTCGGGAGGTCGCGGAGATGATGCAGATCGACGGCGGTGGTGAGGTGGAAGCTTCTGGCCGAGTTACACTTGCTGGGGTGGGCTGGTTCGTCGGCGGCGCGCTCTCGCTCTTCCACGGCCACGGCAGCAACTCCGGCGAGGTTCCACGGCCGCGTCTGGGCACTGATCAAAGGGAAAAAGGGTGCGGTGAGTGCGGTGAAGCAGAGGGAAGCAAGTGCAGGCCAAAGAGGGAAGAATGGGGCAGTGTGGCGTCGTGGCCACGACGGACCTCGACGGCGGCAGTGGCTACGGCACAGCACGCCCTCCTGGCGGTGCACGGCGAATTGAGAGGGGTCAGTGAGGGAGTGGGGTGGTGTGGTGTTCGCAGAGGGTGCGGGATGCGGCGTACGGTGGACGGAGTGCACGGCGACGTCCACGGCGACACGGCGGAGATATTTCTCCCCAATCCGACGCGGCGGTGCGAGGGACGTGGAGACAAGGCGTTCACCGGGGTCCGGACGTGTTCTAGAAGATCTCGGCCAAGCGCGGCGTGTCGGGGAGCAGCGAGCTGGGCCAATTTGGTCGACGACGGCGAGCTCGCCACGGCGACGCTGGAGGGAAATCGAGGCGAGGGGCGGCGTAACTGCTCTCCTCTGCGGCGCCGCGGCTGCAGAGGCACGGGGGCGAGGGGGTGCGCGGCCAGGGGGGCCTGGGGAGCGCGGAAACGGCGAGCACGGTCGCGGCGACACGGCGATGGTCGTCGGGGCTGGAGTCGACGACGGTTTTGCAGAAAACCCCCTGCTTCTTCTTTTCTTTATCACAACTAGGTCCTTCTCTGTTTCTTTTTAAAACCAGAAGGTTTTCTAGGATTTAATTAGGGCACTTAAACATTTTAGAAAAATTTGCAAAAATTGTGGGGCCTTCCCATAACATGTAGAAGCTCCACAAAAATTGGCATAAAATAATAAAATGTTTTGAAACATTTTCTTTTATAGTACTTTGTTTATGTTATTTTAATTTATTTCAATTTGTTTTTATTTTTGAATTTTAAAACTAGTTCAAAAATAATATTTGAGAGGGGAAAGTGGTAGGAACAAAATGGGGAGTGTTTACATTACAACTCCACTGACTTTGGTTTGAAAATAATTGAGTTTGTCACTTGAGATTTTCATGTGACAACTTGTCACTTTTATTTTTCTTGCTTTGATTTTATATTTTGTTTTCTTTCTTTCTTACTAGTGTTCACTAGAGCAAACACTCACACAAACAGCAAGAACAACATCTCAAGTAACAAAAGCAATTAACATACAATAAACAACAAAAGTTTTTGTTGGCTCTCATTTTTGGAATATAATCCTGATAATAATTTTGGGATGTTACAATCCTTCCCCCCTTAAAATAAATCTCGTCCCGAGATTTGCTAGGCTGGGTTAAGAGGTCTGGAATTCGCTTCGAAGATAATCTTCGCGTTCCCAAGTTGCTTCTTCTTCAGAGTGGTTAGTCCACTGGACTTTGTAAAACTTGATCGCACGTCTTCGGGTAACACGAACATCTTCTTCGAGAATTTTGAGGGGTCTCTCACGATAAGTCAGGTCTTGGTTCAGGTCGATGGAGAGGTGGTCGATGTTTTTGAAAACATCAGGCTGGTCAGGAACTTCAAGACACTTCCGGAGCAAGGAAATGTGGAAGACATCATGATAATCTCCTAACTCCTGGGGTAACTCCAGCTGATAGGATACTTCTCCTCGACGAGCAATGACCTTGAAGGGTCCAATATACCTTGGCGCTAACTTTCCTTTGACATGGAAACGCTGCATTCCCTTGAGGGGTGTCACTCGGAGATAAACATATCTCCGACTGAAGTGAGGTCACGGCGCTTGGTGTCAGCGTAACTCTTCTGACGGGATTGGGCAGTTTTGAGGCGTTCACGAATAAGCTGAACTTGCTCTTCAGCTTCACGGAGGGTATCTGGTCCGAACAATTTGCTCTCTCCGGTATCGGACCAATTCAGGGGTGTACGACACTTCTTGCCGTAAAGGGCTTCAAAAGGGGCCATTTGCAGACTAGACTGATAACTGTTGTTGTACGAGAACTCTGCAAACGGAAGACAATCTTCCCACTTGGAACCATAGGATAGAACACATGCGCGAAGCATGTCCTCCAATATCTGGTTCACTCGCTCAGTTGGCCATCGGTCTGGGGATGATAAGCTGTGCTAAAGGCTAACTTGGTTCCGAGGGCTTCATGAAGGGATTTCCAGAATCTTGAGGTGAATTGCGTGCCTCTATCAGATACAATCTTCTTAGGCACACCATGCAGGCTCACTATTCTGGAAATATACAGGTCTGCTAACTGAGCTCCGGTATGAGTGGTCTTGACAGGAACAAAGTGGGCAACCTTGGTCAGTCGATCAACGATGACCCAGATTGAATCATGGCCTCGGTTGGATCTTGGAAGTCCGGTAATAAAATCCATTCCAATCTCATCCCACTTCCACTCGGGAATTTTCAAAGGTTGAAGCAATCCAGCGGGTCGCTGATGTTCAGCCTTGACTCGCTGACAGATATCACACTTGGCTACGAATGAACCAATCTCTCGCTTCATTCCATGCCACCAAAATCTTTCTCGAAGGTCTTGGTACATTTTGGTTCCGCCGGGGTGGATTGAATAAGGGGTCTCATGGGCCTCCTTCAGGATTAACTCCTTAAGTTCCGTGACATTGGGCACACAGATACGGTCATTGAATTTCAGCACTCCTTCAGCATCTTCGGTAAAACCGGGTGCTTTGCCGAGGGAAATTTTCTTCCTAATTCCCTCTATGCTTTCATGACCTTTTGGGCTTCTTTGATTTGATCCATCAGGGTTGGGGTTAACTCTAGATTGGCGAGATAACCATGGCTAACAAGCTCTAGTCCAAAATCTTGGAAGTCTTTGAACAAGGCTGGCTGTTCGGCTTGGATCAGGGCATTCAGGGTGCAAGGTTTGCGACTAAGGGCATCGGCAACTACATTAGCCTTTCCGGGGTGATAATGGATTCCAATATCATAATCCTTGATTAATTCCATCCATCTCCTCTGTCGCAGGTTCAGATCTTTCTGGGTGAAAATATACTTCAAGCTTTTGTGATCTGTATAGACCTCGCAGCGATGTCCCGCAAGATAGGGACGCCACTTCTTAAGAGCAAAGACTACAGCAGCTAACTCCAAGTCATGGGTTGGGTAATTCTCTTCATGCGGTCGCAACTGCCGGGACAGATACGACACAACTTTGCCTTCTTGCATCAGAACGCAACCAAGTCCGAGGCGTGATGCATCGCAATACACGTCGAAACTCTGGGTGACGTCTGGCATGATCAGGATTGGGGCTGAGGTTAGTCTCTTCTTCAGTTCTTGGAAACTATCCTCACACTTCTGAGTCCATTCAAATTTCTTGTCCTTCTTCAACAGTTGGGTCAGAGGTTTGGCTATACTGGAAAATCCTTCAACGAACTTGCGGTAATAACCGGCAAGTCCGAGAAAGCTTCGGATTTCAAAAACATTGGTTGGGGATAACCAGTCAAGAATGGCTTGTATCTTCTCAGGGTCAACAGAAATTCCTCCGCGGATACAATATGTCCAAGAAATGCCACTTCACTGAGCCAAAACTCACACTTGCTAAGTTTGGCATACAGCTGGTGCTCTTGGAGGGTCTCCAAAACTAGACGCAGGTGTTCAGCATGCTCTTCTTCGGTCTTGGAATAAATAAGGATGTCATCAAGGAAAACTACCACGAACTTGTCGAGGTACTCCATGAAAATCTTGTTCATGAGATTCATGAAATAGGCTGGGGCATTGGTCAGACCAAAAGACATCACGGTGTATTCAAACAAACCGTAACGAGTGGTGAAGGCGGTCTTGGGAATATCTGTCTCTCGGATCTTCAACTGATGGTAACCTGTCCGAAGATCGATCTTTGAAAAGACTCGGGCTCCGTTCATTTGATCGAACAGATCCTCGATCTTGGGAAGAGGGTACTTATTTTTAATGGTCACGTCATTCAGCTTGCGATAATCCACACACAGGCGTGTGGTACCGTCTCTCTTGTCCACAAATAATGGGTGATCCCCATGGTGAAGCGCTTGGGCGGACAAGACCTTTGCTTAGCATATCAGCCAACTGCTTCTTCAACTCAACCAGTTCTTCCGGATTCATCCGATAAGGCTTTTGGGATATGGGGATGTTCCTGGGATAAGCTCAATTATGAACTCAATATCCCTATCTGGCGGCATACCAGGCAATTCTTCTGGGAAAACATCCTTGAACAGATGAACAACACGGATCTCATCTAGGGCGGGTCGAGCTATGCTCTCATGGCAGCCTGGGTGAGGTTGACTAGTTTCAGACACATACTCCACTTCTACTTCTTTGTCGGTGGTGATGGATACAGCTCTTCTGGCACAGTCAATTCGACCATGGTACTTGGCTAACCAATTCATACCGAGTATAACATCGATGCCTTGGGTTCCCAGAACAATTAAGTTAACTGGAAACTTTTCTCCTTTGATCTCAAGGGGTACATCGGAGCAAAACATCTTGGTCTCTACGGTGGATTCTGGGATTTGGATGACCATGGGTTTGGGTAAGAGGCTCTTAACTAAACCTCCCTTAGCAACAAATTCTTGGGTAACAAATGAATGGGTAGCACCAGAATCAAACAGAACAGTTGCAGGTACTGAGTTGACAAGGAACGTACCCAGCACAACATCCGGAGCATCCTGAGCTTCTTCAGCATTGATGTGGTGCAGACGACCCTTGGCAACAGCAGCATTTCCGCGAGGTGCGGCATTCTTGCCATTTCCATTTCCATTGCGGCCTTGACCATTGTTCTGTGCCGGCGCATTGGGGCGCTGGACATTCCTCTTGGGATTGGGACATTCTTTGGAGTAGTGACCCTTGTTGCCGCATTCAAAGCAGATCACATTGGGATTGCGGGTGAAGTTGTTGAAGTTTCCTCCGGGACGGTTATTGTCATTGGGGCGGTTGAAGTTGTTTGGGCGGTTAGGGTAATTGGGGCGTGGAGCTTGGGGTGGACGATAGGCAGGCCTGGTGTTCTGCTGAAAGATACGAGGTTTCTGGCTGCTCGAGCCTTCCTGAGCATTCATCCTCCTCTTGCGACCTTCATACATCGACTTGCGCTTGGTCTCCAGCTGGATGGCTTTGTCCACAAGTGACTCCAGATCACGGAAGTCATGGATAACCAAAGCACACTGAAGTTCATCATGAGTCCACTCATGAAACGCTCCATCTTCTTCTCTTCCTTGTCGGTGTCATCAGGAGCATACCGAGATAAGTCGGTAAACTCCTCAAGATAACCGACCACATCTCTACTTCCCTGCCTCAGTTTGCGGAACTCATCCTTCTTCCTCTCAATAAGTCCACTGGGAATATGCTTCTTGCGGAACTTCTCCTGGAACTCAGCCCAGTTGATGACATGACCAGCTGGCTGGAGAGTCTTGGTAGTTTCCCACCAAGCTCTTGCAGGTCCAGCGAGATAGTGGGTTGCATACAACACTTTCTCATTTTCTCCCACAGCAGCAACTTCAGATTATTGTCGATGGTGCGAAGCCAATCATCGGCTTCTAGTGGGTGAAGTCCCTTGGAGTAGGTGGGTGGGTTGGTCTTCTGAAAATCGCCTAAGGTGGATCGCTGGTTCTCATTGCCATTGCCACCATTGTTGTTGTTGTTGTTGTTGTTATAGGCGGCTGCGAGTTGTTGTAAGGCAGCGAGATGAGCTTGGCGCTCTTGCCGGGCATTTTCACGCTCCTCCATGATAAGTGCGAGAAGTTGGGTGGGGGTTGGGTCCGGTGGTGGTGGTGCTGATCCTGATCCTTCCGCATTGCTGCGACGGGGGGCATCCTGAAGCACACCGGGTATAAGAGACAAGGCAAGAAAAGTTCGACTAAGGGAAAAGACGATCTCTCAAGTGGTTGATTAATCCTAAGATTATATGAAAATAGTTCACACAATTTAAACAAGACAAACATACTTATATTTCACAAACAACACATCAAGGAGTTCACATCAACATCAAGCTTACAACATCACTTACATCTAGGATACATAACATCTGGTTTCCAAAAGAACCACTACTACTACTCGACTAGCTATAGGGGTCAACCTAATCCTGCGGTAGTGATCAAGTCACTCGCCTACTGAGGTGGAACCTCCAGCTCTAACACGTCAGCATCTGACTGGTAGGCTGGCTCCTCGGGATCCTCCTCCTCGTCCTCGAGAACTGGCTCGAGTGGCTCCTCCTCCTCGTCAACTAACTCCTCCTCATCATCCTCCTCCTCACAGTCCATCTCCTCCACGAAGTCATCATCGTCACTGAGGAAAGCGTCGTTCTCCTTGCGGAGATCCTCGCCCTCCTCCTCCATCTCGTCAGTATGGTGCTCTAGATCCTCAATCAGTCCGTCCTGCTCTGCCACCTTCGTGCGGAGCTTCACGATAGTCTTCCTCAGCTGGGCCCTCTTCCTGAGAAGAGCAACCTTCTCCACCATCAGCTTCATCTCGTTCTCGCGAAGCTCAACGAGCGACTCGCGGTCAAAGTGAGCTGAATCCTAGTGCGCAACAGATCATCCTGAGTGCACTGAAGTAAGATCTCCATGTCCATGATGTAGCTCCCAAACATCGGGTGGTAAGGTGAAGGAGTAGGGTGTCCATCACAGTTGCGCCTCCCGTAGAACCGGAAACGGGAGTCTACTAACTCCGCCTTGTGCTCCTCACAAAGTCGGGCTAGCATCCTCTGTGTAGCAGTACAGAGACCATCAACCCAGGTGGCCTCCTTGGTGGTGAAGATGAGCGTCCTGGAACTGGGAGACTTGATGTTCCTGCGAACTGACGATCTGATGAGCCAGCTCAGCCTTCCAACACCGTGAACATCAATCTGAGCTCCCTCAAACTCTGGAGCGGGGCGACCTAACAGCTTGGTCAACTCGAACAAGTCCCTCTCAAACGTCAGCTTGCTGTCCTTCTCCAGCTGAACGAACTCGGTCCAGTGGAGTGCCATCTACAGTTTTTAAGCAAAATTTTAAGTTAGTTAGGTGACAAGTATATCAAAATTTTAATATAGTAGGGCAACAAGTGAGTCAAATTTTAAACTTAATGAGAGGTGTACAAAATTTTAGGGATACTAAGGAAAATGTAATATTTAATGAGAGTAAAATTTTGCATAAGTAAGAGGATTGGAGATAAGCAATTTTCGAAAATACTTCATTCCTTTCTTTTTAGAAATTCATCTTTTGTAACATTTGACAAACGACCATGCTAACTAAGGTTTCCTAAAGTCAGGATGGCTCTGATACCAAGTCTGTGGGGACCCCGGACTAGCTGTCCGAAATACCCGATTATGCTTAACACAACGATCCCGTGATCAGTCTGTCGTTGCACATAATCCGAATTGGATACCAAAGTTTACATCCATTACAGTACCGAATAAAAGTCTTACATAAATGGTCATTTAGACCAAGTTCTTACATAGGTGCCTTCATGGGCCAAACCAAATATATCAGCGGAAGCTACGGCGTAATCGACATCATATTCTAACGATGACGACCCGACAGGCAGCTGACTTGTGGAGATCCTTAGTTGGCGTAGAAGTCGCCATACTCTGCTCGGCGTAGTGTTCCTCCTCGTAGTCTGGCTAGGACAATAGCCAGGGACGAAACCAATATGAGTACATTTGAATGTACTCGCAAACTACCCCAACATGAGTATGCACCAGTTTTATTTTAGTTGACAACTTTTCTTATTTAAAACATCTCTATATCTTTATTGAAAAAGGTAAGAAGAGTTTTATAACTATCTTTAAAGAAGTCACCATTTTCATCTGTTTTTCCAAAACTCCCCTTTTTCCGACCATAGCCCGTCATGGTCCACTTTCATCCAACCACCTCATACCGATCCGTTGGTATAGGTGTAGGAAACAATCTCCACTTCATTTTTCTTTTAAAACTCAAAGCCTTTTTAAAACTTGCACAAGGTCTTAGGACAGTCTCCCAATTGTCCATATCCGAGGACTCGGCTATTCGAATAGTTTTAAACACTCTGCAGAGGTAGCACGCTTTTAACCCACATCCATCCGGCAACTCATCGTGTCTGCCACGTCTCGCCATACCAGGTGTATGCGAAGTAAGCCGCCGGCCATAGCCTCTTATTTGCTCATGCTAGTATAGGATCCTTCCCATATGACACTTTCCATCGACACCCAGTCCGGTTTCCCGTCAGAAACCCTAAGTGTGAGGACTCATAGTTTTGTCCGGCGGTTTATGGTGGAACCTTCTATCCTCCCCACCAACTTGTGTGAGGACCCGGGTCAGGGGGTAGATCCTCGGACCATCCCCTCATGCATAACGGAGTCATCTCCGTCGATGAGGTATCCCATACTAATAAGAGCAAACTACATGACTACGCCTTTTCCCATATGTGGTAAATGTGGTCGCACAGGGTAGGATTGGTTTCCATAGTACTAGGACACTGTGCATTTTTCATAAACATCACCATTTTTCCACTTTCCATCCAACACCGACATCTCGGCATTCATAAACTCACAAGAATTTCAAAGGAGTTTTGAATAAACAACATTGTTTTCCCATCCTAAAGTTTTATATAAACTACTACATAGGGTGGCAAAATAATATCCATATATTTTTGAAATGGGTTTTATAAATCTTGCTTTGAGAGTAAACATGTTATGAAAGTAGATGCATATGTTGGTAGTGCAAGCTCAGAGAATAGCTTGCCTTGCTTGGCAAAGTGATCTTGCTCTTGTTCTTCAAATTCAGCAAACTCTCCTTCCTCGATATATCCGACAACGTTCTCGTCTAATTAATAAACAAACAATGCAAACAATCACTAAGCTATACAAGCAATCATCTCAACATCACAATTAGCTACTGCACACATCAAACCACACAATTTGGTTTTCAAAAAATTGAATTAAACATTATTTAATTAAGTCCAAATTATGGCAGAAACTAGTTATTCATGTTTAATTCCACAACTTGAGTTCTGTTGGTCACAAAAATACAAACTAAAATTCTATGGAAAGCTACTGATGTGTAGAATACAACCCAATTTGAATTGGATCATTTGGAGTTACCAAACTCCCTACACATTGGATTGAATCCAGTAGCTTAATAATCAAGTTTTAGCTACCAATTAAATTCTATTGTTCCAAAAATTAAACCCTTTTAGGGGTAACTAAACATGGCTATATGTGAGCTAACAAAATTGGTCCTAACTCATTTGGATCAACCAATAAACATATTTGTTTGTTTTAGTCCAGAAGGGTTTATCTTAAAGTCAACAATTATACTATTAATTAATTCTACCAAAATTAGGGGAGCTAACACAAGGCAGTACTAAGCTAGCAAAATTGGTTTGGAATTATTTGGACTAACAGAGCATCAGAAACAAACAAGTTTAGAATTTAAACCTTCTGTAGCATTTTCAATAATACTTTTTACTTATTTAATTAAATGACATGAGACCAATTGTGTTGGTTAAACAATTTCATAAGCTTTCCAGAACAGTTGAGTTTGATTTATTTGGATTCCTAAATCTCGAGATATTGAATTTCAAAGTTGGATCCAGTACTGAATTCTCAGAGAAGTTTGAAATTCGAAAATTCCCTCCTCTGGATAATGTTCAAAATTCTGACTAGTGGGGCCTACATGGCAGCGGCGCATCGCGCGCGGGGAAATGATTTAAAACCTGACGAGCGGGGCCCACCCGTCAGTCTCTCTCTCTTTCATTTCTAAACGAAGCGGTACGCAACCGTTGGATTTAGATCCAACGGCCCACGTTTGCCCACGTCGACGGCAAACGTCGGCGACCTAAAACGAGCGGCGCTGCCGCGCCGGCGACGGCGAGGTGGATGAATCTCTCACCTAGAGGGCTCGGGAGGTCGCGGAGATGATGCAGATCGACGGCGGTGGTGAGGTGGAAGCTTCTGGCCGAGTTACACTTGCTGGGGTGGGCTGGTTCGTCGGCGGCGCGCTCTCGCTCTTCCACGGCCACGGGCAGCAACTCCGGCGAGGTTCCACGGCCGCGTCTGGGCACTGATCAAAGGGAAAAAGGGTGCGGTGAGTGCGGTGAAGCAGAGGGAAGCAAGTGCAGGCCAAAGAGGGAAGAATGGGGCAGTGTGGCGTCGTGGCCACGACGGACCTCGACGGCGGCAGTGGCTACGGCACAGCACGCCCTCCTGGCGGTGCACGGCGAATTGAGAGGGGTCAGTGAGGGAGTGGGTGGTGTGGTGTTCGCAGAGGGTGCGGGGGTGGTTTTATAGCGCGGGATGCGGCGTACGGTGGACGGAGTGCACGGCGACGTCCACGGCGACACGGCGGAGATATTTCTCCCCAATCCGACGCGGCGGTGCGAGGGACGTGGAGACAAGGCGTTCACCGGGGTCCGGACGTGTTCTAGAAGATCTCGGCCAAGCGCGGCGTGTCGGGGAGCAGCGAGCTGGGCCAATTTGGTCGACGACGGCGAGCTCGCCACGGCGACGCTGGAGGGAAATCGAGGCGAGGGGCGGCGTAACTGCTCTCCTCTGCGGCGCCGCGGCTGCAGAGGCACGGGGGCGAGGGGGTGCGCGGGGGGGGGCCTGGGGAGCGCGGAAACGGCGAGCACGGTCGCGGCGACACGGCGATGGTCGTCGGGGCTGGAGTCGACGACGGTTTTGCAGAAAACCCCCTGCTTCTTCTTTTCTGTTATCACAACTAGGTCCTTTTCTGTTTCTTTTTATTTTTCAATTCTAGCATTTCTGGAATTTAATTGGGGTACTTAAACTTTTAGAAAAATTTGCAAAAATTGTGGGGCCTCCCATAACATGTAGAAGCTCCACAAAAATTGGCTTTGCAAAATAAAATGTTTTGCATCATTTTCTTTCATAGTACTTTGTTTATGTTATTTTAATTTATTTCAATTTGTTTTTATTTTAGAATTTTAAAACTAGTTCAAAAATAATATTTGAGAGGGGAAAGTGGTAGGAACAAATGGGAGTGTTTACTTTACATCTCCACTGACTTTGGTTTGAAAAACAATTGAGTTTGTCACTTTGAGATTTTTAAGTGACAACTTGTCACTTTTATTTTCTTGCTTTGATTTTGTATTTTGTTTTCTTTATTTCTTACTAGTGTTCACTAGAGAAACACTCACACAAACAGCAAGAACAACAACTCAAGTAACAAGAAGCACTTAACACAAGCAACAATTGACAAACAACACATAATGATCAACAAAAGTTTTTTTGTTGGCTCTCACTTTTGGAATAATAATATTGATAATATTTTTGGGATGTTACAGATTATTTATGCTAGATAGTGGGTTCACTCTCCATTTAATCTAGGACAGTGACAGAAAGTTCTAAGGTTGTGGATGTGCTGTTGCCACCAGGGGTAAAACAGCGATGCTTTGTCTAAGGATAATTGCGTTGCTTACATTATGCACTTTACTTAATGCAATAGTCTGTTGCTTGTAACTCAATACTGAAAGGGGTACGGATGTTAACCTGAAGGTGGACTATTTAGGCACAGATGCATGCTGGATAGCGGTATGTGTACTTTGTCGTAATGCCCAAATTAATCTCATAGTAGACACCATAACTTGTACATGCATTATTAGGCACTTCTCAATATTGTTAATTGCCCAGCTGTAATTTGTTTACCCAGCATGTTAGTTATCTTTATGGAGAGACACCACTAGTGAACTGTAGACCCTGGTCCATTCTTTTACATCTGATAATACAACCTACAGCAATCATTGTTCTCTTTCATTATCTGCAAACAAACATCATTTTCCACACTATACGCCTAATCCTTTTTTTTCAGCAAGCCGGTGAGATTTACAACCTTACTGTTAAGTTGGGGCAAAGTAATTTGATTGTGTTGTGCAGGTTCCACGTTGGCACTGGAATCCCTGGTGTTGCGCCGCGCTACACTCCTTCACCAACAACCTTCAGAAGTGTCTTGATCTCCTACTGGTCCGATTAAACCTTGGTTTCGTACTGAGGGAAAACTTGCTGCTACACTCATCATACCTTCCTCTTGGGGTCTCCCAACAAACGTGTGCATGTATCATATTTCAATTCAAGTGAGGCGCTAGAATCAACACATTTACTATGTAGTGACCTCTTCTTCAACCTCATGATGAAGTTAGGGTCTCGGGATTTAAAAGCGGACTGATACCCATAGAGATTTTCACACAAGGTTTATGTTGTGGAAATAGATCTGAGTGGAATTCAGCACAAAACAAGTTTGAGTTACTACCTTGAAGATCAAACCCACTCTTAATAGTACTAGACATCTGGGCGCGGCGAAAAGCCGCACCTGCTGTAATTTGAAATGTGAAATGCGTCGGAATTTGTTATCTAGGGTAATTCGAAATACTTAGTAAATTTGAATGTTCGATTATGTTTGTAGGTTGGCATAAATAAATTAGCTCCGTAATGAAAAGGTATGTGATGACCCACAAGTATAGGGGGTGTATCGTAGTACTTTCGATAAATAAGAGTGTCGAACCCAACGAGGAGCAGAAGGTGTTGACAAGCAGTTTTGATATGGAATTCACTGTAAATACTAGCAGACAAGTTTTTAGGGGTTTTTGATATAGCAGATAAATAAAGTGCAAGTAAATAAAGTGCAGTAATATAATTACAACGAGTGGCCCAATCCTTTCTATAGCAAAGGACAAGCCGTAGGTTTACTTATGATACCAGACGTTCTTGAGGACACACGGGAATTACGTCAAGTGCTTTCGCTTCATATAGTTGATTAATTTTCATTGTTTTGATAAGTGTTGTGTGGGTGAACCTATGCTAATGCACCGCCCCTCCTAGGACTAATACATACTTGTGATTAAACCCCTTGCCAGCATCCGCAAATACAAGAAAGTAATTAAGATAAATCTAACCACAGCCTTAAACTCTGAGATCCTGCTATCCCTCATGCATCGATATACCAACGGGGTTTAGGTTTCTGTCACTCCGGCAACCCCACAATCGGCAACCGAATACACAATGCATTCCCCTAGCCCATAAAGGTGAAGTGTCATGTAGTCGACGTTCACATGACACCACTAGAAGAATAACACCACAACTTAAATATCAAACCATTAAATATTACTCAACATAATTCACTACTAACATCAAGACTTCTCCCATGTCCTCAAGAACTAAACGAACTACTCACAAGACATCTTATGGAACATGATCAGAGGTGATATAATGATGAATAACAATCTGGACATAAACCTTAATTCAACGGTTTCACTCAATAGCATCAACCACAAGGAGTAATTAACACCGGGAAAGCTTCCCCTATAAACTAGACAAGATTCAACCCTAGGTGTTACAGCGGAACGGAGTGGAGCAGAGACGATGGTGCTGATGGTGGAGATGATGATGATGATCCAATGAAGTCCAGCTCGATGACGGCGACCATGGCGATGATTTCCCCCCTCCGGGAAGGAATTTCCCCAGCAGATTTCTCCCTGCCGGAGAGCTTTCTCTCTCTGGTGTTTTCCGCCTCGTGGAGGCGGCGGAATATTTCCTCGACGTCCCCCTAGGCTTAGGGTTTCCTGGGGATGATGTACACGAAAGGGGGCTGGCAGAGGTGGGCCAGGGCCTCCTCACCACGTGGCGGCGCGCCAGCAAGGTGGGCCGCGCCACCACATGGTGAGGGCCCATGGTGGCCCATCTTGGCCCTCCTTTTTGGCTGCCTCCGGCATCTGACAAAATAGGAACTTCTGGATATTTTCCTTGAATTATTGATCTTCAGAAATATGGTGTCTTGACGGTCCTTTTTCCAGCAGAAATCTGACTCCGGTGTTTAATTCTCCAATAATCATCAAACATGCAAAATAGGTAAAATAACATAAGTATCATCTCTAAATGTGAAATATATCAATGAATAACAGTAAATTATGATATAAAATAGTGATGCAAAATGGACGTATCAACTCCCCCCAAGCTTAGACCTCGCTTGTCCCCAAGCGAAAGCTAAACTCAGTAAACAAGACCACAAGTTTATGGAGTGAAGTGTCGATAAACAAAATACGGACAAGAAGCATCACATTTATTAATGCACAAGTCATTCTAGACAGCAACTTCCCTTCATATAACTTAAAATGAAACAAGTAAAGGAGTCACAATAAGGTGCATAGAGGAAATCATAATTGGTGATGGCAAACTTTGTTCTTGGTCAGAGAACAATTAACAGATTGTACTTATCTTTCGAGCAGAGTCTTTATACTAGAGCTTATATTGCAGAACTTTCATAACAATCTTCTTTACAGTCATTGATAACTTTCAAAGTTATATTCATTCAGATAAAAGCTTTGTGCTACACAAGAAAACATAAAAGACATAATTGAAAATATCAACATATAGATGGTTGAATCACAACAACTCAAATGCTTGCTCGAGATAGAAGGGAATAGGTTTACTGACTCAACATGAAAGTAAAAGATAGGCCCTTCGCAGAGGGAATCAGGGATGAAATCATGTGCTAGAGCTTTTAAGTTTTGAAATCATATAAGAGTATAAAATAAGTTTAAAGCTATGTATGTCGTTGTCAACGAATGGCAGTGGGCACTCTATCCCCCTTGTCAACCAGACTTTCAAGAGCGGCTCCCATGAAGGACGTTATTTCTACCCAAGGGTAGATCATCCCTCTTCTCTTTTGTTTA
This sequence comes from Poa pratensis, assembly GCA_947311845.1. Lineage (NCBI taxonomy): Eukaryota > Viridiplantae > Streptophyta > Magnoliopsida > Poales > Poaceae > Poa > Poa pratensis. The sequence continues at coordinate 81,734,220 of CAMZMU010000052.1, read as the reverse complement.
CACATGCATATTTATAAATTGGTATGACACTCCTCCCAACCTTTGCTACACAAGCCATAGCTAACCGAATCCTCGGTGCCTTCCAACAATCACATACCATGGAGGAGTGCCTATTTGATAATGTTTAACACTTTGAAGTTTGCTTTTGATAAATCATTGGCAAAACATGTGAAGAGAATTAACAGTTATAGTTGTAATTAATTGGGACTGGACACCCCATTTGCCAGCTCTTTTTGCATTGGATAAGCAGATGTATATGCCACTAGTCCAAGGGTGAAAGTCTGTCTGACAAGTTAAATAGAGAACACCCACATACTTTCTCATGAGCTAATAAACAGTGACACAAATGAGAGATAATAGTTTTTGAATAATTAAAGGTAGCACATGAAGTATTTACTTGGAGTGGCAGGAAATACCACATAATAGGTAGTTATGGTGGACACAAATGGCAATGATTTGGCTCAAGGTTTGGATGTATGAGAAGCATTCCCTCTCAATACAGGTTTTTTCGGCTAGCAAGGTTGTGTAGCAAGCATAAGAGTTGAGGGATACAAACAAATATACATGTAGTAAGAACAATCATGCAATCTTCCTTGGAAGCACAAATGATTTTAACTTGAGAATACTAAGCTTATGAGCCAACAAGAAAGAAAGATCATGGAATAATTCATCTACATGCACTTCCCTCTCTCTACTTAAGCCTCAAAGTATTGTAACTACTGACCAATGCTAAGTTTGCCAAAACCAAAAAGATTTACTTGATGCTCCCAAAGTGGTACCAATACTAATGACAAGATTATCATCATGAAAGAAAATGCAAGCTAAAATAAAGTATGCAGAAAGTAAATGATAAAACTTCTCATTAATAATCCATAACGGCAACTCACACCAAGGGATACATAGATAACCAACTAAAAGAGAGATACTTCCACACTGCAAACCATCCTATAAGATAACTTCCCTACTCACGATATGACTCTATTGAAAGGTAAAAGGTAAAGATAATGGTGTGATACCGCGGCACTCCCCCAAGCTTGGAACAAGCCAAGGGGATGCCAATACCAATGATGAATTACTCCTTCGGCGGTGGTGGTGTGTCCTCATCATCAAACTTCCAAGGCAGAGGCTCTCCGTCAACAAATGATGACTTGGTCTCTGGTATCATGAAACTGGCAGCAGAGCTTATGCGTTTAAACCTGGTTTCATACTCACAGTTCTGATTCTGAACATCGTAGAGTTGCGCTTGTAGTTTGTTGGTGGTTTCATGGAGTGAGAAAATGTCCTCCCAGAGCTTTGCGGTCTCCTTCTTGTGCTCGGCCTCAAGTCCTGACACCATCCTGTTAAAGATGTCCAATTCACGTTCCGCCATCTTCTTGTATGTAAAGACCTCTTGCTCCAGCTTCTCCATCCTGTCTTCCAGGCTTCCTTCCCCCTTAGGACCTTAAACGTCTTCCACTTGCAACTCCCCATCCTTGAGCAGCGACTCCTTCGGATGCATCTTCAATTCGTTCATGTACGGGTTGACGACATTCGCGAAGAAGCTGTCCTTGGAGGGCTCAGACGAAGACATGGCGGCTCTAGATCCACGGATGAAATCTGTGCGGTGACCTAGCACACCACTTCGTGTTGTAGTGTACAAGTCATTGATATAAGACTCACGGAAGGACCTATCCGTAAATATTACATCCCTCAGAGTAGTACAACAGAAACATAGCTGGTCCAAGGTAACACTATAGGATTACAACACTATTCAATACAAAATCTCAAGAAGCTCCTTTACATGGAAGCAGTCTCTTGCAAATGAAACACGAGAAGATCCAAATCGTAGCACTAAGCTGGATATCAGCTCTATGTCTAATTCCTATTCCACTACTGCTGTTGTCATAGCCCTACTCTAATCCATCTGGAATATCTTTATCCAGGTTGTACTCCTTCCAAAATGATGTTGCATCCTCCATCTACAGTGTTGTCGTCAAATACACCTGGGCAAGGTAGTCGTTATCCTTCTGTTGGTGAAGTACAGTTGACTCCTTCAAGCTCCACCTGGTAGGTTTGGACTCCTTGTTGAAGACCTCCTCGTCGTCGTCATGGATATCTATCATCTCCTTGGATATGGTTCCAAAAGTCTAAGCAGGGGGTCAACGGGGAAAGGTGAGCAACATGAGCGTTACTCAGCAAGTTCAAATAATATAGGAAAAAGTTTTTGTTTTGAATGCACTAGCTACTGCCAGGACCAACGATCGTAGGCATAATGCAAGTTTTGGAAAACTTTCTTAAAAGGTCAAGTTTTATTTCAGAAAACTATGCTCACAGTCTCCACGGGTCTTTATTCATCACTTGGGATGTCTTTCCCGCAGCGTTCTGTAGTTCCCTCTTGGAACAAGGATGTGACAGTCACAATTTCTTGTTGTTGACTCTACAGAGCTGCGTAACTTTACCCATGAGAGAAACCCAACCTTGTTGCCTTTCCGGGTTGCAATCCCCGTCCATACTTCCATGGTATGGGGTCAGGTATGAGTCCAAAGCCAATCACTTCCCCATTCCGCACAACACATATCCACCCCTTATGACCCAGCCGTACAAAGACCGCTCGTCACCACTCCCGAGCTCCTATTCCAAATCACCCCGCGGGTGGGGAAGGTATGCGCTCCCACGCTGTTGTCCGCCGCAACGGAACCAACCAGGTAATAGTCTGTCGAGGATATTGAACGAGAGAAGATAGCAGTTGACTTTACCGTCCATAGCAGATCTCATGGTAAACGCTTCAATATGGCGCAAGGATCACTGTGACATTGGTAATTAATCCTAGGTATATACTTTCCCGTACAATGGAACCTCCACCACAACATCAAACAGTGGTTCCATTGCCAGCCAAACAATATATAGCAATTCACATCATTCGGAAATAGTTTTATTTTTCAATGCAATGATAATAATACGTTTTCGAAAATAGTTTTTATAAAATAGTTCAATAAGGATATGCAAGAATGAACTTGCCTGTGGTAGAAATGGCCGTTCAACTCTTCGGGGTTCTAGGGTTTGCGTTAAAATCCCGAATCTGAAAATAGCAAAGTAATCCTGATAAGGACTACTGAAAACTCTAGCAGCATGCTATTATGCATAATCATGAAATGCAACGTCACCCCGAAATTCCCAGTTATGGATTTTAATACCGTTCGAGTGTTTGTGAGTTTTAAATGATTTAAAGAGTTTCACAACAAATTTTCATGAGGAATAATTTTAAAGTGATTAAATTAAAATAGTTCAATATAATTGAACTTCAATACTTTATTTTCCCATATTATTTTCATTTAAGAAAATATTTTTTAAATAGTTTCAAATCATTTCCACTTAAGGATCTTTGAAATTTTTCATCCATGAAATAGTTTTCAAAATTCAAATAAAATTTATATAAAACTCATCATATTTGTAGAGTGTGTTGCATATTTTTATTTGATTTTTGTGATCTCTATACTGGTGTTAAAATTCATTTGAGTTTGAATTATTTGGATTTGGTAAATTACCAAAATGCCCTTGCGTTTATTGGGTTGGACCCAAGCATTTGGCTGAGCCCAACCCGATACTGGGTCGAACCCGACCCGGTTCTCTCTCTCACGTGCTCTCTCTTCCTCTCGTTCCCCTACTAGCGATGTGTCGCCGCCGTCGCCTTGCCCTGCTCCGGCCGTCGCCAGCCGTCTCCTGTCGCCGCCGGCCGTCTCCTGCCGCCGCCGCGCCGTGGAATAGCTCCGCCACCTCTCAATCCACCAACTCCCACCACCTCGTCGCTGAATCGCCACCACACACGCCCAATCGAGCCCGCCGCGGAACCCTAGCCACCATGATCCCGTGCTTGCGAACGCCCTCTCGGTGTGTTGCTCCTGCCGACCCCGACCTCCACGCCTCTATTCCGGCGGGACGGCAGTAGGGAAGATGCAACCCCGGCCTTCTCCTTCGTATGGGTCTTCTGATTGAAGGTGGTGGTGCGGTGGTGCTGTCCGTGCTCTTGTCGCCGACGGAACGGCGGTGTTGCCGTCACCGCAACCACGGCGACAACTACTACGGCTACAACCACTCCGATGCCGGTGGGATGGTGTTCTCGCGCCACTCCGGCATCGACTTACTCGCCTTGTTCCTCAACTACGCCTACTTCAAGCTCTGCCTCGGCTACTACTCAACAAGGTGAGCTTCTCCTGTGTGACCGGCTACTGAGCCGATGAATTGGCTTTGGTATGATGTTTAGGGCTGGCTAGTACTCTGGTCGATTTAGTGATGCTATGTGTGTGAAGTAATGAACTCATCTAGCTCGTTGTGCCGTGTGATGCTCCAGTTCATCCTGGTGATGAACTTGTCTATGCAATTGTGTTGTGCACTTGTGCTACGTGTATGTGACCACTACAACAGCTGCTAACTACTGAAGTAATGCTTAATTAGTCAGTGGAACTCCTGTTTAATAAACTCAGAGAAATACTATGATGAATCTGTAGCTTGTTTACTTTACATGTATGCATCATTTGATATTGTTATAGATGTTGTGCATCATTTTTAAGTGACTTGTGATTCCTAGATGTGAGCTGGTTGCTATCCAGCAACATAAACACGAATAATTGCTGTTTTTAGGTGTTATATATGCTTTTCTTGCTTAATCTCGAACTGTGGATAGCTAGGAAATTATAAAATGCATTGTGTTTGCTTATTTGGAAGATTTAATTGTTTCTGGACAGCACCAAGTAGCTGTCCAGCAGCATACGATATACTTCTCAATTTCTTAGTGTTTTAGTTGTATTTAGGTGAAGGGGAGCCTTGGCGCAGCGGTAACAGCTGCTGCCTTGTGACCATGAGGTCACGGGTTCAAGTCCTGGAAACAGCCTCTTGCAGAAATGCAGGGAAAGGCTGCGTACTAAAGACCCAAAGTGGTCGGACCCTTCCCCGGACCCTGCGCAAGCGGGAGCTACTGCACCGGGGCTGCCCTGCCCTTTAGTTGTATTTAGGTGAACTGAAGATGTGTTCCTGGACATGTTTAGCTAGGTAACCAATAAGAACAGATACATTTTTATTACTTGTATTTGTTTTTCTTGGATGTTTTAGTTCCTGGCTGCTGCTAGTAAGCAACAGATCATGTGCATACATGATCTTGCCATGTAGTTTGCCTCTGTAATTAATTTCTTGCATGATTGCTTCATCAGATCATGCTTTGCATTAGTGGTAGCTTGAATATATTTTCATATACTGCTCATACTTGGATTTACTTGCTGGAATATTAATTTGCTTGCCAAATCATATACATACATGATCTGGTTGTGTTTGTGGGTAAAAGTGTGGATATCCAGCCTTTCTATGGCTAGATAGATGGATATAAACTGATAAGAACAGATCTACTGCCTTCTCCCCTCTCTTTCCCTCTCTCAACTAAAGATATGAATAGATGCTGCACACGATTTGGTTCCTAGAGATCAACCTGCTGCTTGAAGAGAAGCTTGGTCTTCTGGACCTTCTTCTTGTGGCTGGCCTGCTCCTCCTCTTGTGAATCTCCTGCTCCTCCTCTTGTGGATCTACTCCTCCTGCGGATAGCCTGCTCCTCCTCTTGTGGATAGGCTGCTCCTCCTCTTGTGGACAGCCTGCTCCTCCTCACTGCTTGACCTATTCCTAGTTGATCTAAAGATTGGGCAAAATCTGGTTGTGTTCTTGAGCTGTTCTTGAGTTGTGATAGGTCTGGAAATATGTTTTGGTGCTAGATTGGCTGTTGGTGCGATTTGCTTGATGCAAGAAAATATGGTGCGGCTAGCTGATTGCTGAAAATGGATTTGTGAGCAAATTCCTTTATTTGTGTAGATACCATGTTCTTTTTATAGGGCATTGCTATCCCTCACAAGTTGACACCTCAAGTGGTGACTCTTGCTTTGAATGGATGAATAAGCTACTTGTTGTCAAGCTCTCATGCTTGAGCATTACTTGGGGTTCAAGCTAAGTTAGATATTTTGTTTGTAGATAACTCTCCTATGTGGCATGCTCATCCATTCAAGCTTTTCATTACTTTGGGTTCAAGTAACCTTAGATATTTTGCTTGAGGATAGAGATGAATGGTCTTTGATCTTATCTTCTTGTAGGATTTATTTTGAACAAGACAAGTGGTAATTGTCACTAGATGGACTTGTGGGCTGATTCTCCTATGTGGGCTTATGATAAATTGGTGGCTTTCCAAATTATGGGTGGTGATCATGTGGGCTTTACAATTTCAGATTTGTGGCCTTTATTATTTGGCTTATTTCCTTCTTTGCTAATTAATATTATTGGAGAACAATTCAATTTCCATGTGAACTTTGTTCTTTTTGGTTCTTGATACCAATTGCGAACAATTTAATTGTGGGCCTTTCTTTAGTAGGAATTTGACTAGATTAGAGGGAAAGCAAAGATGTTGCCTTGATGACTAAAGATAGATGGATCAATACTAATAGCCTTTGCCCCATGATGCCTTTGTTGCATGCTCTTATGGATCATTGTTGCCTTCTTGTACTTGTTGCCAATTGCCTCTAAATGATCCAAAAATGATCCATGATCCATTGTTGCCCTAGATAATAATCCCTCTAGTCATCATTTGGGTATTAGGACAAGTTCCTAATATCCAGAAGTCGAATTCCAACACAAAGTTGCCTCACCCTTGTGGTGAAGGCATACATTTTAATTAAGAAACATTTCTTTTGTCGTTGTTTTGTTTTAGATGATTTTCAATGGCTTCATGTATGTAATAAGAATTTGTCAGCAAGGGGGGCCAGCCTTGCTTCCATCTTCTTTTACATAGCACAAAACGTTTGAATTTCACAATTTCCAGAGAAGTCAATAAGAACAGATGCTTGCTTAAATTCCTTTCTTTCTGTTCTTCTTCTTTTGTTGATGTGCAGGAATCAAGAATAAGATTTGGGAGATAAGAAGATCATGATAAGTTGAGAAGGTCCAAATGGTGTGAAGATCTAGTTTAAGATTTTGTTTAGGAATTTGCTTTTATTCTTTTGTACTCTTCCTTTCTTTTTGGATGAGATATGTACATATTCTATAAATGTTGTAGCACGATTTATTATTTCAACTTCAACATGTGTCGGGGGGCTGCCCCCGGGTAGGGCAAAGATGATGTGTTATGAGCAGTTAAGGTCTAACCGGATCAAGGAAAGAAGAGCCGGCTAAGTTATCCGGGTCGGATCTCAAGGCGATTCGGTCAGTCCTACTTCAAGCCAGTGAAAGAAAAGACCAAAGGGGATCCGGTGAGGTTTAACCGGATCCAGGAAAGAAGAGCCGGCTAAGTTATCCGGGTCGGTCAGGAAGGACCCGGGTAGGGCAACTCGGATGATGCACAGAGGCCAAGTAATGTCAGTAAAAGTCACGGGCACTGTAAGGTTACTGACTGGGCTCAGAAGACAGCAAGGTGCTGCCACAGGTTTTCCGGGTCACAAGCCCCTAGGCGCTGACTCGGCCTATTCGGGAAAGGGCAGTGGCTGGGCTACTGTGGTCTACATTGCCTTAAGCTCAAAGAGGAAAGATAAGCCTGTGGTGAACAGAGGGTGAGCTGGGCTGAGTGACAGTGGCCAGTGTTTGTCCTGTTCTCCTTGTCCATGCCATTGTCCTCTGCGGCCAGGGGCAAAAGGGTAATTCGGTTACTGTATATAGGCAACACCACCTCCTTCTGTGGGGAGGATCGACCATGGTGAGCATCATTTCCCCCCCAAGCTTCATCTTCTACCTAGAGCCCGTTCCTTTGTTCATCATACAGCTCAAGGAGCGCTCTGTACTTGTAAACACTTGAGATATAAGAGAGTAGGCTAGAGCTGCAGTAGGGGTGTTACCTCCACAAGAGGGCCCGAAGCAGGGTACATCGTGGTGTTCTTCGCTGTTCTTGGTTTGCTTTGTTCTTGTTGATTCCTGCGAGGTTCTTGTTTGATCTTCATGCGTGCTTCGTAGGCGCGCAAACCCTCCCCGGTTCCCCAACGCCCAAGCGAGCCCACACTTAAGCCATACCCATGGCATCTGCCGTGACACCACCACGACAGTTGGCGCCCACCGTGGGGCGAGCATTGGCGTTGGCTGGGGTTTCCATCCGGACGGGCTCCGTCACTGGTGCCGGCGAGCGGGTCCTCTCCGGGCTCGTGTGCAAGCTCGGCGAGTTCAACTTCATCAGCGACAACGCGGGGTGCTTCTCCAACAAGCCCATCCCCGCGGATGGCTTCCTCATGACGCTGGGCAGCTTCGTCACCTACGTCGCCACCGAGCCAGTTCGCGAGTACCCGGCGCAGGTGCTCGTGGCTGCGGATCCTCCCTCTTTCCGCGCAGCTCGCGGAGGGCGTAGCGCTCGCCCTGGGAGCAGCGTGGAGGTCATGGTGGCTGCCGCAAACGCTGCTGCAGGCAAAGGAGGTGCCAGCACGAGCGTGCCAGAGGAACTGGCCACGCCAGTCGATCCGGCTGACAAGCCGACTCGGACAGCTAAGTTCCCTAAGGAGAAACCCGATCCGGTTGGTCCCCTTGGCATGTCAAGCAGGGGTGCTTCCTTAGAGGGTATCTTGGAAAAGCTAGCTCGGCCAGTGGCTCCTGGAGCAAATGTTGATCTTACTGTAGCTCAGCTAGAGGCAGAGCGCCTGAGGTTGCAAAAAGAGGCTCGGTTAGTGATAGAGTCTAGGCAAGAGTTTGATAGAGACCTGAGAGAATACAATGCTGCCAATGGTATCACAGATGGCTTTACTCCTGTAGTGCACCGCTCGCGCAAGAAAGCCGAGCTACGTAACAGAGGCAAGGACCTCAACGACGAGTTGGCTAGAGCTGCAGGTTCGAGCTCAAGTAAAGCCACTAGTCATAGGTCCGGAACAGGCAAGCCGATTTATAGCTCCCCGGCTAAGAATCTTAGGGCTGCAGCAGCAGCGCGAGCTGAATTAAGTAACCTGACCGGGGATGCTTGGCGCAAGCAGGCGGAGAGAGTGAATGAGCTAGTGGATGTGTGCAACAGGCAGAATGAGGCCTACAGGAAAGCTAATCCGGATGCTGGTGGTTCCCGGGTAGTTGTCTCGGTTAGGGCTGCTAGCCAGAAGTCTAAGGGGCAAGCGTCCTCTCCGCATGTTGGGATTGACCGAGCCCAAAGTGTGAACTCGGGTAAGAGCAAGCAGCTGCAAACTTATGATGCGGTATACGCAAGCAAGCAACTTGCAGCCCAAGGAAAAGGCGGACAAGGCAGAAACAGTGGTGGTCAAGGCAATCCGGGTACTGGAAGGGAGAATTCGGCTGGCCGAGGTCAACCGCCTCGCCACCCCGGACAGCAAATGATGGCACAGGTGCAGCAGCAGAGTGGTGGCCAGGTGGGCTACCGTTATGACGATGGCAATTCGGCTATGGCGCGAGCCGGATACCAGACGTATGACAATGCACTGGCGTCGAGACTGGGGCCTCGGATGTTGGATCGGATGATCAGCGTCTCAAATTGGACAGAATCTACCAGTCCGAGAAGCTGGAAGAGCAGGGCCCACCGGGTCCACCATGCTTTGGATCTCGGATAATGAATGAGCCAAGTGTGCCTTTGTTTCAGCTCGGCCGCAACACGAAGCCGTATAATGGGAGCACCAAGCCACAGGATTGGCTGACGGACTATGTATCATCAGTGCACATTGCGGGGGGCAATCGCCGATGGGCGGTCCGGTATCTCCCGCATATGTTAGAAGGTCCAGCCCGGATCTGGTTGAATAACTTGCCGCCGGGTAGTATCAATTGTTGGATGGATTTGGAACAGGCGTTTAACAGCAACTTCTCCAGCACCTACAAGAGGCCAAACCGACCTCAGCTCCTGGCTGCGTGCAAGCAGGAAGAGAGGGAGACAGACCGAGAGTATTTGACTCGGTGGAGCAACATGCGCAATTCTTGCGAAGGTGTAGTGGAGGAGCAGGCCATTTCATGGTTTGCACAGGGATGCAGGCATGGTACACCACTTTGGCAGAAACTCCAAAGAGATATGCCGAAAACCCTGGCAGATATGATCCGGATAGCAGACACGTATGCGCTGGGTGATCCAACACAGCCCGCATTGGATGCAGTGGGAGCAAACAGGAGGCAACCAGTTAATAACCGAGTTGGACCATTAAGGCCTAGTGACCGACATGAATTCGGTTACAAGAGAAGAGATCCGGATTACAGATACGGTTCTGATCAAGTTGCTGCGGTAAACATGGATCAACCCGGTGGAGGAGATGGCTGTGAATACGGAAAGTAGATGGCCGTTCGGCTGTAATCTTCTTGAAAGAAATCATTTTGAGATACGGATACCCTCATAGCATCATCTCGGATAACGGCACAAACTTTGCTGTCGGAGAGTTTGCCCGATTCTGCATGAATAAGGGGATCCGGTTAGACATAGCCTCAGTGGCACATCCAGAGTCCAATGGGCAAGTGGAAAGATCAAATGCTCTAGTGTTAGCCGGCATCAAGGCTCGTCTCATTGAACCATTGTTGAAAACTCCAGGGTGCTGGATAGATGAAATCCCATCAGTTCTATGGGGTCTAAGGACTACACCGAATCGGTCAACAGGCTATACGCCATTCTTTCTGGTGTATGGGGCAGAAGCTGTCCTACCCACTGACATAGAATATGATGCACCAAGGGTGGCAATGTACACTGAAACCGAGGCAAAGGAGGCCCGGGAAGATGCAGTGGATCTGCTAGAGGAAGCAAGAGAGTTGGCCCTGTCTCGGACAGCAATATACCAGCAAAATCTCAGGCGTTATCATAGCCGGAAAATCAGTCCTCGAGTGTTTCATGAGGGTGATCTAGTGCTGAGGCTGGTGCAGCGCAGCAAAGGCCGACACAAATTGTCACCTCCATGGGAGGGACCATTCATTGTGAGCAGGGCTATGCACAATGACTCGTACTATCTTATAGATGTACAGGAACCAAGGGAGGATGGCTTGGACAGACCCGGACAGGAAACCAAGCGACCTTGGAATGTAGCTCTGCTTCGACCCTTCTACTCTTAAAGGGCGCAATGTATGTATTTCAATTTATCATGAATGAAATCGCAGTAATCCGAGTCTGGACTCGGGGACTGCTTCGTCCTTATGCGTGTGTTGTTTATTACGGCTTTGTTTGTTGCCGTTCATGTGCCGAATCGCTTTGAACCTTGTTCTGAGTTTCAGGTAATGTATGTTGTGTTGTTGATCTCGTGACTCGACTGACAAACACCAAAATGGTAGTCAAGAGCAGAGATGAGGAATATGGGAAACATGAAAATGGACACGGGGACTCGGTCCAAAACCGATTCGGCACATGTCGTTTACTAACCCCTGTTATTTTTTTTTTTTCGTTTATGTTGAATGATTCTAAACCACAACTCGCATGTTTCAAGTACTGTATGCTATGATTCCTATCTTGTGACTCGACTGTCAAAACACCCAAAGAGGTAGACAAGAGCAAAGATTTGGCAAAAGTAGTAAACAAGAAAACAGACTCGGGGACTCGGTTTAAGATGATCCAACATAAACCTTGTCCGGATCACGTTAAGCATGATAAGCATAGTCTCGAAAGAACTTAAAATAGTCTATTACATCTGCTCCCGGCATACCGGGGATTTAATGTTTTTGTTAAGTACTTCAGGGGGCAGCGGACTCGGTCGCGGCAGACTCGGTCATAGGAGTTTCGGTTGCGGGAACTTCTGTGGGAGGAGCTTCGGTTAGCGGAGCTTCGGGCGCGCGAACCTCGGTTACGGGTATTTCGGTGGAAGTGGACGCGGTTACGAGAGGTTCTGTTGCTGGAGCAGATTCGGAAGATGGTGGCGCTCCGGAAGTAATCTTGACTGGAGAGCTTGAAGGATGGGCGGATTCGGAAATTTCCGGATCGCGTGAAGCCTGTTTAGTAATCACAGTCAAGTTAGTGGCTGAAATCACAAAAGACTCGGTTGGAGTTTGTTCGGTGAGCTTGGCCGAGTCGGAGGCTGGTACCTTGCTGGATTTTTCTTCATCAGACTCGCCCTCTGAGTCGGCATATTCTTCAGCGGAGGCGTCGTCTGATTCCTCTTCTTCAGTGTCTTCTCCATCCGAGTAGACTGGAGCCTCCAGATCAAGATGCTTGGTGCGTGCAAATTCGGCCATGAAGTTGGCGGCTTCTTCACGGATCTTGATCCGGATAGGGTCTGTAGCCCATGAAGAACCCTCGCGAAAGGAGCGCACTTTGGCAAGGTCAATCAGCTCGTACCAGGACATGATGAATAACAAAGCTGCGTCAGCACCAGCGCGGGCAGACGAAGACCTCCACTGTTTTAACCGGGTCATTGCTTGATCCAGGTCTCTGATCAGCTCCTCCACGGGCACAACTTGCCGCGCTTCAGGAAACAAGATTCGGTGAGCCTTGAGACTTGCATTAAGCAGACCAATGTGGGAATCCTTCAGAGGAGCAATCCGAGCCTTAAGTGCTGTAATATGATCTTCGATGTCCCATGTCTCGGATAGGGGAGCCTCGGTTAATTTAGCTCTCTCAGCTCGGGCGTTTCGCACAGCCTTGGCGGCTTGAAGCCGAATGCTGGTAAACTCTCCTACAAACAAATAAGCTAATACTGAGTTCAGCAAGAAGGAACACAAGCATATGTATCGGTTAAGAGCAGAAAGAAAAAAGGGGATTCGGTGAACTTACGATCCATGTCATCGTTAAGGCTAGCAAGTTGAGCCAGCCATTTCGCACTGGCCGCTTGGTGAGCAGCCAGTTCTTCTTTAGCAGCTTTCAGTTCAGCTTCAGACTCGGCCACTGTGGTTTGAATCTGCTTATCCATTTCGGCTCGCCTCTGTAGCCCGGCGTGCAAAGTGTCTCGCTCCTTCTGAATTGTATCTTTCTCCTTTTGGAGCGTGTCTCTCTCCCTCCGCAGTGCATCCCGCTCTCCTTTAACTTTGTTCTTCACTTTTTCAACCCGGTCAAGCTCCCGCTGGACTCGGGCTACCTCTGATTTTTCCTCGGATAAAGCACGCTTTTGCTCTTCCTCTTTGCTATTCATCTTGAGGACCAAGGCATCAAATGATTTTTGGAGCTTGTGGTACTGGTTGGCAAGCTGCTTAAAGAGGTCGCTGCGAGTGCCCGTGCTTTCCTGAAAGAAAGTAGATAGCGTCAAAAGAGACTCGGGGACTGATACCCGAGACAAGGTGGAGCCAAAACAAATCTCGGAGATTGGCCGAGACTGACCGAATCGGTTAAAAAGAAACCCGGGGACTGGGGGTCTCACAGTTTTTTCAGTTAAGAAAAAGATCATGATCAAATTTTTTAAAAGATTCAAGCCGAATGACTTTCTTACTCCAAAGAGTATCAGTCGTTCGACCCGAATCTCGGGGACTGGGTGTATACTATTTGATCATGACGAACTAAAAGCAAGATTCGGCAAACTTACCTCGAAGACTTGGTGCGATGCAGTAAACGCAACCTTCACTGAATGAAGAGATTGCATCATTCGGCTAGGACCAGCAGGGTGCGGCGTTGCAGCGGAAAAGCCTGGTGCAAGGTCCACGGCGTTCCAGGCCTCAATAAAGTCATTGGCAGTGCTGAGCTTAGGCTTGGCTTGGCCGGATTGAATGGCAGAGGAGGTAGCGGTGGTTTGCTTGACAGCAATCACTTGCTTATCCGGAGTGGAGGAAGTTGTGCCAAAGACAACTTGAGTCGGCTTGGGTGGAGGTGATGCACCCGGGGTCTGTCTCTGATGTTGCGGTTTCTGTGGTTTCTCGGAAGTTTGTTGCTGTTGTTGCTGCTGTTGCTGCTCTTCAGGGGTTACTTGTGGTTGTTGCTGCCTCGGTTTCTTCTTCTTCTGCTGCTGCTCTTGGCTCAGTGCAGATTGAGTTGCAGGAGCAGGACGGGAATCCGGCTTAGGTGTGGACTTAACCGATGTCTTAGCCTTTTCCTTCTCCAGCTCCTTCAAAGGACGTGGCCAGCTTGAATCTCGGATTGGAGCCGAGGTTTCCTCACTCTCCAAGTCGATAACCGGCTCTGAGATGGGAGTCGGCTGGGGAATATTGGTAGTTGGGACACGCGTGGGTGAGGTGGCAGTTCGGTCAGGAGACTGGGTTTCCATGGCCGTATCCAATGGAGGAATGGGAGAAGAGATGGATGAATGAGTCTGCGCGGTGATGAGGACATCACTGCATAAAGCAAAGCAAACAGTTAACTCGGATAGATATGACTCGGTTAATAGAGGAAGAAAGCAAATAAAGTTCGGTCAATGTTACCCCTTGGTGGTGGGCATCGGTTTGACACGGCTCGGCTTGTCGCCGGATTTCTTTCTTCGCTTGGTCTCTGGGGCATTTGTCTCGGGCGCCTCAGCGCGTTTCCGAGATGTCTCTTGGGTATCATCTTTGGCTGGAACATAAGGTGGTGGTAACCATGAAATCGGAATAGCATTGATGGGTTCTAAGATGCAGCAATCTTCATCTTCCTCGTCGGAAAGGTTGTGAGTGTTTGATTGCTTACCCTTGCGGACTGGCTTGGCACGGGGAATGGGCAAATAGTCATCCGTATCCGGATCTTCTTCGCCCTCGCGCGGCGGGCTGAGATCCGGTGTCCATGCCTTGGTGGAGAGATCTCCGTCTTCAGTAAGTTGGCGATCAAACAGCTACAAAGAAGGTAATGCGAATCCGGATCAGGCCGGGTTATGCGGATGAAGTAGATTGGGTTCGGAGAGTGGTGAGCTAACCTGTGGAGGAAGTTTTTCCCGGTAGAATGGCTTTACACCCCACCGCCATTTGTCCGACATCTCATTGCAGCAATGGCGTTTACCCGTCTGAAGACGGAAGCTTTGTAAGCTCGTGCTTGCTGATCCGGGTAGGATCTAGTGCGCCACGCATGTGGCATATCTTGTGGTCACGCCTTTGAAGAGGGCTGACCCGGCGAGAGATGAAGGTCCGGAGGAGGTCGTCAGAGATCATGCCATTCTTCAAAAAATCCTCCAGAGCGGTGTGCACTGTCTGGAGTTCAGCAATCGTTTCAGCCGGATTGTAACCGAAGTTCAGCTCGGCTCTGGGCGGCTCCATCCTGAATTCGGGCAGATTAAGAGCGTCATGGCCCTCAGCGCTCTTTATGTAAAACCAGGTCCTTTGCCATTTCTTCACCGTGTCTAGGCCGGTGACTCGGGGAAAGGCGGATCCCTGCCGTGGCGTGATGCTAACCGAACCGCAAGCGGTCAGCTCTTTCGGCTTGGTACCTGGGATGGTGTGCTTGCGAAGGTGGAAGTACTTTGCCCATATATCCACACTCGGCCAAAGACCGAGATAGCCTTCGCAGAAGGAAGAGAAAGCTGATAAAGAGACGAAGGCGTTCGCCGGGAGGTGGTGAAGCTGTAATCCGAAGAAGTCCAGAAAGGCCCGGAAGAAGTCACTGGCAGGTAACCCGAGCCCGCGCTCGAAGTGTGCTATGAATACCACGCGTTCACCGGGTTCGGGCGCCGGTGCGAGTTCTTTTCCGGGTCGGCGGCAGATGGCTTGGGGCGTTATGCGTCGGGTGGCTCGTAGCCATTCCAAGTCATTTTTGGTAACATCAGATCCTTCCCATCGGCCAGGGGGAAGTTTGGCCATAACCGAATCGGTCCTGCAGCAAAGAGTCGGATAACCGGGTCAGGAAATTCGGAATCCATGGGACCAAAGAAGAATCGGATAACATTAAAGCCGAATCAGATCTATGGTGACTCGGCTAATCCTATCCCGGGTAGGGTTAACCGGGTCCGGTGGAGAAGGTGAAGCGGTTGGAAGTCGCAAACATCTTTCCGCAAGTTTCTAGGGTTGGGAAGATCTACAGCGGTGGTAAAAAAGAAAGAAAATCACGGGTAAAAACATGGTTGAACTGCTCCAACGGGGACAGGTGTATCTAGGCCAGTCTATTGCGGAACTTGGACAGAAAATTTGCGGAGTGTGCTACGGCAGGAACACGGGCTTAGATACGCATCAATCTACCAAGAACAGGTGTGTGTATTCCGAGAGTATGAACTCGTCACGGTGGCTATGGCGAGAGGAGGAAGAACTTACAGTGCGAGTCGCTCGAAGGAGGAGTTCGACGGAGAAACGTCGGAGATGGGCGCGAGGCGCGGCTCCGATGGTCTTGCTCTGGTACGCTGTGCGTCCCTGGCGCGGCAACCTTGAATGGCGAGGTTGCGGCGGCGTCGATGGAGCGGGTTAGTGGGAGTTGAGAGGAAGAAGAAGGGGAAAAACCACCGCGCCCTCTTTATAGCCTCCAGCGGTAACTGCCCCCCACTACCGCGCGGTTACCGGAGCACGGTTAGATCCCTTGCGTCGCGGAACTCTGTGGCAGCTGCTGTGGCCGTGTATTTCAAGCACTCGTGGCCACGCCGCAGAATTGGAAGCGGTGGAGCGGATCCTATGTGCCGGTCAACGGAGAAAACGAGGAGACGTGGTCTTCTGGTCAAACACACTCGAGTACCCGGTGGATCCGGATAACGAGCTGACAACCCGGGTTATACGGCTTTGCACAGGCTTTTCCTGCCAAATGTCCCGGAAAATTCGGTGACAGCTAGAGGTGATCCGGTTAGTGATGTTGGTTTAGAATCTGGAACGGCCCTTCAGCCGATGCCGTAGGACCGCACCAGCTTCGGGGACTACTGTCGGGGGGCTGCCCCCGGGTAGGGCAAAGATGATGTGTTATGAGCAGTTAAGGTCTAACCGGATCAAGGAAAGAAGAGCCGGCTAAGTTATCCGGGTCGGATCTCAAGGCGATTCGGTCAGTCCTACTTCAAGCCAGTGAAAGAAAAGACCAAAGGGGATCCGGTGAGGTTTAACCGGATCCAGGAAAGAAGAGCCGGCTAAGTTATCCGGGTCGGTCAGGAAGGACCCGGGTAGGGCAACTCGGATGATGCACAGGGGCCAAGTAATGTCAGTAAAAGTCACGGGCACTGTAAGGTTACTGACCGGGGCTCAGAAGACAGCAAGGTGCTGCCACAGGTTTTCCGGGTCACAAGCCCCTAGGCGCTGACTCGGCCTATTCGGGAAAGGGGCAGTGGCTAGGCTACTGTGGTCTACACTGCCTTAAGCTCAAAGAGGAAAGATAAGCCTGTGGTGAACAGAGGGTGAGCTGGGCTGAGTGACAGTGGCCAGTGTTTGTCCTGTTCTCCTTGTCCATGCCATTGTCCTCTGCGGCCAGGGGCAAAAGGGTAATTCGGTTACTGTATATAGGCAACACCACCTCCTTCTGTGGGGAGGATCGACCATTGTGAGCATCATTTCCCCCCCAAGCTTCATCTTCTACCTAGAGCCCGTTCCTTTGTTCATCATACAGCTCAAGGAGCGCTCTGTACTTGTAAACACTTGAGATATAAGAGAGTAGGCTAGAGCTGCAGTAGGGGTGTTACCTCCACAAGAGGGCCCCGAAGCAGGGTACATCGTGGTGTTCTTCGCTGTTCTTGGTTTGCTTTGTTCTTGTTGATTCCTGCGAGGTTCTTGTTTGTCTTCATGCGTGCTTCGTAGGCGCGCAAACCCTCCCCGGTTCCCCCAACGCCCAAGCGAGCCCACACTTAAGCCATACCCATGGCATCTGCCGTGACACCACCACGACAACATGTGAAGTTTGTATAAATGTCCCATTTGTAATATGTGTATCTTATTGTATTTTGGACATTCGAATTGTGTATAATAATGTGATGAGATATGTATATGATGGATTGAGATGTTGTATTGAGATATTCTATGGATGAGATGAGAACTTGATTCTTATGTGATGATATGTGTGTGAATGATGTGTTGAGATGATAATAGATACAGAATGATGTTGTATGTCATATAGATGAAATTATGTGTGTGTCTTTTGTTTAATGAGAGTATATCTTGTCATGTTATAAATTGTAATCAGAATGTCGAGAGATTTAGGAAGGTCATGTCCAAATTTTTGTAATGCCTCGACAAAAAGATCCTAATTTCTTCTTAGTTGTTAAAAAGATCATGTCGAAGTTCATAGCACTCAACAAGATGATCTAGACCCTAATTCATCGAGTCGAGACAAACATCGATCACTTTGCATTGTTTGATTTAACGCGCCAAAATTTCCCGTATTTTCAGATGCATGCTATGCAAATGCTCATATTCTATTTCTACCCTTCCGACTCTCTAAACTGTGGGGTATTACAATCTGGCAGAAACAGATCGAAACAAAAACACGACGAAAAGGCGATATACGAACCTCGGGGGTTCCGGGGGATTATATAGCAAAAAGTTTTACAACAAAAGGAAGGTACATGAGAAAGCCTGGTCGGAGACGAGCTCCGAGGCGCCCTCACCACGTGGCGCGCGGCCAGGGGTGGGCCCGCGCCACGGCATGGTGAGGTGCCCTCGGGCACCTTTTCCTACCCGGTTTGGTCTCTTAATTTTCCATATTTAAAATAAATAACAAAAATATCTATTGGAAGGTTAAACGCGAACTTTTTCTTACCAAAACTGTTACCTATTCGAAAACAGACTCTGCAGTCCCCTGAATTTGCTTTTCAATGAAAACTTCCGGAGTCACCACTTGAATAGTATCAACATCTTCATCATAAGGATCTCCAGAAATATAATGTTTGAGTCTTTGTCCATTCACCACTTGTGTAGAGTTGTCTTTAAGTGAAGCAATCTTTATTGCACCTGAACGATATACCTCCACAATAACAAAAGGTCCTTCCCATTTTGAGAGTAATTTTCCTGCAAAAAATCTGAGACGAGACCTATACAATAGAACTTTCTCACCAACATTAAACTCTCTTTTAATAATTCTCCTATCATGCCATTTCTTAACTTTCTCTTTAAAAAGTCTAGCATTTTCATAAGCTTCACTTCTCCATTCATCTAAAGAACTCAAATGAAGCAACCTCTTTTCACCAGCAAGTTTAAAGTCTCTATTAAGTTCCCTCACTGCCCAATAAGCTTTGTGTTCTAATTCTAGAGGCAAGTGACAAGCTTTACCATAAACCATTTTATAAGGAGACATACCCATAGGGTTTTTATAAGCAGTTCTATAAGCCCATAAAGCATCATTTAACTTACTAGCCCAATTCTTTCTAGATTTATTAACAGTCTTTTGCAAGATAGATTTAATCTCTCTATTTGATAATTCTACTTGCCCACTAGTTTGGGGATGATAAGCTGAAGCAATTCTATGATTAACACCATATTTAGCAAGGGTCTTTCTAAAACCACCATGAATAAAATGAGAACCTCCATCAGTCATAAGATATCTAGGCACACCAAACCTAGGAAAAATAACATCTTGAAGCATTTTTAAAGAGGTCTCACCATCAGCACTTTTGTAGGTATAGCTTCTACCCATTTAGTAACATAATCAACAGCAACAAGTATATGAGTATTACCTTCTGAAGGAGGAAAAGGACCCATAAAGTCGAATCCCCAACAGTCAAATGGTTCAATAACAAGAGAATAATTCATAGGCATTTCATTACGTCTAGAGATATTACCAACTCTTTGACATTCATCACAAGATAAAATAAACTTTCTTGCATCTTTAAAGAGGGTAGGCCAATAAAAACCTGATTGTAGAACCTTTTGTGCGTTCTATCTCCAGCATGATGTCCTCCATAAGCACTACCATGGCACTTTCTCAATATTCTCGTTGTTCATGTTCTGGAACACATCTTCGCATAATGCCATCTACTCCTTCTTTATATAAATGTGGGTCATCCCAAAAATAATGCCTCAAGTCATAAAAGAATTTCCTTCTTTGCTGAGCTGAAAAGGTTGGAGGCAAGTACTTGGAAACAATAAAGTTAGCATAATCAGCATACCAAGGACTATCTCGCGAACTTACCCTTATTGCAGCCAACTGTTCATTTGGAAAACTATCATTAACAGGAATAGGATCATAAGCAATGTTTTCCAATCTAGACAAATTATCAGCAACAGGATTTTCAGCACCTTTCCTATCTACAATATGTAAATCAAACTCTTGCAAAAGAAGCACCCATCTAATAAGCCTAGGCTTAGCATCTTTCTTTTCCATAAGGTACCTAATAGCAGCATGATCAGTATGAATAATGACTTTTGAATCAACAATATAAGGTCTAAATTTGTCACAAGCAAATACTACAGCTAGGAACTCTTTTTCAGTAGTTGCATAATTCTTTTGAGCAGAATCAAGAGTCTTACTAGCATAATGAATAACATTCAACTTCTTATCTATCCGCTGTCCAAGAACAGCACCAACAGCAAAATCACTAGCATCACACATAATTTCAAAAGGTAACGTCCAATCAGGTGGTTGAACAATAGGAGCAGTAATTAAAGCCTTCTTCAGAGTTTCAAAAGCTTCCTTACAATCATCATCAAAAACAAAAGGTACATCTTTTTGGAGAAGATTAGTAAGGGGCTTTGAAATTTTAGAGAAATCTTTAATAAACCTCCTATAGAAACCAGCATGACCAAGAATACTACGAATACCTTTGACATCTCTGGGGCAAGGCATTTTCTCTATTGCCTCAACTTTAGCTCGATCAACTTCAATGCCTCTTTCAGAGATTTTATGTCCAAGAACAATTCCTTCATTGACCATAAAGTGGCATTTCTCCCAATTAAGAACAAGATTAGTTTCTTCACATCTCTGCAAAACTTTATCAAGATTGTGCAAACAATTATCAAAAGAAGTTCCATAGACGGAAAAATCGTCCATGAAGACTTCCACAATTTCCTCACAAAAACCATGAAAAATAGCAGACATGCATCTTTGAAAAGTAGCAGGAGCATTACACAAACCAAAAGGCATACGTCTATAAGCATAGGTTCCATAAGGACAAGTAAAAGTAGTTTTCTCTTGATCTTGCTTTCTCACAGCAATTTGAGAAAACCCAGAATAACCATCAAGGAAACAAAAATGAGTCTTCTTAGACAACCTCTCTAACATTTGATCAATAAAAGGTAAAGGATAATGATCCTTCTTAGTAACTTTGTTAACCTTTCTAAAATCAATGCACATTCTATAACCAACTACTACTCTTTGAGGAATAAGTTCATCATTTTCATTAGGCACAACAGTAATTCCTCCTTTCTTAGGAACACAATGCACAGGACTTACCCATCTACTATCAGCAATAGGATAAATAATACCAGCTTCAAGAAGTTTCAATACCTCATTTCTTACCACTTCCTTCATCTTGGGTATTAAACGACGTTGATGTTCAACAACTGGCTTTGCATCAGGTTCCATATTAATAGCATGTTGACAAATAGCAGGGGAATCCCTTTCAAATCATCAAGAGTATAGCCCATAGCTCCACGGTGTTTCTTCAATACCTCCAATAACCTTTCCTCTTCTCTACCTGAAAGTTTAGAACTAATAATAACAGGATATATTTTCTTATCATCAATATAAGCATATTTAAGATTATCAGGTAAAGGTTTTAAATCAAAAACGGGATCCTCCTTTGGTGGTAGAGTGGTACCCAAATCTTCCACCGGTAAGTTATGTTTAAGTATAGGTTGACGAAGGAATATTTCGTCAAGCTCATTCCTTTCTTCCATAAAGACCTCACTTTCGTGGTCCTCCATATGTTGCTGCAAAGCATTGTTAGGAGCAAGAGCAATAGAGGCAAGCTGAGCAACTTTAAAATCTTCATTAGGCAATTCGGTTTCATAAGGAACTTTAGCAAATTTAGAGAAATTGAACTCATAAGATTCACCAGCAAATTTAGTAAAGATTTTCTCTTTCTTACAATCTATAACAGCACCACAAGTATTCAGAAAGGTCTACCAAAAATGATAGGACAAGTCTTACTAGCAGCTGAACCAAGTACTAGAAAATCAGCAGGATATTTAGTCTTACCACATAAAACTTCCACATCTCTAACAATACCAATTGGAGAGATAGTTTCTCTATTAGCAAGCTGAATAACCACATCAATTTCCTCAAGTTCACAAGAACCAATTTCATGCATAATTTCCCTGTAAAGCTCATAAGGAATGGCACTTGAACTTGCACCAATATCACATAAACCATAATAGCAATGATCACCTATCCTAACAGAAAGCACAGGAACACTAGTTTTCCTAGAGCTTTTAGGATGTGAAACAATATTAGAAGCATCTTCACAAAAGATAATATGACCATCTTCTATATTTTCAGTGACAAGGTCCTTAACCATTGCTACAGCAGGTTCAACAGTTATTTGTTCATCAGGTTCTATAGCTTTCTTTGTACTTTTGTTAACAACGCTAGCTATAATAGAGTGTTCCTTTATTTTAGCAGGAAAAGGAACTTTTTCAATATAAGGTTCAGGAATAATGTGATCAACGGTGTTAACTCAATAGTTCTAGTCACAGGAGAAACAGTTTTATCTTTATAAGGTTCATGATAATTCTTAAAACCCTCCTTAGGCATACCGAAATAGGAGGCAAAAGCTTTATAAAATTTGCAACAACTTGAGAGTCAAGGCCATAAGCAGTACTAACATTTCGAAAATCATCAGTATTCATGAAAGTTTTAATGCATTCGAAATCATATTTTATACCTGACTCTCTACCTTTGTCGTTCTCCCATCCTTCAGTGTTCTCCTGAATCCGATCAAGAAGGTCCCATTTAAACTCTTCTTTATTACGAGTGAATGATCCAGAACAAGCAGTATCCAATAGAGTTTTATCCTGAAAGGAGAGCCTTGCATAGAAGTTATCAATAACAACGTTACCAGGAAGCTCATGAATGGGGCATTTGAGCATTAATGACTTCAATCTCCCCCACGCTTGGGCAATACTTTCTCCATCATGAGGCCAAAAATTATATATGAGGTTCCGGTCTTTGTGAATCTCACTTGGAGGATAGAATTTAGAATAAAAGAGAGGTACAATTTCCTCCCAACCAAGAGAACGCCCATTCTTCAGCAGTTTATACCAATGTGCAGCTCTACCAGACAGCGATATAGAGAATAGTTTCTTCTTAACTTCACCATTGAAATACCTGCACACTTGAATAACTCGCATAATTCATGTAAAAATAATAAATGATCACCAGGATGGACAGTTCCATCCCCTTCATAGCGGTTATTCGTAACACGTTCAACAATTTTCATAGGTATTTTGAATGGGATTACCTGCTCAGGTGGCGCCTCCTCTACTACCTTAGCAGTGGTAGTGGTTTTCCCAAATAGGAATTCAAGAGAAGATCTCTCCATAATGAAATATAGCAGCAGGCAAAAATAAAAACAGCACGTACAGTAAGAGTTTTCCTTACCAATTCCACTTACCAATAGCGCTTCACTCCCCGGCAACGGCGCCAGAAAATAGTCTTGATGACCCACAAGTATAGGGGGTGTATCGTAGTACTTTCGATAAATAAGAGTGTCGAACCCAACGAGGAGCAGAAGGTGTTGACAAGCAGTTTTGATATGGAATTCACTGTAAATACTAGCAGACAAGTTTTTAGGGTTTTTGATATAGCAGATAAATAAAGTACAAGTAAATAAAATGCAGTAATAATAATTGCAGCGAGTGGCCCAATCCTTTCTACAGCAAAGGACAAGCCGGTAGGTTTACTTATGATGACCAAACGTTCTTGAGGACACACGGGAATTTCGTCAAGTGCTTTCGCTTCATATAGTTGATTAATCTTCATTGTTTTGATAAGTGTTGTGTGGGTGAACCTATGCTAATGCACCGCCCTTCCTAGGACTAATACATACTTGTGATTATACCCCTTGCAAGCATCCGCAAATACAAGAAAGTAATTAAGATAAATCTAACCACAGCCTTAAACTCTGAGATCCTGCTATCCCTCATGCATCGATATACCAACGGGGGTTTAGGTTTCTGTCACTCCGGCAACCCCACAATTGGCAACCGAATACACAATGCATTCCCCTAGGCCCATAAAGGTGAAGTGTCATGTAGTCGACGTTCACATGACACCACTAGAAGAATAACACCACAACTTAAATATCAAACCATTAAATATTACTCAACATAATTCACTACTAACATCAAGACTTCTCCCATGTCCTCAAGAACTAAACGAACTACTCACAAGACATCATATGGAACATGATCAGAGGTGATATAATGATGAATAACAATCTGGACATAAACCTTAATTCAACGGTTTCACTCAATAGCATCAACCACAAGGAGTAATTAACACCGGGAAAGCTTCCCCTATGAACTAGACAAGATTCAACCCTAGATGTTACAGCGGAACGGAGTGGAGCGGCGGAGATGTGTGGTGGTGGAGATGATGATGATGATGATCCCAATGAAGTCCAGCTCGATGACGGTGACGATGGCGACGATTTCCCCCCTCCGGGAAGGAATTTCCCCGGCAGATTTCTCCCTGCCGGAGAGCTTTTCTCTCTCTGGTGTTTTCCGCCTCGTGGAGGCGGCGGAATATTTCCTCGACGTCCCCCTAGGCTTAGGGTTTCCTGGGGATGATGTACACGAAAGGGGGCTGGCAGAGGTGGGCCAGGGCCTCCTCACCACGTGGCGCGGCCAGCAAGGTGGGCCGCCCACCACATGGTGAGGGCCCATGGTGGCCCACCTTGGCCCTCCTTTTGGCTGCCTCCGGCATCTGACAAAATAGGAACTTCTGGATATTTTCCTCGAATTATTGATCTTCAGAAATATGGTGTCTTGACGGTCCTTTTTCCAGCAGAAATCTGACTCCGGTGTTTAATTCTCCAATAATCATCAAACATGCAAAATAGGTAAAATAACATAAGTATCATCTCTAAATATGAAATATATCAATGAATAACAGTAAATTATGATATAAAATAGTGATGCAAAATGGACGTATCAGTATGCATTATATGAGCATGTAGCAAAGTAAATCCATAATTTGAAGAACCGCATCTGAATTTCATATTTGGAGGAAGTTAGTTTAGGTTATTTCCAAATGTTTTCCAAATTGAAATGTTCAATTGGATTGTATATTAGGCAATAACATGCAATTATTAATGAATTTTAAATGTTTATTTTGAGGCTATTATTAGGGAAATACATTATATAAGCATTTATTTAAAATTCAACTTCACATAATGAGAGGATGTGCATTTGGATTTTCTCGGAATATTCACCAGTTTAAAAAGTTTAAATTTGTTCGTTTTATGCTGTAAATAGTTGTTCTTTTGCGGGCGTGTCCATATTTTTCAAGTATTTCATTTTTTTAGCAAACTGAAATGTTTGAATATGTTTATATTTTGCAATTAACATTTATTTTAAATTAGTAATGAGTTGAAATGCATATTTGTTCGTTCTTTCGTTTGAATTTTGTAGCTACATAAATTATTAAAATTCGAATCCATGTAATTTGGGCAAGTGCATTTGATTTTTTCACAATTTGTTACCTACTCAAAAAGTTTGAATATGTTATTTTGGAGTATTTCATATTTTTAGCAAATTGTAATGTTTGAATATGTTTATATTTTTCATTAACATTGTTCTTAAACGTTTTGTGCTGTAAATAGTTGGCCTTTTTTGCGGGCATGTTGATATATTTTACAGTGTTTCATGTTTCATATTTTTTTAGCAAGCTGTAATGTATATATTTTGGAGTATTTCATATTTTTTTACCAAATTGTAATGTTTGAGTATGTTTATATTTTTCATTAACATTGTTCTTAAATGTTTTGTGCTGTAAATAGTTGGCCTTTTTTTTTTGCGTGCATGTTGATATGTTTTAGAGTATTTAATTTTTTTAGCAAACTGTAACGTTTGAATATGTTTATATTTTTCATTAACATTTTTTTAAAATTCATAATGAGTGGAAATGTATACTGATTCATTTGAATTCTATAGCCAAAGAATTTTTTTAAAATTCAAATCCATGTAATTTGGGTAAGTGCATTTAATTTTTTGGGTACATGAAGATCAATTTAAATAGAGTTGGAATGACTAACATATGTCATTTCCACAAACTCCATATTGACACAAAAGGGTATTTTGAACATGATTTCAAGTTGGTTAATCATGCATGGAGATGCATTAGTTGTGTAGGTTTCATTTTTCTGCAAATTTTGATATATTATTTGCATTTTTCTGAATTTCAGTTTAAAGATATGAATTAAGCAAATTTCATCCTTTTCTGTAATTATTAAAATTCTGACAGGTGGGACCCACGCGTCAGGATTTTATTATTTCGAAATAAATACGGAATAAAAAAAGAACTGACAGGTGGGGACCGTGGTGGCGTCAGCAAGTGACGTCACCCGGCGGCAGCCATGGCGGCCATGCCCAGCTCTGCTGAGCTCGCGCTCGGGCACAGGAGCATGCACGCGGGCCTGGGGCCACGTGGATCCGCTCGAGGGAGTCGCGGGAAGCCGGGAGGGCGGCGCCTCGGACCAAATGATCGTCGGGCTCGCCGTCGGCGAGCAAATCAGCCGCGGTGGATGCGGAGCACGGCGGCGGCGATTCCCGCGCGCGGCGAGGAGGTGAAGGGTACGGCGGCGGAGCCCGTGGCATCCTTGGATTTGATGGGGAGAGGGTCGGAGGGGCGGCGGCACGCGGCGGCGGCACCGGCGAGCTCCGCCTCGCACGCGAGCGAGAAGAGAGGGAGAGGAAGTTCTGAGGGCGATTTTGCACTGCGAACCCTGCATTTTCGGTAATTTGCGATGTGGTCCTTCGTGGGGGCGTTTTTGTAAAGTTGTGGGGGGTCTCTGCAAAAGCGTCGTGTGGGGGCGACGTGTCGACGGTTTCGGGTCAAATAGGAAGAACGTAAATCTTCCACCTCTGGAAAGCGCCTACACCTAATGGCTTAAGCGCTGTTCCCATTTCCTCGCTGACCCATCATGCGAAAGGTACGCCGTTAGAGTGAGTGCGCCCGCGCTCCGCTCCTTCGACTGATTGTTCGCATCGGATCTCAGGTTCTCTATTGCACTCCCCGATTGGGGTTCTTTTCACCTTTCCCTCACGGTACTTGTACGCTATCGGTCATTGAGGAATACTTAGGCCGAAGAATAACTGACAACATTCTTATTGCCAATGAGCTGGTTCGGATCAGATATTGTTATTCCAAATATTGATCGATTCAGTATCATCAGGATGCAAAAGTCATCCCGTTGAATTTACAGAAGTCCAATTTTGCATATCTATGGGATTACATCCCGACAAAAAAAGAAAGAATTCGATTATGAAAGTCAATATTATCGCATTTATTGCTACTGCACTGTTCATTCTAGTTTATACTGCTTTATTACATTGCTTGCTCAACAAGAAACAAATAACTAGTTTGGAAAAGTAACAATTGCCCTCCTGAGGTAAAGGGCTGGGGGAACGAGCAAAAGCAACTTTTGGTAGAAACTCTGCTGCTACAGTAATACTGTAGCAGCGCGATCGCATCTGGGCCGTCTGACGGCGCGATCGGACGGCCAGTGGCTTTGGGGCGACGTGGATAGCGGATCTGTGGGAGAAATGCACCAACTTTTATATATAGAGGGAATGGTTGTCCTCTTATGAATCAAAGCTATTAAATAAAGACTACGTCTTCGACTTAATTTGGTTTCATCTCTGAGTCTTCATGTACAATGGTTCATTTCCAAACATTATGATATAGTATCTTTCATGAGTTCTTCGAGTACGCCATGACAATTCTTTAACCTCCAGCTTAATGTCCTTGTCTTCACCCATATTGTCATCAAGATTGATTGCATGAAGGTCTTCATGTGCACGGGAGTCACTCTTTCAGTCAAGGTAGTGTATGTGTCTTGATATTCAGTTTGTCTCGTCGCTTAGCACATATGACTCAAGGCGAAGGTTGAGTTCTTGCATCAGGCATAGTACCTTGAGTTTTATGTTGTCTTGATCCTTATATTCAAGGGCACTTGATATTTTGATGGAGGAAATATGTCTTCTCCATGCCGTATTGCAATTCACTGGGCCAAGCTTCCCATATATATCGCTGGTAGAGGCGGCGAAAGGGTTCTAATGGAACCACCATGTTCCATGTGTCGGAAACCCTAACTATCGCCGCCAGTCGTAGGCTGAGTGTTAGGCTAGCAATCCACCTCCTCATACGTGTGGATTCCGACATACATATTTAAAATGTAAACGATTTGCAAAAAAAAAGTTTGGGCATACATACAAAGTGTATTTCACTTTCTTGACGACATATATTATGTTCATTATTTTCACATAATATTTCTAGAATGGTACAAAAGTGTGTTAATTTTTATCAGGTGTATGACATACACATGTAACATAGCCATCTACTCTACTCTCAAGTCTCACCGGAAGTAGAAAGTTTCTTCCTCAAGCGGACCAGCCATTACCATATCAAGAACTCAAGGCATAGCCCATGAATGCCAAATCGAATGGCCAATTTGAGGTGCACATAACAATTGTGAGGTCCCCCAAGTCACCCGCACCTGATAACACCACTGCCCCATCTTTTTTCCCCCAAACTGCACGCCCTCTCCTCCTTCCTTCCCCGTCAAAGCGAGAGCTCCGTATCGCCGGCCTTTCCTTCTCCATCCGATCCAATCCCAAAGATACCTTTTGTCCTCTTCGCTCGCGCCGCCGTTTCGTGGCTATGGCGGCGGAGGGGGAGGATAAGAAGGATACTAATCCCGTAGGAGGAGTCGGCGGCGGCGGCGGCGGAAACGCGCTGGAGGCGGCGGAGCAGGCGATGCTGCAGGCGGGAGGGCAAGAAACCGGCCAAGAATTGGAGGGAGAGGCGGAGGAAATTGCAGATCGAGAGGGGAACGGCGGCGACGCGGGGAAAGAAGATAGTGAGTGTAAAGATCTAGTCTTGGTAGAGGAGGACTCTGTCCTGGTAGAGGATCCAGAGGAAGGTACACTTGCTTCTTTCACAAATTCTTGGTCGCATGCAAGCACTCGTTCTGTTCCTAGTTAATCATGCAAGAAACGTTTGTATGCTGCTATTTTGGCTGTTACTGTTGCTATAGTTCTGCTGTAAGGTGCATTGAAACAGTAGTAATTCTATCACGTTTTAGCATTGGAATAGCTGCAAAAGAAACAGGATACCAGTACCAGGTTTCGGATTTACTAAGTACTTAATTTTGTGCCCCGCAGGTAGAGGATTGTTCAGTTTTTTTTTGCACTAGATTCGTTGTTTGCTTACTAAAGGTTTAGCAGTGTCTTTTTGTTGCTAGTTATAAAAGGGATTTATTGGTTTTTTGTCCCTTTATGACTGTATTAGGCCATTAGCAGATTTATTCTGTTGCTAAGAAGACAGGGATTGAGAGGACTCTGGCTGTTCAGTATATATGCTTGTTTTCTGAAACAATTGCTGTGTCAGTTCCAGTGAGAAACCACATGTTGTTATGCTTGTTTTTCTTAATATGCATTGATCAGGATATTTGGGGTTATTATTGCTTAGGTTTATTTGTTTTGTCGTTATGTACCAAGTCAGGCTATGCTACTGGTCAATAGACTTATTCACTGAAAATAACTCTTACCCGAGCAACATCTAAAAGTTGTATTTCTTTGGTTTGCAGCCGCAGCAACAGCAGCACTTCAGGAAGAAATGAGACTGCTTGTAGCATCTGTTCCTGAAGGTGCTGGGGCGTCGTTTACTGCGATGCAGTTACAGGAGCTAGAGCAGCAGTCCCGGGTCTACCAATATATGGCTGCCCGTGTGCCCGTGCCTACCCATCTCGTCTTCCCCATCTGGAAGAGTGTTACTGGCGCATCCTCTGAAGGCGCTCAGAATTACCCTACTTGTATGCCCTTCTAACTGTTGCCATCATCTATATGTGTGTCATGTCAAAATTTTGTTGATTTCGCAAAATATCCATGTAGTCGTTTGCAGTATCTAGGGAGTGCAATATGGTTCTTAGTGTCATCTCAAGTTTACGGTTTGCAGGAAAGAAAAAGTTCCAACGGAATGCAATTTGATGCAGCTACTGACCGTTTAGGGAATGATTAAGAAATCTGAAAAGTTACATCCTTTCATGTTTGTTCCTCATACTTATTTGAGGCATTTTAACTCATTTGTATTGCTTCTTGACTTGGCAGTGATGGGGTTGGCAACACTTTGCTTGGACTTTGGGAAGAGCCCAGAACCAGAACCAGGGAGGTGCCGGCGGACAGATGGAAAGAAGTGGCGGTGCTGGAGAAAAACTATTCCAAACGAGAAATACTGCGAACGCCATATGCACCGTGGTCGCAAGCGTCCCGTACAGCTTGTTGTCGAGGATGATGAGCCTGATTCAGGGTCAAAAACCTCGTCTGGCAAGATAGTGGAAGGTGGCAAGAAGACTGACGACAAGGGCTCGAGTAGCAAGAAGCTTGCAGTGGCAGCACCAGCTGCTGTGGAGTCTGCATGATTGGTGCAGCATTTAGAAGCGCTGCAAGAAGAGCGTCCTGGCAACTAGAGTTCACTGTAATTCTGAAAAGACTGTAGTCTTGTCTAGCTATAACCTCAGGAAGCAAGCAAAAGGCCTGTGGGAGAAGCCACAAAAACCCCTGTTAGCTGTCACTGAAAATTTCAGTTTAGGTGTATAGTTTGAATTAGCTTTGTCGTGCCTTCGGCCTTCGGGCAGGCGATGCGGCATGATTGGATAAATCCTCCCTTACTGATAAGTCGCATTGTGACTCCAAGAAACCGATGGAAGAATTTGGTGAGACTAGATACTGAGCTATTTGATGTGTATTTTCAATGGCCTTCACATTTGTGTGATTTGTCAGTTGCATAACAAATGGATGTTCCATAATTTTATACCCTATGGAGATTCAGTTACCAGCATAGATTGTCTTGAGTTTCAACTAGTATTAACTATTAACTATAACAATCTGAGTTTGCACTGTTAAATGGCTTGATTAATGTGAATATTTTCTTTGAATCAGCAATTACTATTGCTATGGATTTCATGTTTTGATGGTTCTAGTGTGCATGTTCTTATGGTTCCAGTGATCGGTGCATGTTTTTATGGTGTTTACTATGTATTTGGTCCATCGATAGAAAAGACCATGCATATAGGAAAATTGTGTAAGGGTCAAAATCCTCCAAACATCCTATGGAATTCCTTCGAATCACACGGAGGTAGCTCCTCCAAAGCCACCTGGATGATGACAGATGTACCTGCGCCTAGAAGAAGAGTTGCAATATCTGTCGATGAAAGCTCTGAGATGCCATTCATGTCAATGTTTGAACTCTGAAGCATTGAGGTCTTGATCCTTGTAAACTCCGGAACCAGTGTTTGAACTCTGAAGCCACAATCTTCACCGAGCCCCGCTGTTCGTTCCAGTGCGTGTCGATCCACTCCTACGACTGCTAAGGCGTCTCCAGGTTGTCCGGCATCTGAGTGGGTGCATAGGCTGGATCATCTGCTTCGATCCACAACCACTACTAGAAATGCAGCTGTGGTCAGACCAGACTGCTACTCCCTCCTTTCCAAATTACTTTACACACATTTGTCTAAAGACGGATGTATCTCCTCGGACTCTGAAAAATTGTTTGACTGGGCTGGTTAACTTTGCTGCTGGTGATTACTAGTTTGTGTGAGTTAGCCTTGTCTAATTTAGGTTGATATTTTTAGCAGGCTTCTGAATTAGGTTCTAAAAAAATCAATTCCGTGTACACTGAGCTTAATTTGCTGCTGCTGTTGCTCTACATCGATATTTTCTGCCGGAAAATCTGAGAAATGAACATAAGCTGAGAGTTCAGCGATTTCTCTTATGTGGTAATTTAATCGTTAGTGCTTGGGCTGACGTGAATCATAGTACCTCAGTCGCGTCCGGTGCTTGGGTTGGTGCAGAGCTTTGCATTTTTCTACTTTCACCTACTTTTGACCTATACTTGCTACTTAGCACCACTTTAAAGGACGGATCCTAATCTCGTAAGGCCAAAAAAGGTAAGCGCTTCTGAATCTTAGCAGTGCTAATTTGTTCCTGCTACAATGGTTTG
This sequence comes from Poa pratensis, assembly GCA_947311845.1. NCBI lineage: Eukaryota > Viridiplantae > Streptophyta > Magnoliopsida > Poales > Poaceae > Poa > Poa pratensis. Next base: position 81,702,410 of record CAMZMU010000052.1, on the reverse strand, counting down.
TGCTTTCTTGTATGTTAAACTACTACTGTACTTGGTGTAATCTTATATAATTGAATGCAATGTTTCTCTATAGCAACCTAAGACCAAGGATTACCAAATTTGCTCGAAAGAAGGTCGTAGCAAATTTCTCTGTGCTACTCACTTTGGAGATTGGTACTTTGTACCTAGTAGTAGCATATATATGATATGATCACGCAAAATAAATAAATATGTATGACATGATGAATTGTGATACAATTAACTTCGCTCAAATAAATAAATATATATGACATTATGAATTGTGATACGATTAACTTGAGCCTTGAAAGGCCACACCACATATGCATCTTCGGCACAAAGAAGATAAGAAAAAACATTGGCGCACATCGTCATGCTTTTTCACGTAATGATGCAACAACAAAAAATGGACCATGTTGCAGTAGGATGTATATTTATACTTTCACGTGAACAAAACATTCCATCTGTATAGATTATATAGACTAGTACAAACCTTTGTCCGAATGACAAAATTGCTACCAACAAAAGTTAAATTGACCTGTGAAAAGACCATTATCTGCAGTTCTGCACACAATTATGTGAGTAACAATCAAACTTTGGTGATAAATTATCAAAGAAAATAAAACACACACACACAAACGGCCGTGAAGGTCAACGTACAGAGCCGGTACAGCTCCTTCCCAAGCGATCCGGTCTGGTTTTCGTCCCTCTCGCCGGTGAAGCTGCTGGTCCTCCCGCCTCCGACGGACCATGGGTCCCGGAGGTGCGGCGTACGACAGCCCCTCGCCGGCGGGAAGATTTATGTTCCCTTTTTTTAAGGTTCTTGGAGTGTCTTCTTCGGCGATGGTGTGGCGGCGGCGACATCCTGAAGAAAGAATAAGGTCCTTCTCGTCCTATTGTTACTCCGGTGGTGCACCTAGTATCGATGGAGGGCGTGTGAAATTGTATGTCCGGCGCATCTTTTGGATCTAGTCCGTTTATGTGTCCGTTCATGTGGTTTTAGGTCTGGCTCTTTGATCTAGAGTTGTCATCATTGGGATGGTTGCTGCTTTGGTGCATTCGTCCTTCAGGGACTTAGCACGACGACTTCCCGTATGTCTACTACAACAAGCTCTTCTCCAGTGAGGGAGGGGTGAGGACGGCGGTGCGCCTTCGGCTCGCTTCACTGCTTGTAGTCATCGCTAGGTGGTGTAAAGACCTATTTGTAATTTTCATTACTTCTGGAATTCTATGTACCGTTGATGATAATCAATAGATGCAGTCGGACTTTTTCGTAAAACAACAACCACGAAAGTCTCTAGTGCAACCAAAAGCTATATAAGTACCTTTTTACCCTGTCGGGTCAAGGGTATAGGAGAAAGTCATGCCCGTCAAATGGTATGGCTACGGGTAACAAACAAGATCGAGGGTGCGGCTAAGGATAGGGTGGCTCCACCCGCACCCATAACGGGTGCCATCCCTAGTTACCACTGTGGAGCAGATAGACTGATAGACTGCACACAACCTGTTTGACATAATGTCGCTCCGTCATGTCTTTGCCATGTAGACAAAACATGTGAGCCAGCCATGTGTCAACGATCCTCCACCCGCACACATACCCTACGAGTGTCATCCCAAATTGCCATTGCAGAGCGGATAGACTGCACTCATCGTTCGACATAATGTCGCTCTATCATGTTTTTGTCATGTAAACCAAACAGGTGAGCCAGGCATGTCAGAAAATGGTTAAAACATGCTAAACAACCGAATCAGTGCTATGTATGGATGAAAACGGAATGGATACGGACGGAATTGAGTGGTGCCACATTAGTTTTATATTTTTGCGGAACCGGAAACGAATACAGAAACATCAGAAATAAATATAGAAACAGATATTGTCGGAAACAGATACATGCCGAAAAGCTGAAAATGGTGCGGACACGGAACATTTAACGGATATTTATCAGAAAAATAGGCCCTTAAATAATGCAGGAGAATTCAAATAAATTAACAAAATTGTCAAATTTTTAAGATGAAATACAATATAAGAAATTATCATGAGTCAAGAGGGAGATGATATGTTTAGAGTTTTTTTCTTTTTATCTTCAAATTTTATGTTCTGCTTAGCAAAAAACGGAAAGTTCCGTTCCATGGTCGTTTCGCCGGAATACGCTGTTCCGTTTCCGCATAGAAGTTTCCATTTTATTTCCGTTTCCGTATTTCCATTCCGTTTCCATTTTTCCGTGGAAAAGTCGGAAAGTTTCCGTACCGTTTTCACCGTTTTCCCGTTTACATCCCTTGTACTATGTGTCAACAATCTGCCCCAAAACACTGTGGTTCTTGTCATTTTGGTCTAGGGTGGAGGTTCTCCTCCAGACGTGAGCCCACGATGCTCAAGCGGAGCGGCTATATTATTTTCTTTCTTTCCTGTTATGCGCGCTCAAGGCGAGTCCATGTGAGACTAGATATATGCATCCAAACCAGGCTTTGATCTTTGCAATTAATTGGTAACGTCAACTTCGATGGAAACAAAGCAAAAATAACTCGAAAGGGGTATACAGTCAACAGCCTTGCGACCTTGGTGATGGTTTCACAACAAGAAAGATAACTAACCATGACCTAGTCACCTAAAATCACGCTGGAGAGCACAAAAATACAAGATGTTAATGTTAGGTATTGACATACTGTATCATCTAACGATGCATGTAACAGCACAAACAGAAGGTTTCTCCTTGAGAAATCAACAGCTTAGGAATATACATTGCACAGACCCTTGTTCAGTACACTGACGGAAGCAAGTAATTTTGGTAGTCTTCCCTCTAGAAAACAAAACCAAAAGAAGAGGAAATGTTGGGGAAGTGATTCTGGTCCTCTATTTTCTTTACAATTGTTTCAGTATCCCTTCTCATATGGTAGTCAGGTTGTTGACACTTGAACCCAGATTAGTAGCACCCGTATGTAGTTTACCTGGAGGGAACCTAGCATGAAGGTTTGATCCGAAGCACGAACCTCAACATAGCTCATCCTCAGCTTGCAATTTTTGAAGTGCCTTTTTCGCATAAATAGTTATTGCAGCAGTGGAAATTGCAGCAACCATAAAGCCAATCCCATTGTAGATGATTTGATCCATTGACATGAAAGATCCTTGGGTAGTTGCCATAGCCAAGCTTTGAACAAGTTTTCCACTGTTCGAAAGAAACATTGACAAAATTAATTTCGCAGTGTCATGCAAGATAACAAAAACCAGGAATATCTACATGTATAGAAGAAACAGGATCCACAATCCTGAAGCAGCTAAATATATTCATGAAGTGCATTTTTTTTTTGCCAACCAAGGGCAAGAACTCTTCCATTCATGCAAGTGCATTGTGCTGACATATCGGAAGGCACAACCTAGAATTTATGCTTGTATTTGAAAGCGGAAGGCACATATGCGCATCACATTACAATTATGAAAAGAGTAGATTTCCTGACATACACTATATGCAAACTGCTGCTTCCCACAAAAAAAGTGTCAATTGGTGCATATGGATTGATAGAACAAAACAAAGACGTCAGACAGGCCATTAGTCGTTCTACAAACAAAGGGAAAAAAGGGAGCACAGGAAGAGGCACAAAACCTGTATATTGCAAGGAAGGTTTCATGTACGGTTCCCGCCATTGAACCAGCTATATACGGACAATATTTGACATTCGTAGCCACAGAAGCATAGTTAAAAACTATATACGGAAACGGGGAAATCCTAAGTAAAGCCACTGCCCTAAATTGATGGGACCAATCTCCTTCTCCAGCAAGTCTAACAAAAGCTGCTTTCTTGGGCCATTTCTCCAACCATCTCTGCAGGAAGATCATCAATCATTATCTCAAAAGAGAAACCGCGATACTAACCGAAGACCTTTATGGAGTATCTGCATAAAACATGAGTGGGAGAGATGGGAGACTCACATGTATTTTTGAATGAAACGCAGATCCAATAAAAAAAGGCAATGACATGCCTATGCTCATTGCTGTTGTAATTAGCAGAAAGCCATAACCATATCCAAAGGTCATCCCCGCAATCCACATAAATGGAGAAGAAGGTATCAGTAGACTTGGGAACATGGCGATTGCACCGAAACATATTAGAGCAATAACTGGTCGACTGAAAGTTGTTGATTGCCATTCAATAAGTGGCACAATCACCTGTGGATGACAGCAACATGCAAAACAATATCAGGAAGAAGCCAAGAGCATATTTCCAGAAAATCTGGGAATCAAAAGCTGCTGCAGAAACACATTTTCAAGTGCCAACAGGTCTGTACTGTATGTGAGGGCAACAAGATGCACTGCACTGGTACAGGTAACATAACCATGAGGCGCTAATCATTTTACACAACTACATGAAAAATGGTAATGCTCGGGATATTCGGCCAAAATGATCAAATAAGCAGTCGAGCATCATTCTTATGATTATTAGCTCCTTGGGGGGTCCATAAAAGTTATTTCAGGCAAGGCCAACAAGCGGAATCACAAAGGCAGCAGAATTATACTGTTTTGCTCCATCCATGTGACACTGGACATATGCCACTGTTCTGACCTGATCCTATGATGGGAACTTCTGGCTGGGTCAGCTGATTAAGTTACACGTGCTGGATAGAGTTATAAACATTTTCTCCATGTTACTGAGACCAACCAAAATCACTGACGAACATACCAAGACAATTCACAGTTTAAGAAAAAACAACTACACTACTTGAGAGTCAACCAGGCATGAGACCCTATTTATCGACGGTATATATGCCAACCACAAGCAACGGCTGGCTTCAACCAAAAAGAGCTTGATCCACTCATTCAGCAAATAACATCCCCGTTCAATTCAGCCATCTCCAAAATTGATCTCAGAAGATCTATGAATGCTACATTCCCCTATGAATTAAGATCCCTGAACTTACTAATAGTAATAAGCCAATCAGCGAAAACACAAATTGCAACAACCTCATAATCCAGCAAAAATATGACGGTAAAACTAAATTAACCATCTAGTGTATATTCCCCATGGACCAGCCTGTACCTGAGCACGACCATAATTATAAAGCAAAGAGAACTCTCAAGTCTCAACTACCTTGAGGAAAAGTGCTTTGACGAAGTTTGCTTTCAAGTAATACCAACAACCAGGCCGCAAACAGTACGTCATCTTGATTACCAAAAATTTGAGGATCCAATTGCCTTATGAGATTATATTTCTACCCGTCCATCTTTTAGAGGAGGCGTCTACACCACCGGAGCATCAAGCTGACGCCACATATTGGGTTATTGCATGGTCCACGAGGTATTGGCGATTTTTTGTCGAGTGGCAAAACAATTTCCCATTATTGATCATTCAACAGTGGCATTCTCATTTGACTCTACCATCACTTAGACTGGCTTCCAGAGGAAATCTACTATGAACATTTCGTATATATACAACGAATCGATCAGATAAAATACCAATTGAAAAATCTAGTACATCCAACTAGTGAATTCATTCATTCAGGAATTAAACAGGAAAAAAAATAAGAAACGGGGACGAGAAATCAAGAATTAAAAGAAAACACAGGGTGGGTAAAATCCAGCACAGATCGCGTCACAATCAACTAACCCACAGAAACAGCATGAGGAAAACATAGGATAGGACGTAAGATCTAGCATCCGTGATGAACCCTAAGAAGGGTAGGGGGGAATTGTGGTCCGGGATAGGGCGTCGCACCTTAGTGATGACGAGGGGCCCCAGGAAGACGGCCGCGGACACGGCCGCGCCGGCGAGGAAGATCCCGAGCACGGCGATCTGCGCCCACCACCTGATCGCGAGGCAGCGCAGCAGGCTCGGGCACTCCCCATCCTCCTTGACCGCCTCCTTGATCGCGTCCACATCCTCCGGGATCCTCATGTACTCCCCGCGCCCGCATCCGGCACCGCCACTGGCGGCCCCTGGCATCCCCATGGGCCGGACGCGATCAAGCGACCATGCCCAAGGGACACACCTCCGGATTTATTGGCCCGTCCGCGCAACGCCAAATCTGGCTCGAGGTGGGCGGATTCCGGGGTACTCGGTGCGATTGAGGAGCGCTCGATCGCTAGGGTTTGGTTTCGGGGAAATTTATGAGGAAAAGGAGGGGCGAGGCAACGGCATTGGAGCGGACTCGGTGCGGTGAGGTGAGGGAGAGGAATACACCTATTTGTGTGGGTATTCTTCTCATGGAGGTTTTCGTGGAAAACGAAAAAGATAAACGAAAGGGCCAGAGGCGAGCTGTGCGGATGGACGAGTTTGCCCTCGTCAAACCATTCTATCTACCCTTCGTTGTCCATCCAATGGATGGGAATGAGATTGCTCAAAAAATAAACTCGAAATACAAATATTTCAGGAAAAATGAAAACATTCGAGTCAAAAATGAAAAAATGAAAACATTCTAGTAAGTCATATATGATACCTTGTGTATTCTGGAAAAAAAATTGTGTAATTTAGATGACTTGTTTATTATTTAATAGCTTTTTAAGATTAAAATATAAGAAGCTATTTAATGGTAAAGCAATTATCCAAATGACACTAAAGTTTCTCGGAATACACAATGTACCATATATGAGATATCATATTTTTTCATTTATTCAAAAGTCTTTGAATTTCAAGTTTACTTTTTTGGTCAATCTCATCCGTTGGAATGCACAACGAATGGTGGATATAAGGGGGTCGGTGTGACTAGTTGTGGGCAAGTCATCGAATCCTTGTCCGAGATTTATACGATGGACCACTGTGCATCATGACTTTATCTATCCATTTCTTCACAAAGCTCAACCTGGACCTATTACATCCGACCATTTTACGTCTAGTAAAGGCAGAACTTGTGATAGTATTACTTCGAAAATGATGTCACACATCAAACCAGAGCAAAACTGGTCTATAAAGAACTGTTCAATATATCTTCCGATGCCCGATAAATTGGCCGATTTATCTCTTCTCGGTGTCTGACCGATAAGATAAATCGGTCGATATGCCGATAAATAGGCTGATATGCCGATAAATCGGCCGATTTAGATCTTATCTTGGGTCGACCGATAAGTTACCGATAAGCGATATCCCCAACATTGTTATAAAGTAAAAAAAATCAACACATTCCTTTTATCAAAAAAATATGAAATTTCTTTTAACAAGGACTAGCCACAGGGCCTAGTTGCATATATTACGTTGGTGGGGACAAAATACAGAAGACATCCGGAACATAGAAAATTATACAACATTACTCTAAATTTACAGAAAGGACCCTAGTCAATGCAGAGAAAACACGATCGGATCATTTCGCTCCACCACCAACTCGAGAGCTCGAACGACGACCACCCTCGTCTCTACCTGGACGAAACTACTTGGGGTTGCAAGGCTGAAGTAAGTCGATGAGAGGCATGCAGAGGTCCTCCATGCATGAGGTAGAGAAGGAGCACCATCCTCGACCCTTGGAAAGGCTACCCTAACAGCCAAGGATCACGACGGCAAAACATATCCGTCGTGTATGATTCTCTATTTTGCAACATCACATTTCCTCGTTGCCACTCGGAGGCCGGATCCGTTAAGGAAACAACATTGATCCCCTTCTTATCGTCCTTGGCACCATGCCAACCGAGATGGATAAGATAATTGGCACCAACCTGCTCCCCTCGGCAACCTCCAACTTCAGAAACCACTGAGGCCTTATTGACAAAGGTGGTAAGAGCATCTTCCGTTGTCGTCTTTGGTTCTGCCTATGGGAGCACCACAACGAGGAAGAGCCACCCGACCAACACCGGATTCGGCCTGAGGAAACCCAACGTTAACCTCGCGGCTACAACTTCACATTTGCACATCCTGGAGGCTGGCACTCACCCACTTCCTCTGCTCGCCTCCATGGGCGGCCAAATGAAGTATTGCAATGCCACATCGTCGAAAACATATTTTCCTTTATTCAAAGGGATTCCAGCCTCCATTGACCTAAACCTCCCACCTCGTGAGCTCGGTAGAGAGAGTCGAGGAAATTCGAGCGGTGCTCCGGAGCAACACTCTAGAAGGTAAGAGCCCAACAACATCTCTCTAATTTCCACGGAGGACAACTTAACTAACTCTAAGCCTACCAGTCCGGCGAGTAGAACTAAGCCTACTATGATCAAAGGGCCCCGAATTCAATCTCCAACTCGACTCTGAACGGCGAGGCTGGCAAACTAGCGGCACCGAGAGTGCATGAGAGGCTCTAAACGCACGAGGAAAGGGGCAATGAGAGTTTCCGTGCATGGATGATCCCTCGAACAACTTTGAACCGGACATAATACACATACACATGAAAATAAACCATGTTGAGATATAATACTTATACATATATTTATATCTCAAATGCAAGCTTAACTCTAGCCTCTGTATCAACCGATGTACAAAGTTATTGTATTTCATAGAATAGTTTATCATGTCAGAGTTTACATTTCATCCCTCATGTTGGTTCTTTGCTTGTGGAGAGGGGATTTCAACCTTACTATTAGCTCGTATTTATAAATACGATTATTGAAGTTTTTAAAATAACACGAGCACAAGTGCTTAGATAAAAAAAATCCTACTCATTTAGGGTATCAAGCGTAACCATTCAGGGGCTTTTACGTAATTGCATGCTGCAGTGCATCAGAGGAATATAAACCAGCTTCTCTGGTGGGGGTTTGTGAGGGTGTGGGCCAGCAACGAAGACTTCACCGTCCCCACCACGTCAGCGACCTTTATATCGAGTTTATCTTGCCGTGCGACGGCAGTCGGCGGTGTCTCTCTCCGCGTGAATTTAGCGAGCTGGGTTGGTCGGCCGAAAGCGACTGGTTATCGGTCGCGCAAGGGAGACGAGACCCCCTCCCTGACGGCAGTTAATCTTGCACTCTCGCTCTCTGCATGACATATGCGGCCCACATGCCCGTCAGTGGCGATAGATTTTGTGCCGGGAAAACGGATCTCTTGCAGTAGATGCCTCTTTGTCGGTGACTCTAGATAAGGTAGTGAAACGGTAGATTCGTTCCGCCGGTGCACGCGTACGCGCAGAGCAAAAGTACAGCAAGTGCGAATTGACAAGGGGTTGTTTGCTCGATGGATTCCTCGCTTGGTCGTTATCAATCGGATGAATCCATCTCGTGTGTGCAACGGCACGTACGCCTAGTTGAAATCAATTACTATGGTAGAAAAAAGCTCATTTCAACCATCAGTTTAGTAAATTAGTAGAAAAAATTGAACTAAGCTCAAAACGGGTAAACCACCAAACTGTCTTTGCCCACCCCTACCCCTCGCACACCCACTGCATATTTGATCAGCTACGGCGACGATCGGGGATAAACTTTTCAATAGTACTCCATACATGCTTTATTCCTTCTACAACAATTGTAGTTTTAGAATTATCCTAAGTTAAAATGTGAGTGTGTAGGTCGACTTGCATTGCGTAACATTAAAAGCAAATATTGGCTCCATTTCATAATATAATATGTTTTAGCTCCCACCTTAACATGTAAAAATATGTATTTATATAACGTTTTAGTGTATATATCCACTCTTTATTATTACGAATCTAAACAATATGTGTAACATCTATAACATCTTATATTTTTGAACGGAGGGTGTGTATTGCAGGGCATGCGGGCAGCATAGTGCATTAGGCCAACTCCAACCGTGCGACATATTATGGTTAACGTAGGAGACATCCCTATTTTCTTCGGGGTCTTAATTACCACTGCTAAGGTTTCAGTTTGCTTTTGACCATCAAACTAAATGTGAATAACTCGTACTCGTCTCTTTCAAACAAGGGGCGCTTCTGGTTTTGTGCATGCTTCAAACAATTTTGTTTTCTCCATATTATTGTATCTCTGAAGTCAATAATTGTTTATGAGGAACAACTGAACTCAATCTCGTGTTGACGTTATTCAACAGAAAGTCAATAATTGTTTATGAGGAACAACTGAACTCAATCTCGTGTTGACGTTATTCAACAGAAAGTCAATAATTGTTTATGAGGAACAACTGAACTCAATCTCGTGTTGACGTTATTCAACAGTTTTATGTTGCCGTCTATCCCGTAGCGTCTGTTTGGGTCGAGCTGTACAAAAAACAAAGCCCAACGCGGCGACGCATACTCACGTCACGTCTGTTATCAATCCGCCGTGACTCATTCCAGCCAAAATTTTGCCTAGGTTTTCGCCCACACAAACACTAACGGAGCGTTCGCCCTATGCCCACATGGCAGCGACACGGCGACGGTCGCTCTCCCTAGCAGTCCTTTTAAAATCAAGGGCCCGTGTGGATATGGACGACCAACTCCCTCTCGTCCCCACTTCACTGCCCCACCTTGCTCCCCCATCGACGGCCAAACCCTAGCCATCGTGGCCATTCCGATCTGGTGGACGAGCAAAGGAAGCACGACCTCGAGGCGTCGTCGTCCTGGGGCCTAGGGGCCGTTCGTCACTAACGCCCCACCTTTGGCGGGCCAGTGGTGCATCAACGCCAAACCTGTGAAGCCGCCATCTGTGAAGCAGGAGGTGGTCGTCATCGACCTGGAGGACGACTCCCACATCACGCTAGTCCTCGAGGAGTCCAAAAAGACCCTAGTCAAGGACGAAGAGCGACGGTGGGAGCTGGTTCTGGAGGAGGTCGCCAGACAGCAGGAGGAGGCCATGGAGCTGCAACAGGCGGACATGAAGCAGCAGGAGGCGCCATGGCGGGAGGCCATAGAGGTGGACCAGCCTCCGGCGCCTCCCCTCTTAGCAGGGTTCCTCAGCCAGCCCTAGGTGTGGACTGCCCCCTCCCGTGTTCCTGCTGGCCCACGCTCCACCGGCCCATCTCTGGAAGGCGCCGAAGTACGTCGGCGACGAGTAGAAACCCACCAGGCGAAAATATTTAGTTTATTATATTTTTGCTGTAAAAGCCTGCACGTTTGTTTGACGACCAAACGAATACAACTCGTGTCCATTTACGTGGGCCGTTAGAGTTGCCCTTAGTTCTTTTTTATTTTCACACTATGCGGCTTGGATTTGCTTAGACGGCGAATAATGTTGTACTCCCTCCGTTCCAATTTAATTGACTTGCTATCCACCGATAGCAAGTCAATTAAATTGGAACGGAGGGAGTACTAGCTTACAAACAACCCTAACGTCGTACCCGCCCCGCCGGCCCGGCCGGTCCCGCGATCGAGCCATCACAGCAATAGCGTGACACACCATTGACATGCACGCAACGCAAAGGCCTAATTCGAAACACTAGTGTAACGTGCGTGCTAGTAGATCCAGTACGATCTACTCCCTCCGTCTTTTAATATAAGATGTTTTAGGTGGTATACATGTTGTCTACATGCACACTAAAATGAGTGAACATGTACATAAAAATATGTCTACATACATTTGTGTATATATGCATGTGGACAAAAACTAAAACATCTTATATTAAAAAACGGAGGGAGTAGCTAAATATGTGTGTGCGCGCGCTCTTTCTGCCTAATTTTCTGCGGATGCGACGTGCCGACGACGGTTACACTCACAGAACTCCGCACGGCGCGTCGTGGGGTATCAGGTATGGTGCGACGCAAAGCAGCGGATGTTTTGCTTTTGGGTCACGCCAGGCTGCCTGTGTCCCATGTGATGCGATGCGAGCTCCGCTAAATCATGGGTGCGAGCTGAGGCTGAGCTGTGGCGTATGCGTGTGCGGTTCCGCGAGATGGGGACAGTGCGAGGCCATGCTCATGCTCGGCTCGTTGCCTCTTCGGCCCACGCACAAGAGTACGCTCACGCCGGGGGTTTTACTTTACCGAGTCAGAAATTTTGGTACTACTTCAAATTCTACCAATCTTTTGTACACTTAATCATTTGTCCAATATTTCTAGAGTACGCACAATCAATTCCATTTACGTCCCCTTTTGGCGAACAAATTCCTAATCGTGTTTCTAAATCTCAAAAATTCAACAAGTATGGAGATGATCTTTACCTCAATATTTGTCAATGCAAAATATTCCAGCCCAACTTAATTAGCCTAGCCTCATCTTTCATGCCTAAAACACGTCTGGTAATAATCGTATCTTCAATACTAGCTTACACCTATATACTTCCAAAAAGAATATGAAATTTGCCAGCATGACCACTAACACTTAGTGAAAATATCAACTTACGAATAAGTTACACTAATTTCCATTGATCAAATAATTATGGCCATTTTAACACTTAAAACTAAGCAAGTACATATGCTAGTCCAATGGCCATGAAAATTGGTAGATCTACACTACACCTCTATCTTTAAACGAGTGGAGATTTGGTGCTTCTGAACTCCACGATCTTGCTTATTTAAAAAAGATCAAAAACTATATTTAAAAGTTTCAAAAAAAATCTAAAAACAATCATATATGTTCTAAATGATATATACTATAATATTGGAAAATTTCAATGCAAAATAACTAGCCTTTTGAGCTATAGGAAAATGATAAATGTATAGACCTGAATATAGTAAACAAAATAGAGTTTCAAGATTTTGTTATTTTTGTGTGGCTCAAAATGTATTGTATTTTGCATTGAAATTTTGCACGCTAGTATAATATATCATTGAGAACATGTGTGATTTTTTCAAAAAAAAAAACTTAAAGCTTTTAAATATGTTTTTTTAACCGAGCCAAAAGGAGTTTCTGTCTATAAACCCATTACTCGTGAGAATATATCAACAAAGGAGGAGGCAGGGCGTGGGGCTCATAGTGTTGGGCTTAGCCGACCGTGAAAGGGACTATCCTGTTGGATCTGGAAGGATATGAGGGAACTTCCTCTCACCTCGGCTCTGATGTCCCGTTCCCTTTCTTGTTGTGGTATCCACCTACCAAACTCCAAAAAAAGCTTAGTATTTATATGAGATTGAGCGAGCATTTGGACGATAATAAGATATGGAAGGGAGGCATCAGCAGAGTTTCAAAATTAATGGTGAATGCTGCCTGAAGTGGGAAGGAAAGAGGCGGAGAGGAGAGCGTTCTGCTCTTTTCGCTGAACTTGTATATGTTCTTGTGGATCACTTATGTTTCTTTTTTACTGGTTTTATTTTGGGTTTCTTGTTGAGCAATGATTCTCTTGCAGCAACAAATTCAAATGTTGATATTTTACAGCACTATTAAAAATAAAAAAATAATTTAGAGAGAATTCTACTTTTTACCACATAGTTGTGCATTTAAGAGACATGTTAACCCATTTAGTGAACACTCTACGCTGATAATGCTCTATTAAGAAGCTAATTAGTGAAATATTGACATATTTAAGGAACAAAGAAACGGCAAGAAGGGATAACTTTGGCTATTGCTTCCATCCACAACATTGGTTCTTTTTAGCTCAACACGGTCTTTCTGATGTTGTAGGGCGCGGCTCCTATTCAAGACCAACTATATCAATAGCACCGTCGCCCCTCGCAACAGCACCAAACTCTAAAATGCACTCTATAAATTGCCGTCGAGTGAACGAAAGCAGGGTTGAAACATTGCCCTGCACTACCGAAGGCTGCCATTTGCAATCCAGGTGATCCTGGCATTCAACATAAATGCGTTTACCGATCCACATTGGAGAATAGCAAAGTGAAACATAACAGCACTCAAAAGCGTTCTTACCATCCATATGTAGGGAATCCACACCGTCGGCTCGATGCCAGAATGCTAAAATGTTCAACACCTCTTATTTGACTTTTTCACTATCTTGAAATATGAAGATACACACACTAAGATGCAACATCAGCTAAGTCTCTGATTAGGACATGAGAAAGCACAACTAAAAACGAACAGAAAAATACATAATAATTAAATAAAACCTTCAGAGACCCAGTCGGTCGCATCTCTCTCCCTGGTTCAGAGCTGGGCATGCCCCTAGACTGCGCCCGCAATGGTGCGTGCGGCCTGGGCCGCTTCCCGGACATCTGATGTGACATCGCCAGTGGTGTTGCTGGTTGCAGCAGCAGCAACAGAATCACAGACCAGACTTGTACATGAGAAGAAGGAGAAACGCTAGCGAAGGCACGCCCGCCTTCCACCATTCACTGTTCTTCTCATTGCGCAGGTTCGTCTGTGTGCTGGAGTAAGAGAGCTCTCTCCGGTTCTAGGCCAGCCTTTGTATCTTGAAACCTTGTCTCAACCAACTTGCTCCTTCAGGAAGGACGATCGCTTTGCTACTATTGTTTCAGCAACATGAACAATAGCATACGGGGGCACTTGTCCCCCACCCCCTTAAACTCGAACGTATGTCCTCCATTGGTAATCGTAGTCGTCACGACATTAGAACATGTCCAGTTTTCAGCCACGGACTCGGTCTGTAGTAAGAAGTCACTTATCCGTCGTAAATGCTTCATTTTGACGGATCTACCACCCGTTGGCAATCTTGCTTCACAACGGGAACACGTGATTTAGACATCAAGAAATGACTTTATGTTCCATGATAAGATATATTTATCAGTTTTTTCTAACATTTACAAATGTATATTCATTAGCTTCTACTTGTGGTGTACTATTTTGTGAAATGTAATTAGTGGTTATGACCGATTCCTCTGACAGTACTTATAGAGAAACACGGTTCACTTTCGAGAATTCGTGTGGCTGAAGCTAAAGTGGGGGAGTCAGAGTCGAAAAGAGGATTCCTCGCTTCTCTCTCATGCAACGAAAGCACCTTTATTCTTCTATATACTAGGAAACCTTTAAAATCCAAGAAAACTTTGCAAACTTTTAATAAATCCAAGCAAACCTTCCGTAAATCCAAGCAAACTTTTCGTAAATTCAAACAACCTTTTCATAAATCTAAACAACCTTTTGGTAGACATCCTCGGATTGGCCCAGGAGGACGACATGCCACGATCTACTAAAAGGACAAATTGTGGTTCGAGTCCACGTCGCAAAGCAAAGGCGGTGGTTTCTTGGTCACAACCAGCTAAAACGAAAGTTCCATTAAAGAGCGTTTCCACGTGGTAGAACCTCCTCAGGGAATAGTTGTCATCCACGCACGAATACCGCCGTTTAAAATTTCTATTTCTTGCAGCGCTGAATCTGCTTTTGAGAATGGATAACTAGCTCCTACCACTATCCTAATGTAATAATTATCGCTAAGAAGAATGCCCATGTTGTGACAATTCCATCCAGAAGGTAATGGGTTGCTCCTACAACACGTCCTTATATAATGTAATCCGCCTGAAATATCCGCTCAGGTTGAGGCTGCCACTTGGCCAGAAGACTGATAAAAAAAGAGCGAGGTACCTCTTGCTGATTTTGGACTTCGACATTGAAGAGTATGTTGTTCACATGTCATCCAAAAACATGATGAACTTCTTGAGATGTTTGAGGGCATTACTGACCTGGTTTAGCATTGATGTTCAAAACAGGTTTAGTTGTCGCATCAATGGTCAAAAGAACATCTTTGGTGCGCAAATCAAACCAGCAAAGACATCCATCCTAAGGTGATTGAATAAGATATCGAAGTTCCGAACATGAGAGATGCCCCCCACCGAACAAACAACAGAAGGATCCCTATTTTCTATCTGCACCCAGAACGTCAAAACATCCAAAAAAAACAGACAAAAATATGTCCCATAAAATGATACAAACAAGAGGTCAACAATTCTACAATAAAACATTACACCAATGAGGATACAGCAGATGAATCAACTTGAATTTTCCCAATAACAGAAGTCTGAATATCCGTGACACACACTATGTCACTAGCCGAACTTAGACCTCCTAACAGGAAAAGCTACCGCAGAAAGAAGTACCACGTAAGAACAAACAAGGCTTCTGCTGCAACCAACCATATCATGCCTCCAGAAAGGCAGATTTAGAGGACACAACCAAGACTGGCAAGCATCATACCAATCACCTGAACTTCGGCTTCTTTGAGGGCCCTCCCCTGGAGCTACCACGATCTGGAGGTGGACGAGCCTTGCTAGTGCTGCCACGCTGTGGCGGTGGAGGATGCTTGCTGCTGCTGCCACTACCACGTTGTGGTGGTGGACCAGACTTACTAAAGGTCTTGACCTTGCGGCGCCTCCTTTCTTCCTCGCTGTCTGATTCTGCACCATGCTCCCGGTCTGCGTTGGTTGCCTCCCGTTCCAGCTCATCCCAGGTCTTACCCTTCTCTTCCTCAGATTCTTCATCAGAATCCTCCTCCTCCTCGTCCTCATCTGATTCCACCAAAGAAGCACTGTCGGAATCGTCATCTTCTGATACAGACTCCGGCTCAGCATCAGAGGGCTCGTATCCCTGATCTGATTCCTCTGATTCCTCTGCCTCAGAATCGCTTGCCTCCATATTCAGGAATTCCCAGCCACCATCGTCAACAAACTTCTGAGGATCATCAATGATAGTTTTCAGAATAGGACGCCAATTCAGATTCAGCCTGCTCTCATAGTACTTGAGATCTGTGGTGTCAAGCCACTCCTTTATTGAGTCAAGTGATGTTGACGGAATGGAATCGATGCGAAGAACATCCTTCTTGAAGTCCTTAAACACGATAGCCATGTCAAAGTTCTTTGTTCCAAAACCCACCCTCTCTAGATTAACAATCTCTATCTCACCCAGGGTCACCACTAGGAACGGAGTCTCAATTAGCTCAACCAAACAAGTTGAAGTTGGAATGATGAAAGCTGAAGCTTTATATGGAACCCCGTGAAACCCAAGCTCTCTAAGAGGGACATCGAATTCCAGATCAAGCCCCTTGAACTGTGGTTGCGACCAGTGGTCATTAACCTTGTTCACATAGTTCTGGAACTCCATGTTAATTCTGTTCTTCCGGTCCCTCTCACGCTGCTCTTCTTCAATCTCATCAGGATCAAGAGCCGACCTCCTACTGCCACCGACAGTTTGAACAACATCCATCACTTCAACGTAAAACTGGACATCCTTCGTCTTCTTGTTTCCAACCATGATATGATTGTGCAAATGGAAATGAAGGAGTGTAATCATTTCTTTCTCTGCTGGCTGGAAGAAAGCATGTTTTATGTTTCTGTACATGATATCCACACGCTCATCAGCCCTTGAAGTAGAATATCTAAAACCATTTACATGGGCCTCAAGAGTTCCTGTCAACTTTCTCCCACGACCACCAAATGCAGGCCGTATCCACACATCATTAAGCCTCATTTGCTTTGTTTTGTTGCTTGCCAGCTGGAGTTTCTCCTGAGTAACAAGGGTGGCCCTTTCAGCTCTCTCCGACTCCCTTGAAGCTACTTGCCTCCTCAATGTTTTGATCTGCTGAACAACTTCGCTGCTGTGCCGTGGATCCTTTGAGCGGAATGTAATCTCTTTCAAGAAGATAGCCCCTTGAGACTTCAGATTGTTATCATTTGCAAATGGCATGCCAGGTACATTAAAGAAAATGCGGATAGTACAGGTGCGGTTGTCCTGGTGGCTGGTCACACTCTTAACAGTAGAAACATGGAAAGGCACCATACTTCCATAAATAGGTAAGAGGACAGCTTCATTCCTCTGATCTACTTGTATCACCAACTCCCTTGAATAAGGTACATCATTCACATTCTTGTATGCAACAAGCTCATTTGAAGACCTAGCAGGACCGCGTCCATCGCCAGAACCAGAACCACCCCCAGCAAGCCTTCTAGCAGTCTCTTCATTCTTTTGACGAGCAAGTTCAGCCTGGTGCTGCCTCCGGACCTCTTCCTTGGACATTTCCTGGTTATCTGACCGAAGTGTTGCCTTGGATGGTGTTGCTTCCAGGCCATTTGGCTCAGCCTTCGGCCGTTTTGGCTTCGGAACATCTTCCTCATCTTCATTAAATGAATATGCAACATCTTTAACAGCCTTGGAGCAATTAGTTAAGATCTCTACGGTCTTGTCATTAACAAAAGCTGTATCAGCTAATAGCAAAGAGAACTGCTTTGTCTTCTCATTGTTTGTTTCTGCCTGGACATTATTCAAACCAAGGCAGATATTGAAAATCATGCCCTCTTTTATCAGACGATCATTCTTGGAGTTCAAGTTTAAGCCTGATTCTCGGAACTCGAGGCCCATTCCAGTTCCAGCTGACTTTGTTAAATTAGAAAGAAATTCAGGGGCATTCTTCTCAAACACTGCAACTGCAGCCTGATAAACTGTGCACATCTGATTGCCTGGTCTACATGCTGCTAAAGCAGCTTCCTGGGCTTTCAAAAGTGTCTCATACGCCTTACTCTGTGTCGGGTAGCATCTATCAGAAATGTTCTAGCGACATTGGAACAATAGTTGCTGTACCTGGACCCAATGGCGCAGATGATAACACTTGCAGGATCATAGTAGAGATAATCATCATTGCTGGAAGCACCTGGCCTAAGATCAAACTTCCCTCCACTTTGGAAGACAGGAGGATAGCATATATCAATATTTTCAGGCTTCAACTTCACCTTGGCCTTCAAAGGATCAAGAATAATCTTCTCTGTGTCATCCATCAATGAGGAGTGAGAGACTTTTCTCTCCTCATCAATAACCTTCTCCATGGTCGGGACCACAAAGTTTTCATTACAGATGAAGTTAGGTAAGCAGCCTTTTTCACACATATGATCTCTGTGGCATCCTTCACAGCAAAAAGCTCAGAAAAACCATTTGTTACATCTGTAAGTTGTATAGATTCCCCGGATAACTTTTCTGCCCATGTTTCAAGGAGCTTGCCCTCAGGGGCCTCTTTTGCGATATGTCCAACAACTGGAGTGTCCGATTTCGACTGAGCACAAACAGCACGCAGTATGTCATCCATCAGATCAATTCCATCCCCATTCTTGCCCTTCACATGCAAGACTATATCAGCACCAACAGCCTCATTTGCTGCCCTCTTGAGGGTTTCAATGAGATTTGCTTTCTTCTGGCTGCATAAGAAATGTATCTGCTTCTGCATGAAGACAATTATGGTTTCAGGAAACTCGTACCCAAGTAACCAAACATTCAGAGCTGAGGATTTCAAATAACGAAGATCATCAGAAGCAGGTGGAGTAGCAATTGCGATGGCATCAGAAGAACCCCAAAGATCAGACTTGTTTCCATTCCAATGGTCACAGAACACCTTTAGCCGCTTACTGAAATTTTCTAGATTGATTGTATAGGCTGCTCCTGAGCCTGACTTTGCTTTACCATTATCTGCCATCTTTACCAAGAAGCACAGATTAACCAAGCCAACTGCAGGAGAGTTGATCAATAGTTTAGCTAGTGCAATCATTTCAATGGATGTAAAATATTTCAAATACAAGACAGATACCTCACAGAAGAAGAGGATTGATAATCCCGAACATAGACGCTTAATTGCTTATCACGGCCTTTTATCCTGAGAATAAAGCACACAAACTGATTCAATTGTTCTGAATTAATTCTGCAAAAAGAAGAAATCGTGGTCTATGCCGCACCGGTTAGCATGGCAGCATCATTTGTTTCGGTACAAAACAATACATTTATCTCCATAGTAATTTTTTATAATGTTAAACACATCACAGCATATATTTAGGGCCTCAGAAGCGAATTAAACTCTCATCATTAGAACAGCATCAACAGCATGTGGCTTATGAAGCCAAGAAAATAAGTCATCTAATCAGCATAAAAAAAACAAGCATATTTACAAATTGTGGTTAAAGATAATCGACCATGACATTAAGTTTCTTCATACGGATAAAAATCAGTTCACTATGAGTATTAAAGATTGAAAGTGATGATAGTGCAAGACAGTAGAGCTAGTTCAGATAAAGTTTTTTTCTCCATCGGCCTGGCTAATTTAGCCCTTTAAAATTACATGACAAATAAGTAGGGGTATGAGCTAAAGTATTGCGAAAAATAAAGAGCAAAACATGTAGCCACGCATGTTAATTTATCATAACAATCATGTTGAGGCAATCCTGATCCTGTCTCAATATGTACGGTTCCTAGGTTATAATAGCACAGTGGCATGAACAAATGATAGACTCAAACCCTAGACAATGATAGGCTCAAACCCTAGCTCGAATTCCCCCAAATAAACGGCAGAAATTTCACCATAGAACTTCAGATCCGGCCGAATCACGGAACGTGGTTACGGAGCGTAGGGGGAAGACGCTGCAGTCGGCGAGATTGGGCAACCACGGGGAGGAGGAGAGGGGGGTAGTGGAGAGGTCGGGGGCGGCGAGAGGACGGGAGAAGGGGGAGAGTACAGGAGCAGTACCTCCACAAGCGGCGACGGCGGCGAGGAGTCCCGGCAGACGGGGGCAGACGGCCGGATCTAGAGCACCGCCGAGGTCCAGCGACGGGGGGGGAGGAGGAGGGGGGCGGCGACGGGGGAAGAAAAAGATCGAGGGTTGTGCGAGATGAGGAGAGCAGCGGGAAACGGGTGTGCGAGATGACCTAGCGCGCCCGCTTCCCGCTCAGCGTGGCGGGTCTTTTTCCCCCATTTTTGAGGAAATAATAAAAACCGTATTTAGGGTTTTAGATCATCACATAACCCCACCGTCTTTGAGAAAAATCATACGAACCTAGTACCACGAATTGCGGCATGACTTCGGTGATTTGCTCGGTTTAACAGTACTTTTGACCGACGAGGCCCCGCATCACGGTGACATGGGATGCATATGTGGACGGGAGAGTAAATAAGTAAATAAAATAAAATTGACCTATGCATAAAAGTAAGATCTAATCTATGAAGAATACAAGAGAGGAAAGATCAAAATCTTTACCGACAACGACTAGACAAGACAGATTGTTAGTGAACAACCGTTGGTGCCGATCTTAGAGTCTTAGACTTGCCCTCTTAATCAGCTTTGTATCTCTAGTTATATCTTGAGCTTATGAATACGATGTATTTCACATGGTGAAATCCTAGTACCGAGTTGCTCATGGTGTCGTCCAAAAACTTCTTTGATTGCGATTTTTTCATTGAAATTGTTTACGGCACGTTTTCTCAACACGGGAATTCTAACGTGGCAATTTATCCAGGGATCAATTCGGCTATATTGTGTTCCCCTTTTTTGTTTATTGGTCCGTTATCAAAAAATCGGGCCTAAACACTTTTCTTTTGGGTCACTTTGATCCTTATCATCAGCCTAACAAACAAAACATAGAACCATATTCAAATGTGCATTTACACTAAGAGTTTAAGGACCAGGGTGTGCAAGTTCAAGAAATGCAAGTCCATTTCAACCAACTACAAAAATATCCGATAACACCCCAAGAAGAAGAAGAACTATGCAAGCAACGGTACGACGACATGAACATGACGGTCTGAACATGTAATGATATAAAAATGAGTAAATTTGAGCCCTTCTCGTATTTCTTTGAACTTATTATTGTTTTTTGTTAAGTAAGATAGCACACAGCAGAGCAATGTAGCCTGCAGGTCCGCTCCGGGCCCCGGCAAGTCAGCGACTAACCAAACCCGCATCGCACGCGCGCCGCCACCGACACATCCCCACCCCACGCCACACCGGCCGTGCTTCGCCGGTGGCCAGCCGGCCGGGATGGAGTGTCTGCGGCGCGTGAACCCCTTCCGCGTGTGCGCGGGGCTGCGGTTTCTCGGGTACCTGATGGTTGGGCTCGTCGTGTCATGAACCTAGGGTTTCATTGATTCATTGATCACAGCAAGGATACAAGGCAGCAGGATTCAGATCGGAGAGGGGAGAGGATACAGAGTTTCGTGAGGAAGAAGAAGTTCTATTCTTAGCTACCTGCTCCATCGAGCCACCTACTACTTATCCTCTCCTACCGATCACACATGGCCAACATTACATGGGCTCAGCCCAACAACGTGCACAACACAACCCACACGCTGTCACTCTGCAGTAGCGACGTCATCTGCTACTGTAGACGTGACAATGCCGCCGCCTTGAGAACCAGCATCGACCCATGCTGGTGCTTCCTTGAACCTCGCCCTGAGCACGTCATAATCCTCCAGGTAGCAACATCAGGAGGCAGCTTGGACCACTTGATCTTGACTTGAAGATGAGCTGAATTCCCACGCTTGACCAACCGACGCTCGAGGATTTCTTCAGGGACAACTTCATCTGCATCGAGCTCCAAAGGCACTGGTAATGACGAAAACACTGGAGAGTGGTCAGGGACAAAAGTTTTGAGCTGCGACACATGAAAAACCGGGTGGATGAGGCAAGTGTCAGGAAGCTCCAACTTGTAAGTTGCATCACCGATCTTGCCAGCACTTTGAAAGGACCATAAAATTTGTAGGCCAGTTTAGGACATGGTCGACCGACCAAAGAGTTCTGTGTATAGGGTTGCAACTTCAGCAACACTTGTTCTCCTACTGAAAATTCTCTGTCAGAGCGATGGCGATCTGCAAACTGCTTCATGCGTTGTTGTGCTCGCTCCAGTTGATGCTTGAGAAACTCAGTATAAGCTGCTCGTTCCTGGACCATGTCTAACACTTCAGCATTCGTAGTCACAGGAAAAGGAGGAATAATACCCAGATTTGGTTCATGACCATAAAGTGCTTTGAATGGAGAACAGCCCAGAGTTGTATGATGATTGGTATTAAACCAATATTCCGCCAGAGGTAACCACTGAGACCACTTCTTCGGCTGATCATGAATAGCACATCGCAAATACATTTCCAAACACTGATTGGTGCGCTCTGTCTGCCCGTCTGTCTAAGGATGATAGGCTGAACTCATCTGGAGTTCAGTAGCAAGAATTTTGAACAACTCTCTCCAGAATGAGCTAGTGAATATGCGATCTCTATCAGACACAATAGACAGAGGAATGATGTGCAATTTCACCACTTTATCCATGAACTCCTTTGCTACATAAGATGCAGTAAATGGATGTTTTAGCGGTAGGAAGTGACTGTACTTAGTGAAGCGGTCTACTACCACTAAAATACAGTTGAAACCATTTGATGTAGGCAACCCTTCTATGAAATCCATGCTAATATCCTGCCATGCTCCTTCGGGAGGTTTCAAAGGAGAAAGCAACCCGGGTAATTTGCAATTCTCATGTTTAGCTTGCTGACATACCTGACATTGCTTTACAAAGTTCTCCACAGCTGATTTCATACCTGACCATGTAAATTGCTTCTTCACTCGTTGATATGTGCCCAGAATACCAGAGTGCCCACCAATTGGTGAAGAATGAAATGCTTGAATGATTTTGGTTTGCAAACCAGAGTTAGCACCCACCCAAATTCTGCCATTATAACGAATCAATCCATCCTTCAAAGAATACCCTGGATGATCATGTGTCGAAATAGCCAAAACAGGAATTAATGTTTGAGCTTCAGGGTCCATTTCATATGAGTTCAGAACTTCCTGGAGCCAAATGGGTTGAGCCACTGAAATAGCTGACAGCTGCATAAAATGGCCAACTCTAGAGAGAGCATCTGCTGCAATGTTGTCAGCTCCTCTGCGGTACTGAAAGTTGTATTGTAAACCAATGAGTTTAGTCATGGCTTTCTTTTGTAGTTCGGAACCCAACATTTGGTCGTCAAGATATCATAAACTTTTATGGTCAGTTTTGATGACAAACGGGCCATTTTGCAAATATGGTCACCACTTTGCCACTGCTACCATTATTGCCAAGAACTCCTTTTCATAAATAGACAATTTTTGATTCTTTTCTCCCAAGGCTTTGCTCATGTATGCAATAGGATGCCCTTTTTGGCTTAGGACAGCTCCAATTCCCATGTCACAAGCATCAGTCTCCAGGCAAAAGGGTGCAGAGAATTCTGGTAAGGCCAAAACAGGGGCACTTGCTAATGCTTGCTTTAATTTCTGTAAGGCCTCAGTGCTCTCTGCTGTCCACTCAAATTTCTATGATAGCAGATGGAGTATCAGCATTCTGTAACCCTTGCAACTTAATCAACTCGCCATTATACATGAATTGTATCCACTTCTCTTTCCAATGACAAGTCATGGCTCCCCACAAAGACAGCCAATCCATTCCCAAAATTGCATCATAACCACCCAACTCCAATACTTTCAAATCTGTCTGAAATGTGTGTCCCTGAACCCACCAGGACAATTTTGTAGCTTGTTTATTGCAGGTCATGAACTGACCATTAGCTACCTTCACTGACGTGCTTTGTATTGGTGTTGTTGCACATTGGAGCTTGTCCACGAAGGTACTGTCAATGAAACTATGAGAACTGCCTGAATCAATAAGAATAAGCATCACCTTATTACCCACAGAGCTCTCAATCTTATAGAATTGCAATGATCAGTACTAGACAGAGCATAAATAGACACATGCACTGGCGTTTCTTCATCCGGGTCTTCCCCTTTTGTGATTGCATCCAGGATCTCATCAGACAAGATTTCAACCTGTTGCATCGCTTTAACTTGTGCCGGCTGTGGAATTGAACACTGATGACCTGGGGCAAATTTTTCACCACACCCAAAGCACAATCCATTTAATCTGCGATACTCCTTCAATTGTTTTGCTTTCCACAGCTCTCCTTTCTCAAAACGAGGCCCAGACACTGTTCTAGTCCCATATTCCTTCCTGCTCGAGTGAGGTGTGTACAGCTGTGAGCGAGCTAACACACCTTCTTGAACTTGAGCATATAAACACGCTTGCTGAACTGTTGTAGGCATCTGAATTTCCACAGCTGCTTTCAGTTCATCTTTCAGCCCATTTATAAAATGTGAAACCACCATCAGTCCACCAAACGCAGGATCATAAAGACGAATTTGATAGACAAGCAAATCAAACTGTTGGCGATACTCCATTACTGACCCACGCTGTTTCAAAGCCAGAAGTTCTCTGTTCTTATCACACTGATTATCACATTCAAATTCCAATAATAAGTCCGCACAAAATCTGTCCCAATCATGAAAACCCACCAACTTCTTGTAAGACTGGTACCAGTGTACTGCCCCTCCACGCAAATACATAGTAGCCGCAGCAACACGAAAACCCGCAGGGATTTGGTATAGCTCAAAAAAATGTGTGACACTGATCTATCCAAATGCGTGCATCCGTGCCATCAAATTTTGGAAAATCCATCTTAGGCACCCAATTTGAGCGTCTGCTAGAATCACTACCACTGCTCAAGCCCTCAATCACATCACGAACTATAGGAGTATTTGGGGAAATTCGACCTGCGGTCCATTTGAGGACGAAGTCTGTTGAAGCGGAGGACGAACTCGAGGTGGTGGTGGTTGTGGTGGAAGCGTGTGCCCCAGAGCATGTCCCGCGACACCAAGCCCGCTCCGTTGTCTGGGATCTCCAGCTGTGGTGGTGGTGCCCCATGGATGCCCTTCGCCTTGAGCTGCGCCTCGTCTGCGGCCGCCGCTGGTCCAGATCGGCCGAACGCTCCTGCTGGATCTTGCCGAGCGTGTCCAGCGATAGATCGACCTTGACCTGCATCTGCTGCAGCCGCACCGCCTGCTCGTCGAGCTGTTGCTGCAGCGCGGAGAACTTGGAGGTCAGGGTCTCGTCGTGGTGGCCGAAACATGTGTTGAAGACCTCCACCAGACGCGCCTCCATGGCGTCCATCGACTCCACTACTTGCCGAACCGCGAGCGTTGGCTTCTGAGGTGCCGTGTCGTACTGGATCTAGATACCAAATGTCATGAACCTAGGGTTTCATTGATTCATTGATCACAGCAAGGATACAAGGCAGCAAGATTCAGATCGAAGAGGGGAGAGGATACAGAGTTTCGTGAGGAAGAAGAAGTTCTATTCTTAGCTACCTGCTCTACCTGCTCCATCGAGCCACCTACTACTTATCCTCTCCTACCGATCACACATGGCCAACATTACATGGGCTCAGTCCAACAACGTGCACAACACAACCCACACGCTGTCACTCTGCAGTAGCGACGTCATCTGCTACTGTAGACGTGACACGTCGCCGCCATCGTCGCCGTCTCCTACTACACCGTCGTCATCTACGCCTGGGGCCCGGTGCTCCTACGCGGAGGTGGCGGAGGCTCCGTGGCCGCGGCGGCTGTCATCCTTGTCGCCTTCCACCTGCTTGTAAGCTCCCGCAACCATGTCTCTCTTAATTACTACCTAAATTTAGCCCGCTTCCACGAATTTGCCATCTGGTGCTTAGTAGAAGTCTCTGATTTTGCCAAATTCCGTTTGCCACCTCTTGACTGCCTTGACCTTACATTGGGGTTCTTGGGGCTATTTATGTTAGGCTTATGAGCTGTGTGCAACACCAACACAGTACGTACTAGGACACTAGAGCTACCAGGCACACCCACATTGCAATTTTGAACTAAGGTTGTGTAATATGGATCTTAAATTCTTCATTCAGAAGAGTATCTAATACAACTCGAAATTGACACATGAGCGCTCTAATTCAACTAATTATTCATCCTCCAAGTCTTTGTCAAATGTTCTGGTCAAACGAGTTGGTAGCGTGTAGATCAAACCGTATTCGATTATATGCCTGATACTGATATTTCAAGTAAATGTTTTAGCCGCTATTATCTGTATTCAACCTATTTAATTTAACATTGACATTTAGAGTTCCTATCCTAAATATTTTCCATGACAAAGAATATTTGGTTTGTTCCAATTACACTGTGAATTATTTCATTATATGCAAGAAGCACTTCACATTATTTGCTATCATGGACCTTTCTTTTCTTTAAAGGAGAAAATTGGGCCATGATTGTGTTTGTTTCTGTTTTGTTTAAATTTCTTCAGGGATCTTGTTTCTTCTGCAGCTTGCAATGATACTATGGTGCTATTTGATGGTTGTTGTCACGGATCCTGGACGGGTACCTGAAAACTGGAGACATACTGCTGAAGAGGATGGTATGGATAATGTTGCTACAGATAATGTGAATCATCCATCATCCATTTCAGAGGAGCAAGGGCACGCGACTAGATATTGCTTACGTTGTCAAAATGGCAAACCTCCACGTTGCCATCATTGTTCTGTGTGTAAGTCAGCCTTCCTCATGGTGTCACTTAATCTGTAAAATGACATTGCCATTGTTTTTAAACCAGCCTTAATACTTCAGGGAACTTATTTTTCACTCTCCAATATGGTTGGTAATGATCTGAATGGTCTCACAGTGCCACACTGATCAATCCCTGAACTGGATCTGATGTTATGTTAGTGTCGCTGTCCAAAGAATTAAGAAATGATAATCTGTGAAATTGCTGCAGGAATGCCAAAGTTTTTATGGCGAAGAGCACAAAAGTGTTCTTACATAGTTTACATGCTCTTTCTTTTCATTTGTTATCACAGCTCAAATGATGACTATGATCTGGTGTGCTTTTCCTTCATCGTTTTGTAAATGTGTTAGAAGTCATCTATTCCTTCCTTCTTTCACATTCTCATTATGACCTGTGTATTTGACTATGCAGGTGACAGATGTGTGCTCAAAATGGATCATCACTGTGTTTGGGTAGTAAATTGTGTCGGAGCAAGGAACTACAAGTATTTTCTCCTTTTACTGGTATGATTGAAACTTGTTGGGAAACTGATATTGGATAGTGTGTAAATTTTTTGTTAGAGCACAGTTCTGTGTTAAGCCTAGCAATGCGGACTTCAAAGTTGTTTGTTTCGGATAGGATGCAGTGGAAATGTTTTGCACATATATCGTCTTAAAGCTAGTCTCTTATATGTGATTATTATTTTTTTCGTTTGTGAAAACCATGTAAGAGTGATTTCCAAACAATAGACAAACATGATCTGAGATTGTTGGTAGGCCCTAAATCTGATGTAAGAAAAAACAATCTTATAGGATCTTTGCTGTAAGAAAAACTGTGGTTGAACTAATTTTATGGGCTAACCAATGCAACCTTGTTCAGCTAGACAGCTAGATTAGGTAAGCAACATGAAGAAAACAGGCTTTTATGAAATTGCCAGTTACCAGTTTGTAGGAAACCTACTTCATTGCTAAAACTTTTTGGTTTTGTCATTATTTTTTGTAACCATCTTAGATCATTTGGCTTGCCTTTTCAGACCATTTCACAAATTTATGACATGCATTGTCTTGTTATCATGTTGCTGTAGGCTTATAGCCATATAATTGTATTTTGTTTCCTCAATGACATTAAGGATCCTCCTTATCCATTGTGATATTATCTGATACCTCCAGGCACAAATTTTCACCAGATATTTCATGTTCTAGAACATTGGCTTGCTAATCTGTATTTGTTTTTAAATTTCAAGGTAGCAGAAAAAGACACACAAATATACTCATAAATGTTCCTCCTGCACGCTTATTTTTCTGCAATTAGAGAACCTATAAGTTGTAATCAAAGCCTTCAAGATTGTCGTGTAAGTGTGGACTTGCCAAGAATGACAGTCATTGTGCTGTATTCTCTATGCTGGCGAACCAGCTCTGGCTGGCTTTAGCTGTTGATAAGTATTGGGCATATGCAAAACAACTAACCAGCCTTATGATTACACACTCTGTTCTCCATTTGCCTATTTAACTTCCTTTATACTTGTTATTTATTGTTTGAAGTGCATTATATTTCTGTTATAGGTGTATACTTTCTTTGAAACTCTGCTGGATGTATTCGTACTACTTCCAAGCTTTATTACCTACTTTCAAGATGACAGTGGGCACTCCAACTCAGCCAGCGATATTGCCATTCTATTTCTCGCTTTTGGTAAGGCCTCGTCCATGGAAGCATCAAACATATATTCCGCTTGTACTTTTACCTTACTCTTATGCTTTTATTGCAGTTCTGAATTTAGTGTTTGCGCTGAGCCTCCTTTGTTTCCTATGCATTAACACATCTCTTGTTGTGAGTAATACGACCTCTATAGAGGTAAGTCTGTGTATTGTGAATTCTTTTGGTTTTATGTGTGCCAAAGCTCACTAAGTTCCTTTATTTAATGTCTAGGCTTCGTATTTCCATCTTTACTGAATTGCAGGTTGATCTGCAAATTTGTTTTTTTTTGCTGTGTTAAATAAAACTATCTATGTAACTTACTATAGGAAGACCATCTCGCTGTTCGAATAATACCACACACCTTATTATATTGACACTTCATAACCTATTCTTTCATGGCTTTGATTTGGTAGTTGAAATTACTCGTACATGAGTATAGTAACAGTCTAGGTTCTAGCTTGAATTTTCCTTTAAGAACTCAGATCATCGGGTTTAGGACATGATTTTTTTTTTTTTTTTGAAGGAAAGGATCTGATTCATTAAACAGAGTACTCAGACAAATTACAAACAAGTCCACAAAATAAAAGAAATTACAAAGCGGACCCTGCAACTTGCACAGAGCACCCAGGCACCCTGAAGAAAGCTCAAACAGATCCCTCGCCGGCTCCCAAGACGCCTAGCGAACGCCGCCGTCGCCGTACCTCGAGCCGCCATGGAGGGAGCGCCGCCCCACTTTGAAGAAGACCGCAAACCTCGTCCGCCGCTGCGCGACGGCACCTTGAAGCGATGAACGAACACGGCCCCAACGCCACCTCCACCGCACCACCCCACTTCCAGCCGACGGGACGTCGCACAGGCCAGCCACCACCAGCCCCCACCCACCTCCAGATGCCGCTCCCCCCGCCGCCACGGCCGGCCGGAACTGAGACACCGAAGGGGACCACCAACACCAACGCCAACAAAACGGGAACACCCAGCTCCGCCCGCTCCTCCCCTCGCCGCCACGGCCGGCCGGAGGAGCAAACGCAGACCAGCGCGCCCGACGAAGAACCTCCACAGCCTCCCCAACGTCGAAGACGACGCCGAAACGGGGACGGGAGGGGGAGGACCACACCCCACACTCCGGCGCCAACGCCACCGTCATCGCTGCCGCCGGAAGGAACACACACCTAATAGAAGGACCTATCTACACGCACAGCGAGACCCAGAGCTCCCCCCCCACCTCACGGTGCCGAGACGGCGGCCGGAGGCGGAGGGGAGCGGCGGGGCGCGCCGGCGACACTCAAATCGCCCGCGGGACGCCTTTATTTACTGTAGCATGGGGAGAGGAGAGGATAAGGCTCAGTACTGTTTAGGACATGATTTTGGTTGTATAGTGACTTGTTTCTGTTAGAATGCCCAAATGATATGCTTTTTTAATGGTCAAATTTCTTCCAGGTGTACGAGCGAAAGAAATCATGCTCATGGAAGTATGACCTAGGATGGAGAAAAAACTTGGAGCAGGTTATTTTTCGGGCATTTTCATTGGTCCAATCTCCCTAATTCCATTTGTACTTTCTGAAATATTGTGTGATGTAGGTCTTTGGCACCAAAAAGTTGCTCTGGTTTCTTCCTGTGCACTGCACCGAGGATCTGCACAACATAACTGCAATTCAAGGCCTTGAATTCCAGACTCATTCTGATGCAGTGCTATAATTGCCATTGATTTGTATCGACGCTACATTCTAGCTATACAATAGGGCCATCTCGCCTGTACATTAAACTATCATATATCTGTACAGAATATTTATTCTTTCCGTACAAAGCTAGTGAACAGAATGACTGTGTTGACTCTGCATGCTATCCGCGTACTGTTGAAGCCTCGAAATCCAACAAAATGTTTCTGAATAATATGGCAAATCTCCTCCATAGAGCGTTCTTTCTTTTGGCGTTTAGCATTTTTTTTGTAGACGACCAATCCCAAGCAAGATGATGGATAACAATTGCCTTTTCCATTGGTATGTCACATAACTGATTCAGCAAAAACATAGGGTTTGGAGCTTCAGCAAGAACTGAGTCGGATATCTTCAAGAAGGAGCCTATGCTACACATGTTTAACTTTCTTGCATTTTAAGAACAGGTGGACACCATCTTTATCAAGCCGATTACACATCGGACATCTTCTTATCCAACTCAATATGCTTGCGGAAGATGTTCATTTGAGTTTGAAGACTATTATGGCTCAATCTCTACAAAAAGATCCTCACCTTGCTGTGTATCTTTAACGACCAAATCTTTTTCCACAAAATTGACGAACTCGTAAAAGCTGCCGCAGGGACAAAGCCAAGACTGCCTTATAGAGGCGGCAGAGAGCTTTGGGGGTGGCGAAATGCTCTTTCACATGCTTAGCAGGAACATTTGTACTAGCAGATGCTTAAGGAAAACACCATTGTTAGGGGGTCTAGCCCCTGCGCGTCCCCCCTCATCCGTCCGTCGATGTGCCAGCATCTTGATCTTGTCTCGAGTTCTGCAGCCACACTCCCAGGCGATAGACAAACTTTATCGAGAACATGCCCTTACTATCAAAATGCCGAGCACCCCAATCCTCTTGGTTGAACACAAATCTAACTAGATCTTCGCATCTGTCCCGTTCCATGATCCCAAAGATCTACAACCCTGATTGTCTCATCAAGTCAATGAGGAGTAGTAGGACGAGTCGAGTAGTCACCCTAGGGATATAGGGATCCATGGATCCCTCCATGCATGATGCATCAATAGATTCTTCTGTAACGACCCTCCAATGACTCCATGCTTCAGTAGCTCAAGCCCACGCAAGATGCTTCTCCAAGTATATGACATTGATGGCTTTGGCTTGGCCACTAAAATCTATGTTTTAGGGAAATATAGAGCACAAAGAACTTTACAACAAAGGAAGTTAGGATTTTGCAGCATACGTCAACTTTTCCAAGCAAGCATCGCTATATTAAAAATGGACTTTACTAGGTAGGGCACGTGCCCCAGATTAGACTCCCGTGGACACGGATGGAAAAATGCTAATTAAGCCATGCATGCAGCCCGCACGTGGAATTCCTTTTTTGTTTCCAAACTTTAAAAAGTTTTATCTCCTAAACCGTAATTCTAAATCCAAATCTGTTTTCACGGTTGATTTTGTTGCGACGAGATCTTCAAAACTAAATCCCATCTTAATATATTTTGACAACTTTTTTTCTCACTCTAGTTGCCAGATTAGGCTCACTTGGTCACCAGGTACTGTCAAGTTGATTACCAGGCTAAAATCAAATGGTTGTCTGGCTTTTTTAACTGTGGTACTCGCCCATGTAATGTTTCTGTGACGGTAATCTCATATTTTACTTGTCTAGATTGAGTCAAATACTCATCTTTCGAACATGTAAATCATGGTTATGACCTGACAACTATGTATTATCTGGGTGGTAACCGTTAATTAGCAAAATGGTAACTAAGGTATTATAACCTGGCAACTAATGACAAAAAAAAAGTTTGTCTGAACATATTAAGATGGGATCTTGTTCTAAAGTAATCGCCGAGACAGACCCAATCGTGAAAACAGATTCTCAATTGAATTAACGATTTAAGAGATAAATTATTTTAAATTTTCGGTTACGAAAAGATTCTCGTAGTACTAGATGAATGGTGCATGCTTGCATGGATTTATTAGGTGGGATCGGAATGGGACAACAAGTGCCGTATGAGATAGCATTTTGGGGCACGTCCCCTAGATAGATTATCCGATTAAAAATATGGAGATCTTTGAACCCCATTCCTCCCTCATCCTTGTGTTTTGTCATTACTTCCCAGCTAAGCCATTGACATGTATTTTTACCATCTTGTTGACTCCATCTGACGAGGGGTAGACTCATCAAGACCCATGGTTAAGGTCCCTAGGTTATGAATATGGGGAGAGAACGTGGTAGAGCTGGAAGTATCGTCGGCTGACAAGCAGGGCAAAGATTTTACCCAGGTTCAGGGCCCTCGTGTGGAGGTAACACCCCTACGTCCTGCCTGTCTGTTATTGCTGTGTGAATATGATGGTTACAAGAGTCCCGGCGAGATGTCGATCTCGCTAGGGTTTTGGTGGCTCTGAAAGTACGTGGTCTGGTTCGATGGCCCTCCCAGTCCTTAAATAGTAGGCTGGGTCTCGGGTGTTCGTAACCGACTCGATTTACAAGTAAGGAAACTCTAAACCGACTATTGCTTCGCCAAACTTGGAGGATACTTCATCTTCGTGGGCCTCCCTTCATGGGCTTCATGTAGGCTCTGATAGTTGGGCCTATTCGATACGTGCACCAGGTACCCTCATGGTAGGGTACCCGATAGGCATACCCATGTCAGTAGCCCCCGAGTACTTGTCTGATTCGAAGAGTCGGGCATGGACTCATACATCATGCACGTTATGTTCTTTGCATTTGTGTCGTATGATTTGAAATGTTTGTATGAAATAGCACATGTTGGCTATGTCGAGTGTTTCATCGACTATGAATTTTTGCTTATGATAATCAAGGGATATTAGCTTAGCAGGCCCGGCACACACGACGGATCGGGGCCAGTTAACTACCATTTGTGGCAAAACCATACTAGCTTTCAATCAAACTCGAGTCCCCGGACTCGAATCTGGAACAAACTGGACAGACTCGAAACAGCCGTTGAGGTCTTACGGAATCGAACTGCAGTATAATTTTGAATCAACCCAACGCGTCCGTCGGGGATAATTCATCATGTCTGCTGACACGGAAAATTTAAGGATAACGCTGCTGGAGCGGTCCTTAGCCCAGCTCGACTGATCGGTGGGTCTTACCTTTGCACTATGCATGCAGCATCCAAGGATCGTCGGATCAACTCGGGAATATTTTGAGTGTGATTTTGCTTATGAACTTAGTCGAATGTGTCGTCGACTGACACTTTTGCCATTATTCTATCGGGTGCGCGACAGCGCTCCCGATGGGAGTAGCCCCCGAGATTGTGCTTTATTGCTTGCAATGGAGGATAATCTCAAAATCTTTTACCCTGCACATTTTAGTCAAAGAAATTTTTTGATACGCTCCCGATGGGAGTATGATACTACAGTCGAAAGAATTTCGACTGGCTTTATGATCTTTACTAAAGAACCAACCGAGACTTATGCGAGAGACCACCCGAAGATATCATCGAGTGATTTTTATGCCAGTTCTGAAGGATGAAACAACGTCAGCAATGACGCATTTTGCGACTGCCATCTCTGACAAGCGGTGGCGTGCCTGGTAAGACTGATGGGACGTGACACTTCTGTGTGGGCCCATTTTTGCAGAGCTGACCAAGTGTAGCGCCGTTTGGACTTGATTTGACCGCTCTGGCGCGGTTTTCACGGGGCGTGATGATGATTTCCTAGTTTCCCGTGCGTAGTGGGCGGAGTGGCCTGCGACGGTTGCCTTCCGCGGCCGCCACGTGTATGGCTAGATTTCGCGCGGAGCGTATGCCTTTGTTTTGACGGTTGCGATCGTATTGCGATCTGTGGTAAATAGTGGAGACGGCGCTGGCAGAATTTTTTACTTGCCATTTGCCTATTTGCGCCGCCCCCTCGTCTCATCTTCCTCCTCGCGCCCACCTCCATTGCTCTGCAACCAAGCTCTCTTCTCCACCCTCATCCACCGCTGCGATGGCGAAAGGTGGAGGCTCCAAGCGTGGTGCCGCTGCCGCGACCGATGCGGCCAAGGGCAAGAAGACTGTGGCGGGTACATCTGCATCCGCCGCGCTGAAGAAAGGCAGCGGGGACTGGGCGAAGTCCACCATCAAGGACGCCCATTTGGTCAAGTTCCGCGAGCAGGGGTATCTGCCACCCGCGGAGCAGCTCGCCGTCCGCGCGCCATCGCCCAAGGAGGTACTCCCTGAACCACGCGCTAACGAGCGTGTTTGTTTTGCGGAGTTTTTGCCTAGGGGCTTTTCGCTTCCCCTCCACGATTTCGTTCGTGGTCTTCTTTTTGCCTACGGGGTGCAGATCCATGATCTCACCCCAAATGGTATTATGCATATCGCGTGTTTCATCACGCTGTGCGAGTGCTTCCTCGGCGTCGCACCCAGCTGGGCGCTGTGGAAAGCCATCTTCATGGTACGGCCGAACAGAGGAGGTGGTCGCACCTACCCAGTTGGCGGCTGTGGAATCCAGGTGCGTAGCGACACCCGCTACTTCCGCCTGAAGACCGTCGACTCCGCCCAAGGCTGGAGGAAGGGGTGGTTTTATGCGACTGTCGAGCATGACGCAGCCGCCCCTTTCTCGACTGCTGCTTTCACCAGGACCAAGGCATGGGATCACCAACTCTCAGCCGAAGAAATGGAGGAGGCAAGCCCTTTGCTGGCTCGGATCGGAGGCATGCTAGACAAAGTCACAGGCATCCATTTGATCGCCACCTTTGTGAAGAGGCGGGTGTGGCCACTCCGTGCCCGAGCGCATCCCATGTGGGAGTATGAGGGCACGGGTGACTCCACTCGAATGAGCCCAGAGGAACTGTCAAGGAACGAACTTGTGACGCACGTGCACATCACACAGCCTTGCAACATCGATTGCCCCGTCATGCCATACGGGACGGAAAACCCTTTGCTTGAGGTATGTCTGTAGTTTAATAGTTTGCCACTCGTAGCTTCTACGATATGTGCTTTTTGACTCTGACTTTGCAATTTGTGATATGTGCTATGCAGGGTCATTCGACTGCTGCCTCCCTTCCTCCTCTGCCTGAAAATGGAGAGACTGAAGAAACTCAGGCACTGGTGGTGGACCCGAAAGGGGATCAGTCGCCTATCCCTTCTGCCACCAATTCACATGTGGAGGAAGTCGAGGAGGAAGCAGCAGAAGAGGTCCAATCTGAAGACAAGGCCACCTCTGACCAAGAAGTCGATACCGCGCCACCGAAGCGGCGTCGACTGGCCAAGAAGGCGCTTTCTGCTGTGAGTTCACCCGCGAGGGAGCAGGGCTTGGAGGATGACGAGGAATCAGGCTCACCACCTGTTTTCCAAGCCACTCCTTTGCGTGCGTGCTCAACAAGCTCAACTCTTCCTCTTCAGTCGAGTGGCACCCCAGCCTTTGGGGGACCAATTTTTGGCGACTCCGAAGATGAGGAGCACAGGTATGTGCTTTTTTGAGTATGAGAATTTTGTGCTGTCACATATTTATGCTGACCGTCTTTTTGTTTTGTCGTGTTGCCCACAGCGCTGAAAACAATCAGCCTGGGACTCCTCCAGTCGAAAATGTTCCAACCCAGGAGCAGTCGAATTATGCACCGACTGGAAACGAGGCTGCCCAGCCAACGGCCACTGATGCTGTTGTTGAGCCAACCAAGGCGGCAACTCCAGTTATCGGGACATCAGTCGCGGCTCCTGAGCCGTGGATGAACCACGTAAGGAGCTTTTTGCTTGACCCGTTTTAGTTGTAGGTCTGTGAAAGTTTGAATTTTTGCTGAACTCGTTCGCTCGCAGCCCTTCTACCACACCTTGGCAGATTCCGCCAAGGCTTATGTCCAGGTGGAGCAGGAGAGGGACACCATGCGCGCCGAGCTAGAGCGGCTCAGTCGTGAGTTCTCCTTTTTGCCTTTGTTTTGCCGAATTTCTTTTTGCAATGCTTGATTTTGTCAAGTATTGAATGCACGTGATCTTGCTGGGCCAGGCGAGAAGAAGGAGCTGGAAGATGCACTCGCCGCACAGCGCGAAGAATCGAAGAAAGAACTGGCTGCCGCCACCAACTCAGCCGCTGCACGCGAGCGAGGATATGCTGACCAACTCGCGGCACTTGCGCAGGCCATGGGAGGTGAGTAATCTTTTCTCCTTTTGATATGATAATATAGCTGTCGAGTGTCATGAAATGACTTTTGCCTTTTGTTTATTGTGCAGAAGCTGTTGGCGCACCGGCCTCTACGGACGTGTCGAGTGGTGATCTTCCGCTGGACCAGGTTGTGGGCGGCCTAGGCGCCGTATGCACCCAGGCGAAGGACGCATTCGCCAAATTGACGAACACACTTGGAGCTGTATACAAGGTGGTGTTCCCGACTGGCGTAGTGCCGTCGACGGCGGACGACTTCGCCGACGTGTTTGGCCCTGGGACGTCCACCATGGCGGGTTTCGCTCGCGCCAACACGGTACGCGGATCCGAGTCCACCATCAAGCTTCTTATGGGACATGGGATAGATTGCGACTACGAGGCAGCACTGTCTGCGTTCCCTCGGAAGCCAGATGGGAAGCCCATTTCTCTGAAGGGGGTGAGCGGAGCCGCCGCGCGACTGGCCGAGGTTTTTATGTCCACCATGGAGCGTCGGGCACTCGAGACTGCCAATCGTCTGCTTAGGAAGTCGAATACTTAGGTTTAGGGTAGCCGTACCCTTTTGGTTTATGCCTTGTAATGATACCTTCTGAACTGCGCGAGTCTGCGCTTTGTTTGTGCTACCTTGTTTATGCAAATAGGAGTTGTATGTTTCTGACACAAACTTTTGTGTTTGTGATTATGCTCTTTGAACAGTCACGAGAACCTGCTACTGCGACTAGTTCCTCGCAGGCTCCAATCACCACCCGATCCCAGGGTCAATTGGTAAATGATGCCAAGGTGATGGAGTATATGAAGGCCAAATTTGTGAGAATGGAGCAAGATCTGAAGGACGCCCAGGCTGAGCTGAATCAATTGAGGGCGAGGCCCGCGTTGGCCACCCAACGCGAGAAATATGTGCTCGGGGAGATGGATCTTGTGAACAGGCAACTCGAGTGTAAGTTCGAATCTTGCTCTGTTTACAAGCTTTTTGCGTAGCTATTGTCCTTTTGATCTGACTGGTGCGCCCGTTTTTGTAGGCTTTGTCGACAACTTCCAGGCTGAAAAGATTCGCGTGGAAGGCGTCTGGATAGCGCGGTTGACAACCCAACGACTGGGCGTCAACACTTTTGGCTTGATAGGTACCATGCCCGCATACTCGCCACCCTGAAGGATCGCGTCTGGCGAAGTGCTGAACTGCTGGAGTTATGCCGGGCAGCGTTTATTCGCCTGAACGAGACTCTTTTTCCTGCGGGGCCACAACCACAAGGGATTCGTGCTTTGTTGAACGTCTTCGTCAAACAAATCCCATTCGAGAGTTGCTGTCTCAGAGACTTGTGATTGGAGCCAACGCTGCAATGGCGTATATGCGTAGTCGAAAACCAAGGTTGGTGTTGCGGACACCTGCGGCCGGAGAGGTTCTCGAACAAAGAGACCTGGATGACACGATCCGAGCTGCGGAGACACTAATCGAGTGCACTCGCGAACAGCTTTGTGGTCCCGAGCTGCCCGTAAAGGACGAGCCTGAGGATTAGAATAGTTTGCGAGTGCAATTTTTGCATAGGGGGCAGCCCCCGAGTGTAATTTTTGACTCTTTGTATATTGTATAGTTTGTATACTTTGATTTTTCGTCGAGCCCCCGAGTCAGTCGAGCGGGGTTTGTGAAATATGTGTTGGTTGTGAACCA
This sequence comes from Poa pratensis, assembly GCA_947311845.1. NCBI lineage: Eukaryota > Viridiplantae > Streptophyta > Magnoliopsida > Poales > Poaceae > Poa > Poa pratensis. The sequence continues at coordinate 81,664,452 of CAMZMU010000052.1, read as the reverse complement.
ATGACTGTGCAGCCCCCGAGTATTCGAGTGCGGCTGCAGAGTTTTTGTGTCATTTGTTTGGACCCTTGTTACGCAGCCCCCGAGCCTTCGGGTGTGGCTAAAGCATTGTGTTTCTGCAAGAGCGAGAGCTCATTTGATCAATAACACAGCCCCCGAGGGTTTCGGGTGTGGTTAAAGTATGAATTATGCGGGTAGTAGTCACAGAGAAGTCGAAGGAACATTGATTTTATTCCTCTTTTGAATGTTAGGCTGCAGGCCGCCTCATTAAAAACCTTCCAGTCCCCTTAGGTACCCTGGTAAGGAAAAGAGCGCGTCTGAAACCTGCAGCCATCCGACATATAGCCTATTACATTGTATGACTGTGAGCACTTTATGCGTAGAAACGGCGCAGATGCGCAACGTTCCAAGGATTATGAGAGAGTTCGCCTGTCTTCGCGTGCTTCAGTCGATATGCGCCTCCACCAAGGACCTCCGTGATGATGAAGGGACCTTCCCATGGGGAAGCGAGCTTGTGCACCTTCTTTTGCTTCAGTCGAAGAACCAGGTCGCCCACAACAAAGGACCTGGTTCGCAGTCGACGGCTATGGTAGTTGCGGAGATCCTGCTGGTAAACAGCTGTGCGGGCCAAGGCCGTGTCTCGCGCCTCATCGAGCAAGTCGACTGTGTCTTCGAGTGCTTCTTCCGCGTCTTCTTCATTATATGCTTCAACTCGTGGCGCATTGAACCTTACATCTGATGGCAGGATTGCCTCTGCACCATAGACCATGAAGAATGGGGTGAACTGCGTAGAAGTGTTGGGAGTTGTGCGTAGGCTCCATAGCACAGATGGTAGTTCTTCAACCCAAGCACCCGCAGCTCTTTTGAGTGGCACCAGGAGGCGCTTCTTGATCCCACTGTCACAAGTCCGTTGGCCTTTTCGACTTGGCCATTGGATTGTGGATGTGCCACGGATGCGTAATTGAGCGTAATGTCCTGCTCTTTGCAGAAGGTTTTGAATTCCTCAGCCGTGAAGTTTGTGCCGTTATCAGTGATGATACTGTTTGGGACACCGAAGCGGTAGATGATGCTCTTTATGAAGTTGACTGCCGTAGTAGCAGTCGAATTTGTGATGGGGACCGCCTCGATCCACTTTGTGAACTTGTCGACTGCCACCAGTAGGTGAGTATGCCCGCCATGCGATGATTTTTTCAGTGGCCCAACCATATCGAGCCCCCATTGGGCGAAAGGCCAGGCCAGCGGTATAGTCTTCAACGCCGATGCGGGTGCGTGCGGCCTTGTTGCGAATTTCTGGCAGCCGACGCACCTTTTGACTATGTCCTCCGCGTCTTTGAGTGCTGTAGGCCAGTAAAACCCTGCGCGAAAGGCTTTGGCTACGAGTGATCGACTGCTGGCGTGATGCCCACAGGTACCTGCATGAATGTCTCGAAGTATGGCTTGGCCATCTTCGAATGCGATGCATCTTTGGAACATACCTGATATGCTGCGCTTGTATAACTCGCCGTTGATAACGGTGTATGCTTTTGATCTTCGAGTCACGCGTCGGGACTCGGTTATGTCATCTGGTAGCTCGCCACGGAGTATGTAAGCCAGAAAAGGTTGAGTCCAGGTTGGCTCAATGAGAAATACCTCGACTGGGGGGTCCTCTGTGCTAGGCACTTTGCTTTTGGGTGGCGTAGTCGACGGAGGAGGCTCTCTTTTCTCCTTGATAGATCTGTGTTCGATGCGCTCGAGGAAGACACCAGGTGGAATTTGTGCGCCAGTTGAGCCAAGATTGGCTAGCATGTCTGCTTCTTCGTTACTTTCCCTTCCTATGTGCCTCAACTCACAGCCCTCGAAGCTGCCCTCCAGTGTGTTGTACAGGTCGCGATAAGCGATCATGTTGTCCGCGATTGCGTCGCAGGCCTTCATTGTTTGCTGCACCACGAGATTGGAGTCGCCGTAGATCATCAATCGAGTGCACCCAAGTGCTTTTGCCATCCGCATGCCATGGATCAGGGCCTCGTATTCAGCCTCGTTATTGGAGGGTAGTTTGAATCCCATCTGCAAAACATAACGTAGCTTGTCCCCTTTTGGTGATATGAGGATGACGCCTGCGCCTGCGCCTTCGTGTTTTTTGGACCCATCGAAGTACATGGTCCAGGAATTGGACACGTCTGGTGCTCCAGGTAATTGGGCCTCTATCCACTCGGTTGTGAAGTCGGGTAGGACTTGTGCTTTGATAGCCTTCGGGTGCTCGTACTTGATGTCTCTTGGAGCCAGCTCGATGAGCCATTTTGCGACTCGACCCGTTGCATTGGGGTTTGTGAGGATATCACCGATTGCTGAGTTACTTACCACGGTGATCGGGTGCTCGGTGAAGTAGTGTGTCAACTTCCTTGAGGACATGAATACAGCGTATGCCAGCTTTTGATAGTGCGGGTACCGCTGTTTTGATATGGAGAGAACCTCGCTTAGGTAGTAGACTGGACGTTGTATGCTTTGGATGTGTCCCCTTCCATGCGTTCGACTACCAGTACGGTGCTCACCACCCTGTTTGTAGCCGAGACATACAGGTAGAGTGGTTCCCGTTCCTTTGGTGCGACGAGGATCGGAGGGCTTGTGAGGATCCGCTTGAGATCTGTGAAGGCAGCTTCAGCTTCTGGCGTCCACTCGAACTTGTCCGCCTTCTTCATCAGTCGATAGAATGGTAAAGCCTTTTCACCCAGTTTGATGATGAATCGACTGAGCGCTGCTACTCGTCCTGCTAGTTTCTGCACATCATGAAGCTTTGAAGGCCATTGTGGGTGGTGGCGGCAGATCATCCTCATCATCATTATGGTTACCGCGACCACCACGGCCTCCACGACCTCCTCGAGCCATTCTGGAGATTTTACAATGACACGGTTAGTATCTTCCTCCGTATGGTCGGACAATAGTATTAGCGTCTACACAAGTACACAGACTAGGGATGTTAATACTTTGCGAGAAGGGAAAACAACAAGATAGAACTTGGGTCGAAGATCAGCATCATGTGCTACTAGTGAGAGTTAAGAGATCACAACTTAACACACTCCAGTTGACACAATCCGGGACCTTATGTTCAAGTCCGTGGGTTAAAACCCAAAGAAAGGATCAAAAGATTTGATTCGGTAGAGACATCTTAGTTGATTTAGGATTGACAACGCAGCGGGAGCAACGTGACACATAACGCTCAAGGTCGAACCCAACCCCGTTTCTAATCATTTTGCAGTAACAGACGAGGAGTAAAACCTTTTAAACTCAAATCGAGGTAAGATTGCTCCGAGATTAGAGGGTAACCAGATAAGGAGTAAAAAGAATCCTAAGATGGTTTTCACAACTCATTTTTAGGTTAAAATATTTTCACAAACCCTAGACTCAACATCAACCAGTAGAAGGGTTTCCTACAGGCAGTACTGCTCTGATACCAACTTGTGGCGCCCTGACCCGACTGCTATACAGTGATGCTGTGTGTCACCGGTTAAGCGACTACAACCGGAGGTTACGGGTTTACCAATCCCCGGCCAAAACCTCTGGCAGGCGTTGCTGGGTACACCTCACTCCAGACAACGCAACACCCCGATTGATGCCTCAACACAGGCACAACTATCAAAGCATAATAGTAAGATCAAGACTTGTGGAACAACTGGCACATCACAGACTCTACGACACGAAAACACATATAGTTCAACTCTTATACAAAGAAAGATAGCAAATGACAACCAGAGGTCACCGACCCAACATTACATCAAGCGGAAGCGAATTAGGTTGTTCTAAACAACAAGAACCAACATATGGCCTAAGAGGCCTACAGATAACATCACAACGCCAGCTGCTCCAGGATGTTCCAAGCTGCCACCTGGGAACCCCAGACTACTCGTCGACGTCCACAAAGAACCCACCTTCGAGGTCGGTGAAGTCCTCCTCTGAAACAAAACAAACGACGTTGAGTTCGACGAACTCGCAAGATTAAGAGCTAATATATGCTCGATGAAGCTTTCAAAGTTTTATGGCTGTTTTGCATAAAGCTGATTTTATTTATGAAAAACATAACCCAAAGGCATCGACTAATCAGAATATTTTAAAAAGAGGTAAGAATTACTCTTTTCTTTCAACACCTTTCTCATCATCAACCACTGTACCTGTTCATCAAAGGCACCTCCCCGAATCACCCTCGAGGAAGCTCACCTTGCAATCGTGAGTGGTACCTCTAGTACCCAAGTTTTAATCATTCCGTTAAAGTTATTCTATGATCTCAGAATCCGTCACCAAGTCGTCCATAACCGCGGACACGGCTTTTCGAAAAGATTTATCCCTGCAGGGGTGTACAAAGTGAAAGTCGCCAGGTTCCGCGAGGGACCTCCCAGCTTCTTATCCATGCGTACCGTCCGGCTCATTGCCTACACGTAGCTCTCTTCCGGGGAAAGCCGGCTGAGTGGGAACGGTTACAACCTTTACCTTGTTTAGGACTAACCCAGGATCATCAGTGAGGACGGGACAAGTTCAGTGCTCCCAGCACCCTGCCCCGTGGCCACTCATTTTCCTAACACAACCATCCTCATCCCAGTCTTGGCCACCATCTTCACGCACACGCAAATGGAAGCTCAAACTAGAGGACCCTGGCTAGTCCCGCTCAAGTTAGTCGGTCGACGAGGGATCCATATACCCCACGCATGGTTGCACGCTCAACTTGGCTCGTAGGTGAGAACTCGCATCTAGGCGGCGAGAACGAGACAACCCACCACATCCCATGTGGCCTCTCATCCCTACCTTCTTAGCATTTTATTATCCGTCTCCACAATTCTCCACCATCAACATCACTGTCACAAGTTAACACCTGTTTCCAGCATTCACCAGCCCTAGTACCACTAGGCATTTCACTAAGCATGGCTAAGCACTTTCATAGCATAGTAAGTATTCCATGGTCAAAGATACAAACCTATGGTAATAGGAAGGTAAAACAGGTATTGGCAACAGGATTCTAATGCAACTAGTAGGATACTCTAATCCAGGCAAACGACATTTAGAACCGCATGCAATATTATAGTGGAGAAAATAATTGCAGAAAATAGGATAGGATATGCTCAGGGGGGATTACGCTTGCCTTGATCGACGTGCTGATAGTACTGCTCGGCGGGGTATTGAGGTGGAACCCCGTCTGCTTGATCTATCGGAGCACAAAACACGGAAGGAAACAATCAAACACCACACATGTCGAACGAAATGCAATGCGCAAACAAAATGATGTCATGACATATTTAGTGCATTGAATTATTATAGCAAGATCTACCAATTTTAATTGGGTGCGAGAAACAAATATTCAACACGGAAGAAAAATAGCTTCACCTTAGCTTTTAATGTTTTCCTGTGCTTTAATTTTGAGATAAACATGCATGAAATGATGCCACTAGTTAAACCATACGTCATGAGCATTTTGGGTATAAACACCAATTTTAGAGTGCACCAAATAAAAGTTATTGCTTTTATAACTTACCCATTAGATATGTTCTTTTAAATATTTTAATTCCTCCTGTGAATTATCTCCCTTTTACAAATTATGTTAAACAACAAGTGAGATTAGTTGTCTTATTTAGGAAAAGAAAGAATTAGGAGATTTATTATGCACTGGGTAATTTTGGAATTTCCGAATTATTTAAATTCGGAATATCCGATAGAAACATAGACCCCAAAAATCGACTAAGGAAAGAAGATCAACGCGTACTGGCAGAAATCGGAAAATCCGAACGTCCTGGAATCGGATTATCCGAACTTCCCTGCCGTTGAAGAAATTCGACTAAGGACCTAAGAGCCGAACATACTGAATCATTTCGGAAATTCCGGTCATTCCTCGCTCGGATTATCCGACGACGGCGACGTCACGGCGACACGCCGGCGACTATCAGCGAACTCGAGCTGTGGGACGCGAACGACGAAACGGAGGGGAGAGGGAGGTGGGCATGCTCACCAGGAACACGCAGGCGGGAGTGGGGAGGCCGGAGATGGTCGGCGGCGGCGGCAATCAACCGGCGAAGCGGCGACGGTAGTCGGCGAGGAAGAGGACGGCACGGGCAAATGGCGGGATCCTTGGCTCGATTCCTTGGGTGGAGCGGAAGGAGACGGAACAGCGGAGCTTTCTGCGGTCTTGGTTTCGCTTGGGGTGTACTCAATCGACGGCGGCAACGACAGCCATGGCGCGGCGAGCTCGGTTCCGTGGGGGAGAGAAAAACGGGGAGGAGAGGAGCTAGTGCGCGAGGCTTAGGGTTTGGGGGAGCAGTGCGGCCGTGTGGGGCTCTTCTTCTGCGAGGGGAGAGCAGAGAAGAGGGGGAGAGGGGGCCCTGGAGCGGCGACGGGGTTCGGCCCGAGCCGTTCGTTCCCCAGGTCGCTACAGTGCCAGAGGAAGAAGAAGACCAACATCGCGAAAACCCCCCTGCCTTTAATCGGAAAATCCGACCCCTTTAAATCGGATTATCCGATTTAGGTCCTTTTCAGCACTGTTTTAAAACAGCAGCAGGTGTATTTGATTTAATTGAGGCAGTTATCCACCTCCAAAAATTATGAAATAATCTGGGGATGCTCCCCTTAACATGTAGTAACCCCACAAAATTTGGGGTTGGCAAATAAAATGTTTTGGTCAACCTTTGTTCATAGAGTTTGGTTTAGGCATTTTAGCTAAACTTCCAAATGCAATTACTTTAGAAATTTTGAAACAAGGGCAGGATATTACTTTGATCTCTTGGAACTTCCTGGACAATTATAAATTGTCAAAGTATTTTATTTGGCAACTTTGAAGGTTGTCATTGCTTTGTAAAAATTGTTTGAGCAAGTCTGGCAATCTAGTTTTTCCAATGTTGCCCAAAACAAATAGTGCGTTGTTTAGCAATTTTAGAATGGATGCAAATTATGCATGCATGCCATGATGCAAATGAGGACACAAAAGTGAAAATTTTATACAGATTTTCAGTTCATAAGTTCGGGGCTGTTACAGCCTCCTATTTGCGCGTCGAGTACCAGAGCCGCATGTCCTGGTCGTACTACAGCTGGGGGATGATCCTCTCGACTTAAGCTTATGATGGTTTCCGATCCCTTCAGAAAATCTGGCACGGCAGGAGGTGCCATGACAACCATGTTCACTTGTCTAGTGATTAGCTTTTGCTGCCTGTTGGAGGGGCGACTCTTTTGTATCATGTACATCTGCCCGTGGGGCTGTGGATATTGATCATCTTCCGCCCGTAGTACGGGTTGTATGGCACCTGCGAGGTTTGCGCCTGGAGCAGGCTGTGGTGGTGGTTGTGGTGGCGGCTGTGGCGCCATGAGAGCAGGCACAGCATTCGGCTGTGGTGCGGGTGCAGGCGTGGGCTGAGCATTTGCTGGGCCGTACCTTTTGAGTCGTATCATGTAGTCAGTCGCCATTTGGTCGAATTCCCTGCAGTTCCTTAGTGTGTGATTGGAGTGTAGTTTTCCGTCGTCCCCCTTGAAGAGGTGGAATCTGCACCAGTCATCCTTCTTTTCCTCGAATGACCGCTCGGGTTTTGCTTCGCTACGTTTGCGCCATTCTTGCCTTTTGTAGCTGTCGCTCCGCTGCTCGCGATCTCGACTGTCCCGTCGATCATCCGAGCGTCGATTGCTTCTATCTTGGTCTTCCCGGGGTTGTGTGTATCCAGCCGCCATGAACTCGGGTCTGTTATCGTCGTAAGGACGTTTGGAACGTTTGCGCCTGCGATCTTCTCTGTATGAATCTCTGCGTCCTCGACTGCCGCTTTCGTAGTTGTTGCGTGTTGGGGAAGCACGGGATCTGCGTACAGAATCTTCTCCATCTGCCCACTCAGTCGCAACTTTGATGAGGTCAGCCAGGGAGGTTGGCTTTTCACGACCAAGTGCCTCTTTGAAGTCCTTCCTGGCGAGACCTTGTATGAAGGCATCCATGGCCCTGTCTTCTGACACTTTGCCAACCGAATTGCGTATTTCGGTCCACCGCCGTATGTATGATCTCAACGATTCGTCTGATCGTTGAGTGCATGTCCTTAATTCCTCGAATGTCTTCGGGCGCTCACACAGAGGCTCGAAGTTTTTGATGAAGTCTCTGCGGAAATCGTCCCACGAGTCGTATGATGATGGAGGGAGCGACTTGAGCCTGTCACGGGCAGTTCCTTCAAGCATAAGTCGTATGTACTGCATCGCCGTGGTGTTCGTGCCACGCTGGCATGCCACGGCAAGTCTGTAATCTTCTAACCTCCCAGAAGGTTCTTGGCGACCGTTGTACTTGGGTTGTTCGCCTGTCAACTTGAACCGCTTGGGCATCCGCGTCTCACGGATGCGTCGAGTGAAGCACAATGCTCCGCATGGCTCTGGCTCACGATCAGAGTATGAATCACTGCTATAGGATCTTCGAGATCTGCTTCTGCTGGACCTGTGCCGGCGCGTGCTTCTCCTTCCTTCATCCGAGTGGTAGCTGCGACCACTGCGATGATGTGCTGCGTGTCGTGAGTCGACTATGTCGCGATCGTGATTTCTTGCTGGAGTTTTATCTTCTGGCTGTATAGCCTGTGCCGCTAGAGCTAGCGATTTGAGCTGTTGGCGATGGAGGGCTGCATTAGGGTCATTCACCGGAGGTTGCATTGCCTTGAGGTAAGCACCTACGGAGAATAATGCACCCGCAGCAGTTTTGGGCACTGGGATTCCATTAGCGTCCTCTGTCATAAACGACAGGTTACGGGTGATTGATACCCTTTCATGTTCTAGAAGGCTTGCCAACCGCGACCTGGTCGTGGGGTTGGTTGCATTGTGGACCCGAGGGATTGCTCCCTTCTTCGGGCACTCGAGAGGCTGGCTTGCCTTTTGCGCTCCTCGAGCGTCGCTCGGTAGTTTTGCAGTCGAATTGACTCCTGCCAGTTGAAGTACTGGAAGGTCAACGTCTCCTCTGGGGTGGAATTTGGTGGCATCATTGTGCACTCCTTTATGACTTTATCTGCTTTTGCTGCCATCTCCTCCGTGATTGTCAAGGTTGTGACCCCATCCGGCATGGTTACCGTGCATGGGAATTGTGCAGGCCTGCGAGCGGCTGCGTCTACGGATGATTCTGCGGTGAAGGCCACGTAGACCTGATGGGGTGTGACCCGAGGACAGGTGTATGTGCTGTCGATTCCAGTCATGGACTCGACGTCGCCGTCGAGGCTCATGTCAGAGCCAGTATGTTCATCGAGTAGATCTTCGAGGCGAATTTCGTTGTCAGCGTGTTTATCGCCTATGCTCATCTCGGAGTTGGCGAGGCCATTATGGATGTCTGAGCCGAGGTTGGCGTTGGTGAAGATCTTCGAGTCGACGTTGCTGTCGTTATGAATCGCGGGCTCGTAGAAGTCGTCGAGGGAGATCCCGCAGTCGAAACTTTCGTCGAGTGGTATGTTGAAGTCAACGTTGCTTGTGCGGTATGCCGATTCTGCCTCATCCCCTTGGAGTTCCGTCATCATGAACCTGTCGAGCTCGCCGGTCGACATGGTTGTTGCGGGCGAGCAGGCGTCAGGAATTGACGACGGGGCGAGAGCAGTCGACGGAGCCTCGAGTGAGCCCAACACCGGTTGTTGCGGATCTGTCGAGTCCTGCGTACCAAGGTTGTTTACGAAAAAATTGAATGCTCCAACGGTTAAGCTCAAACCTGATTCAAGGCCAGAAAATGCCTCCTGAAGCTCTGGCGAGTGCGGATTGAAATCCATTGGAAGAGAAGATGCGCTTTTTGCGGGTGAAGCGGGCAGACCGCCGCTTTTCGAGTAGGTCGGCGAGTCGCCGCGTGTCGCCTGGATTGGCGAGTTGCCGTCTGCTGACATGGCCGGCGAGTTGCCATTTGCAGATGAGATCGGTGAGTTGCCATTTGCTGGTGTGATCGGCGATTGGCCGTTTGCTGTTGGGACCGGCGAAACTTCGAGTCCAGCGCTATTCTTTCCCACAGACGGCGCCACTTGACGAGGGGTAGACTCATCAAGACCCATGGTTAAGGTTCCTAGGTTATGAATATGGGGAAGAGAACGTGGTAGAGCTGGAAGTATCGTCGGCTGACAAGCAGGGCAAAGATTTTACCCAGGTTCAGGGCCCTCGTGTGGAGGTAACACCCCTACGTCCTGCCTGTCTGTTATTGCTGTGTGAATATGATGGTTACAAGAGTCCCGGCGAGATGTCGATCTCGCTAGGGTTTTGGTGGCTCTGAAAGTACGTGGTCTGGTTCGATGGCCCTCCCAGTCCTTAAATAGTAGGCTGGGTCTCGGGTGTTCGTAACCAACTCGATTTACAAGTAAGGAAACTCTAAACCGACTATTGCTTCACCAAACTTGGAGGATACTTCATCTTCGTGGGCCTCCCTTCATGGGCTTCATGTAGGCTCTGATCGTTGGGCCTATTCGATACGTGCACCAGGTACCCTCATGGTAGGGTACCCGATAGGCATACCCATGTCACCATCAAAAGCAACAGATCATGGCACCGATCTCATCGCATAAGGTTTTCGTCAGGTCGAAACAAGACATGGCGTAGGTGGGTGATCGCCTTTATCATGGTCCTTTGTCTACATTCGTGAGTAACCTTTCCTTCCACCTATGGAATCCTATTCCAAACTTTCTCTTTTAGATATTCAAACTCTTTGACTTTGACACCCCCAAATGGACCGGCATATCCAAGTATTTTTCATTTCTCGATTCCCTAGAAGTTCCCTTAACATTCATAACATCTCGCTTCATATTATCCTTCGTGCATTTACTGAACATTGTTGAAGACTTGCTTTTGTTGATCATTTGTCCAGACCGAAACTCTAGAGAGCCAAGATTTTGCTGCAGCTTTGTTGCATTAGCCACATTCACTTTCATTACAAAGCGAGTCGTTTGCCAAAAAAAAAAGATGGTTTATCTTTGGTGCCTCCGTGCAAAGTAGCTGAACTCCCTATAGCGTACCCTCTTCTTTAGCTTTCTTGAGTAAAGCCGAGAAATCTTCAGCGCACATAATGAAAAGAGAGGGCGACAAGCGATCCCCTTGTCGAAGACTACGCTCGGGAACAAAAGTATCCAAAAGGTTCTTGTTGAGCCTAACACGGTATGCCACTGACTTGAGACAGTTCACTACTACCTTCACCCATGCAACGGTAAAACCAATTTTTAGCATGATTCTTTCGAGAAAACTCCATTCACCACATGTGGCGCCCTGACCCGACTGCTATACAGTGATACTGTGTCCCCGGTTATCCGATACCACCAGACACACTATCAAAGCATAATAGAGAGATCAAGACTTGTGGAACAACTGGCACATCACAGACTCTACGACACAAAACATATAGTTCAACTCTTATAATAGAGAAAGATAGCAAATGACAACCAGAGGCCACAGACCCAACATTACAACATGCGGAAGCGAAGTGTGTTGTTCTAAACAACAAGATCCAAATTAGGGCCTAAGAGGCCTGCACATAAACATCCAGTGCCAGCTGTTCCGGGATGTCCCAAGCTGCCACCTGGGAACCCCAGACTACTCGTCCACGTCCACAAAGAACCCACCTTCGAGGGCGGAGAAGTCCTCTCCTGAAAATAAGCAAACGACGTTGAGTTCGACGAACTCGCAAGATTAAGACCTAATATATGCTCGATGATTGGCTTTCAAGGTTTTATGGCTGTTTTGCATAAAGCTGATTTTATTTTGAAAAGACATAACTCCATGGCATCGACTAATCAGATTATTTTGACAAGGGGTAAGAAGTAACTCGTTTCTTTCATCACCTTACTCATCATCAACCAACCTCAACCACTGTACCTGTTCATCAAAGGCACCTCCCCGAATCACCCTCGAGGAAGCTCACCTTGCATTTGTGAGTGGTACCTCTAGTACCCAGTTTTTAATCATTCCATTAAAGTTATTCTATGATCTTACCTTCACTTCCCAAGTCGTCCATAACCGCGGACACGGCTTTTCGAAAAGATTTATCCCTGCAGGGGTGTACAAAGTGGAAGTCCCTGGAGTCCCGAGGGGCTCCAGCTCCTTCGCCACGCGTACCGTCTGGCCCATTACCTCTACAATTAGCTCTCTTCCTTGGAAAGCCGGCTGGGTGGGAGCGGTGTCGACTTCTCCCTCGTTAAGGACTTTCCAGGATCATCAGTGGCTGTAGGACTGCTAGGATCACAACACCCCGCCCCACGGCCACTCATTTTCCTAACACCACCATCCTCATCTCAGTTCATCCCACCATCATCACGCACACGCAAATGGAAGCCCGAACTAGAGGACCCTGGCTAGCCCCGCCCGAGTTATTTAGTCTATGAGGGTTCCTGCAAATGCATAGGCCTCACGCATGGTTGCACGCTCAGTCTTGGTTCAAGAGGTATAGAACTCGCTCCTAGGTGGCGAGAATGAGACAAAACACCACAACCTCAGTGGCCTCTCATCCCCACCTTTTAGCATTTTATTATCCATCTCCACAATTTCCTCCACCATCAACCATTTATCTCATCACCTGTTTCCACCACAAACCATCCATCGTATAGCTATGCAATTAAACTAAGCATGGCTAAGCATCAACATAGCATAGTAAGTATCTCGGCCAACAATACAATCCTATGGATATTAGGAGGGAAAACAGGTATTGGCATCAGAATCTTAATGCAACTATAGGATACTCTAATCCGATAGAATTGACATTTGGAACCGCATGCAATATTATAGTGGAGAAAATATTTGCGGAAATATAGGATAAGACATGCTCAGAGGGGGATTACGCTTGCCTTGCTCAACGTGCTGGTAGTACGGGTCTTCGGGGTATTGAGGTGGAACCCCGGTTGCTTGATCTAACGAAAAACAAACATCGGGAGAGAACAATCAATCACCACACATATGCTTAACAAATGCAATGCGCAAACATATGATGACATGATATTTTAAATCCCCGAGACGAGGATGATTCAACTAAACAATTTAAACAGAGGTTGGATGCATCACGGTGCATCGCGACTATACCGTGGGGTTCAAGGGTTACAACAACTTTACTAGTAGATCAAGATCGATGAACCCTAGGGTTAACTTGCATATGAATGTCATGCTCATGATAAGATGAAAGTTTTAAGTTGTGAGGAGACCATGTGCAACTTAGCCAAAAAGGCGACAAGCTCCCAGAGGTCGGATAATCCGGGTCGTGCCAGACCGGAATATCCAGTCTCAGGGCTTGGCCACTCGTGAAAACGGCTAAGGACTCAAGGCGCGAGCCACTGGACTCAGCTGGAAAATTCAAGCCGGACATTTGTTCCGGGGCCGGAATATCCGGTCGTGTCACTGACGAACTGAAAACTACAGCGCCGTTCGGCCCGAGCGGGCGCACACACGGTGACCACGCCAGCGTCGAGCACCAGCTCAACGAGTGGGCGCGCGAGGGGGCGAAGCAAAGGGATGGTTTCAACGCGCCTGGTACGGAGCAACTACGGGTGGATCCACGGACCAAAACGGTCGCCGGAGACGGACACGACGGCATCCATGGCAGAGGCGAAGCACGGTCCACGGTGAACCAGAGCTACCGGGCGAGAGGGGGAGGTTGGAGGGGTCACGGAGGACGAGGAGCTCACCCTGAAGATGTAGGCGTGCTCGGGGAGTAAGAGACAGGTCGGAGGCGACGGCGATTCGCGGTGGAGGAGCTTCGGCTGGAGTTCCAGAGGTCGAGCACGGCGGCAGCAACTCCTCGTGCCCCGGCTCGATTCCGTTGGCAGGGAGGTAGAGGACGAGGAGGCGGAGCCTCTGGCGGCCCTGGCTCGGCTTGGGGAGCCCTCCATCGTCGGCGATGCGGCGGTGGAACCCGGCGGCCATGGCGCAGCTCGGGAGCTCATGGGAGGAGAAGAAAAGGGAGCGGGGCAAGTGGGGATGGGGAGCAGAGGGGAAATGAGAGGCGTAGAGGCGCTCGGGGAGGCCTTATCCTCTCTGCGTTGCGCGGACGGCGTGGGCATGGCGATGAGCGAGCTGGTCCGGCGGGAACGACGCGCGTGGTCGCTACAGGAAGAAGATGACCCCTACCGGATTATCCGGTGGTCTTTCGGACCGGATTATCCGGTTCTCCTTTTTCCGTTTTTAACTTTAAAACCTGTTTCTTTAAATGTTTTAATTAGGGCACTTGCACTGCTCCAAAAATTATGGAAAAATTTGGGGATGCTCCCCTTAACCTGGAGGAACTCCACAAATTTTGGTGTCTCAAAATAAATTAGTTTGGTCCACATTTGTTCGTAGGGTTTGAAATGGCATTTTGCTCAATTTCCAAATGTTCTTACTTTAGGAATTTTGAACCAAAGGCAAAATATTATTTCGAACTTTTGGAACTTCCTTGACAGATATAAGTTGTCAAACCTTTGTATTTTGCAAGGTTGAGTGCCTTCATTAATTTGAAATTGGTTGAAACAAGTTTGGCATTTATTTTTAAATGGTGCCAAAACCATTTGTGTGTTGTTTAGCAAGTTTAAATTGGATGCCATGATGCAATGCAACACAAAAGCGAAAATTTTATTCAGGTTTTTAGGTTCTCAACTTTGGGCTGTTACAATTCTACCCTCCTTACAGGAATCTCGTCCCGAGATTCTAAGAGTAGGGAAGAGGGAAAAGGGTTACAACGACACTACCCGATCTTCTCGCTTCAGGTGGCTTCTTTCTTGAAGAGGTGGATTGAGGGCATCCTGAAGATCTTCATCGGCTTCACTTCGAGGTCACTATAAATGTACACCACAGGAAAAGAAGGGAACCTCACCGGAAGGATGGATCTTGGTGGAGATACAACGACCGAGTACCTCCTAGTAGAACTTAGGATGAGACTTCAAGCATCCCTTGGATTGACAGTTAGGAGACACTTTCGTGTGACGGGAGATTGATACGGAGTTTTCAGTTGGTAGACAGCTGTTTTCCCAAAGATTCAGAATATGAACTTTGCACAAGGCCCAAAATTTCTGAGGGAGAGTGTGGAAACAAGATTCCCACATTTGAAGAGGTAACTTATACTAGTCGGCTTGAGTAGAACTTTCCACACAGAGGAGCATTTCAGATCACTGGAGAAGGATCGGAAAGCTAGAGCGAGAGAACTTCAGAAACTCCACAAACGTTAGTATTGGGAACACTTCTTGATTTTCCAGGCATCGGGTCACGCTTCTTGAGGATCACAAACTATCGTTTCTGATTGAGATTTAGATCTGGTCAGGTGTAGAGATACCTCAGACTCCACATGGATGAATAGGAAGTCTTTACACGGGATACCAATAGATTACAGGGGCTAGGAACCCAAGAGTTGGACTACAAGATCTAACTCCAAAGGAGGAACGAGATTGCGGAACCCGCGGATTAGCAACTTGTCAGGAGACAGCTGCCCCAATTGAATATCTTGTAGCGAGACATGATTGAGTTCTTGATGGGAAACACCATAGGAGACAAAGAAGTTCTCAGTCTTCCTCTCTTTCTAGAACAATTCAATCAGTGGCTTGGATGCATAGATGAAATTCTCAAGGAAAGGAGGTAACAACATACCATCCCGGGAATATTCTGTATATGCATGATTGACTTGAGATGATCCAGAGAGAACCAGGCAATTCACTCAGATCCACGGCGACATCTTTCAGCAATTGCACGTGAACTAGGGAAAGTCACTTCTAACCTTCAGAACACATACCTTGTAACGACACAAAGTGAGTTCCGACAATTTTCCAATGCTAACGCCCAATATCCAATATAAATCTCCTCAAGCATGGAGAAGATATGAGGTAGTTGATGGGCTCAACCACCACTTATCCAGATACTCCAAGACGGTAGACTCATATTTCACCAGGACAAGGCATAAGTATTGGTCAGACTAACACATTCAGGTAGGTAGGTATGATTTTGATTTGACGAGAGCCCAATTCAAATCAAAAGATTTAGAGGTTAGCATATCCGAAGAGGAGATACCACCTAGCTTCAACACTAACAGACTAGACATCCCTTTGAAAAGGAACTATGTCGGGATAGAGCTCTTGTCTTTCAACTCTCCAAGTTGTTTAAGCTCAACCGAATAATTCTGGACATCCAGAGCGATTTTCTTGGAGAAGGGAGTTGTTGAGAGAACCAGCTTTCTCATAAGCTCGACATCACGGTCAGGTGACAACCTGGCGATACTTCTGGAAAGATCTCCAAAATATCACGATCCACATATAGGATATCACGACATACCATTCCAAGAATCTTCTTCATTTGCATTATTGACTAGAATATCTCGATCCACCGGTATGTCTTGAATTCGAGAGAGAATCATGCCTTCCAAGGCACAACGAGGTGGTCTTAGGAGCTTCGGCACAAACCTAGCTCTTTGACCGAGGGAGTGCATCAGAGCCAACTGACTTGGTAGCACTGTCAAACTCAGCTTATTGATTTGCTAACCAATCATGGTAAGGACGGCAATGGATATCCCTGGATTTCCGCACAGTAAGATCTGCTGAGAATATCCGATAACCACATCATTGCTCACGTCTTATCATTCTCGAGTAACAAGTCACTCGGAGAACGGAGAGTAACAAATTGTAAGAGCATCACTTCATCAAGAGGATCATGATACCTAGCACGATACCCTGATATCAAAGAGTGTGACACTCTAAGGTGGAGCAAAACAGAAGCTAATCAAAGCCCTTCTTCTGCAGATTACAATACTTTAACCTGGTCCGAGAGGTGGACAAGGTACTAGAGTTATTTCTCCAAACAAGATGAAGGGGAAAATCTTGACGGACCACAAGAGTAACTTGCATCGGAACACCTAATGTACGATTAAAACTTTACTGTCCGCTGACCGACAAGGGTCAGAGAGCATATCAGAGTACGAAACATGCTCAGGAGAATCCTAAGATGTTGAAGATGCACCGGTTATTACTCAATTGTGATAACCATGCCCAAAAAGGAGAGATGCAGCAGAGTCACAAACATAGATGGGAGACTCGCTAGTGAAATCTTGGTCGTAACCCCGATGGTTCCAAGACAGAACCTAACACCAGGCTAAGGGGAGATGAAGTTACATAGCCAGCTGAGGTGTGGGAAATTAAAGTTCAACCATTTACCACACAGACCATATAAAGGACTTGGGTTAAAGGTCAGCTTCATGCGCCGAGAATCATAAATAGCATAACGATCACATGGGTAAGAACCCACACAATTCATCATACCAGAATCACAGCACAATCCGGGACCTTATGTTCAAGTCCGTGGGTTAAAACCCAAAGAAAGGATCAAAGAATTCGATTCGGTAGAAACATAACAGTGTTCAACATCTGAATTGATTTGGGATTGCAACGCAGCGGGAGCAACTGGACACATTACACTAACGGTCGAACCCCACCCACGTTTCTAATCATTTTGAAGTAACAGATGAGAAGTAAAACCTTTAAACTCAAATCGAGGTAAGATTGCTCCGAGATTAGAGGGTAACTAGATAAGGAGTAAAAAGAATCCTAAGATGGTTTTCACAACTCATTTTTAGGTTAAAAATATTTTCACAAACACTAGACTCAACATCGACCAGTAGAAGGGTTTCCTACAGGCAGTACTGCTCTGATACCAACTTGTGGCGCCCTGACCCGACTGCTATACAGTGATACTGTGTCCCCGGTTATCCGATACCACCAGACACACTATCAAAGCATAATAGAGAGATCAAGACTTGTGGAACAACTGGCACATCACAGACTCTACGACACAAAACATATAGTTCAACTCTTATAATAGAGAAAGATAGCAAATGACAACCAGAGGTCACAGACCCAACATTACAACATGCGGAAGCGAAGTGTGTTGTTCTAAACAACAAGATCCAAATTAGGGCCTAAGAGGCCTGCAAATAAACATCCAGCGCCAGCTGTTCCGGGATGTCCCAAGCTGCCACCTGGGAACCCCAGACTACTCGTCGATGTCCACAAAGAACCCACCTTCGAGGGCGGTGAAGTCCTCTCCTAAAAATAAGCAAACGACGTTGAGTTCGACGAACTCACAAGATTAAGAGCTAATATATGCTCGATGATTGGCTTTCAAGGTTTTATGGCTGTTTTGCATAAAGCTGATTTTATTTTGAAAAGACATAACTCCATGGCATCGACTAATCAGATTATTTTGAAAAGGGGTAAGAAGTAACTCGTTTCTTTCATCACCTTACTCATCATCAACCAACCTCAACCACTATACCTGTTCATCAAAGGCACCTCCCCGAATCACCCTCGAGGAAGCTCACCTTGCATTTGTGAGTGGTACCTCTAGTACCCAGTTTTTAATCATTCCGTTAAAGTTATTCTATGATCTTACCTTCACTTCCCAAGTCGTCCATAACCGCGGACACGGCTTTTCGAAAAGATTTATCCCTGCAGGGGTGTACAAAGTGGAAGTCCCCGGAGTCCCGAGGGGCTCCAGCTCCTTCGCCACGCGTACTGTCCGGCCCATTACCTGTACAATTAGCTCTCTTCCTTGGAAAGCCGGCTGGGTGGGAGCGGTGTCGACTTCTCCCTCGTTAAAGACTTTCCAGGATCATCAGTGTCGGTAGGACTGCCAGGATCACAACACCCCGCCCCACGGCCACTCATTTTCCTAACACCACCATCCTCATCTCAGTTCATCCCACCATCATCACGCACGCGCAAATGGAAGCCCGAACTAGAGGACCCTGGCTAGCCCCGCCCGAGTTATTTAGTCTATGAGGGTTCCTGCAAATTCATAGGCCTCACGCATGGTTGCACGCTCAGTCTTGGTTCAAGAGGTATAGAACTCGCTCCTAGGCGGCGAGAACGAGACAAAACACCACAACCTCAGTGGCCTCTCATCCCCACCTTTTAGCATTTTATTATCCATCTCCACAATTTCCTCCACCATCAACCATTTATCTCATCACCTGTTTCCACCACAAACCATCCATCGTATAGCTATGCAATTAAACTAAGCATGACTAAGCATCAACATAGCATAGTAAGTATCTCGGCCAACAATACAATCCTATGGATATTAGGAGGGAAAACATGTATTGGCATCGGAATCTTAATGCAACTATAGGATACTCTAATCCAATAGAATTGACATTTGGAACCGCATGCAATATTATAGTGGAGAAAATATTTGCGGAAATATAGGATAAGACATGCTCAGAGGGGGGATTACGCTTGCCTTGCTCAACGTGCTGGTAGTACGGGTCTTCGGGGTATTGAGGTGGAACCCCGGTTGCTTGATCTAACGAAAAACAAACATCGGGAGAGAACAATCAATCACCACACATATGCTTAACAAATGCAATGCGCAAACATATGATGACATGACATTTTAAATCCCCGAGACGAGGATGATTCAACTAAACAATTTAAACGGAGGTTGGATGCATCACGGTGCATCGCGACTATACCGTGGGGTTCAAGGGTTACAACAACTTTACTAGTTGATCAAGATCGATGAACCCTAGGGTTAACTTGCATATGAATGTCATGCTCATGAGAAGATGCAAGTTTTAAGTTGTGAGGAGACCATGTGCAACTTAGCCAAAAAGGCGACAAGCTCCCAGAGGCCGGATAATCCGGGTCGTGCCAGACCGGAATATCCGGTCTCAGGGCTTGGCCACTCGTGAAAACGGCTAAGGACTCAAGGCGCGAGCCACTGGACTCAGCCGGAAAATTCAAGCCGGACATTTGTTCCGGGGCCGGAATATCCGGTCGTGTCACTGACGAACTGAAAACTACAGCGCCGTTCGGCCCGAGCGGGCGCGCACACGGTGACCACGCCGGCGTCGAGCACCAGCTCAATGAGTGGGCGCGCGAGGGGGCGAAGCAAAGGGATGGTTTCAACGCGCCCGGTACGGAGCAACTACGGTGGATCCACGGACCAAAACGGTCGCCGGAGACGGGCACGACGGCATCCATGGCGGAGGCGAAGCACGGTCCACGGTGAACCAGAGCTACCGGGCGAGAGGGGGAGGTTGGAGGGGTCACGGAGGACGAGGAGCTCACCCTGAAGATGTAGGCGTGCTCGGGGAGTAAGAGACAGGTCGGAGGCGACGGCGATTCGCGGTGGAGGAGCTTCGGCCGGAGTTCCAGAGGTCGAGCACGGCGGCAGCAACTCCTCGCGCCCCGGCTCGATTCCGTTGGCAGGGAGGTAGAGGACGAGGAGGCGGAGCCTCTGGCGGCCCTGGCTCGGCTTGGGGAGCCCTCCATCGTCGGCGATGCGGCGGCGGAACCCGGCGGCCATGGCGCAGCTCGGGAGCTCGTGGGAGGAGAAGAAAAGGGAGCAGGGCAAGTGGGGATGGGGAGCAGAGGGGAAATGAGAGGCGCAGAGGCGCTCGGGGAGGCCTTATCCTCTCTGCGTTGCGCGGACGGCGTGGGCACGGCGACGAGCGAGCTGGTCCGGCGGGAACGACGCGCGTGGTCGCTACAGGAAGAAGATGACCCCTACCGGATTATCCGGTGGTCTTTCGGACCGGATTATCCGGTTCTCCTTTTTCTATTTTTAACTTTAAAACCTGTTTCTTTAAATGTTTTAATTAGGGCACTTGCACTGCTCCAAAAATTATGGAAAAATTTGGGGATGCTCCCCTTAACCTGGAGGAACTCCACAAATTTTGGTGTCTCAAAATAAATTAGTTTGGTCCACATTTGTTCGTAGGGTTTGAAATGGCATTTTGCTCAATTTCCAAATGTTCTTACTTTAGAAATTTTGAACCAAAGGCAAAATATTATTTCGAACTTTTGGAACTTCCTTGATAGATATAAGTTGTCAAACCTTTGTATTTTGCAAGGTTGAGTGCCTTCATTAATTTGAAATTGGTTGAAACAAGTTTGGCATTTGTTTTTAAATGGTGCCAAAACCATTTGTGTGTTGTTTAGCAAGTTTAAATTGGATGCCATGATGCAATGCAACACAAAAATGAAAATTTATTCAGGTTTTTAGGTTCTCAACTTTGGGCTGTTACACCACAGTAATACGCCTTGCTTATATCCAGCTTCACTTCTACCAAACCATCACGTCCCCCTTTACTCCTATGCATCACGTGGGTGATCTCATAAGCAAGAAGCACATTATCCGTAATCACCCGAATTACGTAAGTTGATTGTATTGGGGATATGATGTGGGGTAGAACCACTTTCAGTCAGCTGGCTAGAACCCTGGAGATAAGCTTATAAAGCGCATTGCATAAACTGATCGGTCTAAACTCAGTTATACTCTTCAGAGATTTTACTTTATGTATAAGAACAATCATATTCTCATTCCATCAATCTGGCATCCGGCCACAACTGAGGAAATGAAGAACCTCTTGTTGGATTTTTGGACCTACCATATACCAAAATTTCTTATAAAAAATTACAGGCATGCCATCCGGACACATGGCTTTACAATCCCCAATGGACGCAATTGCTTCATTTACCTCGTCCACTGAATATGTACGTATCATACTAAGTTCATATTGTCCGTAACCGAATGAGGGACATATATCGTTTTGAGGTCCTCCGGAAGATATGAACAAACTTTTGTAGTGGTCCCATGAAATTGTCCAAATCCCAAATTTGATCGTTGTGAATGTCGTAAGTCGCAACACAGTTGATTCTGGCTTTATTCTTTATATGGGAGATGACTTCTTGTTGATACGAATATGTTTATGGTGACTTTGTCAATCGTCATATATTGTTCGCAAAAAAAAGTGTTGCCGGTGCATCTATGTCTTTCATTCAGGTATAGTTGCTGTTTGCCACACACATTGTCCAGAATGCACAAATTGAGAACTACGCGTAATGTGGCATGAGCTATGTACATGTACATCAGTACATGGCCCATAATCATACCGATGTGCCGTGCACTCCACTCTCCAGTGCAATCCATTCTCAGTAACATGAATGCTAGATCATGAGAACATGTTAGTAGTCTTGCCAAACATATATAATGATCACAAAAGAGGGTGAACAATACGGTGACGTACAACACAAAAATCAAAAGTTTGTGATATTTCATTATTTTCTTGACTAATTGTTTTAGATAAAAATTCTTGACTAATTTCCTTAACGGTAACCAAACCGGAAAGCCCAAAACGGAAGCATTGCCGGGGTAGGGGATATGTCCTCTCCGTTCTGTTGGCGCCAAATGCACCAAGAAACCAACCTCGAAAATGGAAGGTTGCCATCCAGAAAACACTCGCACATGCTGAAGCACTCACTCTTTCCGCACCTCTCTCCCCAGACTTCGTTTCTCCTCCACGGCTCCACCCATGGACGGCGACCGGGTCCGGGCGATGGAGGAGGAGGAGCGGCCGCTCAAGGTGGTGTTCGCTTCCCCGGCGGAGCACTTCACGGACGCGGCACCGATCGGGAACGGCAGCCTCGGCGCCATGGTCTGGGGCGGGGTCGCCTCCGAGAAGCTCCAGCTCAACCGTACGAACTAGCTTTCCCGTTGCTTGCGCTTTGGCCTGATCTCCGAGTTATGTTCTCATTCTTGTTCATGATGGATGTTTCAAAACGGGGGCACGCGCCTACCGACGCACCGGAAGTGATCAGAGAGCTGCTCCAAGAACGGCACCTGGAGGGCGTTCGACCAAATGCCCCAACCATACCATGCATACGCATCTCCTTTTTTTTTTGTTATGAAGCCAATCGAAGCTAGTAGATATAGCGTGATCCCTTCAAATGTTCTTGCAGTTGATACTCTATGGACTGGTGTGCCGGGAAATTATACCGACCCAAAAGCGCCGGCTTCCCTGGCTGCAGTCAGGAAGCTTGTCAATGATGGACGGTTTGTTGAGGCCACCGGCGCGGCATCGGGCCTTTACGGTGGACCGACAGAGGTATATACGATGTGAACTTGCCATGCATCATATCACAGCATGCTGTTTGATTGTTATGTTGAAGCGAGGCCAGACCCAACAACATTTTTCATTTTCCTTGACCCTATCTCAGATTATATATGATAGGATTTTGTCTCAGCAATGTACAATCTAAAATGATGGCATTTTTACACATATGCAATAGGAGTTCATCGACAAGCACACATTTTTCTTAAGAGGTGCACTGGAGGAAAACTTTATCTAATTTTATCTTTGTTCCTGCTATTAAGGTCTACCAACCTCTTGGAGATATGAAGCTAGAGTTCAGCACGTCCGATCAGGAGTATAGTTCCTACAAAAGAGAGCTTGATTTACATACCGCGACCACGCTTACCATGTACAGCATTGGAGAAGTGCAGTACACAAGGGAGCACTTTTGCTCAAATCCACACCAGGTCATTGTCACCAAGATTTCTGCAAACAAATCAGGGCAGGTGTCCTTCACTTTATCCTTAGATAGTCAATTAAACCACAGAGTTCATGCAATGAATGCAAATGAGATTATCATGGAAGGCACCTGTCCAGTACAAAGACACGTGCCGGAGCAGCATGAATCCAATGATGCTACTGGTATCGCGTTTGCAGCTGTTCTTAGCCTGCAGATGGCTGGTGCTGCAGCAAAAGCTGCAGTTTTGAAAGATCAAAATTTGAGAATTGACAATGCAGATTGGGTACTTTTGCTTGTTACAGCTGCGTCCTCATTCAACGGGCCTCTTGTGAATCCTTCGGACTCAAAACTAGATCCTGAATCAGCAGCTCTGAGGATTTTGAATATGAGCAGGAATGTCACATTTGATCAGCTCAAAGCTGCTCATTTGAAAGATTATCAGGGTCTTTTTCATCGTGTCACTCTGCAACTTTCACAAGCACCAGCTTCTGAAAAAACAAACTTGAAAGAAGCTGATGAAGCTGTCAAGACTACAGCAGAAAGAGTGAACAGTTTTAGACGCAACGAAGATCCTTCTTTGGTTGAACTTCTATTCCAATATGGTCGATATCTGCTCATTTCGTGCTCTCGACCTGGAACACAGGTATCTAATCTGCAAGGAATTTGGAATCAAGATCTTGCACCTGCTTGGCAGTAAGTTTTTTTGTTCAAAAGTTCTTGCATCGATATCATTTTTGTTTCTTTTCCCTTTTCTGATTTTATATATTAGGTGAGACCGTGAGAACTATTTGCTAACTAAAGCAACTGGTACATGTGCTAGAGGCATGTATTTCTCTGGGATGCTTCTATTGTCGTGATGCCATTTTTTTCTTCTTGTGATCCATTTTAGGCAGTGTTTCAATGTTTTCATGAGGGGTGAGTTTTGGGGATTTTGTTTCAAATTTATGGATCATTGCTTTAACTTTTCAGGTCTGCTCCACACCTCAACATAAATCTTCAGATGAATTATTGGCCAACACTTCCTTCCAACCTTAGTGAATGCCAAGAACCACTATTTGACTTCATAGCATCTCTTGCAGTTAACGGAACTAAGACTGCCAAAGTAAGTTCTGTGGCTTTCATTATTTGATTTTAGCGAGACTGTGGTTTATACACATATGACAAGCATCAGAATAGGTCAACATTTGCTTGTTTGGGTTCTAATAGGGAGTTATACTGGGGAGAATTTGGTTATATGGCACCAAAAGATGCATGACCAACTATGTAGGAATCGTTGTAGCATCCTGGAAATTTTAGTTTTCTTAGGTTCTGTGAAGCTAACTAGAGCGGTAGACACACACATACACATACATGCACATACATGCACAAACACAAAAGGAGAAAGATTGACCATGGGACAGTCTAATTTGGACGCATGATACAAATATAGTCATTGAAGTTCACATTTGATTTTGATTTTAATAGAAGAAGGTAAAATGTTTTTGTTTATTATTGATTTGGCATTTGTTAACTACAACTTGAAAGCGAAGTTACCTAGATGACAACAGTATTTTCTTGTCCTTTTAGAGTATCCTTGAAATGTATAAATTTTAAACACTGGGAACATGCCGTCTGATTTCTTTCATCTGATTGGTGGTGGAATGCTGTGTTTGTGACAGATTAATTACCAAGCAAGTGGCTGGGTAACTCACCATGTCTCAGACATCTGGGCAAAATCATCAGCTTTCGATGAAGATGCTAAGTATGCAGTGTGGCCAATGGGGGGTGCCTGGCTTTGTACACATCTTTGGGAACACTACAAGTATTTGTTGGACAAAGTAAGAAATATATATGCTTTCATGTTGCTAGTTCATAGGTGTATTTTACCACATCCTGATAATGTTTGCAATTATAGCCTAGTTGCAGAGTCTCAATCTTGCTTAAGTTTTCTGGTACTTCACTCTTATTGTATTGTGTAACTTTTTTTAATTTTTTACTATGTTGATACTCACATAATTATGGGTTCTGCAACAACTATGTTTTCTGAAACAATATTTTTGGTTAAAACATTTGAACTATATCAAGGATGTCCAATCATTCTTACAGTAGTGTTATTTGGCATTTCATAGTTCCAAAATTCTTCTTATTCTTTTATGATTCATTTAGGATTTTTTGAAGAACACTGCATATCCATTGTTGGAAGGATACGCCCTGTTTCTGGCTGATTGGTTGACTGAGGGACCTAGAGATCTTCTGGAAACAAACCCATCTACTTCTCCAGAACATGCTTTCGTTGCTCCTGGTACCGGTGGCCAGCAAGCTAGTGTAAGCTATTCAACTACGATGGATATCTCAATCATCAAAGAGATATTCATGGCAGTCGTTTCTTCTGCAGAGGTAAAAACTAAATGCAGTACCAGTTAGAATACTATAAAGGGTAATTACAAAGATAAAAAAGACTATGTCAATGTAACTCTAACATTTTGTTTTGCTAAATGAGTGTATGATACTATTGATGCCTTTATACAATAGGTCTTAGGAAAATCTGATACGGCTCTGGTCGAGAAGATCAAGAAAGCGCTTCCAAGGCTCCCTCCGATTACAATTGCTAAAGACAAAACAATCATGGAGTGGGTAAATGCTCAAGCCTTTCATTGTGGATTTTCTTTCTATTTTAGTATGATTCGGCATAAATATTGATTTTGGTACTTTGCCCGGAGGCACAAGATTTCGAGGACCCTGAAGTTCATCATAGGCACCTGTCGCATCTATTCGGTCTTTATCCTGGTCATACTATAACCATGCAGAAAAATCCTGAGATCTGTGAAGCTATTGCTAACAGTCTTCACAAACGAGGTTTGTATAATGTTATGAACAATTGTTTTACTGTAGTATTTCCATAATTTTGATGTATTATACATAGATAAATGAATGTTTGATGCTCTATTGACCTGGGTATGCGATGTAGTACTTATGACCATAAATTAAGGTGACTTAGTGCAGAATAATTTAGTATCAGGCTATAAGCTTACAATAATTACATGTTCAAATACTTATATGCTCATAGTCTAAACAAAGAACCAATTTTGGGCATACCAAATCAGTAGTCTACTGCTTTTATGTATTTTAGTATAAAGTAACTTCTATTTTCCCTACACAACAATACGACATGTCTACTGTCTACATCTGTTGCCATGCGATAATTATTTTTGGCTGTCCTATTTCTTCAATCATCGAGCAATATTCCGAGAATTGGACAATAATTAGTGCATATCACCCTGAACCAAATCAACTTTTGGAGTTGGATATGGCACAAACAGTTGGGCTAAGAGCGGGGTATGTGATAAGGGGTGGCCCGATCTTCTCGATGAGCGATGGTGATTCGATGATGGGGTGGATGATAACTTGCGAGAATCCGACGAACACTCCGGCTCCTCCCCTGTTGCCAATGCAACAGCTCTTCAACCCAATGGATATTCGTGACGCCTCACACCGATGCAACGTAGCTGCCGACCACGAAGCGGTTTCTGCAATCTACTAATTCCCAGTGGAACAACAGATCACACTCGAACTTTGGTAGCAAGAACCTCCAGATCGCAACAAAGTGGAGGGTTGAATTCCTGATCGCAACAAAGAGGAATTCTGATAGATGAATGCTTAGCAATCCAATCTAGGGTTTAATAAAAAACGTGGTCTAACCTATTCTAGCCGCCGGCCTTGGCCTTATATGGGGGCCAACCGACCTAGGTCTTGTCCTACTTGAAACGGGGTTCAATTTGACCTAAAAACGAGTACAAACCGACCAAAAAAACGGGTTCGGCCGAAAACTGTCAGCCAGGCCGGGCTCAGGCCGGTTTCGTCGGGTGCTTGGCCGGCATTGGTCAGGCCGGGTGCGAGGCCGGATTGAGGCCGGTTTCGCCGGGTGCTTGGCCGGCCTTGGTCAGGCCGGGCGCGAGGCCGGGCTGAGGCCGGTTGCCTCTAGTGTAAGGCCGGCCTGGGTCAGGCCGCCGGCCTCAGGCTGGCCTGCCTGGTTTCTGCGTCATCCTTCCTTGCGCATGCCTCCCGCTCCTCCCTCGCGCCATAGGTGACGTTGTGCTTCAATCCTTGCTGCTCCTTTGGCCCTCCTGCAATGTTTGTGTTATCAACAACCCTGATCATACACAAGTGCATAGACTTAGGTAGTATAAAGTTCTCATTATCACAAACATCATATTCAACTAAGAGTGAGTTCACCTGTTGTCCAAGTAGCTTGGCACGAGCTCTTGTCATGGGTCCAATCCTCACTTCATTGGGCTTATCTTGAAAATCAACATCATCAATGGAAGAAGACAGTAAAGGACTAGGGATGTCCTCATCATCCTCCCCCCCTTAAAAAGGCGTCGACCTCGACGCGTCAAGGTATTCTTCAGCATAGGACGTCAAATCAGCAACGTTGAACGTATTACTCACGCCAAACTCAGTTGTAGGAAGATCTATCTTGCATGCATTATCATTTATCTTGGCAAGAACCTTGAACGGACCATCACCACGCGGCATCAACTTGGACTTGCGCTGAACAGGAAATCTGTCTTTGCGAAAGTGCACCCAAACCATGTCGCCGGGTTGAAAGATCACCTCCTTTCTCTTCTTGTTTACACGGGCTGCAGTGTACTTGCCTTTCTTCTCAATAGCTTCTTTAGTCGTCTCATGTATCTTCCTCACAAAATTTGCACGCTTCGATGCCTCCATCTTGACTCTCTCATGTAATGGAAGCGGCAGTAAATCAAGCGGCGTAATGGGTTTGAAACCATACACCACCTCAAACGGGCACAATTGCGTGGTTGAGTGCACCGCCCTGTTATAGGCAAACTCCACATGCGGCAAACACTCCTCCCACACACGCAGATTTTTCTTGATCATTGTCCGGAGCAACGCCGAAAGTGTGCGGTTCACCACCTCCGTCTGTCCATCAGTTTGAGGATGACAAGTGTACTAAACAGCAACTTCGTTCCCAGCTTGCCCCAAAGTGTCTTCCAGAAGTAGCTCATGAACTTCACATCACGGTCAGAAACGATCGTCTTGGGTACTCCATGTATGCGCACGATCTCCCTGAAAAACAGGTTAGCAATATGCGACATCGTATGCAATAAAATGAGTCATCTTAGAAAATCGATCCACTACCACAAAAATAGAATCATGTCCTCTATTGGTCCTAGGCAATCCTAACACAAAATCCATGCTTATATCTCCCATGGTGTAGTAGGTGCAAGAAGAGGAGTATACAAACCATGAGGCTTCAGTTTGGACTTTGCCTTGTTGCAAGTGATGCAACGCTTCACAAACCTGTCCACATCACGCCTCATATGGCCAATAAAAGTGATCAGCCAACATCAGCAACGTCTTCTCACGTCCAAAGTGTCCCATCAAACCGCCACCATGTGATTCCTGCAACAACAACAAACGCACGGACGACTGGCACACATAATTTGTTAGCTCTAAACAAGTATCCATCATGCATATGGTATTTTTCCCAAGCTTTCACATCAGAACACTTAGCAAAAGGCATGGAAAAATCAGTATCATTAGCATATAAATCACGCAAACTCTCTAAACCAGGAACTTGAACATCTAAGTGTGTCAAAAGCATGCTTTTCCTAGAGAGTGCATCAGCAACCACGTTCTCTTTGCCTTTCTTATACTTAATAATGTATGGGAAGGATTCAATGAACTCAACCCATTTAGCATGACGTTTATTCAAGTTAGATTGGCACTTCAGATATTTCAAAGCTTCATGATCAGAATGTATGATAAATTCTTTTGGCCACAAATAATGTTGCCAAACCTCAAGAACACGAACAAGAGCATACAATTCTTTATCATAAACAGGATAGTTCAATTGTGCACCATTCAATTTTTCAGAAAAATATGCAATTGGTTTACCCTCTTGCATCAACACACCTCCTATTCCAATGCCACTAGCATCACATTCAATATCAAATTGCTTATTGAAATTAGGAAGCATAAGTAACGCTGCAGAAATCAAATTTTCAGCTCATCAAAAGCAGCATCTTGGGCAGCGCCCCACACAAAGGCAACACCTTTCTTAGTAAGATCATTCAAAGGTGCAGCAATAGTACTGAAGTCTTTCACAAAACGTCTATAAAAACCAGCAAGACCAAGAAAGCTTCGTATTTGACTAAGATTCATGGGAGTAGGCCAATTTTAATAGCTTCAATTTTAGATTCATCTACCTCTACACCATGCTTAGAAACAACAAATCCCAGAAATATGACCTTATCTTTGCAAAATGTGCATTTAGCAAGATTACCGTACAACTTATTATCACGCAACACTTGCAAAACTTATCGAATATGATCATATGTTCAAATGCATTGTGGCTATGTATCAAGATATCATCAAAATATACTACCACAAATTTACCAATGAAAGCCTCAAAACATGATTCATCAATCTCATGAAAGTACTAGGTGCATTAGTTAAACCAAAGGCATCACTAACCACTCATATAAACCGAATTTTGTTTTGAAAGCAGTTTTCCATTCATCTCCTTCTTTCATCCTAATTTGATGATAACCACTACGCAAATCAATTTTAGAGAGAATAACAGCACCACTAAGTTCATCTAGCATGTCATCCAAACGTGGAATAGGGTGTCATAACGAATAGTGATGTTATTAATCGCTCTACAATCTACGCACATGCGCCATGTACCATCTTTCTTAGGGACCAAAATAACAGGAACAGCACAAGGACTTAAGCTCACACGAACATACCCTTTGTCAAGAAGCTCTTGTACTTGTCGCTGTATCTCCTTCGTCTCCTTGGGATTGGTCCTATAGGGAGCTCGGTTTGGAAGTGTGGCTCGTGGAATTACGTCAATTTGATGCTCAATACCCCGCATTGGTGGCAACCCAGCGGGCACTTCCTCCGGAAACACGTCACCAAATTCTGCAAAACGTCAGAAACACCAATAGAGAGAGGGGTCATGTCGTTAGAAACAAAATTTCCCCCTTGCACATAAGCACAATGGGTACTAGAGTGGGATCCTCACGAAACTCTCTCAAATCAGATTTGGTGGCTAACATTGTATATTTCTTCTCTCCTCACTTTTCTTTTTACCACTCGAATTTGGCTGGTGGCTCTCACTCACCGAAGGTGGAGTCTCTCTACTAGCTAATCTCTCACGCTCATCCTCACGGTGAACCTCAACCTTTTGACGAGAATCATTTACAATATCTTGCGGTGTCAAAGGCCTCAAAAGAATCTCCTTGCCTGCCAATTGAGTTGGTATGTGTTGGATCTCCCATTGTGACGTACATCACGATCATATTGCCAAGGACGTCCCAACAACAAATGACACACCATCATAGGAACGACATCACACTCCACGGTGTCCTTATATGGTCCAATCTGAAATTCAATGCGCACTATATGATTGATCTTCATCTCTCCACTATCAGTCAACCACTGGATGTAATACGGATGTGGGTGCGGTAGATATTTCAGATTCATTTTTGACAAAGCTCTTTACTAGCCAAATTGTGGCAACTGCCACCATCAATGATCACTTTGCACGACCTACCATTACCAACAGCAGCTCTTGTTTGAAACAAATTGCAGCGTTGTTCCGCAGAACTAGGTGTAACACTCAATGCTCTAGGTGTGCAAACAATGGATGGTAAATGTGTAGCATCTGCATAATGCAAACCATCCGCAGCTTCCTCCGGAGAATCAGGATCAACCTCATCACCACTCTCATACTCGCCGGTGTCCTCATTGATCAACATAACCTTTGTGTATGGGCAATCCCGCTTGAAGTGACCCTTGCCGCCTCACGTATGACACTTCATATCACGTGTGCGAGCTGTAGAATTAGAGGAACCCGTACCACTAGCTGTCGGCTGCGGTGTCGGTTTAATAGTAGGGGCAACCAAAACTGATTTGGAGGGTGTAGGAGCACCACGGAAACTAGGAGCAGAACTAGGCGTGACAGCACTAGGTGTAGTCCGTGGTGTAAAACTGTTGAATGGTGTATTGATGTGTTAGCCCAAGTGGCCCAAAGCCCACTAACATGAGTGACCTAGTTCAGTGTGTATCAGATAAGAGGTGGTCAAGGAAGCAAGGAGGAGCAAGCCGACACAAACACACTCAAGACATGCGTCTCCTCTGAGGTATGTATCGGGGAATCAATATGGTATCAGAGCCGAGTTTGGCAGAGGAGGCAGAGCGACCGGCGGGGCTATTACGGCAGCGGTGGCGGCGGTGCCGGTGCAGCTGGCTGATTGCAGTTGGGAGCTGGACGAGGGACACCAAGCGCGGGATGTGCACGGGGAGAAAGCGGCGTGGCGGCTGAAGCATGCGGTACTCGAGCTTGAGTCAGAGTGCGCGTGCCGGCGATGTGAGGCGACGGAGGAATTTGAGTCCAAGATGCGCGCACTGTGGGAGAAGCAGGCGGCTGCCGTGGAGCGACTGGAGACAGAGTACCGGGACAAGTCGCGATGGAGGACGTGGTGGAGTGGCGTGCGCTGCAGCAGCGGAAGGAGGCCGTGCACGTGTCACGGGAGCAGAGGCCGCGATCGACCATGGAGAAGGTTGAGACAGAGCAGCTTGGGCGGCACGCGTTGGCCACCGAGGTGATGACGACCACGGTGCAGGAGCAAGCGAATGGACAGCTGCTAAGTGTTGGTCCTAGTGCTGCTGCTCAGGTGTTGCACGCGCAGCTGGCGCTTGGAGGAGGCGCTGTTGCTAGGTGTTGGTGCTGCAATAGCTGCAGGTGCTCTGGGAGGAAGATAGAGGATACTAGTCATCCAAGTTCGGCTGATTTTACCTGTAGAAATGAGGACAACACCGAAAAGGCCGCCATTGCTGCTCACAGAATTAATCCGGAGTGGGTACTAGACTCGAGTGCATCTCAACATGTTGCAGGTGACTTCAGAGAATTATATGATCAGCACTCTCAAAGTAACACTATATGCACAGCTGACGGGACATTGCAGCCTATTAAGGGTATTGGGACCGTTCAATGTACACCTTCTATTAAGTTATCTTCAGTCCTTCATGTGCCAGCCTTTCCGGTTAATCTGGTGTCTATGAGTGCTCTAGTCGACCAGGTAGACTGTAGGATAACTGTTGACAGAAGAATGTGCTTGATTGAGGACCGGACGACTGGACGGAGGATTGGGGTAGGAATAAGGCGTAGGGGACTATGGTACATGGACCGTGAGGGGCTTGGTCAGATGGGCAGCTCAGTGTTTGTAGCAATTGTGGAAGAAAGAGAGTCTGTGGCAATGAAACATCACTGCAGAATGGGGCATGTATCCTTTGATAAAATGTACAAGCTATTTCCTGGTGTAATGCATGGAGTAGATAAGAACAAACTGAAGTGTGATGCGTGCGAGTTTGCAGAACATACAAGGACATCTTACGTAAGGGACTTCGAAGTATATTTCCATTCATGCTTGTTCACTCGGATGTGTGGACTAGTCCTGTGGCGTCGGTTAGTGGGGCAAAGTATTTTGTGACATGGGTCTATTTGATGCGTCACAAGGATGAAACTTTCCAATGCTTCAAGAATTTCTATGCCTATGTAAAAAATCACTTCAATGTTCAGGTACAAGTGATAAGAAGCGATAATGGCACTGAGTATGTGAACAAAGTTTTTGGGGCTCTCTTATCAGAGCACGGGATTTTGCATCAAACCTCATGTCCGGATACTCCTCCTCAGAATGGAGTAGCTGAAAGGAAGAATCGACATATTCTGGAGGTTGCTCGATCACTGATGTTTACCATGAACGTGCCAAAATTCTTGTGGAGTGAAGCTGTGATGACTGCGACATACTTGATCAATCGCACATCGTCGAGAGTACTAGGTATGAACTCACCCTCTGAGTTACTTTTTGGAACGAATGATTTTGTGGTTCCTCCCAAGCTGTTTGGTTGTGTCTGCTTTGTCAGGGACCACAGGCCATCTGTGGGAAAATTGGATCCACGCGTCGTAAAGTGTATCTTCATTGGGTATTCTTCTGGGCAGAGAGGCTACAAGTGTTGGAGTCCTTCTGAACGGAGGACCTTTGTGAGCATGGATGTCACCTTTAGGGAATCCGAACCATTTTATGGTGAGAAAACTGATCTTAGTGGCTTATTTGATAGTCTTGACCATACCCAGTCTCCTGTGGTTGGTCAAGAGGGGGAGAGTGGTGGTAGTTGTGGGGGTATCGATTCAGTGCGGCATCAACCAATTCGAGGTGATATTTGGTACAACAAAGAGAGCAGCTAATAACGCCACTAAGTGAAGGACCGGTGGTGACTGATGAGGTGTCGAGCCAGGCAGGTGGTGCTCCCACACGGATTATTAGTGTGCCAAGGTGGACAGCAGAGCAAGAGAAGCAACTAAAGGTGTATTCACGGAAGCGAGGCGATGGTGTTGCACATCAGGGGGAGCAACTAGATCAGCCCCAAAACGGAACAACAGGGTAAAACTGATGTGATTTCAATATCCTCTGATGAAGATCGTGCTGAAGGGCAAATTGCTTTAAGAAAAACTACTCAAGCAACAATAGGGATACCACCGGAACGGTTAGGGTTCAATGTCAATGATATTGGAAACTATGTTTCCTATGAAGCATTATCCCCAGCCTACAAAGCATTTGTTGCTTCTCTTCAGCTTGTGTCCCTTCCAACGAATTGGAAGGCAGCAAAAGAGGATCCAAAGTGGCGAGCATCTATGATAGAGGAACTGGAGGCATTATGTAAGAACAAGACATGGGTACTAACACCTCTTTCAACAGGAAAGAAGGCAGTCAGCTGCAAGTGGGTATACACTGTGAAGCAGAATGCAGAAGGAAAGATTGAAAGGTATAAAGCTAGACTTGTGGTGAGGGGATACAGCCAGACCTACGGCATTGACTATGATGAGACCTTTGCGCCAGTAGCAAAAATGAATACTGTGAGCATTCTGATCTCCTGTGCAGCAAATTTTGGGTGGCCTTTACATCAACTTGATGTGAAGAATGCTTTCTTGCATGGCGACCTGCAAGAGGAGGTCTACATGGAGATCCCACCTGGGTTCTCTACTTCTCAGACTATTAACAAGGTATGTAGGTTAAAGAAAGCTCTCTATGGTCTGAAACAATCTCCGTGAGCATGGTTTGACAGATTCAGGCATGCTGTATGTAATATGGGGTATGGGCAGTGTAATGGTGATCATACACTGTTCTACAAGCATGAAAAAGGGAAAATCACTCTACTTGCTGTATGTGTGGATGATATAATTATCACAGAGGATGACAAAGAAGAAATTGCAAAGTTAAAAGAGTCTTTGGGTAAGGCGTTTGAAATCAAAGATCTAGGTCGACTTAAATACTTTCTGGGCATAGAAGTGGCGAGGTCCACCAAGGGGATTTCACTATCTCAGAGGAAGTATACTTTAGATCTCCTAAGTGATGTAGGGATGCTAGGATGTCGGCCAACCTCAACTCCAATTGATCAAAACCACAAAGTGACAGCTCAGTCAGGAGAGCCAGTAGATAAAGAGAGATATCAAAGGTTAGTTGGGAGGTTGTTGTACTTATGTCATACACGCCCTGATATTGCCTTTGTAGTAAGTGTGGTAAGCAGGTACATGCATGAACCTAGGAGTGATCATCTTGAAGCAGCGAATAGAATCCTGAGGTACTTGAAGGGGACTCCAGGAAGGGGTTTGTTATTTGAGAGTAACAAGCACCTCGTGATAGATGGATACTGTGATGCAGACTGGGCAAGTTGCCTAGATGATCGTAGATCAACCTCAGTTTTTTGTGTCTTTGTTGGTGGAAATTTGGTATCGTGGAGAAGTAAAAAGCAGGTTGTTTTGTCCAGGTCGACTGCCGAGGCAGAATATAGAGCTATGGCTCAAGGGCTAAGTGAGATGTTGTGGACAAGAAATTTACTTGAAGAATTGAAGATATTGAAAACTAGTTGTGTAAATGTGTGGTGTGATAACAAATCAGCAATCAACATAGCAAACAATCCAGTACAGCATGACAGAACCAAGCATGTGGAAATAGACAGATTCTTCATCAAAGAAAAGCTAGATGCTGGGATCATCAAGATAGAGCATGTGAGTTCAGGGCTACAGATTGCAGACCGTCTAACTAAAGGATTGGGAGCAAAAGAATGCAGCCTAGCATGTGACAAGATGGGAATGATAGATATCTATCACCCCTCTTGAGGGGGAGTGTTGAATGGTGTACTGATGTGTTGGCCCAAGTGGCCCAAAGCCCACTAACGTGAGTGACCTAGTTCAGTGTGTATCAGATAAGAGGTGGTCAGGGAAGCAAGGAGGAGCAAGCCGCCACAAACACACTCAAGACATGCGTCTCCTCTGAGGTATGTATCGGGGAATCAATAAAAACTACCTCTACCATAGGAAGAACGAGGTAACTCAGCTTCACGCGCTTGATGCAACAAATCTTGTACATCGCCATATTGATGATGACGCACAATTATTTTGATATTAAAGCTCAAACCTGACAAGAAACGATGCATGGTTTGTTCAGGTTCTTCACGCACTTTAGCACGCTGCATGACCATCTCCATCTCCTTGTAATACTCATCGACTGTCATGGTACCATGCTTCAAATTCTGCAGCTTATCATATAAAGAACAGATGTAATTACGAGGAATAAAACGGTGACGCATCTCTTCCTTCATCTCTCGCCAAGAAAGAATCGGCAACTCATTAGCATCACGCCTAGCAGTCACAAGTTCGTCCCACCATAGCAAAGCATACCCATCAAACTCAGAAGATGCAAGCTTGATCTTTCGGTCTTCATTACAATCATGCAAACACCTTATATGGGGGCCAACCGACCTAGGGCTTGTCCTACTTGAAACGGAGTTCAATTTGACCTAAAAACGAGGACAAACCGACCAAAAAAACGGGTTCGGCCGAAAACTGTCGGACTGGCCTCGGCCAGGCCGGGCTGAGGCCGGTTTCGTCGGGTGCTTGGCCGGCCTTGGTCAGGCCGGGTTGAGGCCGGTTTCGTCGGGTGCTGGGCCGGCCTTGGTCAGGCCGGGCGCGAGGCCGGTTGCCTCTAGTGTAAGGCCGGCCTGGGTCAGGCCGCCGGCCTCAGACTGGCCTGCCTGGTTTCTGCGTCATCCTTCCTTGCGCATGCCTCCCGCTCCTCCCTCGCGCCATAGGTGACGTTGTGCTTCAATCCTTGCTGCTCCTCTGACCCTCCTCCAATGTTTGTGTTATCAACAACCCTGATCATACACAAGTGCATAGACTTAGGTAGTATAAAGTTCTCATTATCACAAACATCATATTCAACTAAGAGTGAGTTCACATGTTGTACAAGTAGCTTGGCACGATCTCTTGTCATGGGTCCAATCCTCACTTCATTGGGCTTATCTTGAACAACAACATCATCAATGGAAGAAGACAGTAAAGGACTAGGGATGTCCTCAACAGTATGGGTGATGTGATCTGGCACAAACAGCACTATAATCGACTTAATCATGCAGTGTGATTTTTTAATCTGTGGCAATAGACGGGCATTGTGCTAGTTTAAATAAAGGCGCGTACAGTTGTACTTGATTGTTACAATGGTTTACAATTGTGTTGTGACTTAGGAGCATCGACTATCAAGAGAAAACTTGGGACAAAAGATTTGTGTCACTAGGTATTTTGCTTAGAAAGGGTGCAAGAAGAAATTTTCGTAGTGTTGGTGCTGTTATGTTTCACCTACTAAAAAAGGGACAGTTCTCCGCAGATTGAAATTAATTTTTCAGATTAAAATTAAATACATGGTTGTTTCTTATTAGGGGAAGATGTGCCTGGATGGTCAAGTACGTGGAAGATGGCTTTGTGGGCACGCCTTCTTAACAGCGCAAGTGCATATAGAATGATTCTAAAGTTGATCACGTTGGTTCCTCCTGGTGATGACGTTCAGTTCGAAGGAGGACTGTACAGCAACTTGTGGACAGCACATCCACCATTCCAGATCGATGCAAACTTTGGGTACGAAATGTTCCTAGTTTTCGAGTATACGCCTCCATTTATGCTTCATTATGTCTGATCACTTTGACAGTTTCCGTAGCTTAGTTACTCATTAACCAACTTTGATTATATGCCTGTTATATCAAAAGGTTTTATGATGACGAGTAGCAAAATCACTCTCTAATTCCGTACTGTCTTGCAGGTTCGCAGCTGCGATTGCTGAAATGCTGCTTCAGAGCACTCTCACTGACATCTATCTGCTGCCCTCCCTCCCGCGTGACAAGTGGCCTGAAGGGTGTGTTAAAGGGTTGAGGGCTCGGGGTGACACCACTGTCAACATCTGCTGGGGGAAAGGGGAGCTCCGGGAAGCAGTGGTGTGGTCTAAAAACAGAAACAATTCAGTTTTACGGCTGCATTATGGTGAGCAAGTGGCCATGGTCACTCTGGCAGCTGGTAATGTTTATAAGTTCAATGCGGGTTTGCAGTGCGTAGAGACGTGGACCCTTGACAAATGCGCATATTAGTGTGTTGGCTTGGTTAATTTCATCACTGTGCATGGACATATATGTACATGAGTTTGAGTGTCGATAATAATTTAGTATGTGTGGCTTGATCAATATGCGTGGCCATAGGCATGAGTTGGTGAATAATAATCTAATTCGTGTAAATTTGTTATTATGTATTGACATATGAATGATTTGGTGTGTGATTGTACATTCCGTCTACGGATACTACTATGTGTGGCTTTATTATTATTAGATGATACCCCGCGCGTTGCTGCGGTATATATGTTTTTTTTTAGAAAAATAGCTGAAGACCTGAAGTACAACAATACCTTTAAAAAGAGTAAATGAAGTCAGAATCATCCATAGAGAGCCTGAGTATGCATAACGCAATTTAGACATAGACTCGGCCTCAAGAAATAATTAATGATATATGTTAGCATATACACGTTAAAAAAGGCAAACTCTATTGTTGTAGTGATTCATAGTATCGTCTTGAAGAATTATTATTATTAATTAATGACTTATGAGATATGAAAGACGAATATGATCAAGTTGCCACTAAAGGAGGTAAGCCGGTATTCAATCACATTGTAAGGAAGAAACATACTGGAACATGCTAATCATATATAGTTTCAATTCGGTGATAGACCTGAAAATTTCAAAAATAAATGTCATGCACAACAATGAGCATATATGAGACAATGGGCTTACATGTAAAGAGACTAAGCAGGTTCATAACGGAAACTGTCTGATCCAAATGGACATCAGGTGGAACTTTGAGGTTGTGGAATGGCCAAAGGTACAGCTCAAATGCTGCCGCTCTTGGCACATGACATCTTAAGGCTACAGAAAAACACACACAAATATTTGTAAAGAAGACGAACTGCAATGCAAATAGACCATGTCCAAAAACTTTATAAAAACTTTGCTTCATATACAGGTTTCAAGAGAAACAAAATAATAAAGGTTGGAGAATACCTCAGATTTTGATCCATCAACCTTCTACCACAAAGGCATGAGTAATTGGATAATTATTTGGGCCTGAACTGTTGATAATATGGTATGCTCATCCTAGAGGCAGGTCAACAGTGAACTGGATTTAAAATTGTTGGCCAGTGAAATTTGGAAGATTTGAAAGAAAAAAGAGCGCATACAATTTCTGAAATTACAAAATACATGTTCCCTGTTGCTATGCCAAAAATTCTATGAAGCAAGAGTGTTTGCCACTGAAACCATTCGTGGAAGAATATATTTCTTTCCCAACCTATTATGTCTGCACCCTGCAGCATTAAAATAACACTGGGTCATTCCATTGACTCATAAAAAATTGTATTGCTAGAACCTTACCTTTATAATTTGTCATTAATTTTCGGATCAATCATTTAAAAATACAGAATAAGAGACATGTCAATTTTTTGGGCACTGCACAATCATACTATTAAGCTTCTGCGTGTTGTACGTATCCGTACATCATAGAGCCAATTAATCTCTGTACTTAGAGGATAAAAATGTAAGTTGAAGTCCTGCCACACCTTTGACTCAATGAAAACAAAAGGATATTTTCACTAATTAACAAACTTCATGAGGAAACATTGCAATCCAATTGGTGATCTTGCAAGGCGTAAACCAAAATCTGCCAATTACTCGTTTAAATGTCACAAGCTTCCTGGACCTCTCAGCCATCCGGCGAGGCAGCTTATCCTGACCCTTCAACCTGGGTAAACAGTAAAAACTTCATCCCACGTTTCACCACAGCCGTTGGATCCGGTTATTTCTTTTTTTACTCCTTAACTGGTAGAATGGGTCGATGACGGGTGGGCCTCTTTGCGCACTGGGTCCACAAATCAGTGGCGAGACCACCTCGTGCGCGTCGCTCTGTTTGGGCCGCTCAGCCGCGTGAGACAAAACTCCACGCCCGCGGTGAAACCCTAGCCCCAATCCCCGCTCGAGCCTTCTCCCCCAATCTCCTCCAGGGTCTCCTCCTCCTGCTCCTCTCGCGCCGCCGCCTCTATCCTCCCCAATTCCCTCCCGCATCTCTTCAGCCGGTGGTTGAGAAGCTGCACGAGGCTCCACCTGTCTGCCGTCCTGCTACATGAGGAGATGGTGGCGGCGGCCGCGGACGGCGGCGGCAGGCCGGCAGCGCCGGCAGCGAGCAGCGGACTGCAGCGTCGGCGAACGACGCTGGCTTCAGCGAGCATCGGACTGCAGCGACAGCGAGCGACGGGACATGCCTGAGCTGGTCCACACCTCCTCTCCTCTCCCAGGTCGAGCTGATGCGGGCCGAGGGCGAGATGGAGGAGAAGGCCAGGACGGAGCTCATGGGGCTGTGAGGCCAGACGGACTGTGCACGAGGGAAGTCGCCGACCTCCAGGCGCGTCCAGTGCACGAGGGCGGCTGAGGAGCGGCACCAGCTTGTTCGGCAGCGACCACAGTGAAATCCTGATGAGACTAAGGTGAGTTTCTCTCCATCTTTCTTCCCCTCTGATCCTGCTCTCTTGCAAACAGATTTGGATTTATAATTATATCCAATAAAGATATCCTCAACTTCAGGTTTGTGCAGGGACGCATGGTCTAAAACAGATTTAGATTTTTCTTTTAAGAGTAGGATCGTGGTGTACATAAGGCTGGTTGTGAAGGTTTATCAGAAGGTGTTGGCGCAAGCTGGTATGCACTGTATTATTCAGTAATATTATTTAGCATGAACATGTTGCCCTTCAAACTGATATTTATTTTCTTATTGTTAAACTCTGAAGGTGTATCTTTTACAAAATGGGCAACTGAATACGAGAAATCTGGTAGGCTTTTAGTCAAAATCATCCAGAAGCTGCAATGTGATTCTGAAGTAGGTGCAATTGTTTGATTTGTGTGTGTTTTACATATTTATTTTGTAGCAATGTGGGGATGCTGATGAGTGTGCTTCAACTCCTGAAGCTGCTTAACAAGCATCTAAACTTGCTGAAGAGCGCATTAAAAACCTTCAGGTCCTTGGTGAAGTAGAATTCCGGTGTGGAGGAGGCCACCAGTGGCGCTGCTGCTGCTGCACGGTTTGTTGGTAAGCCCCCATTTTCTCTCTTTGGGTTTAATCTACTTAATCCGTGCTCACCATTCTGGATTTTGTGCAGTGAAGTGATTTGTGGCTTAATTTGGATCATGCCGGGCAGTAGGAGGAGGATGGTAAAAAGAGACCATCCAGTAGATGGAGCGGGAGTTCCTCAGGGCCTTTGTAAAACAGAGGTATACATTTGTGATCACTCATCCCTTCGTTTCTTATATTGGTAATCCCTGGCTTGTTAGTGATTTACATCATTACATTTACATGGGTCACATACTGATGTTTTCCTACAAGCCAGTACTGTGATGGACCTGCTTCCAGCGGAAGATGTGTCCATGGGCGTCAGCCGCATTGTGGGACGGTGTAGCTTGGCGCCCTGATCGTCCCCTGGTACCTCCTCAACATCTGCTTCAAGCCTTATTTTTATTCTTAGAAGCAATGAGCAATTAGGAAGGGATGACATAAATGAAGTTACGGTACTGAAGTCTGACATAGTTGATGTTGATTTATAGTTAGTGTTAGGTACTGAAATCTGGAGCTGTTTCTTCTAGCTAATGACAAAGCAATCCATCCATGTGCAACACATCAGTGTTAAGTTCAGTACAGAGATCGACAAAAGGAAACAACGAGTTCAAGCACACACAGTTAGATTGTGACAAATCAATCCATCCATGTGCAACACATCAGTGTTAGGATTCTATTCAATATCGTTGCAGTTGTGATATTACAAAAATGTACCAGTATAAAATAGAGTATTATGGACATCTAGGTTTATAGATTTTTGGTGACGACTTACTGTACTTCACATATTTGGAGAACTGATGATTTGGTTTGGGTACGCCACATTGCCTGACAGGTTGTGTTTGAAACTAAAATCTGCACCTTCAACTCATATGCCATTTTGGATCATGCATGAGAAGAAACATCTTGGTTATATAATGATTTAGTTATCTTTCTTTCTCGTGAATTATTCAACGCTCATTGATCTTTTTATGCTTCCCATTAATTTTTCCCTAGAGTATTGTCAATTTCATTACTATGTTTAGGCACTGAGAAGAACTTATATCTTTTGTAGGTTGGCGCAGAGCATGCAGTACTCGCCGATCCTCGTTGAAGACGGTATCATATAGTGAGCTAGCCTGGAACATGCATGTGACAGTTCTACTCAGCTCTTTTTATTTCTATTTCCAGTTGCTGTTCTTCCAGTATCACATCTCATAATCTGATAGTGGTAAATAACATATCAAGGACTATGTTGGTGTGTATCCTTCATTTCTAGGTTGAAGCAGTCATGCACTTTTTCTACAGACCACATTGATTGTAGATATTCCAGTAATTTTGTAGAACATTGGCTTATTTAGTAGCGAAGTCTCTTGCCTTCTCTGAACGTTACATTTCTGAAGTCAATTATGAATGGGAATGTTTGTGATGGAAAGGTGCGATGGCATAAATATACCCGATTCTGATCTTATATCTCAGGTAACGAAGAAATTATTTCTTACCTCCAGTGAGCTTAATGGCCGTCGTCTCCTATCTAATGACTTTGATTATGATGGCATAATGGTGTTTGGCCTAGTCTGGTGCGTATATTCTTGGTTTACCTCACTGTTCGGTTTGTGCTGTTTGTTTTAATAAAGATCAAACCAGTAGTCTTTGGCTCTTTGCATATAGGCTGGAGAGATTGTTTCTCGCTTCAGAGGAAGTTATTTTTTATGAAGGGCTAAAGCTTCATCCATACCCCTAATGACTTGGCTCAGGGTTTCCCCTAAAATGTATCATATCTTAAAATGTGTATGTTGGCCTACATATATCCCTTCTTACCATTTTCTCGTAGGCCGTGCAAAACATTCATTCATTCGTTTGCTTTTAATAAGACATGCAGTACTTAGCAACTCATTTTACTTGCTGTCATCTTTGGTCTTTACTTTCTTTGGATTTATATTTTTTGGAGTTTGCCATCTCAACGAGTCCCCTACATTACACAACATTACTCTCATCGCAACATTTTGTAGCCATAGTTAATGAGAATTTCTTGGTTTAAATAGAATGTTTTTGAAGATCCATTCAAATTTCTGTCAACAAGAAATCAACCTTGTGTTTTTCATAGAAAGTTTGTGTGAGTTTGGAACTATTTTCTGTGTATGTACAATACTCTATGTTTTGTCGGTAAATATATGGTGCTACTTTTTGCCTTCATTTT
Source organism: Poa pratensis (assembly GCA_947311845.1). Lineage (NCBI taxonomy): Eukaryota > Viridiplantae > Streptophyta > Magnoliopsida > Poales > Poaceae > Poa > Poa pratensis. The sequence goes on along the minus strand of CAMZMU010000052.1, from coordinate 81,621,515 downwards.
CTTGAGAGACATATTGTAGCGAGTAAAGTAATTATTAAGATATGCCTGGGTATATATTGATTTCGGTTGTTGTTGGTGTGCCACTGTTAGTTCCGATGCGCTCCACCGAAGAATGAAACCGTAAATTAGTAACATCGCCTCAAGTGATTGCTGAGTTATGCCTTCTTTGACAAAGACTGTCAATATGTGCCGTTTTTGTCATGTATAAATTGTTTTATTTCAAGAATCTTATAGGTATGCGTTGATAAACTCCAAGTGCTTACATTATACTGTCATACAACAACATATGTCGGCAAACTTATGGCTCAAAATCTGACATGAATCAGTCACCTGCGCCAGTGGCGCAACGGGTCATCTAGTACCCAATAGTCCACATGGAGAAAATTGCCCGCATTTCCAATAGTAGAAGAACACGAAGTAGTACAGTCTTGCCAAGTCGTTGCCACAACTTACCAATTAAGCCTTAAAATACGAAAAAAGAAATGGTACAGGAAAATAGGAGGAACTGAAGGATAATCTCAAATATTTACGCACCTTGAAATTGACGGATCACCTAAGATCCAGTTTAAATAAGTTTCAATATCTTTCCCTGAAGGTACCACGATAAATTCCCAACTCCAAATAGAGATTTCTGAAAAATCCGTAAAATATAGTACAACTTCAACGGAGATGGGTCAAAGCATGCTGGGGAGCAAATGTGGACGCATCGATGTGCAACATGCATGAATCGACCTGTAGGACTGCAAGCACAGGGGAGGAGGCAGTCAGTGATATGTCTGTGAGACGATGAGGCGGTGGAAATGTTTCTTTTTATCCGGAGGCGGAGGAAATGGTTGAGCGAGGAGCGGTGGCTCATTGGGGAGACGATGAGGTCTAGCCGTCTGGGAGAGGAAGACTGATGGGAAAGAAATATAGTAATGGCTGATTAAATCGTGTGTTTACAAAAAAAAATCCTCCATCGTGTGGTTATAAAAAAGCTGGATTAATAAATGTTTGCATGTGCTTATGTGCACTGGTTGTTGGGGTTTTGTCAAGATGAAGAAACGGAACGCATGAGAACGGAATGGAATAGGGACTGTTCAGGAGAAATAATGACAGGAATAGTAAATATTAAAACTGAAAAAACATGACCTAACAAAACTACCGTAGTGGTGTATATTTGGCCAGCTCGATGGCTGCATGTTGAGAAAATTAAGATTGGGGGTTTCTCATGTACAAATTTCTGATTTCTGATGTGGCTTAAAATGATAACATGGAAGGTTGATGATGTGGCATAGCTGCATGTTGAGAGAAATACTTGTAGTGAGATGCTCCTATTTAGATATAGAAGATGTGTGGGCATGATCTGACCGGAGACAAAGTGGACCTCTCACTGGGGAAACTCGAGTGATCCGCCATGATCGCAGTTCCAGCAACAACTTGCCCCACCATTGCCGAGGGAAACTCGAGTGATAAGCCAGAGTTGGTCATCGTCATGAGGATATTGCAAGGAAAGATACTGTGGAGATCGGGGAACATGATAGACACGAGGTTTTACCTAGGCTCGGCCCTGCTTGGTTGAATTTCTATATCTCGATTACAACGGGAACGTGTATATCACAGCTTGTCGGAATCTCGGTGTTCTGTGAGATCCTGTCTAGATGAATCACAAGTCGTGTCTTATATAGAGTGACACAACTGGGTTACAATGATGACGTAGGGGGTAATAATTCACTAGGATTACATTGGTAACTGCCGTGTAACTGCTTTAATGGTGCCCAGTCCTAGTGGCTCCGACTGGAAACGTCCGCCTTGACTGCTTGGTAACGCATGCCTTGATGGCGACGATTGGAGAAGTTGACACCAGGGAGTCAGGATTTCAGGTGATGTTTTGAGGAGTCGGTCCAGTTGAGATAGGTCGAAGTGTTGGCCTTGATGGCAGCCTTGTGCCTGTAATGGGTCATTTTGCTCGATGTGGCCACACCATTGGTGTGATGCATCTTGAACTTGTTGAACCTATCTTGGATTTGAGCCCACCTGGTGGTGGTCTTACTGTCAAGTGACCTAGTAGGCTAGCACCCCTCAAATAGAAATAGTTTCAGCCGACCTCCAAGGCACTTCCACTAATGGTACTCTGTTGACCGACAATGATTATGTACACCATTGACGGGCTTGTCCTCTACCGTCAATGGAGATCCACTAAGAAAGAATATTTTTCCAATGGATCCATTAGATTAATATTATATGTAATTTTTTCTAGTTGTATATATGTGTGGCCTCATAGTTGTATACATAATAGTGAATGTTTTTCTATATAAACCTTATAGTCAAAGGAGGATAAAAGTCTGAGCTTTGCATTGAATGTATTTGTACATGTGATATGTAGGAATTTCGATATTCACTTCAACAATGTGTTATGTTCATTACATTTTTCGTGCGTCCCATCTATAATTTTAATAGGGTTTATATATTTTTGGCAATTCTCCATGTTGCAATTATAGGGCCTCTTCGATTCATATGAATAGTGGAAGAAAACATATGAATATTGTTTTTTACGTTGATGGGACCATCCACCCACTTTATCCAGGAATGTAGCATAGATTAAAACGGAACAATTTTTTGTTCTGCTTTAGATTCCAATCAATCATATTTTTAATGTTCGTGCGAACAAAGAACAAGTAAAATACATAAGTTGCATAATAATGACACAAGAGCATTTCCATGGGGCCGCCCCAAACCACCCCACATAAACTATATATATATAGAAGCCGACCAAAAGATTAAGTTTAAAATTTCATTCAGATTTTGATCACAAGATTTTGAATGAAATTTAAACCTGAACCGACATTGTCGACGCCCCTAATCTAACTCTAGTCCTCGCCGTCGAACCCGCGTCAATCGATCTTGTTGTCATTGTCATCATACATGACAGTGGATGAGGAGTAGGCGTCTCGAGTGGCGCCGGAGAAGGGGACGAGTTTCCTATGCCGTCTACGATGGCGTCTAGGTAGCCGGGCACAGAAGACAAGACCGACGCCAATAGGGCCTTCTGATAGCTGGGAAGAGTGTCGTTGACGGCATCGTCCTGCAATGGCGATGGCACCCGCCACTCCGAGGACACCTCCTGCCGTGGAGGTGAGTGCGGCTCCTCCGGAGGGTAGGCCGAGGGGTGGTGGTGCCGTCGGGAGCAAGATGTGCGACAACAAAGTGAGGGGGAGGCCTTCTTGCAACGTGGGGTGTAGGTCGAGAGGTGGTGGCGCACATGCAAAGCTTGGGGAGGGCAGACGCAACATCGCCATAGCGCCCGCCCGGGCCGTCCGACGAAGTGGCCGCCACTAATCGCAGTCATGATGCCTCCATGTGCAATGACACGGGGTTCCCATCTGCCAGAGGCCTTTGTCCGACACGGTAACACTAACACCCTGACCCTGAGCCAACCTTTGGGTGACACGCTAGATGGGTGCTACTAGGGTTGAGTTTTTTATTCAGACCTCCATTGGGTCTTTCGGGGACTTCCTGAGGAGTGGGGCTTTCTGAGTGAGTGTCAGAGTAGATGCTCTTATTACCATTACTTTAATTTTGATTTGATTATGTTTTATGATATATGTGTTTTTTCTATTCTTCCAAATCAAACATGCTCTTTCACGAACTAGCCCTTTCGCGCTAACGGAAAACCTGTTTCCCGCTCAGGAGCATATTTGTACCCCAAAATCAGTCAAAGAAATACAGTAGTTTTCTATCCCAAAACACGAAAACCCTAGATATCAAGGAGATCAAGAACATCGCCACATCTGATTTCGAATCGATTCGAATCCGATGGGGGCTTCGAAGGACGACGTCGATCGCCTCTTCGCCTGCTTCAAATGCGGCATGTCCCCTCCCCGTAAGCTCCTATTCCGCAAAAAATGGCGATTTCCCCCAAAATACTTATCGGTTTACTTAGTTGATTTGCTTCGACTGGACTTGGACGGATTTAGAGTCGGCGGTCAGGGAGAGACCGCCTCGGAAGGGCAAGAAGCTGCGGGTCGCGTCTGCGGCAGTGAGCGACGGCGGCGGGAGCAGCTCCGCTTCTGCTTCCACACGGGAGGCCGGGGAAAAGTCGAGCGAGGTGACCACCTTAAATTTAGTCTTGTGGTTTCACTAAAGAAACATGAAAGAGCAAGTCATCTTCTGCGATTTTTCTTCTTTCCAGCACAAGGAGCCATCATCAGCGGCGATGAAATTCAGAAACCAGCAGCAGATGTCTCCAATTGTGTTCTACGGTTCTCCTCAGGGCGTTCCAGTGAAAAAGCCGATGAGCCTCTTGAGGCTGCTTCGTGAAATTCACATTGATCTAAAGAAGGAAACTGATTTGATCTCCAGGTGTTTAGTTCAATCGATGTTGCATTTATGTGTGTCAATTGACAAATGAGCTCGCTTTGTTCTTAATGCTATTCTCCTTGTGGCTATGCAGGGACGTTGTCTGGGCTACATTCCCTAGGCAAGATGAAGCAATAAGGTTCTCAAAGGAACATGCACACACCAAAGTCTTCAGCTATCAAGATCATTTGAGCGGGCAAAGAAGATTCCTTGTGTCCACATACGATGAGTTCTGGAGAAGGTTGGGACCTTGTTACATTGTCGACCTTTCCGTCTTATGTACCTGTCTATCTATTTTCGATCTGTTGTTTCCCTCTTACTAGAGGGCGAAGCAAGTTATAACCAAAGAAGAATGATAAAATAACAAAATAATATAAACCAGAGATTAGAGAGCAAAGCAACTCGGCCCTATTAATGGAAATGCATTATCTGTTACTTAGTGCCTTATTTGGATTTTCCCTGTTATTTTCCTTAAATTATTAACCATTTTGATCAACACATTCATTCTGCTTTGTGGCACCTTCTTCCAGGTATAATAACATGGATCCACAAATTCGCCATCACTATGAAGTTATCCAGGAGGCAAGTGTCCATATCTTGATCCTATGCTGAAATGGTCCTAAATCATGTGTTACATGGTAACTTACACAGGAAATTCTTCTAGCGCCTTGGTTTGATGTTCTAGTTTCTTTTTCTGATGGGGAGAATGTGTGGAAAGAGTCTGTATGGACATAAATGCCTTTTGATCTTTATTCCTAACCCATAAACTTGGTAAATACATGAGATTATCCTTGCCATAATTTCACTATATTGAGTGTTTCTTGTTCGTTCTTTGCAATCTATCTTGCCAGGGGATTCAATACTTTCCGAAAAAAAGGATACTGTTGCATTTTAAATTTGATGAATCATTTACATGCGTTCATGGACGAATTTTACCACAAATAGCCACACCATGGATATCAAATATAACATTAAGTGCAAATAACCATTATCGATGCTGCAGGGTTCACCTTGCCACATATACTTTGATCTCGAGTTCAATGCAAAAATTAACCAGGAGAGAGATGCAGATGAAATGGTCGATATATTGGTGTCTGTCACATTCAGTGCCTTGCATGACAAATATTCCATCGAAGGACAAGAAGAATGGATCATAGAATTAGACTCATCTAACGAAGGTGCTCCATTTCTTATCGCTTTTCATGGTTCAAATCTGTTTTAACCCGAGAAAATTGCTTCCAATAAGAACAGTCACTCTATGGTGAACACGATTAGCATGCATGTTCTGGTTGACTGGTTACTATGGATTCATTAACTTCTAACTTCATATGAGAATTTGTCTTGCATAGTTATTTGCAAGAAAGAAGGCACTATTTGTCTAGGACTTGGTGACCATAAGCTACAATCATGTTCCTAGAACAGTTGTAGCAAAATAATCTGCAGATGCATATTTTCTGAGAGTTAATATGGAGCATTAGTTTATTTTCATGCAGTAACTCACTCCTTTTCCACCATAAACTACTTATTCTATAAGTGAGGAGTTGCAAGAAGTAGAACTATGTGAGCAGAGAGAAGTTGCCTTTTGTTGATTATTATTTGAAAGTGCTTGCACCTATGATTTTGATTTGATTTTATATATTTTTCCATTATATACTAGTCTTTTGTCATGATGAACTTCTATGCTAGTTAATCGTACTCACATGACAACCATTGTTGTTTGCTTAGAAAAGTTTTCACGTCATTTGATCATTCGTATACCAAAGACCGCATTCAAGGACAACTCCCATGTTGGTGCATTTGTCTGTGAGGTATTAACCAATCTTTAGTTTTCTGTAGATTTACCATTTTCAGTTGCTGAATATTTTTTATACTGGTTATATCTGTAATGTCAATTACTTCACAGCTTATTATACTGCTTATATTCAAACAAGCAACAATTCCAAATTAATAGTTTTCGATAATGTTCTAAGTAGCACATGATGAAAGTATATATCTGAAATATACTTTCGTGTGTACTGCATAGCAGTGAACCACCAATAGTGCAAGCACAACACGGGACATACTTTCGTGTGTACTGCATAGCAGTGAACCACCAATAGTGCATAGCAGGGAACCACTTTTTTTGTTTTGTTTCGGACATGCATCGAAACGTGCCATTTTTTATGGAAAAAACTTCAAGATGACAAAAAGTTACAGCCAACTGAACAAAAACAAACAACACTGCTATCCTATTTAGCCACTAGAAAATATATATGTTGAAACGAAAAAGCTAAGTAGCAGAAAGTCTTGCTCTAGTAACAGCATCAGGTGACTTGGCATGCAACGCCTTGGAACCAGCAAGGGGCCACAGTTGAGCTCCTGAGAGGATTGGGTCGACATTCTCCTGGCAGCTTGGTGTGGCTCCATTGACATGAGAACTGCTCAGTTGGCAGACCCTCCACATGCTTAAGATGAGAGTGAATCATGCTCCCTTGAAGTCCCGTCCGATTGATCTGGCACGCTCCAGAACCAATCAAAAGAAATTATTGCCGGGCTCAAGTGTAATACCCTGCAGAGTGAAGAGCCAACTTGGACAGCACCTTGTGCTATACCTACGTGTGAAGACGCATTCAGTCATGAGATGTGTTCTTTCTGGTCGTACAAAGGGCACACTTCCAGGTGCTCCAGGCCACACTTAGCAGGGCAGTTTGCTGTCCAGCAGCGATTTGTAGCAAGCAAAAATCTTACATTTCTGGGGTACCCAGTCCCAGGTGGGTTACAAAGCTGGGAGTCGACAGTGCTTGCGAAGAGGGTCATGTAGGCTGATCGAGCAGAGTACTCGCCTGACGAGGTTCATTGTCAGGTGAATCGGTCATCAACCCCATGGCTTGTGCTGCAGGTGCTGACAGTTTTTGTCAAGGTGAGGGAATTCAAGAACCCCGCACACTCAAGGCCCCCACGATGTCTTTGATCCAGTGGCCTCTGTCCGAGCACATCCTTGACCGTCCTCTGTTTGTGCGCATGAGTCCTGACAGGCGACAGCTGTTAAAACCACCAGCGCGAGCTTGGCAATGGTTGTCCATTGACCCATCGGTCCATCTAGAACAAAGCTGATATTTTTGTTGTACGCCTTTTCTCGTGTCTATAGCTATTGCGTCAGCAGTCTAAACAACATATACCTTGCTTCCTTCAATTTTAGAGAAGACTGTCTCATGTCTCAACATATAAAGGCAATGCGGCTGACATATATCTCATCAAGTCACCTTCAGTGTTTGTGGATTTATGCACATGCAGTTTGCTAGCTCTGCAGTGGAATTTCTTCGATCTGCTTCCATTTTTAGAATTGCCAGTAAAATAGTAAACTATCTTATTATTTACCACACTTCAGGACTGACTAGTGAATTCATCCTGTGTTTTCTCTTGAAATGAAAATATAACACTGACATTAGCAGGACCCTAAAAGCTGTATGCTTTAACAGTACACGCTTCAATCAGATTAGCAGCTCCGTTCACTTTTTCTGCTTACAATATATTTTCCACCATGCTTAAGGGTTGGTGAACAATTGGAAGTCTTTTTTTGGGGGGAATGGGGTTTGTGTTCAGAGAAATTGTATTTACGCCTCCTTCTGGGTTCAAGGGTGTTGCATGCCCTATCTTTGGAAAACTGTATTGTTTCCTCTTGTTTCCACACTGATATATTATTCTCCCCACAGATCTGCTCACGTATTGCAGCTCAACGTGCAGCCAATCCCAACCTTGATAAGTTGTATATTACGAAAGATAGCAGCTGTGCAGAACCTGTTGATCAGCTCTTTGTGGATACCGCTGTTTACTCTCGTAATCGTTGTTTCCGTTTAGCCTTTTCATCGAAGTCTGGGAAAAAGTCATTTCTTATGGCTTCTGGACGTTTCAAATGTAAGAACATGGTGAGTACCTCTTGACCACAGGCTTCTTTTTCTGCTAGATAAATACAATTTTAAAATCTATATTATAAATTCGTTCTGTTTGTAACATTTTGAACTTGTTACAGTTTCGTAATCATTATTACAAAATTAAGCTCTCTTCATGGTGATTTCCTGCATATATATGTTTTTTGGGGTCTAGAAACTTTGAGGGTTGGAGAACAATTGGAAGTCTTTAAGTTTTAAAAGTTTGATGGTCCAAACTATTATTCTGAAATAATCAAATGATACACATGTACCTGTCCGATACAAGTGATGCTCGGTTCTCTTTTGTACATGTACCAAATCTTTCATGCCACGCGAACATTGTCTTGTTGCCAGTTAAACCTATAAATTGCATTGCAAAAGTAAAGTAAAGAAATGAATATTTATATCTGGAAGTGTTTAAAAGCATACAATGTCCAAATAAAACGAACTTAGTGAAGAAGATTACACTCCATAAATGACCCGGGAATTCATCCCAAACCAGCCAGTTTAAAGTATAACGGTGCAGACCAATATATTCAACTAAATGCTGATACGCAGTTGACGATTAGGGGTTTGTCTGCACTGCTAAGTGCTTGCAGTCTTGCAGAAAAATCAACTCAACAAATGCAGGCTTTCATTTGATTGTGATGCTATATAGTCTCTGGTATCCTTTGGCTGGCATAGCGTCATTTGTGTATTTTCCCCGTAATGATATTCACGGTTGATCACATGTAAACTTGCCAGATTTGGCTGTGTATTTGATGCGTTTGAAATACCCAGGAGATTTGTATATATCTCAATATTGTATGATGCATCTGATAGGATGACAGCATGTTCTAATTGTTTACAGAACGACAAGGAACTATTTATGGAGTCACTTATTTGTAGATTAGATGATGACTGTGATAAACTTTTGATATGCAAACTTGATTTGGAATGCAAGAAGATGTTGCATTTTCACTCTGAAGCCAGCGTTCCACGAGTGAGTATATGCGGTTTGCATCACCGATGCATTTTTCTTTGTCAATATGTCGATCATATATATGTGCATATATTTATTCTAATATGTTGAATTTATATACTATTTTTGTCTAATTTGTCATGACTAGCTTCAAGGAAGAAACCACCCGGATGCCATTGATACTTATCGAAGTAATTTTTCTCAAGAATATACTTATGGGAGATCTCCCTTTCCAGCTCTGGACGGCTTTATTGAATCTATAGCTTCTTTTGGAAGTGTCTCAGGTTTTCGGTTCTTCCTCACAGAAATCTTTCTACCCTCTCAGTCCGGAAATATAAGGCACACACATTTTCCTTGATTTAATTTTGATAGTCCAACTATATGTAGATTATCATGCAAAATTGATACGAGTGAAAAGTGCTTTTATATACAAATCCAATGTTATCAATTTCACATTACATAATCCACATACTGTTGATCCAATTCTCAGTCAAAGATAAATCTTGAGAAGCGCCTTATATTTCTGGACAGCGTATTTTTGTTATAGACAGTTATTCATCTTTCGAGTGTGCATAGTCCTATCAAGGAACGTAGTTTATTCATGTAAGTTAAATTTGAAATCTGTCTTTTGTGCATAGTCCTGTAAAAGAAGATGGTTCCGCAATATGTTATAGTGGTTGCTGTTACCATTGAAACAATTTTTATTCTGAAGACTCAAAATGGTAGGATCGGCAAATCCCTTAATCTGATTTTTTTGTGGAATACGATTCATGAAATATAACAAATAATAGGAAAGATTTGCTTATCTCCATCTAGACATTGTGCACCATGTTAGTAACTATATAGACTTGGGTACGGTTTGACAATTGCGCACATCCCCACACTGACATTCCGTATTCATATGACAGTACCAGCACGCGACTGATACTCATCAGCATTAGGGCATGTTTTACTTGGATGTAGCTCATCCATGTATTCAGCTATTTTATCCCGTACTCAGCCAACGTACTTTATTTAAACAATAACGAAGGAAATACAATGTGTGCAGTTCAGCTATCCATTTTCCATGGTATTGGAATAGTGTTAGGTCTATCACATCTTTCCAGTGTCTCTTCACCATGTGCCAAGACAGTTCACCAAGTGATGGTACATCTTGGCTTATTGCCATTTCTACAACAACGAAGCCCTCCTTGTCTGGTCATTCATGTTCCGGGCTACTCAGAGTGGTACCACCTTTTCCTGGCACTCCTCGAGCGAGAGATACTATTTTGACTTACATGTCGATCAACCGGGACTTCAATATGATAGAGGACAGTGCTAGGGTTAAGTGTCGTGTTGTCAGTTAAAACTATTAAACCCATAAGTAATGCAAAAGATGAAATAAACAAATGGATACATGTTATTGTAAGTACTTAAAAACATATAATGTCCAAATAATACCACAGCAATTTAGTGAGTCAAGCTGTGTGTTGGTGCTGCTACCATAGCATGCTGGGTTGCATCACACACTTGCTTCCTTGGACATGTATCTACCTGAGCCCTCTCCATGGTAAAAAAAAGAGGGTGCGTTAATACTGAATGTTTGTTACCCTCTTTCGCTGAAGGCTGCACATTTTAATCGTTTTCACAAATAAGGTTGCAACATATTAGTAAATGTTTCCTTGTTCTCTGTTTGGTTAATTTTATGCTGAAAGCGAATAAATGCAGCATTTTGGGAGATGCAAGTTGTACTCTTTCATAACTATCTAAAACATTTATTTGTTTTGCAGGAAAAATTCGATGCTGGTACTGGTTTTCACAATATGGTCTAATTATTTATAGCATGTCAAGGAGTAGATACTGTGAGCATATTGGAAGAGAGCATAAAAGCAATCATGGTAACGTTTTACCATTCTCTGTATATGACCTTCTTGGACAGCATTACATTACTTTGTGTCTTCATTGATGCTGCTGGTAATTCTGTACCATAATCCGTAAGTTAAAAAAATATATTAAGTTTATACTGTATCGTGTATATGCCACTCTAGTGGGGGCGGCGTTTTGGCTCCCGGGAGCATATGCTCCTGGTATTTTCGGGAGCATATTTTTTTTTGAAAAACTTCTCGAAAAATTCCGGAAAAAATCATGCACGTACCTGACCATGGTACTCACCACCGTGAAAAATTTCGCTGACAGAAAAAAATTTCACGGTGGTGAGTACCATGGTCAGGTATGTGCATGGTTTTTTTGGGATTTTTTATAATAGTTTTTCAATTTTTTTTAATGCTCCCGGAAATACCGGGAGCATACGAGCCCGGGTTCCAAAGGGAATTTCCGACTGTAGTGTTGTTTGGATACATAATTTCGTAATGGCCATTGCTGCTGCAAAAAATATTTTTTCTGTTCTCTTCTATGCAAGGTTTTGAGTCGCGACTCAAAAGTGAGTCGCCGAGGCAGTTCTATTTTCTTAAATATGTCGCTATTTCCTGTTCGCATATGAGCTAATCAGTAAACCTGACGGTGCAACAGTTATGTACATTGTGGATTCCCAAAGGGCCGCGTATTACCAGAAGTGTTATGACCCTGATTGTCAAGGTAAGCAAGGAACACTATTCCAGTAACTCTCGGTTCACGCATGATCATTTCGTCTTAACATCAGTACTTTGGAACAGGTTACCGTTCTCCACTACGTGCTGTACCCTGGGGCGTGATTCCTGAGGTCAGCTCGACAGCTGATTTGGCCCAGAGAGATTATCAGGGGAAAGTTGTAGAAATCAATATCGAAAGCAGCAACATGAATGAGTTTATGTGTGATGGCAATTCTGTTGTGGAGAGCGGCGAGGAGGACCCTAGTTGGTGGGAAGAAGCAGTGAAGTATGCTGACAGTGTCGAGAATGCGGATCATGCTCCCGCCTTTTGCAACTTGGTTAGTAGTTTGCGCGACTGCTTTCTTTTGCTGCCGTAACTGGTCAGTTGAACTGTTCTAAGTAGACCCGTGATACACTGTATGTGCAGGAGGAAGACAGTGGCGATGACGCTGAGTGGTGGATGCATGCGGAAAGGCTTATGGTGCAGATAGAATCACAGGGCGATGCATAGGTTACCTGCAGTTACTCAACACGTTCATGTTACATGTCATGTAGATGTAGCTGTTCGGCAGCTGTTACTAGAACTAATTGTATAACGTGTGCGTGCGCGGCATCTGGGTGATCAAGATAGGTAATTGGCTTATGCCTTATCTCTCGAGTTGTGACCATCTGAACTTGATCGCCAAGAATTGATGTAACCTCATCTACGCGGTTTACAGGATGAGCCCTGCCGATGCGATAATAATAAGAGCATCTCCAACCCTCATTTGTGGATGATTCATGCAGTCATGTGTACTAAAGCTGTTTGGTTACTTGCATATGATTGTTGGGATGGAGAGAGAAAGAAGAACTAACGAGAAAAAGTGATCTAGAGTGCACCTCGTCGGACATTCCAGACACCCTCACCTGCACCCACATAGGGGATGTATCATGTATATGAGGGGGATGCAGCTTCAGGACTTCGCGTTCAAAAGTCACCGCTAGACTTTAGTGTCATCTCAACCTTATGAGCAGATCCAACTGTCACAAATAAATGCATTTAGTAAACTCAAAATTTAAACTGCATAGAAAAATTGAAAAAACTTCATTGGGAAAGTTTCATCGGATTTGGAAAATCGTAAATAAGGTTCTGTTCAAAATTTGACGTGAAACTTAAAAGTAGGTTTATTCATAAACCGTATGCCCAAAACTTTCAAAACTTTGTCAGAATGTATAACGCAACACATAATAATTACTCTTTTTTTTCAAAAAAAATCTGGGCACTTTATATTTTTAGTTTTCCTGATGTATTTATTTGTGTCAGTTGCATCTGTTTTGAAAGGCTGTGATGACACCGAAGTTTAGCGGTGACTTTTGAACGCGAAGTCATTGAAGCTGGATCCATATGAGGGGTGTCGGACAAGGGATAGCCTGCTCATCGCCACAACTGTCGTCCTGGCGAGGGCTTTGTCGCCCTTTCTGGCTGGCACCGGTGCCGAGGCTGGAGACCTTGAACACTATGTTTTTCTTTTACTGGATGTGCTTTCTGTTTTTAAATAGTAAACTTCTCATTAACATTTGAAGAGCAACGGAATGCCAACAAAATAAGTTACTCTCTCTATACCAAAATGTAAGACTTTCTAATTTTTTAGTTTTATCCTAATTTGTACGTATGTAGATATACTTTAGTATGTTGATTCACTCATTTAGATTTGAATACGGGAAAAACAAAAAAAAAAAGGTTAGGAAAATTACATTTTGAAACGGAGGGAGTATTTGGTAATTTATTTATTTTTGGACATTGGGAGTATTTGGTATTGATAATGTAGCAGTTTGTACACTCCGGCAGTGAATACGTTCGGCTCACTGGATCATACCCTTGGATCATACCCCAGTATCGCTGTCTACAAACATGTACTTGTGCAACGAATATATGTAGTACTAATACTTGCTTATTCAGGGTTTTGGGTAGTACTGGTACTGCCGTAGAAGTACATGGGAGGGGAGGTCTATCCGTAGGGCGATTCCCGGCTCCCCAACGTGTGGTGTTCGCCGCGCCCAAATCCAACCAAAATCTTTGCTCCTTCACCCCACCATCACAAGAATCCTACCGGAGTCACGGTCACCGTGTTACCCTTACCCACCTTTCCCGTAGGCACAGCAGAACCAATCGCACGCACTCCTCTCTGTCGTCTCACCATGGCCACCGCCTGCCGATTCGCCGCGCCGCTGGGCCTCGCACCGCTGCCACGCAGCCGCTCCGCCGCCGTCAGTGGAGCCAAGGGTGTCGCCTTCTCGATAGGTGGCTCCACCAAGGTCGTACAGCGTAACTTCGTGGTGAAGGCGGCGTCTGGCGGCGAGGGCCCGGCGGAGACGCCGGAGATCGTCAAGGCTGCTCAGGACGCGGTCAGAGTACCTTCTGCTTGCTTTCTTGCTTGCCCAAACGTACCGTACGTGGTGCTGTGGCAATGTGCGTCGATCGTTGTGACTGACTGCTGATGTTGCTTCTAGGCAGTGGGCAAAAGTTGAGGACAAGTACGCCGTCGCCACCATCGGCGTCGCCGGCCTCGTCGCGCTCTGGACGGCGGTAGGAGCGCTCAAGGTACAGACATAGCAGCACCTGACATATACTCCTACTTACAACTTGATTTTTTTTTTGCGAAATAATTTATATTACTCAAACATCCAAATTACAATCATTACGGCATCTCTCCACTAGGTCCTCGGGGCCTGTTGCTAACCTAGACAATAGGTGTAAGCATTTAGCCTAGCATAATTGGCCATAAAATGACTAACAGTGTTTCCGCTCCTAGTGACATGAGTAATAAAAGTTTGACGTACTTTCATTAACTCTTTAATCTCCTCAATCAAGAAAGAATAGATAGATTGGTCAGTTGCTTTGTTCTTCAGAAGTTTCACCATCTCCATGCAATCAACCTCCACGATCAGATTAGAGTTGCTCCAATGAATGGCTAAAGATAAACCCTCCATGACAGCTCTCAACTATGCCTCCAAAGCATCCTACAAATAGGAGGTAGCGACACACGGAGAAAATAATATCTCCACTGTGATCCCGAGCCACCATGCCAGTACCTGATCCGCCATTTGTCTAAAATGAACCATCCGTATTAAGCTTGCACCAACCAAACGAAGGTGGTGACCATTTGGGAACATGTATTTGATTGGTCTTAGTATGATACCTACGATCTTCTTCAAACAAGATAAACTTCCCTTTCACATGGTCAGCTCCCGGGTGATATTTAATTTGCATTAGAGAATCCATGTAGCTCGACAAAAACCTCTTCGATACTTCAACAGGCGGAGGAGGCTTGTGATGAACTACCTCGTTCCGCACGTGCCAACTACGCCATAGTGTCATAAGTGTCATTGAAATGATTTTTCCTGGCAAATTCGCAAGTATTGAAAATAACCATTCTTTACCAGTATTTTGAATCGAGTCCAATGCGGGCAGTTCCCAGACTTCTGTCATGCAGTACCATAGTTGTTTCGCAAGAGGACAACGAATAAATGGGTGATAATTATCTTCCGGTTCAATCCCACAAATAGGACACTGGGCTATAGTCTCAACTGTACGCTTGTACTCCCTCTGTCTCAAAATATAAGACGTCCTTTAATTTCGCTGGTCAACGCCGTGTAACTTTGATCACGATTTGTCCTTATAATATGTACTCAAAATTATTATAACGATATATGAAATTAAAGAATTCTTCAAGACGAATCCAACGATACCACATATACATTCTCATTAAATATATTTCGCTCTATATTGGTGGTCAAAGTTGAGCGTCAAAGACCACCTTAAAAATAGCGCGCCTTGTATTTGGACACGGAGGGGGTACTTGTTTTTCCAAGTGGGCAAGGAGTCTGTACACAAACGCCACGCAAAGTGTTGAATTTTTGGCGGGGTATCACTTTTCCAAATCAAATCCCATAGTTTCCTACGGCCATCAGGAGCAGAGCTGGTTGATGTTTCTTATTTGAACGTCTGTGCATCATTTCAGGCCATTGACAAACTTCCTATCTTGCCTGGTGTGTTGGAGCTTGTCGGAATCGGGTACACAGGGGTAAGTTCAGCAAGCGTATCCCATGTACAGTACTTTCTTTCTGAGAAGGCCATACATATGTTGTTCGGTTATTAACTTTCTTTTCATGACTCTCACTGCTACTTCGTGTTGATGCAGTGGTTCACATACCGCAACCTCATCTTCCAGCCTGACAGGTCAGTCCATCCTCTTCCGGGTGAAGAGCGCATGATCACGCCTGCATTGTCGACGTGCGCATGTCATTTCCTTGTTGAAATTATTGGCTTGAAGCTTTTGCTTCAGGGAAATACGAAAACTTTATTTACATCCATATCTTACATCGTGAACAAGATTTGGGAATTAATTTCACAAAAGGAACTATATATCTTGTCAGACCCTTGTAACATTCGGTTCTTTTATGTGTTGCAGGGAAGCCCTGATCAGCAACATCAAGAGCACCTACAATGAAATCACCGGGAGCAGCAGCTAATTAAGCAGAATTTACAAGATGACGTCGGTAAGCAGAGGGTACCTCGAACTGCATCAGTGAACAACCATCCAAAAATCAAGTAGTGACGTTTAACATGGATGCGGTTACTGTTTCTTTCCATCCCTGTTGGCTTAAGCCTGAGCAAAACCTTGCGGATGAGCTGGTCCTGAATTTCTAATGTACGACTACGATATATTTCGGTTCTTTTCCCAGACAACGCCATACTGTCAAGGTCTGTATGGGGTTGCAGATAACATTCTGTTGGCTCTTTGTATCTTGATCAATTGCAATAATAGGATCATCCGGTATCATATCACAATTAAATAAACCAGAACAAACAGGTGAAAGTTTCTCTTTCTCCAAATAACAATGCAAGTGTTCTTCCGATGTTCTTTATTATGTTTTTCTTGGAGCGCTGTAAATGACTTTTTTCTTACTCAGGAAGGTATCAATTATCTAATTAAAAGGTAGATATCCACCTTTTTTCTGCTAGTCCTGAACACCCTAGTGCTACTTATGTACCGAGCCTAAAAATGGAAGGTACATGTGGTAAGGTGTCACACCATTAGCAGGAATCAGTATCTGCTTGAAAATAAATAAATATAAGGAATTGAGCTACTCCTTGCACTCCATTCCATATGAATTATGACTTCCATCATTCACCTTATGAACCGCTGCCAAATCAAACCAAGCTCTGCTAGGTGCTCAGTCGGCAAGAAGTGTCACTCTTCCCCTAGCTCGCCCGGATTCCACTACTTATGATCTGTCTGGGTGATCAGTTGGTCGCTAGTGGATGACAGAAATTCGAGCAGAATATCTAGAAAAAATAGCATTTGATGCAGTCCTTTTTTTACTTCCCTGTCACAGATGGTAAAGGCATGATGTCTGCTGGAGATATTTTAGGAGCCCTGCTGCTTTTGCACCGATCGCTATGGTTCCACTATTTAAGTCAGGATTCAGGAAACAGCAGCGACGTATCATCCACTCTATCTTAAAATATGATCTGGAGGGTCATACAAATCTTGCAAAGAGTTAAATTAGATAAATAGTGCGTATATATATGATCGGGTATTTGGGCTATTGGTTCCCTAATTGGGACTACTCTTGATGTTGATCTCGTCACGCTGAGGAGCCGAGGCATTGTGCGCATTCTGGTTGGGATGCCTAGCTCCAGTCCACTTGACCTTCAGCAGGATCCGCTTGGTCCTTATCTCGGTACGGCCTGCGTGGTTAAGCTGAAGGAGTATGCATTCATTTTCCGACGTGAGACAGTGGACTTCGTGCCTGCCTCCGGGTTTGTCCCATACTTCTGGCGCCGCAAGGGAGACAACGCCGATGATGAGTCTGGAGGTGCTGAGGATGGTAGGGAGGAGCACACGCACCAGCCCAATTTGGGTGTGGCAACGAGCACGAGTATGGATGTTGACACGACTCAACCCTCGGGAGCGGCTGCGAAAGGGAAGTCCGTGGCCTCATTGCTCCCTTCGCAGAGTTTTGCTATCACACCATATAACCCGAACCCGCAAACTCCTCGCAGGATTGAGATAGTAGCACGGATTGGACAGACTTCGCCTGGTCTTCTTCGGGTGATCGACACAGGTGGTTCTGGTTCCCCGGAGGCGGACTATGTACAGGGCCTCGATCACGGCGCTGCGTCGGAGGAGTCCGACCTTGTGGCGAGGCCCAGCTACAGCACGCCTAGCGTGCTGCACTCTGCAGCATCCCTGGCGCCAGTGGAAGCTGGCCGTGCGAAGGATGCGACCCAAGGCCCAGCTGGGCGTGGGTCTGTGGAGTACCGCGGCTGCGCGGTGGATAGCGGCCCGCTGGGGTCGGCCGAGGCTGAGGAGGGACCGCTGCTGTTGGGCCTGGCGGGGTGGGCTGGGCAGAGCGCGTCACAGGCCGCCTCGGAGCCAGGCCTAGACGTTGTTTCTGCCAGCTCGCCTGCTGGGTCCGCGACGGTGGCTGGGCAGGTCTCCAGGGAGGCTTCTTCATCGCCATTTACCTCCCTGGATGGACTAGCCACGGCCGATGCTGGGACGGGTTTGGTCTCGACTCCGACAAAGACCAACCCGCCCCATTCTGCTTCAGGTACTGCTGAGGTGTTGGCCGGGTTGGCTGCTACATCACCAGTGCCGTTGGCTACGGACATGGAGGGAGGTCCCATCACGCCTT
Organism: Poa pratensis; assembly: GCA_947311845.1. NCBI lineage: Eukaryota > Viridiplantae > Streptophyta > Magnoliopsida > Poales > Poaceae > Poa > Poa pratensis. The sequence continues at coordinate 81,603,057 of CAMZMU010000052.1, read as the reverse complement.
TCACACCTCCTCCCACCGCCACGACCATGGGCGGGGTTACCCCGCCTCGTCGTAGTGGGAGGTTTGGCGTGGAGTCGGATGGCGCCTCCATGACGGACGAAGATTCCATGACGAGGGCCATGAGGCGCAAAACGATGCGTAACCTCGACTACTCTGGTACGGAAATGAATTTGAACTCCTTTCTTTCTTTTTCGCCTCAGTCCATTCATTCAAAGCTTAGTAGTGTAGGTGTTAGTTTTGGTAGTAATAAAAATCAAATTCATGTTTCAACCAAAGTCTTGAGACATATGGAATTTGACCGTCTCACGGTTATTCCTAAAGTTTCGACTGGGTTGTCCGCCACCTATGAGGATGAGGAAGAAGCGATTGCCACATCAGATGGTCAGCTTTTTACTCATCTAATTGGTGAAGTGTTGGAGGGTGGTTTGGATGACGACGGCTTGTAGCGTACCTGCACTTAAAATATGGCAAGGTACCTGTGTATAGTGCAAACCCCTGGATCGTTTCATTTGCACACACAGTTTAAGATGTAGTATCACAACAAAGTATCATTATTACATCGAATGATCCAGACTTGGTAAAATATTCATTACAACTTGCATAGCATATAGCTAGCTTGAAAGAGTAAAGCAGCGGAAATAATAATCTTCATGGAGTCCTCATCCTTTGCATGTGCCACAGGCGAAAACATGTTGGTTGCAGACTCGAAACCTTAACGAAAACTCACTCGTCGTCAGAACAATCTGCAACAAATAAAATTTTGCAACAGAGTGGGTCAGAACCATTAAAAATGATTCTGGCAAGTGACACTATGTGGACACTTAATGGAATAACTCTAATAGCCTATATGCATATTTGGCTGGTGGAGTTTCAAGGCTATTTTGCATAAAAGCCAATTTTTGCCTAACACTTTGTAAAACATTTTCTTCAAATATTTGAGACAATATGGCATGAAATCCATAGTCTTAACTACCCTTGTTCACCCTCAAGTTTTAATTTTGAAATTGGAATGATGAAGCCTCCGTTGAATCCTTGATCAGCTGCTCAAATTGTCCGCAACCGGGGACACGGCTAAGTACTTAGTTTTTAACTCTGCAGAGGTTGTGCACTTTCACCATTAGACCCAACAAACCCAAACTATCCTCAAGCACTCAATTTGTGCTAAGGAAAAGGAGAGAGTTGATACGAGACTTTTCAGAAGCATTTCCTCATCCCATGCCGCCTTGACCCGTTCCCATTCTAACCATCTACCACCACCTGTCAAGACGGGACGAGTCCACGCAACTTAATCCATCAGGTCAGAGCCCATATGACTAATGGCTGCACAATAAGCAATCTTCACTTAGAGAAACATTGGCCCCTTAATACCCTGGGTGGCAACCACAAGTGACCATCCCTTAGAGGTCACCCCTAAGAGATGACACTCAACCTTTCCATCATCTTTTCATAACCAAGTCCACCCAGGTGATAAATTACTTAGTAGAGTTAAGCTTTAAAGAAAACACATTTTCATAGCATCAAATAATCTACTAAGTTATCAAAGGGGATTCTAGACACAACTAGAGTAAAGGTATGGTGAGTTTAGCATATAGCAATAATACTATCCAACACATGCATATAAGGAAATACACTAAGTAATGCATATAAAAATACTTAGGAAATTTCATGAGGGTGTGCCACTTGCCTTGGCAAACAGGAGGGTAGTAGTAGCAGTTGCAACCACCTTCGTATCTCTCCGAAATTTCTAACACATCAAACAAACCACAAATAAACATACAATCATAAATGCAACACTTAGAAAAATATGACATGCATGAGATGCAGGATGATACAAAGAAATGTGGTATGAAAGATAAGCAAAACATAATAAGGAAAGGAGACATAAACTAACTTAATCCAAAATGGCTAAGGCAAGGTCAAGGTAAAAGTAAACTTGATCAAACAACTTGACAAAAGTTGTAAGGCTATTCTAAGTCTTCACAAGTTTGGTCTTCAACTAATCTTCAATCCCTTTGTAGCTTCATTGTTCTTCAATGGTTTTCAATTAGCACTTTTAGGGACTTAGTCTTAAACACCTAGGATTTGGTCTATGTCCAAAGTGAGACAAAAAGAAAGAAAGAGAAGATAGAAAGGAGTAGTTGGTCTTCTAGAAATCCTCTCCTTGCTTCCTTGTAATTTTACTTGATGTGATGACTTCATTGCACACTTGTGGACTTATTGATTATGAAGACTTGATGATGTTGGTAGCTGGTTGATCTTGGATATAACTCAGCCACCATGAAGTTTAAGGGAAGGAGGAAGAAAGGAGAGAAGGAAACGAAGAAAATGCAGCTGGTTGGTCTTCATGAACTTTCTCTTGATTTCTTCTAAGTCATTTCTTCTTGGAGATGCTTCTACAGTCTTGTTTTAAAGCTAAGTCCTTCCTTGATTTCTACTAATTTCTAACTTAGTGGTTTTTGACTAGGAGAGTCATAATAGCTAACAGGTATCCTCAAAATTTCTAAGGAGGAAGTCATGTGAAAGTATAAAATAATACTAAGGACTTAAATATGCATGCCATGCTTATGTAAATGCTCTAAGGAAAATGCAAGCAATAGAGATGATCCAAAATAACTAAGGACCAAGGGTCAAACAATAAGTCACAAATAAATTCTAAGTAAAAGTTAATCAACATAAGAGAGGCTAAACTTCTCTAAGGAAAAAGTGTTGTCAATTACTTGTCAAATATTTTCTAAGGAAGAAATAGTTTTGTTTTTGAGAGACAAAATATTTCTAAGTACTTTTAGTACTAAAGTCTTCAAAATATTACTAAGTTATTTTATAACTCGAATATAAGAAGAAAATAACTTTCAATACATTTTATTTATTAAAATAACACCTAAAAAGCTTTTAATCTATATTTACTAAAAAATCATTGAAAATAATTTTACAAAATAATAGAGTATTCCTACGGCTAATACTTAGGCATACAAAACTATAGCAAAAGAGTTTTCTCAAAAATCTATTTTTAAACTCAAATTATAGTCAAAATACTATTTAAACCATTTTTAAAAATTAACTAATTTAATTTCGACAAAACCTCAAAATAAGTATACCAAAAGTTTCTACAAGTCATAAGCTTTCCAAAAATATATTTTTCATAAGATTTGGATAAACGAGTAAAAATTAATAATGAATCTAATTTGCAGGGACCTATTCGTGATACACAGGGGCTAAACGGTGAAGAAAACTGAAAAAATCTTCTGCGCTGGAGTCCCTGGCCACGTGGCGTCCTCTGGTTGGGCTGGAGCTGCGCTGACGGTGCTGACTGGACGTTGACTGGCTGACGAGGCTGCTGACTGGGCTGCTGACGGAGATGCTGACGAAGCGTCGACGTGGCAGCCTCTGATTCGCCAATACCTATTCACTGATGGATCTAATCCTAGCCGTCGAAAACAGATCTAACGACCCTAGATCTACTGACCAAAAGCGAGCGGCATGGCTGGCCGGAGAAACTCCGGTGACGAAGCTCCGCGGCGGCGCCATGGTCAGCATGGACGCATGCGACGGAGGAGAGGGGTTCAGGATGCGCGAGTCGTACCACTGGGTGCAGAAGGTTGCGGCGAAGACGAAGCGTGGTCGCGGATGAAGGTAACACTCTGGTTCGGCCGCGATCCTTCGCCGGGGTGGAGACGAGCTTCGGTCGAGCACGGTCTCGACGATCTGGCGCACAACAGAGTACGGGGCGAGGTCACACGGATGCGCAACAATGAGAGAAGAAGGATGGGAGGGTTAGGAAGGCTTGGAGTGGTCCATGCTCACCGGGATTTGCAGTTCTCGCCGTCGGCAATGGCGGATGGCGGTGGCGCAATACGAGCAGCCTGGTGGCGCTTTGGTGGAACTTTTTGAGGGGAAAAGGGGAGGGGGTCGTGGGGTTTATATGGGGGAGAGATGGATGCGAATCTCGTAGCAAATCATCACGAATTCGGTTCCGATTTTAGCTAGGGTTCGGAGTTCGTTTCTTGCACGGGACGTTGAAGACGATGACGTCAGTGCTTGCGTCATGGATGGGTCCCACATGTCAGTGAGGGAGAGGGAGAGTTGGGCCGTGGGCCGGTGCTGGACAGACTGCTGCTGCGCGCGCGAGAGATAGAGGGAGGAGGAGAGTTGGGCTCGGCCCAGTAGCTAGGGTTTCGCATTTGTTTTTTGTTTTTTGTTTTTTTTTTCTGATTCTTTTCTTTTCTGAAAATCTTTCAATTATTCATAACTTTTAAATTATGAATCCTTTTGGATCCAAACCAATTTCTATAGTTTTGTAAAAGCCAGCTCTTTAATTTGAAAACCTCAAATAATATTTTTCAAAACATTTTGTAAACTAAATTTTTGAAATGTGTTTAAATGAATATTAGACACTTAATGTCATTTGAAATCTATAGGGTTTTATAAATTCCTTTTGAACTTAAATTTTAAAACCAAAGCAACATAGGAGTAATATGATTTATATCCCTCAATAAAATAATCTTATAAAAACTCAAACAGTTTTAATAAGGGTTTGATAAATCAAAATGAATTTAGAACTCATTTTAGAATCCAAATACTTATTTTGTTTCAAAAGTAAAACTATAAAACTTGAAAATAGAGAATAGGTGAGTAATAGAATAATTCTCAATACAAACAAACTATTCACACCAACACACTTTTCTATTAGAAATCATTTTGATTTCCAAACTAGGTTTTTAATAAATAAACAATATGACACTTGATGTCAAAAGTAAAATAGGTTTTAAAACAAATCAAAGGTGGCTTTAAATACCGCAAGATAAACATTTGCAAATATTTGTATTGCAACAGATTCAAACAATTTCACAAGCACACTATCAGAACAATACATTCATAAAAGTCAAAAGAAAAACTTGGAGCATAAATGCTCTACTACTATATTTTCTTAAATATGTTTTCAAGTGGAAATTTATTTCCCACTTTTGAATTAACCAAATGCAAACAATGCTATATGATGATGAATGCATGCATGAATTTTCTTTTAAAGCAAAATATGTAATAGTTTTCAAAAGTTTTAAATTTTTCTGATTTTTCAACTTTTGAAAAACTTGGGATGTTACAGACTACCACCCTTAAAAGGAATCTCGTCCCGAGATTCGGGAAGGCTAGCAAAAGGTTGTGACTGGGATAACTCGGTGGGCTACCACCCTTAAAAGAAATTTGTGTTGGCAGTCAAACTTCAAACTGTAAACTTGATTGATGACGTACCATTCTCCAAGCTAGGTTCCTCAATCACTTCTTCCACATTGGTGTGGTTCATATATCCTTTACCAAAAGGCTTTGTCTTAGCAATTTCTTCGGTCTTCATCTTAGCTGGGCATTTATTGGCGTAATGACCCATGTTCTTGCATTTGAAGCACATCACTTTGCTGATGTCTTTCTGGTGGGGGTTGTTCTGGGGCTTCTGGTCTAGGCACTTAGTATAGTAATGTCCTTGCTTCTTACAGGTGTAGCAAGTGATATGACTGATATTTTTCTTGTGGTCTCCATTGCTTCCTTTGGATCCACCATTGCGGTCACGATGTTTGAGGTGACCCCCTTCATTATGGTGATTCCCCTGTTTGTGGCTATGGTTCACCTCAGGAGTATGGTGTCTTTTGAATGAAGGCTCAGAATGATGTTTGTTGATACTTAGCTTTCTCTTCAGATTTCCAGTCTTCCTGATATCATCCTCCAGTATGAGTGCTTGGTCCAGTAAGGCCTGATACTCCCAAGCGTGTGTGACTGTGAAAGGGACTTTCATCTCATCACATAGTCTCTTGAGAAAACTTTCCTCCCTCTCTTCCTCGATAATTATGCCTTCAGGGGCATAACGAGACAGTGCATAGAAATCATCTCTATACTCCTTGAGCGTCCTGTCCCCTTGCCTCAGGTTTAGGAACTCTTCTTGCTTCATGTTCCACATGTCAGGGGAACTGTAAACACTACAAAACCCTTCCTTGAACTCTTTCCAGGTTAAAGTATCACATGTGTGAGTGCTATGATAAGTTCTCCACCATTTAGCCGCAAGTCCTTCCAAGAAATAAGATGCAAAACTCACTTTCTCTGTGTCGGTGCACTCACAAAGTATCAGATCCTTCTCTATTGATCGTAGCCAGTCGGTTGCCATAATTGGATCATTTGTAGGGTGGAACGTGTTGGGTTCAAGACTTAAAAATTTGACAAGTCTATCCGTATGGGTTAGGGGTGGTGGTGGTTCACTTTGATTTGCTTTGATCTGGTCATCATGGTCATCAGCTGGGTTTGTGTTGCCATCATCTTCTGCAACATTGCTTCAACGTTGTTGGTGTTGGCGTTGTTGTTGTTGTCTTCAGGTGCACTCTGGGGAGACATCTGTGGGTTTTGGAATAGATAAGTACAAGATAGACAGATTCTAAGGGAAATATTTCTACCCATACAAGCATTCACATAACACAACACAAACAAGCTCAAAACAAACTTTAAACTTTCAAACTTTTCTCTTGACTTCAAACCCAGGTAACAACGGATATTCTGAAAATACAAGCCTAAGTACTGCCATACCACAATTTTGGTTGGTCAATAATGAAAACTAACGTCGTCTGACAAAATTCTAGGGTTGGTGGGTGACTACTCTCTCTGGTTCTTGCTGGAACACTCGGTGGAGGCCTTAGTCTTAGGGCGCTTCATCCTTGAGTTCTCCTCTTCGAATGACTCCCTTGCGAGTTGGGCACATTGCTCCCGAAGGGCTGCTATCGTTGCTTCCTGTCTGTCGACCTTGTTTAGAAGCTTCAAATTTTCAGCTTCAAGTCTTTGATTGGTCGTCTCACGCTTCTGCTTCTGCAATTCTTCGGAGACTATTATTTCTATAGTGGTCTCGATCTCCTTCCTCTGCTCCTCAATCAACTCCTTGGCCTCGTCCGTCATCTTCATCTCAGCATGGAGTGCAGTGGTAGCTATATGTGTTGCTAACTCCAGATCTTCCATTTGTAGCTCTGTAGGGTTTAGCTTCTCGCGATCCTTTCCACTCCAGTGGGGTAGTCCATTAGCATTACGCCTCCCGAAGCGACGGTAGGGAGAGTTTTGGGGCAGCATCTCGTAGAATTCCTCACAGATACGTGATAGTGCCTCATGTTTTGCTAGCAGAAGCCAGTCTCCCAGGTGGGTACACCCTCTTGTAGACAATTGCCTCGGTGGAATCCTGGTAGTACCAGGTAGGATCTCTGTCTCAATCTCCCAGCGTTGCTTATTGGTTATCTCTGAGGGTATCGTCCTTATTTTGAAGGTTGGGGGAACCAAATCAAGATCTTTGCAGATACCATTCAGTTGAACTCCAAAAGGACAAGTCACGCTGTCTCTCGGAATCTCCGTGCAGGTGAAGGGGACCATCTAAACAGAATTTGAGGAAACAAGATTAGATAAGTGTTACTAGAATAAGTTCAAAAGAAAAGGAAGAAACAAGATTAAACTTTATAGTAGAGTAAATTAGCTTTTAATTCCTATGGCCAGCCTATTTCTATCCAGACTTAGGGTTTCGAACCTACAGGCAACACAGTGCTCTGATACCATCTGTAGCGTACCTGCACTTAAAATATGGCAAGGTACCTGTGTATAGTGCAAACCCCTGGATCGTTTCATTTGCACACACAGTTTAAGATGTAGTATCACAACAAAGTATCATTATTACATCGAATGATCCAGACTTGGTAAAATATTCATTACAACTTGCATAGCATATAGCTAGCTTGAAAGAGTAAAGCAGCGGAAATAATAATCTTCATGGAGTCCTCATCCTTTGCATGTGCCACAGGCGAAAACATGTTGGTTGCAGACTCGAAACCTTAACGAAAACTCACTCGTCGTCAGAACAATCTGCAACAAATAAAATTTTGCAACAGAGTGGGTCAGAACCATTAAAAATGGATCTGGCAAGTGACACTATGTGGACACTTAATGGAATAACTCTATAGCCTATATGCATATTTGGCTGGTGGAGTTCAAGGCTATTTTGCATAAAAGCCAATTTTGCCTAACACTTTGTAAAACATTTTCTTCAAATTGAGACAATATGGTATGAAACCATAGTCTTCTACCCTTGTTCACCATCAAGTTTTACTTTCGAAATTGGAATGATGAAGCCTCCGTTGAATCCTTGATCAGCTGCTCAAATTGTCCGTAACCGGGGACACGGCTAAGTACTTAGTTTTTAACTCTGCAGAGGTTGTGCACTTTCACCATTAGACCCAACAAACCCAAACTATCCTCAAGCACTCAATTTGTGCTAAGGAAAAGGAGAGAGTTGAGACGAGACTTTTCAGAAGCATTTCCTCATCCCATGCCGCTTGACCCTTCCCATTCTAACCATCTACCACCACCTGTCAAGTCGGGACGAGTCCACGCAACTTAATCCATCAGCAGAGCCCATATGACTAATGGCTGCACGGTAAGCAATCTTCACTTAGAGAAACATTGGCCCCTTAATACCCTGGGTGGCAACCACAAGTGACCATCCCTTAGAGGTCACCCCTAAGAGATGACACTCAACCTTTCCATCATCTTTTCATAACCAAGTCCACCCAGGTGATAAATTACTTAGTAGAATTAAGCTTTAAAGAAAACACATTTGCATAGCATCAAATAATCTACTAAGTTATCAAAGGGATTCTAGACACAACTAGAGTAAAGGTATGGTGAGTTTAGCATATAGCAATAATACTATCCAACACATGCATATAAGAAATACACTAAGTAATGCATATAAAAATACTTAGGAAATTTCATGGGGTGTGCCACTTGCCTTGGCAAACAGAGTGTAGTAGTAGCAGTTGCAACCACCTTCGTATCTCTCCGAAATTTCTAACATCAAACAAACCACAAATAAACATACAATCATAAATGCAACACTTAGAAAAATATGACATGTTTGCAGGATGATACAAAGAAATGTGGTATGAAAGATAAGCAAAACATAATAAGGAAAGGAGACATAAACTAACTTAATCCAAATGGCTAAGGCAAGGTCAAGGTAAAAGTAAACTTGATCAAACAACTTGACAAAAGTTGTAAGGCTATTCTAAGTCTTCACAAGTTTGGTCTTCAACTAATCTTCAATCCCTTTGTAGCTTCATTGTTCTTCAATGGTTTTCAATTAGCACTTTTAGGGACTTAGTCTTAAACACCTAGGATTTGGTCTATGTCCAAAGTGAGACAAAAAGAAAGAAAGAGAAGATAGAAAGGAGTAGTTGGTCTTCTAGAAATCCTCTCCTTGCTTCCTTGTAATTTTACTTGATGTGATGACTTCATTGCACACTTGTGGACTTATTGATTATGAAGACTTGATGATGTTGGCAGCTGGTTGATCTTGATATAACTCAGCCACCATGAAGTTTAAGGGAAGGAGGAAGAAAGGAGAGAAGGAAACGAAGAAAATGCAGTTGGTTGGTCTTCATGAACTTTCTCTTGATTTCTTCTAAGTCATTTCTTCTTGGAGATGCTTCTACAGTCTTGTTTTAAAGCTAAGTCCTTCCTTGATTTCTACTAATTTCTAACTTAGTGGTTTTTGACTAGGAGAGTCATAATAGCTAACAGGTATCCTCAAAATTTCTAAGGAGGAAGTCATGTGAAAGTATAAAATAATACTAAGGACTTAAATATGCATGCCATGCTTATGTAAATGCTCTAAGGAAAATGCAAGCAATAGAGATGATCCAAAATAACTAAGGACCAAGGGTCAAACAATAAGTCACAAATAAATTCTAAGTAAAAGTTAATCAACATAAGAGAGGCTAAACTTCTCTAAGGAAAAAGTGTTGTCAATTACTTGTCAAATATTTTCTAAGGAAGAAATAGTTTTGTTTTTGAGAGACAAAATATTTCTAAGTACTTTTAGTACTAAAGTCTTCAAAATATTACTAAGTTATTTTATAACTCGAATATAAGAAGAAAATAACTTTCAATACATTTTATTTATTAAAATAACACCTAAAAAGCTTTTAATCTATATTTACTAAAAAATCATTGAAAATAATTTTACAAAAATAATAGAGTATTCCTACGGCCAATACTTAGGCATACAAAACTATAGCAAAAGAGTTTACTCAAAAATCTATTTTTAAACTCAAATTATAGTCAAAATACTATTTAAACCATTTTTAAAAATTAACTAATTTAATTTCGACAAAACCTCAAAATAAGTATACCAAAAGTTTCTACAAGTCATAAGCTTTCAAAAAATATATTTTTCATAAGATTTGGATAAACGAGTAAAAATTAATAATGAATCTAATTTGCAGGGACCTATTCGTGATACACAGGGGCTAAACGGTGAAGAAAACTGAAAAAAATCTTCTGCGCTGGAGTCCCTGGCCACGTGGCGTCCTCTGGTTGGGCTGGAGCTGCGCTGACGGTGCTGACTGGACGTTGACTGGCTGACGAGGCTGCTGACTGGGCTGCTGACGGAGATGCTGACGAAGCGTTGACGTGGCGGCCTCTGATTCGCCAATACCTATTCACTGATGGATCTAATCCTAGCCGTCGAAAATAGATCTAACGGCCCTGGATCTACTGACCAAAAGCGAGCGGCGCGGCTAGCCGGAGAAACTCCGGTGACGAAGCTCCGCGGCGGCGCCATGGTCAGCATGGATGCATGCGACGGAGGAGAGGGGTTCACGATGCGCGAGTCGTACCACTGGGTGCAGAAGGTTGCGGCGAAGACGAAGCGTGGTCGCGGATGAAGGTAACACTCTGGTTCGGCCGCGATCCTTCGCCGGGGTGGAGACGAGCTTCGGTCGAGCACGGTCTCGACGATCTGGCGCACAACAGAGTACGGGGCGAGGTCCCACAGATGCGCAACAATGAGAGAAGAAGGATGGGAGGGTTAGGAAGGCTCGGAGTGGTCCATGCTCACCGGGATTTGCAGTTCTCGCCGTCGGCAATGGCGGATGGCGGCGGCGCAATACGAGCAGCCTGGTGGCGCTTTGGTGGAACTTTTTGAGGGGAAAAGGGGAGGGGGTCGTGGGGTTTATATGGGGGAGAGATGGATGCGAATCTCGTAGCAAATCATCACGAATTCGGTTCCGATTTTAGCTAGGGTTTGGAGTTCGTTTCTTGCACGGGACGTTGAAGACGATGACGTCAGTGCTTGCGTCATGGATGGGTCCCACATGTCAGTGAGGGAGAGGGAGAGTTGGGCCGTGGGCCGGTGCTGGACAGACTGCTGCTGCGCGCGCGAGAGATAGAGGGAGGAGGAGAGTTGGGCTCGGCCCAGTAGCTAGGGTTTCGCATTTGTTTTTTGTTTTTTGTTTTTTTTCTGATTCTTTTCTTTTCTTTTCTGAAAATCTTTCAATTATTCATAACTTTTAAATTATGAATCCTTTTGGATCCAAACCAATTTCTATAGTTTTGTAAAAGCCAGCTCTTTAATTTGAAAACCTCAAATAATATTTTTCAAAACATTTTGTAAACTAAATTTTTGAAATGTGTTTAAATGAATATTAGACACTTAATGTCATTTGAAATCTATAGGGTTTTATAAATTCCTTTTGAACTTAAATTTTAAAACCAAAGCAACATAGGAGTAATATGATTTATATCCCTCAATAAAATAATCTTATAAAAACTCAAACAGTTTTAATAAGGGTTTGATAAATCAAAATGAATTTAGAACTCATTTTAGAATCCAAATACTTATTTTGTTTCAAAAGTAAAACTATAAAACTTGAAAATAGAGAATAGGTGAGTAATAGAATAATTCTCAATACAAACAAACTATTCACACCAACACACTTTTTTATTAGAAATCATTTTGATTTCCAAACTAGGTTTTTAATAAATAAACAATATGACACTTGATGTCAAAAGTAAAATAGGTTTTAAAACAAATCAAAGGTGGCTTTAAATACCACAAGATAAACATTTGCAAATATTTGTATTGCAACAGATTCAAACAATTTCGCAAGCACACTATCAGAACAATACATTCATAAAAGTCAAAAGAAAAACTTGGAGCATAAATGCTCTACTAGTATATTTTCTTAAATATGTTTTCAAGTGGAAATTTATTTCCCACTTTTGAATTAACCAAATGCAAACAATGCTATATGATGATGAATGCATGCATGCATTTTCTTTTTAAAGCAAAATATGTAATAGTTTTCAAAAGTTTTAAATTTTTCTGATTTTTCAACCCTTTTGAAAAACTTGGGATGTTACACGGCTTGAGCTCATTGTATGAGTTAAAAGCATCCAGTCGGAAATATAAATCTAACAACAACAAATTGTCCCGGAAACGGGCTAAGCTATCCAAATCCCCAACGGTTTCCCAATGAATGGCCTGTTCGCAAATAGCAGAGGTTTTGGTGACCTGGCTAAACATTTGCACTTTGCTGGTTGCATTCGGGACCATCATTTAGATTTCTTAGCTATTTCTGAGATGGGAAGACGTGAGTTCTCGCAATCTCTATTGAACCGTCTTTCAGGCGGTATAGAGTTTGAGTGGTACTCGCGTCCTCCCCATGGCCGCTCCGGGGGCATTTTACTAGGTATCAGGACTGAGACCATGGAAGTGTTGGAGGTTACGGATGGCGACTTTCACATCAAAGCGCACATCCGTAACAAATCTGACAACTTTATTTGGAGTCTTGTTACCGTGTATGGGCCGGCCCAGGAGGTGGCTAAGACTGCTTTTCTCTGTGAGATGGTAAACTTGGCAAAAGATAACCCTCATCCTTTGATCATTGGAGGGGACTTCAATTTGCTTCGTTTCCCTTTCGAGAAAAGTCGTGGTCGGTTTGACAACCGTTGGCCTCTTTTGTTTAACGCAGTCATTGACAGCTTGAGTTTAAGAGAGATCACAATGGTCGGGAGACAATTCACTTGGGCTAATTCTCTCCCGGAACCCACATACGAAAAGCTAGACCGTGTACTGATGGATACTGATTGGGAATCTTGGTCCCATTGGTGTCGGTACGGGCGCTCGAACGTATTAAGGGTTTGTCGGACCATGCTCCTATTCTCTTGACCACCGGATTGCCTAATCCACGATGTAAACCACGTTTCAAGTTTGAAATTGGGTGGTTACATCGTGAGGGCTTCCATGATATGGTTAAAAGAGTTTGGGAAAGACCGGTTGCTGGTGACACGCCAATCCAGAGGTGGAACAATAAGATTCATGCTTTACGAAAACACCTAGTTGGTTGGGCTCGTCATACTTCCGGTTTACTTAAAAAAGAAAAGGTACGACTGTCCTCCATAATCGATGCTCTAGAGGCATTAGCAGAAGTCCGTTTGTTATCCGCGCAAGAGATTGAGCTAAAGAGCGAATCGAATGCACAGATAGCGAAACTTCTACGGGAGGAGGAGTTGAAATGGTACCAAAGATCCAAAGCCCAGTTTATCCTAGAAGGAGATTCGAACACACGCTATTTCCATAGTATTGCCAATGGCAGACACAGGAAAAAGCATATTCACTCTCTTGTACATGAGGAGGGAACGATCGAAGGCCAGGAATAACTAAAGTCGTATATTACAAATTATTATAAAGGCTTGTTCGGAGCCCCCGAGGAAGGAAACTTCACTTTGGATGAGTCTCGAACAGAGGATATACCCCAGGTTTCAGAGGAGGAAAATAGTCTACTCACGAACCCCTATTCGGAGGATGAAGTGAGAAAGGCAGTTTTCCAAATGAAACTTAATACGGCTCCTGGGCCTGACGGCTTCCCAACTGAGTTCTACCAGAACTTCTGAGATGTTATCAAGTCGAATCTGCTTCAACTATTCGTGTGCCTTCACGCTGGACAACTGGAGTTGTTTTGCCTCAATTTTAGTGAGATACTTTTACTACCTAAGGTTAATGAGGCACAAAGGATTCAACAATACAGACCTATTTGCCTACTTAACGTTAGTTTTAAAATATTCACCAAAGTTGCGACGATTCGGTTGAACAGTATGGCAGACCATGTGGTTCGTCCGTCCCAAACAGCTTTTATGCAAGGTCGTAACATCCTGGATGGGGTGGCGATTTTACATGAGACTGTCCACGAACTGCATAGGAAAAAGTTGAATGGGGTAATTCTTAAAATTGACTTTGAGAAAGGTTATGATAAACTCAATTGGTCTTTCTCCAACAGACTCTCAGAATGAAAGGTTTTTCTTCTGAGTGGAGAGCGCTAATAGATACCTTTGTCTCGCAAGGAAGTGTTGCTATTAAAGTCAATGATGACACTCGCAAATTCTTCCAAACGAAAAAAGGACTTAGACAAGGTGACCCGTTATCACCAATACTATTTAATATAGTGGCTGATATGTTGGCTATCTTGATCGAACGCGCTAAATCTGAGGGCCAAATTGAAGGAGTGATTCCACATCTTGTCGATGGCGGCTTATCGATTCTTCAATACGCCGACGATACTATTCTTTTTATGGAACATGACATCGAAAATGCTCGTAACTTAAAGCTGATTTTATCAGCCTTTGAGCAGTTGTCGGGTCTTAAGATCAATTTCCATAAAAGCGAATTGTTCTGCTTTGGCGAGGCTCAAGAAACCTCTGCCTTGTACGCTGAACTTTTTGGTTGTGCGCAAGGTCAATTTCCTATCAACTATTTGGGTATTCCGATTCACTATCGGAAACTTACAAATGCTGAGTGGAAAAAGGTAGAGGAAAGGCTTCAACTACGTTTAAATAGCTGGAAAGGCAAACTCTTATCCCTGGGGGAAGACTGGTACTCATAAATTCAGTATTGACCAATATGGTACTGTATATGATATCATTCTTCCAATTACCTAAAGGAATCTTAAAACGACTGAATTATTTCCGATCTAGATTCTTTTGGCAAGGGGATAGTGAGAAGAAGAAATACCGGCTAACTAAGTGGAGTGTGGTTTGCTGCTCTAAAGACCAAGGAGGGCTTGGAGTTCATGACCTTGAGGTTAAGAACAGAGCCTTACTGGGTAAGTGGCTTTTCAAGCTTCTTTCTGAAGATGGAATTTGGCAAACCCTCCTTAGGAGGAAATATGTGGGATCTCAAGCCGTCTCTCAGGTTCTCTGGAAACCTGGCGATTCGCACTTCTGGACAGGCCTTATGGCTACAAAGAAGTTCTTCTTCCCACATGGATCTTTCTCAATTTTGGATGGATCGGAAGTTCAATTCTGGGAGGATAAATGGCTAGGCCAAGCCACTCTCAGAGAACAATATCCGGCTCTGTATGCAATTGTGCGAAACAAGAGCGACACGGTCGCTAAGGTGTTGGGAACTTCTCCACCAAATGTTTCGTTCAGGAGAAGTTTACTGGGCACGAGGCAAGCATTCTGGAATGCTTTGCTCAACCGATTGGGTTCTATCAACCTATCGGACGGCCCGGATAAATTTCATTGGAATCTTACGAAGAATGGTAAATTCTCGGTTGATTCTATATACAGAGCGTTAATCCTTCCCTTAGGACCGGTCGATATTAAGGAAAATAACAAAATTTGGAAGATGAAGATCCCGCTAAAAACTAAGGTGTTTGCGTGGTATCTCCGTCGAGGTGTAATTCTTACAAAAGATAACCTTGCCAAATGCAATTGGCACGGAAGCAAAAAGTGTGTCTTCTGTCAACATGACGAGTCCATTACACACTTATTCTTTCAGTGCGAGTTAGCCAGGTCTATATGGTCAGCCATCCAGATAGGTTCTACCTTACATCCCCCAAGTTCCGTTGCAAATATCTTTGGCAATTGGTTAAACGGGGTGGATCCTAGGTTCAAACTATTCAGTAGGGTGGGAGCGCTTGCCGTTATTTGGTCGCTGTGGCTATGCAGAAATGACAAGGTTTTTAACGATAAAAATGCTTCTTTTATGCAGGTTATCTACTGGTGCACAACGACGCTAGGAGCATGGTCAGCCATGCAATGTGTGGAGCACCGAGATTTGTTTTTGGAGGTGGCGTCACGTTTGGAGGCTGCGGCCAGGGAGTTATTTTCCCGGCATGGATGGCAGCATAGTCTACGGATCGACCTTCCAGCAGTTTAGGCGGATCTACAATTTCTCATTTTGATATGTAATTCGCCTGTTTATTTTCCGCATTGGGTACTTGTGAGATCGCGAACTTTTGGCTGTGTGCATCCCTGTTATGCAGAGGCCAGGTGTAATGCTTAAAACTCTTAAGTAATAAAATCGCTTTATCTAAAAAAAAATTGTACAAATAATAGTGTGACTGGACATTCTGCTTCTTCAAAGAGCTCCTGGGTGCTCCTCTATGGTGAGCGTCGTGGACAGATGGTGTGGTAGGAAAGGACTCGGCCAAGGCGACCTATTGGAAATCTTTGGTTGTGCTTATTGTCTTTTCACCAACTTCGTGAAATGTTCTATCATGTCGATCAAATGCTCGCCGGACGATTACCTTCCTGGTCCAGGATTTCTCCATAACATACCTCGACACCCCCCTGAACATTGCACAAGACATATGCCTCGCTCTTTGATCATCTGGTCGACTGCATTGTCAATCAACTTCCCACGTCGAATGTTCGCTTACTAAACGTGAAATGCCCCCAATTCCCTATCTTCCGTGTTGGAAGAGCAGCGGGAGGAGGTAGGGCAGATGGGACAATTTGGTTCTATTCGATATCAACATAGGCTACATGTTTGAGAGGAGTGAAAATAATATATTGATCTTCGGAGGGATCACCTTCCTCGGTGTCAGAGAGGTAGAGTTGTTTCAAGAAAAAAAAGACATTTTTGTGTCGTGTGTAAAAAGATAAAGTTGGTGCTAAGAATGGATTTCTGCGAGACATTTGTTTCGTCTTTTACACATGCCACAAAACGAGCGACGATAGTTGGGGTCCGCATGCACAGTATTAAGATGTGCACGTGGAATTTTGGTTTAGAATTTCGCCATTTCAAAATGTTTTCTCTGGTAGTAGGAGCATCTACTGTCATATGCAAAATGATTGGTTAAACTTCTTTTTCTCAGCTCGTTGTGGTATTTATAAGGGTTTTTCTATTCTTGGTAAGAGAAGTTAAGGCATGCAGGGGACACGGAGTATGATAGCAACTAAAAGTATTTTTGACTTCTGAGGTCAAGTGATCGCTTTATTTTAAACTATTCAAAAATCATATTTTACAAGTTTCAAAATATTGAAAAATATCTGAGCATTAGCATGATATATCATCACACGGCATATAAAATCAGTGTAAAATTATTTGTATTATGCCGTATACAAAAATGAGAAATCTCATAAATATGGAGATTTAAAAATGTCATAACAGTGGAACATGGGTTCCCCTAGCACTGCCAAAGTGGGTCCACCATATTGGTCCAGCACGAAGATGGACATGACCAAGATTCAAGACAGACGGATGGGTCCATACCCCCAACCTGATGAAGACTGCGCAAGTCCTACATCGACTAAGGACCCCAGGGTTAAAGACCTGTCGGGTCCCCTGTACCCCGCAGGTAGGATGGATATGTCCCCGAGAGCCCGAGTTCCCGGAAGGAGGCCAGACTACCTCTCGGGTACCATTCCGTACAACTACGGATAAGGAACCCAGCTCATTCTAGAAGGCACCAGAAAATTAAAAGACTTGGGAAGCAAGGCGCGGGCAGGGAACAAGGCTCGTGGTGTTATCAGCCCTTGTCCGCCTCGCTTTCCCTAAAGGTGGACAATTCCACCTAACCCACGGAAAAGACTTCCAGGAGGAGAGGCCACGTCTCCTCCTAAACCAGCCTAGGGGGTCCTTCCCGCCAAGACCCCTCACGCTCCTCGCATGACCCTATGGTGCCCCCTTGGCCTATAAAAAAAGGACCAATGCATGGAGGAGGGGAGGCCAAGGTGAAGAACAAGCGTAGTACACACCAAAGCAAGTCTAGACTAGAGCTCAGATAGTAGATAGAAGGAAGGTGATCTCCTCCGGGTTAGGATCTGTACTTCGTGTATCTCTAGCCAAAACCCCTTCCGGGTACCTCATCCGGAGAATCACATTGTAGCCATACTGTGAAGATGACATCTATCCAGACATGTAAGAGTAGGGTTGTTAGCCTCCGGGCGGCCTGAACCTGTGTAGATCGCCGTGTCTCCTTGCTACTTGCTTTGATCGTAAAGAGGAGAGCTCGACCGTGATCTTCCTCGAGAGACGTTTTTAACCTCCTCCGCGCCCCATACCGAATCTACAAAGGGGCATCCAATACCCCCGTGTCCGTACTCAGGGCCGGGCCGGCAAAATCCGGTGCCCTGTGCCAAAATCTAAAACAGGGACCCTATTTCACACAACAACAAAAAAATCTAATATATATGACTGAATATTTTACGTAACAATTGAATACACTAAAAAATCATACCTACATAACTCAAAGTTGCATAAAATTTATTTGAACATCATCATTCTTTTTATCTTCTTTGAAATGAATTCTTCAATCATACCCTCAAGCGCTATTGTGGCCAAATCGTTGAGTCTTTCTTGAGCTTAAACTTAGACTTCAATAATTAAACTTAGAAAAGTTTCGCTCCGCTGAAGCAACCGTCACGAGAATGGTAGTTGGCTATTGGCTAACCATGCCTAACTTTTACGGGCTTGAGGTAGTTGGCTATTGGTATGGCTGCATTTATATAAAGTTACTTTTCTTTATGCTAATCTTTTTGGCAGGCAGTCATGTGCAATACTACGTAAGAAAAATGTTTTCAGATATGAACTGCTTGCACTTATGTCTCCTTTCAGTTCTTGGCAGAGCATTATCATTTCAAGGAGAATGGGAGGAGATGGTACCAGATACGCACAATACTTACATAAGCTGGCAAAACACTTTGCGAAATTATGTAGATTGTTTTCCTACATCCAAACAACGAGGATAATTAGTTATGTTCCATGTAGATTCAGAGTTCCAATATATGTATTTAGTTTATAATCTTTTGACAATTGTATTGCGGATGAAAAAAGTCAAGTCAAATTAAATCCATTAGCAATCTTGCGTTAATTTTGCATGTGCTCCACATAACCTGGCTGTTTTTCTCGCGGACCTTTATATGTAGTGCTTAGTTGACAATCCTAAGTTCGATTAGCATGACACTCATGCGAGGTGATTACTTCAATAGTTGACCATAGGTAACTAAACCATTCGTTATCATTTAATTTTTTAAACTGTACGACAACAACGTGCGGGGTATCATCTAGTTCCAGCAACACACCAAGGGGCCAGGAACCGTCACGGCATTGTTCCGCATTCGATCGATGGATCGATAGTCCTAACTGGTGGAAACGAACTCAAGGACAGAGGCCTGCTCACGGACATGCAAGGCTGGCAGAGCCTGCTTCATGGGCCAATTCCTTTAGGCCCTATACAAACTAGTTGAATGCCTGTGTGTCGGGGGGCTACCCCCGGGTAGGGTAAGTTGTGGTATAAAGAGCTATAAAGAGTAGACCGGGTCATGGTCAAACCGGGTCAACCGAGACCCGGAGGGACCGAGACATGGTGTGACTGCAGACCGGCTCATGACCATCGGGTCACTTAGGCCAGGTCATGTTAGCCGGGTCATCTTAACCGACATACCAATGTCGGTCTGCTCTTGTTCTTTCTTATGTGCAGGAAAGATACGAGGAGAATCCGGCATATCCATGCCGGGTTAAGGAAGAGAAGAAAGCTTACCTCGGTTAAGAAGTCAATGGCCTTTGTCTTCTGGCCTGGCAGAGGAGCACGCCTGGCCGGGGAACCCGGAGCTTGACAGACCGACATCCCGGGATGGGACAGCCCGGGTAAGCTGGGACAAGACAGGAGGGGTCCTGTCATGACAGAGCTGACCCGAGAACCCGGAGGCGCGGATCTCCTGCAGGAATCCCAGAAGATCTCTGCAGGAGCCCGTGCTGCCAGCGTGGAGGAGAAAGCCGTTGGCTCCTGCGCTGCTATAAGTACCCCTGTACCTCCTCCTGCGTGAGGGACGAAAAAGAAGAAAGAGCTCATTTGCCCCCTTTGTGTTTAGCTTCATCTTCTACCTCGTACCACTGCTGATAGTTTAGCAATACAGCTCAAGGAGCAGATCTTGTACTTGTGCTTGTGCTTCACCCATATACATCGAGAGGTAGGCAGGAGTAGGGTGTTACCTCCTCACGAGGGCCCCGAACCTGGGTAAATCGCGTGTGTGTTCTTGTGTGTTCTTGGTTCGATGTCTGTCCGTGCGCGCTTCTCAGCGTGCAAACCCTCCCCGAATGCCTCCAGCGTCCATTCGGCCCCACACTTAGCCATACCCATGGCATCTGCCATGACACCACCACGACAGTTGGCGCCCACCGTGGGGCCAGCAGCGGCGCTGGCTGGAGTCTTCATCCGGACGGGTTCCATCACCACCTCCGGCGAGCGTGTGCTCAGCGGGTTGGTGTGCAAGCTCGGCGACATGCACTTCGTCAGCGACAATGCAGGCTGCTTCGGCGGCAGGCCTCTCCTGGTCAACGGCTGCCTCATCGCCTTCGGCTCCCTCCACACCTACGTCGCCACCGAGCTCGTCCGTGAGTACCCCGCGCGGGTGCTGGAGGCAGAGGATCCTCCTGTTTTTTGTGCGGCTCGCGGTCGGTGCGTCACTCGCCCCATGAGCTGCGCAGAGGTCATGATGACCGGGACTGCGACTGGAGCTGGTCTGGAGGATGATGCCGAGACTCCGGAGAAGTTGGTTAGGACGGCCAGGCCACCTCTGGAGAGGGTGACCCACGAGCAGGGCGGCCCATCCGAGTCCAGACCTCTTCCTCTGGATAAGTTGATCGAAAGGCTCGCTGTTCCCATAGTTCCTGGTACGGGTGTAGCCCTGACCGAGGAGGAGCTGGAGCAGCAGCGCAAGGACCTACATGATGAGGCCATGGAGATGGCCAAGACTAGGGAAGAGTTCGATAGATCGATGCGTGAGTATAACAAGGCTCATGGCTTTGATGCTGCTCGCATGGCTGATGTGCGAAAGAGAGGCAAAGGTCCGCGTCTAGCGCGACTCGGGTGACGGCAGCAAAGCCGAATTATAGCTCCCCAGCCAAGACCCTTAGAGCTGCAGAGGCAGCAAGAGCTGAGCTAGCCGGATTAACCGGCGAAGCTTACCAGAAACAACAAGCAAGAGTGAATGAGTTGGTGGCAATGGCCAACCGACAGAACGAGGCATATTTGAAAGGCAATACCATGGCTGGGGGTTCCCAGATCGTACACTCGGCTAAGGCCGGTAGTCAGAGGTCCAAGGGGCAAGCTTCCTCGCCACATGCGAGTAGAGATCGTAACCCGAGTGTGAACTCGGGAAGGAACAAACAGATCCAGACCTACAACCCGGACTATGCTAAAGAGCAGATGGCCGGGCAGAACGGTGCAGGCAGGGCTAGGAGTAATCCGGCGCAGGGTAACCCGGCTCAGGGAAATCTGGGTCAGGGGAACCCCAACCCAGCTGGCCGGGGTCAACCACCTCGGTATCCGGATCAAAACCATGCTCAGCAACACCCGAGGGCTGCGCATGTTCAGGAGCCACAAGGTGTTGACCAGAGGAACAACCGCTATGATGATGGCAATTGGCTCTGGGAGAGCTAGATATCAGAGATATGACAATGCACTAGGAGATAGGTTGGGACCGCACATGTTGGCGCCGGGTGATGCACGCATCAAGTTGGACAGGCTCCATTGGTCCGAGATACTGGAAGAGCAGGGCCCACCTGGACCTAAATGCTTCGGGCCCCGAATCATGGGGGAACCATCCGTGCCACACTTCCAGTTGCCCCGAGGTTCGAAGACCTATGATGGTAACTCCAAGCCAGAGGACTGGCTATCGGATTATCTCTCGGCAGTAAATGTAGCCGGAGGAATCCGCCGATGGGCGGTGAGGTACATACCTCAGATGTTGGAAGGGCCAGCCCGAATTTGGCTGAACAATTTGAGCGAGGGCAGTGTCAACTGTTGGCTGGATTTTGAAGAAGCCTTTGTGAGTAACTTCTCTAGCACGTACAAGAGGCCGAATCGGCCACAGCAATTGGCTATGTGTGTGTAGAGGCAGAATGAGACTGACCGAGACTACTTGACTCGGTGGAGCACGGTGCGCAATTCCTGCGAAGGAGTTGTGGAGGCACAGGCCATTTCGTGGTTTGCACAGGGATGCCGACATGGCTCCATGTTATGGCAAAGATTACAAAGGGAGATGCCAGCCACTTTGGCCGAGACAATTCGGATTGCAGACAGTGATGCACTTGGGGATCCAATGCAGCCTCTGCTCAATGCGGCGGAACCGAGTTGACGAAACCCGGGTAACAGTAGACCCGGACAGTTCGGGCCAAATGATAGCCAGAACTTCGGACACAAGAGAAGGGAAGATCGACCGGATGTTCGGTTCGGATCAAACATGGTAGCAGCGGTAGATCAAGAGCAACCAAATGCTGGTAGCAGCCAAAGGCCGAAGATCAATGGCCCATCTTGGGGCCTGAACCAAGAGGGAAAGAAGCCCTGGGGACAAGATACACAATTGCCTACCACTTATGAGGCAATGCTGGATGGACCATGCAGATACCACACCAATGATAAGCGTGGGCCAGCACATCACTCGACTCGGCAATGAAGTTGGTACCATAGGACCTTGATGGAAGGAGCTGGATCCGGAGGAAACCAGAGGGTTGGTCCTCTGAGGCTGCCACTGCCGAAACCTCAGCAGCGCGTTGCACTGACCGGGGCAAACAACACTCCGGTGAACCGGCCGAATCAACAGCAACAACAGAGGCCGAATGATAACAGGAGAGAACCGAATGATGTGAATCAGGTGAACCACGGAGGCAACTATGGCAATGCCGGTCCTAACTGCCAGAATGAGTATCATGAAGCTCATCATAGTTATGTGGTGTTTGTGACCGAGGCTACTGATAAAAACAGTCGGCGCGGCGCCAGATGGAAGTCAATGATGTTATGCCGGCTGTGCCAAAGTATATGCACTGGTCGGATCAGGAAATTACCTGGGGGATAAAAATCACCCCCGAATCATGCCAACCCCAGGAGGGTATGCTCTGGTGGTGGACCCAACATTCATTGGGCCCAACCAGAATGTCAGATTCAGCAAAGTTCGGATCGACAATGGCAGCAGTATCAACATCATGTACCGAGACACAATGGTGAAGTTGTGTATTACAGCCAACATGTTGTTACCAACCGACACAACTTTTCATGGTATAGTACCTGGTGTCTCATGTGCACCTATGGGCAAGATGTGGATTGATGTATGTCTCGGCACCAAGGAGAACTCCAGGACCGAGACTGTCCTGTTCGAGATAGTAGACCTTGAAAGTCCATACCATGCACTACTCGGCAGGCCAACTCTGGCCAAATTCATGATATCCACCCACATGGCTTACCTGAAGATGAAGCTACCAGGACCGAATGGAATCATCACCATTGCGGGTGGTGGCCATGGCTCAAGCTGCACAACTCGGCATGCCGGGAATGGCACACATGGAGCAAAATGCGGCGTTCGAGGCACCCAAGGAGACCAAGAAGATCACTATTGACCCAGAGCACCCTGAGCGCAAGGCTATCATAGGGGCCGGGTTAACTGAGAAATAGGAAGGTGAGCTCATCCAATTCCTCCGTGAGAATCGAGACATCTTTGCATGGTCAAATCATGATCTGGAAGGTGTTCCGAGGGAATTGGCTGAGCACTCATTGTTTGTGAGGCCCGAGATGAACCCTGTGAAGCAGTCGATGCGGAGACTTTCGGACGAGAGAAGACAAGTGATACAAGATGAGCTGACCCGGCTACTGGCGGCCGGATTCATCATGGAGGTACTGCACCCAGACTGGTTGTCTAACCCAGTCCTGGTAGAGAAGAAGAAAGATGACCCAAATGTAGCAAAAGTGTGGCGTATGTGTATTGATTACACGAATCTGAACAAAGCATGTCCTAAGGATCCATTCCCGCTGCCTCGGATAGATCAAGTGATCGATTCCACAGCCGAGTGTGAGCTGTTATCCTTTGTGGATGCTTACTCTGGTTTCCACCAGATACCGTTGAACCCGGATGATCAAATAAAAACTGCCTTTATTACCCCGTACGGGGCGTATTGCTATCGCGTCATGACATTCAGTTTGAGAAACGCTGGTGCTACGTATCAAAGGTGTATGCAAAAATGCTTGCAGAATCAAATAGGAAAAAATGTGCAGGTGTATGTCGATGACATAGTGATTAAAACTAAAGAGAAGTCGACTTTGGTCGATGATCTAAGAGAAACATTCGAAAACTTGAGAAAATACCGGATGAAACTTAACCCGGATAAATGTACATTCGGTGTACCAGCTGGAAAGTTACTCGGGTTCCTTGTGTCTAGCCGAGGCATCGAGGCTAATCCGGTAAAAATTCGGGCTATTGAAAATATGAGATTGCCTCAAAACCTTAAAGATGTGCAAAAATTTACTGGTGGTCTTGCATCCCTGAGTCGGTTTGTAAGCCGGTTAGGAGAAAAGTCCTTGCCCTTGTATCAATTGATGAAAAGAACCAATAACTTTGTGTGGACTCCACAGGCAAATGCGGCTTTTGCCGAGTTAAAAAAGATGTTGGTCACATCTCCGATACTTGCTTCCCCACTGCCCAAAGAGCCAACATTGCTCTATATTGCAGCCACAAACCGAGTTGTGAGTGCTGTAGTAGTGGTGGAAAGGAAGAAGATGGCAAAAGCGTGCAGAGGCCGGTGTATTATCTGAGTGAGGTGATATCGACGTCCAAGCAGAATTATCCTCATTACCAGAAGATGGTGTATGGTGTCTATATGGCGGCCAAGAAATTGAAGCACTATTTTCAAGAGCATCCAATAAGGGTGGTGTGTGAGGCTCCTATCTTGGAGATCATTGGATGTAAAGATGCAAATGGCCGAGTTGCCAAATGGGCGATCGAGTTATCCCCTTACACTCCGCAGTATGAGAGAAGAGATGCAATCAAGTCTCAGGCATTGCCGGATTTCCTTGTGGATTGGGCTGAGATGCAATATGAACCACCAGCCCATGACCCGAATTACTGGACAATGCATTTTGATGGATCCAAAACAAAGATTGGTTTGGGTGCAGGAGTAGTTCTTACCTCACCAAAGAAGGATCAACTGAGATATGTGCTGCAAATTCATTTCATAGCATCCAATAATGTAGCCGAATATGAGGCACTCATCCATGGGCTTAATGTGGCCAAGGAAGTTGGAATTTGCCGAATTGAATGCTTCGGTGATTCGGCTCTGGTTATACATCAAATCTCAGGAAATTGGGATGCAGTGGATGCCAACATGGCATCATATCGATTCCATGTGCTGAAAATTTCTGGATTTTTTGAAGGATGCGAGTACACACATATACCTCGGGCAGAAAATGAAGCTGCCGATGTGCTATCCAAACTCAGTTCATCCAGAGATCCAATTCCACCCGGAATAGCCTTGGAGCATTTGAGAAAGCCATCCATTAAGCCATCGCCAGAATCCGAATCAATTTATATCCCGCCAATGCCAAAGTCAGATGCAGTTCCAATGGATGTTGATGTCGGTTATGTCGGGGATAACTTGGGGACTGCCAAGCAGAACCCGGGGACTGACGAGGAAATGTCGGACGAGCCAATAGATGCTAAGCCAATGGATATAGATATGCCAGTGTTTCCTGTAAGACCTGTTCTGGAGTGGGCACAGCCTATAATGACATATCTTGTTGATGGGAGCCTGCCGGATGATAGAACAGAATCTAGGCAAGTGTTGAGAAGAGCAAAAGCATACACCATCATTAATAAGGAGTTGTACAAAAGAAGCGCAACCACAGTGCTGCAGAGGTGTGTTGACCCGACAGAAGGAGAAGAAATGCTCCTAGAGATTCATCAAGGGGAGTGTGGACATCATGCCTGCTCAAGAGCCCTGGTGGCCAAAGTATTCCGGCATGGGTTCTACTGGCCCACTGCTTTGCAACAAGCTGAAGATATAGTTAGAAAATGCGAAGGATGTCAGCGATTTGCAAAAAAGATTCATATGCCAGCCTCGGCACTCAAGATAATTCCAATCACTTGGCCTTTTGCTGTTTGGTGCCTTGACATGGTGGGAGAATTCAAGCCAGCCCGAGGTAACATGACTCATATATTGGTAATGGTGGACAAATTCACCAAGTGGATAGAGGTAAAGCCGATCCGGAAATGTGATGGACACACAGCAGTAACTTTCTTGAAGGACATAATTCTGAGGTATGGTTATCCACACAGTATCATCACAGATAATGGAACCAACTTTGCTGTGGGAGAATTTGCTCGGTTCTGTGCCGAGAAGAGAATTAAGCTGGATGTAGCCGCAGTGGCACACCCACAGGCCAATGGGATGGTAGAAAGATCAAATGCATTGGTGCTAGATGGCATCAAGGCTCGATTAATTGCACCATTGTTACGCACTCCGGGTTGCTGGATAAATGAGCTCCCAGCGGTGTTATGGGGCCTCAGGACCACACCGAATCGATCGACTGGATATACACCATTATTCTTGGTGTATGGAGCAGAAGCTGTTCTGCCAACCGACATACAATATGATGCACCAAGAGTGACAATGTACACTGAAACCGAGGCAAAAGAAGCCCGGGAAGATGGTATTGACCTACTTGAAGAGGCACGAGAGCTGGCCTTGTCTCGGTCAGCAATATACCAGCAAAATCTCCGACGCTATCATAGCCGGAAGATCAGCCCTCGGGTGTTCCAAGAGGGAGATTTGGTACTAAGGCTGGTGCAGCGCACAGCAGGCCGACATAAGTTGACACCCCCATGGGAGAGACCGTTCATTGTGATCAAGGCTCTGCACAATGATTCATATTAT
Organism: Poa pratensis; assembly: GCA_947311845.1. Classification (NCBI taxonomy): domain Eukaryota; kingdom Viridiplantae; phylum Streptophyta; class Magnoliopsida; order Poales; family Poaceae; genus Poa; species Poa pratensis. The sequence continues at coordinate 81,576,284 of CAMZMU010000052.1, read as the reverse complement.
CTTATAGATGCACAGGAACCGATGAAGCACAGGACGGACAATGATTCATATTATCTTATAGATGCACAGGAACCGATGAAGCACAGGACGGACAAATCCGGAGAGGAAACTAGCTCTACTCCGGCCCTTTCCATGGAATATAGCTCTACTCCGGCCCTTTTACTCATAAAGGGTGCAGTGTATGTATCTCGGTTTCTATATGAATGAAATGTCGGCACCCCGAATCAAAACTCGGGGACTGCCTCGTCTATATGCTTGTGTCATCTGTTTGTTTTTTCATTTATGTTTTTTCCTATGCCGAATGATTTGAAACCTTGACTCGAAGTTCATAGTACTGTATGCTATCTTATTGTGATCTTGTGACTCGACTGACAAACGCCAAAAAGGCAGTCAAGAGCTAAGATAACGGTTTGTAGTGAACATGAAAATGAACTAGGAGACTCGGCCAAAAAATGATTCGGCATAGCTTGTTTACTAACCCTGTTTTTCATATTTATTTATGTCGGATAACTTTAAACCCCAACTCGAATGTTATAAAGTATTGTATGCTATAATTTCTATCTTGTGACTTGACTGTCGAACGCCTAAATGGTAGACAAGAGCAAAGATTGGCAAGTATAGTGAACAAGAAAATAAACTCGGGGACTCGGTTTAAATTGATCCAACATGAACCTCGTCTTGTTCGAATTAAGCAAAATAAAAATAGTCTCGGAGGAACTTAAAATGTATATTACATCTGCACCCGGCATTCCGGGGATTTAACAGTTTGAATTCATGTAAATTAAGCAGGAGCCTCAGTGGTAGGAGGAACCTCGGTCGAAGGAGCAGCTTCGGTCTCCGGAACAGATCCGGATGAGGGAGGAACCTTGGTTGAAGGAGGAACTTCTGTTGCAGGAGTGACTTTTGTCAGAGTAGCAGACTCGGAAGCAGTTGGGGTAATCTCACTGCTTGCCGATGCATCAACAAGGTCAGACATTGTCTTCAAAGAGATATCGGTAGCACTTTGTTTGGCCGGATCAACCGCTGGCTCTTTGGAAATCTCGACAGCAGATGGTTTCACAGCCTTAACCGGATCATCGGGAGTGGAAGACTCGGAGTCAGAGTCACCATATTCTTGCTCAGAGTCATCTTCAGCATTGACTTCTTCTTCCACTTCTTCCTCCTCATCATCTGAGTAAACCACACCAGGTTCAACTGACCGGGTGTTGGCAAACCTGGCCATGAAGGTAGCAGCTTCTCCACGTCTCGCAATTAGAGCCGGATCAGTAGCCCATAGGGAGCCATCGCGCAGAGTACGCAAGCCGTCGAGGTTAATTTTCTCATACCAAGTCATCACAAAGAGCAAAGCTGCATCAGCCCCGGCACGAGCAGAAGAAGATCTCCATTCCCTTAACCGAGACTCGGTTTGCTGAAGGCATACGGATAATTCGGCAATGGTCTTGACGCTGGGAGATTCGGGCCACAAGACATTGTAGGCTCGATACTGGCATTAAGAAGCTCGACGCCGATGCTCTTCAGAGGAGAAATGCGAGCTTGGAGTGCGATCAAGTGATCCTCGATGTCCCAAGCCTCGGGTAGCGGAGCTCCAGATGCCTCGGCCCTCTTAGCTCGGGCCTTCTTCACAGTATTGGCTGCTGCAGCTTGGCAGTGCTCAAAGTGTTCTGAGAGCAAATAGGCTGACACCGAATCAAATGAGATACCGACACAAAGTTTCATGTAAAGAATATAAGCCAAAAGGATGTAATTCGAGAACTTACTGTCCATTTCGGCATTAAGCCTGGTGAGCTCAGCCAACCACTTGGCAGCATTTGTTTTGAGGGCATTCAACTCTTCTGAGGCTTTGGTAGCCTTAGCCTCGCATGCAGTAATGTGCGTCTGAATCTTCTGGTCATTAGCAGCATGCTTCTCCAGAGCTGCCTTCAGCGTGTTCCTTTCCTTCTTTAGCTCCGTCCTCTCCTTCTCGACCCGGTCAAGATCCCGCTTGAGCCGAGTCACCTCGGATTGTTCTTCCTTAAGAGCACGCTTGTGCTCAGCTTCCTTCTTCTTCATTTCCTCCTGCTGATTCTGGAAGGAGAGCTTGAGCGATCGGTGCTCCAAGGCTAAGTTCTTGAAGATCCGGCTCCGAGTGTTGGTGCAATCCTGCCAGAAGAAAAGATGTTAGCAATGGGTAAAAAGAATCTCGGGACTGAAGCCCGAGATTGGTCAAAGGTCATACCGAGTCAGCTAGACATGAAACTCGGGGACTGCTTGACCGAGTTTTATGTAAGCTCATGCCGGAAACTCGACATGAGACTCGGGGACTGGGCATCCAAGTATTTTCAACAAGATAAGGTTAAAATGATCAAGTTTTTTGAAGATTCGCGCCGAGTTGCTTGTTACTCGGACGAGCATCAGTTACTCAGCCCGAATCTCGGGGACTGTGGATGGTATGACTATTGATCATTTTAGAGCAAATGCTAAGTTCCGAAAGATTTACCTCAACAACCCGGCTAGCCTGAAGGGCCGAGACCTGCATGGAGTGTAGGGATTGTGCAACCAGGCCGGGCCAACCGGATGTGGATTTGCCGGGTAGAAGAAACTTCACTCGGGTCCGCGGCATTCCAATCCATCACGTACTGCCCGACCGAGCCGAGGCTCTTATCACTCGGAGTGCGGAGACTCGGAAGAACATGGCTGTTGACCCGGGGGCGGGAAATCATCTCGGAGAGGTCTTGGTACGCCCGGTTGGCTGTTGGAGTCACAGTAATTTGTTTGCCCTGGGCAGTTGAGGGTTGGCCAGAGGCTTGTTGAGTTGGCACACTTGGAGGCGGCGGTACCAGTATGGACCGGCGCTGGGGGTGCTGCTGTTTCCGAGGCTTGTCTTGCTGAAGCTTCTGCTGCTTCTCCTGCTGCTGCCTCTGCTGTTTTTCCTGTTGCTGTTGCTGGTCCTTCTCCTTCTGCTGTTGCTTCTTCTGTTCTCCAGTTGCTGCTGCTGCTTCTGTTGTTGCTGCTGTTGCTTCAACTGTTGCTGTTGCTTGGTGTGCTTCTGGGGTGAGGGTCGAGGCTCCAACGTAGACGAGGTCTCAACTGGAGTCTTACCTCGCTTTGTCTCCAAATCCTTAAGAGGAGAGACGGGAGTTTGGTCTTGACCCGGAGCCGAGGTTTGCTCGGGACCTGGTCTCCTCCCAGATCCGAATCAAGATTCGGTGGCGGCATGTCGGTTGAGCTGGCGCGCACCGGGGAAGGGATTGCTCCTCCGGAACTGCTAATCCCGGTGTTGTCCGCCCGAGGTGGCGTGAAGGAATAGGAGAAAGAATAGAAGTATGGGTTTGCTCTGTGTCGATGGGATCACTGCATAAACCAAGGAAAAATGTTAATTCGGATAAGATTAATATCGATTGAAGGAAATAAGGAAAGAAGGAAAGCAAGAAACTTATACGAAGTTTATCTTACCCCTTGCTGGTTGGCAGGACCTTGGCCTTGCGCTTAACGACCTTCTTGGCTTTCTTAGCCGGAGGAGCCGCTGACCCGGACGCACCGGCGCGTTTCCGAGATGTGCCTTGCGCACCCGGATTGGCTGTAGCACGAGGTGCAGACCATGAAATAGGGATAGCATCAATGGGATCTAGGATTTGACAATCATCATCTTCGTCGTCGGACAAGTCTTGAATGAAGACACGACGGATGGCTTACCCGAGGTAGAAGCCTTGGCTCGGGGAACCGGCATAAAATCCTCGTTGTCCGGGTCTTCAGTCTCTTCAGGCCGCGGGCGGCGATCTTTCGTCCATTTCCTGGTCTCCAAGTCCCCATCTTCGGTGGCTTGTCGAGTAAACCGCTGCAAGAAAAGCAAAGAGACTCGGATTAGACTTAGGGCGCATGGCCGAGATAAAAGTAGCCTCGGGAGGCAGAACTACGTCGATTCAAAGGTGACAAACTAACCGTAGGAGGAAGCCGGGATCGCTCAAATGGCTCTACACCCCATTGCCAGTCGTCCTCCATGTCGGTCTGGGCGATGGCCTTAACCCGTCTCCTAACCTGAGGATGGGTGAGTTCATGGGTGCTGACCCGGGTAGGGTCCAGCACGCCACTCATGTGGCAAATCTTGTGCACACGATACTGAAGAGGATTGACTCGGCGAATGGTGAAGGTCCTCAAGAGGTCGTCTGCACAGAACTTCTTTTCCAATAGACCCTCAAGGGTTTGGTGGATCAGTTGGACCTCAGGGATGCTGTCCTGCGGGTCATAATTCCAGTTTAACTCGGCTGTGGGGGGAGCGATGTTGAACTCCGGCAGATTGAGAACATCCCGCCCTTCTGGACTCTTGACGTAGAAAAAGGACCTTTGCCACTTCCGGCAAGATTCCAAGCCAGTGATCCGGGGAAAGGGGAGTGTTTCCTCGGAGTGATGCTAGCCGCTCCGCATGCGGTCATCTCCTTCACGATCTCCTCCTTGTTCGGGATGGTTTGCTTCCGGAGGCGGAAATACTTGGCCCAGGCGGCAACAGTAGGCCAGAGGCCGAGGTACCCCTCCATGAAAGAGGTAAAAGCTGAGAGAGATGTGATGGCGTTGGCGGGGAGATGGTGAGGTTGTAGACCGAAGTAGTTGAGAAAGTCCCGGAAGAAGGGGCTCGCTGGGAGTCCAAACCCGCGCTGAAAATGCGCGAGAAAGACCACCCGTTCACCCTCTTCAAGGGCCGGTTCAAGTTCCGAACCAACGCCGACATATGACCTCGGCCGTAATACGCCGGGTCTTGAGCAGCCAGTCAAGGTCATCTTGCTCTACATCAGATCCCTCCCAGCCACCTCGTGCAGCGATGACTCGGCCGGGTCGGGATTACTGCGGCTGGACATCTCCGGATCAGAACCTGCAAAAAAGTACAATTACAACCGAGATAAGTAATTCGGAATTATGAGTCCAAAGTCGGAACAAATAACTCGGAGATATGATGCAAATTACTCGGAAACCAAGACACATGACCCGGAACAGCCGAGTTATTTAATTCGGAAACTAAGCTATAATCACCCGAAGGATAGAGCACGGGAACCGAATTATTTAATTCGGAAACTAAGCTATAATCACCCGGAAGGATAATTCGGAAAGATAAGTGGAAAGTGATTCGGAAAGCCGAGTTAGTGATTTGGGAGAAAGTTACAAACATGATTTTGCATGGATCTGTGAACAAAAAAGATCTACCGAGCGAGTAAAAAAGAAGTAAAAATCATGAGTTAGGGCAGAAAAGGAGGAAACCATCATGAGCTCTGTCCGCATGTCAATACGAAAAAGATCTAGAAACACATTTGAGTAGTTCTATCTATGCGCAAACAAGGCTAACCCTAGCAAGGCTAGTTTGGAGATCTAGAGCATTCTAGTGATGAACTACGAAGAACACGCGAGGAAGAACACTTGAGATGGCGCAAGAAGAAGATGGAGATTTGAGGATCCATACCGGAGTGCAGAACCCGCAGGAAGGGGTTCGGCGCGGCGGCGCGGACGAGTCCGGTCGTCGGCAATGGCGAAAGTTCTTCAAGGTCGCAACAGGGCGGAGTGCTCTTCGCGGCGGTGGCGACGAAAGTGTCAGTGCGGTGGAGAGGGAAGCGGAGGAAGAAGAAGGAGTTCCTCGTGCTCTCTTCCCCCTACTTATAGACGTGGGGGTGTGCGGTTCCTGAAGCGATGGGAGCAGTTCCCCCAAACCGCGCCCGAAACTGAAGGCGCACGATCTGGACGTGGTAACGGTCCATTAATGGACGTAGTGGTGGGTTCGCCATCATTGGCGCGGTTACCCAGGCGCCGCGCGGTGCGGTAAGTACAGTCAAAGGCTTTGCCTGATGTGACTGAACACCACACGCGTGACGTGTGCAGCGTGCGGTGTGCGGCGCGCGCAGGGGCGTGGTCGGCCGTGCACAAAGATCAAGGCAAACCGAGATAAGAAAACCGAGACTGAAACTCGGTGGAATCAGGAGGAGTCACGTAGTTCCGGTTGGACCAAGTCAAAGATGAGATTCGGATAATATTATTTGGTTTGACTCAGTAAAACTCGGCCAGACCGAGGCTTACTTGAGCCGGAAAGGCAGTTAATCTGGTTTGTTTTGTTAAAACCTGGCGTGGCCCTCCATCCGAGGCTGTAGGACCGCACCAGGTTCGGGGACTAATGTCGGGGGGCTACCCCCGGGTAGGGTAAGTTGTGGTATAAAGAGCTATAAAGAGTAGACCGGGTCATGGTCAAACCGGGTCAACCGAGACCCGGAGGGACCGAGACATGGTGTGACTGCAGACCGGCTTATGACCATCGGGTCACTTAGGTCAGGTCATGTTAGCCGGGTCATCTTAACCGACATACCAATGTCGGTCTGCTCTTGTTCTTTCTTATGTGCAGGAAAGATACGAGGAGGATCCGGCATATCCATGCCGGGTTAAGGAAGAGAAGAAAGCTTACCTCGGTTAAGAAGTCAATGGCTTTTGTCTTCTGGCCTGGCAGAGGAGCACGCCTGGCCGGGGAACCCGGAGCCTGACAGACCGACATCCCGGGATGGGACAGCCCGGGTAAGCCGGGACAAGACAGGAGGGGTCCTGTCATGACATAGCTGACCCGAGAACCCGGAGGCGCAGATCTCCTGCAGGAATCCCGGAAGATCTCTGCAGGAGCCCGTGCTACCAGCGTGGAGGAGAAAGCCGTTGGCTCCTGCGCTGCTATAAGTACCCCTGTACCTCCTCCTGCGTGAGGGACGAAAAAGAAGAAAGAGCTCATTTGCCCCCTTTGTGTTTAGCTTCATCTTCTACCTCGTACCACTGCTGATAGTTTAGCAATACAGCTCAAGGAGCAGATCTTGTACTTGTGCTTGTGCTTCACCCATATACATCGAGAGGTAGGCAGGAGTAGGGGTGTTACCTCCTCACGAGGGCCCCGAACCTGGGTAAATCGCGTGTGTGTTCTTGTGTGTTCTTGGTTCGATGTCTGTCCGTGCGCACTTCTCAGCATGCAAACCCTCCCCGGATGCCTCCAGCGTCCATTCGGCCCCACACTTAGCCATACCCATGGCATCTGCCGTGACACCACCACGACACTGTGCGTTGCTACAGAACAAAAATGTTGTAGCATACTAAGAGTTGTAAACATATACTACAACCACATAACTACATAAATGTATTGCAATACGTATTTTTATTATGTCTTTATTTTGTGATAATTAATTAATATACATCTATCTATAGTTGGAACATAGGTTTTAGTGCATTGACCTACAATACAAGGCCCACACTTACATTTATGGCCCTGTTACAAACCGGAAAGAAAGAACTGTTTTGATATAAGTTTTGTACCATCAACTCTAAGAGAGGAACAATTAATTAATCTACCTCCTGCCCCATAGTTGTCACTACGAGATCGTCCCTGGCATCACACAGGTACTCCTGATGACTAGAAAACTGCAGCTCATTTGTAAACCTGGATCTTTGGAGGTGGAGGAACTCACACACATCCGACCAAACCTGTAGCTTCGCCTTGCAAGTCCTGTGACCGGGTTGTCGATGAATCTCGAAACTGGCAACTTGCCCGAATTCAACGGTCCGACTAAATATTCCTACCGCCCTGTACTCTATCCTTGTTTCATGCCCTTGCTAATTGTGTGGCCTATTTTCTCTCTTTTTTTATTCTCACTTTTAAGCACTGTTTTGCACTGTTGTGTGTCATACAAACTTGTTTGTCCTCCGCTACCTTCAAAAAACATGAGGACGCGCTGTGGCGCGATGGTGGGTTGTGGCAGTGGCCACCCCACCCGCCCGAGCTCGACTCCCAGCGGGAGCGAATTTCGGGCGCCTCACCTGCGCGGCACTGTTCACGTGAACAGTGGTCAGCGCAAAACACTTTTCACGTGAACAGTGTTCTGGAGCCAATTTCCACCGCGGTTCTACACTGGTATTGTGGTGTGCTCACCACCGCAGGGTTTCCCGGAAGATCTAGGCTCGCGGAGGCTCAAGTCTTAGTATAGTCTGGTTAGGTCTAGCTTGCGCACGGGTGGCGTGTGTGTGGTGTTGTATGTGTGTGGAGTGTGTAGTGCGTGAGTTCAGATACTACAAGATGTACTAAAGACCAGGAAATCTCAAAAAAAAAAACCTTCAAAAAACATGTTGTTTTGCGGGAATTTCAATGTTAATTTTAACATCATCATGTGAAATGTGGACGAAGTACCGACAAAATTAAAACATATTTTAATTTGAACCTGAATGAGTAGATTTTTTGCTTAAGTTTCTTTTTCCCATGAGGAACCAGGAAACAATAAAAGCAGAATGATAATTCGCAATACATTTTATTTGTGCATGTAGAGCAGTACATACCACGGACTTACGTCTGACGGGCACCTGATGATCGTCATTGCTTGAAACACCCATCATAGTGATTATTTGTTCTTATTTGTTAAGAATTCATGTGCTCCACGTGCTGTGTGCAACATCAAGGAATTTGAGGCTGCTGTAGAAATTCTGCTCTGTCCTCTTTCAAAAAAGAAATTCTGCTCCGTCCTCTTTCAAAAAAGAAATTCTGCTCCATCACCAGCTCGCGGCCCTAGCTAGTATCTAATTTAGCTTGTAGAAGTGAGAAAAAAATAACCCTGCCAGAAATCTTCCATAGATGCTATGCGTACTGGATAAGCAAAGATCAGATCTAAGGAAAACTTATTGGAACAATACCAATAGAATCACATGATAAGTCGACCGTCCTTATCTCCTTCAGGGAATGGCAAAATCCTGAGAAGGCTTGCACGTATCTTTCGGTGGAAAGGCAAGAGAAATAGTGCTGAACTGCATCAGCTTGGACGGCGCTGGCAGCCCGAACACAACCGCGTCTTGTCATCTTGGAGTTAGAGGTGACTTGACAGTCAATTGGGAAGAATAGCAGCGGTAGATCGAGGACTGACTGGATTATTTCGCTTTCCTGAGAGAAAACAAAGCGAGTCTGTCGTTGATGGCATGAATTTCGGCAGTTGCAACTACGATCGAGAGGCCACTGGAAGGCAGGCGTGATCTCCGCCATCGTCGCCCCACACGAGCTCTTCCACCCAAGCATCACCGTTGCTTAATTTCTCCACGACGCTCTTCTAGAGCCGCGTGAGGCGGTCGGGGAGGTCGGTGGTGACCACTTGCGCGCCCAGCAGTGCCGCCATGGCGCCACCACGCCCACGAGGCCGCACAAGAGCGCAAGAGTCCGAACTGCGGAGTCGTGCTCCAGTGAACACCGCCCCTTTGTGAGCTCAGACGCCGCCATTAAGGAGGACTGGTGGAGGGTTAGGCGTAGATGGCGAGGTTGCCGGCACCAAGGAGGACTGGAGGACTAAGGCGCCCTCGGAGGTGGAAACCGGCCGTTCCTCTCCATCCGTGAGAAAAGAAGTCAAAGGGGAGAAGGGGAACTGACGGTTTGCCGTGCAGTTACTTTGAGGAAGAATAAAAGGAGTCGGAGGACCTCGAGTACTACTCCTCCCCTATACCTGCACTTTCTCTCCTCTCCTCTCCTCCCCGACTGCTACAGTTGCTTTGAGAGTCCCTCGTGTGGAACCGGGCAGATCCCGAGCTGTTCCCGGCGGCGTAGCCGGCCGGCGATGGCGGAGGAGATGCGCCGGATTTTCCTCTGTATATTTCTCTGTTTGGTTTTGTTGTAGTTCGTCCCTGGTGGCGTTTTGGTGTCGGAGTAGAGTTCCAGGTTCTAGCGACCAGACCTGGGGCGGCTCTGCTCTAGTCTTCGCTGCGACTGGGCTCTGGTGGCGGGAGCTCTGGCAGGTGGTGAAGTTGGAGTGGAGGATCTCCGGAAATAAGGTCGGCTCTGGAGGCTTTTCTGCTCGCGCGTCTGGGCGCTGCGGTGAGCAGGGGTGGCTGGGTGGCTCCGACGAGCTTCCGTGGTGGAAGACGGCAGCGGAGGGCTCGGTTGCAAGCTTCGTAAACAAGCGTCGTCTTCCTGGAGCCCGTGATTTGCAGGTTCTTCTTCTCAGCTCGGCCGGCCGTGGAGGCGAGGGAGAGGAGGAGCGGAAGCTGCTGGTCTTTGGCGACGGGAAGTGTCGGGAGCGCCTGACTTCGGTAGGTGCTGATTCTGCAGTGGATCCGGCGATTCCCAAGCGGCAGCGATATCTCGCTGCGGCTATCTTTGGTCACAAGAGTGGCCTCGCCGAGCTCGAGCTTGGATGCGGCTCGGGTCTTTTCTTCCTCCTTCAGTGGAGGATCTATCTCTGCTTCGGTGTGGCATCAAGCGCAGCTGCTGGCCCAAGTGGTTTCGTCCCCGGTGTCAATGGCGGCGGCTACATCTGGAGGCAGTTCGCCGGCGGTGTGCTCCTTGGACTTGATCGCGTTTTTGCGGCAGGTCGTAGGGTGTGCGTTGTAAACTGCAAGGACCTTGCTGTAATTTTCTTTCTCTTTGGAGTCCTCTTTGTAATACCGCCTTATTAATGCAGAATCGGGGTCCTTCGGGACCTTTCCCAGTTCAAAAAAAAAAAGGAGTCGGAGGCATGGAGATGAGATCGTGGGGACAAGGGTGTACGTCTGTACGACAAGCATGGATTTTCTTTCCAGCGATTTTTTTCTTCCGCGCGTGAGGGAGGAGGGGGTGAAGACGTAGGACAATCACCACCAACTCATGGACCGTCTGATGGAGCAACGGGCCAACGGGGACACCTAGGCAGAGATCTCGCGGAGGATCGGATCAAGCCTGCCCCGGAAAAAAGGATTCAAATCTGCGTACTACTCCCTAGGTAAGAATAGAAGAGGAAAAGGCAACAAACCGTTTTGTGGCAAAGAAGCGGTTATATGCGATTTGGTGGGAGAGTATATCCGTCTTTTATATATAACGTACCAACCATCAGCTGAAAACATATTATATAGTAGAGAAGAGATATACATAGGCATAAAAAAGTTTGTGTCCCTAAAATATTTGGCCCTGTGCGGGCCACACACTTGACACCATAGTGGGCCCGGCCCTGTCCGTACTTCAAGACACGACAAGAAAATATGCATGCTCATAGTCATTTGTGTAACTTAAAATACAAAATATTTCAAACCGATATTCTGCCTGTTTGTACGATACACCATTGGCTACCCCCGGAATTTTTTCAATCTTTTTTAAACTTATAAATAAAATTTTCGATTTTTGTAAGAATAACACTTATGCCAGTATTATTAGACCTCGAGATACAAAAGTCTGCACTCCTAACTGAGCTACTGGACCTAGAATGATACATCGGTACATCCAACAAGATAAACCAACAAAAGAGACAACGACGACTCCAGATAAGTTTGCTATATATTCCACCCTAGTTGTACTCTCTCGACAAATATCAGTTCTTGGACCGTGAGGGCCCCACATCAGTTGCATTGGATAAGATCGACACTACTTCACGGTGCAAGCGGGACGTACCGCAGGAGCCGCGTACGCGCCGCATATGTCCGTAACTAATCAATGAACTACCCCCGCTTGCACCCTGAACACTACTATACTAATCTACTAGTCCAAAATGGTAGAGCAGAAACATGCGTCGCGAGGCACCATTTCTAGAAACCGCGATCCAGCATCCAGAGTAGCCACTCGGCAGAACCCAACAGTCCATCACCGCCGATATCAAATCCCACCTACACATCATACCATACGTCGTGGTGGGTGCACACGCGCGAACAAGCAGATGATCCTCGTGGCGGTCATGGCGGAGCTGCTCGAGGAGTACACGGCGGCGGTGGCGCGCGCCGTGGAGCGGCTGCTGTCAGTGGCGCCGCGCATCTTGCCGCGCCGCGTGCGGTTCATCGTCCTCCGCAGCCTCCCCTTCGCCTCGCGGCCGCAGCCCGTGCCGCCGCCGGCGTACGCCATCCCCGTCCTGCTCGCCCGCTGATCGTAGCTGAGCTCACACCCTGAACTGAGGTGAAGCTTCCAGCTTGTACATACTCCTGAAAAAAGGCTCAATAACTCCGTTAGCAGTAGTGATGACGTTTGTATGTTTCTGAATTTTGGTGTGTGTACTCCCTTGCAACTGCTTGCTTATTCTTGACTGGTGAGCTCGCTACCTTGTCTGTCACTATCTCATGACTCGACTAGTTAGATGGAGTATGTAATTTCGAAACTTGATTTTAAGAACACGGGGATTATTCTCTGTCTGTACTTTGTATCGAACAGCTGGTTCAGAGGCACTTCCTTTTTTTTCATTTTTGTTTGACAGGATGAAGTCGGTTCTTGATAATGACCAAAGCTCCTGGAGTCCGGAGAGGAGGCGACCCTGCGATCTGAATCCTTGAGCTCATTGACATTGATGTGTAGCTGAGCGGGATTTGTTCTAACACGAGAATGTTCCAAGATATTATCAGTTTGGAAATGATATTTTCTTTCCAGAACCGAGACCTGTATTAGCCGAATATTGCATTTATTTTCTTTTTAAAGATTTTTTCAGCTGGGAAATAATTCAACAGAAACCGTCACCAAAGATTACATATAAACTGTCCTACCATACGGTATGAATTACAAAAAAACTAATATTTGTAATAGATTTTTTTGAACAGTCATTTCCAACGCCGGATTAACAGCATAACAACATCTCTAGCGTGACAACGCACCTCAAATGTCCAATGAGGTCGGAATCACAAATATCGAGTCCGGAATAATAATATAAAAAAAAGATCACAATGACACCCCCCATCTGTCCAATCGAATCCAAATTTTGTCCGGCACCCCGTCCACCCTCCCATACATACACCAAGTTTGGAGAGCCACTCGAGTGCGCCACAAAACGTCTGCACAAGGCTTCCAATAGGTGAGAGCCTGTTGTCATACGCACGGTGTTCGGTCAGCTGTGATTAATTAATTGTCATCATGTAGGAGGCCGATTCACGCCTACTGGCTCAGGTTGGTTCCCGCCTAATGGTTCTCGGTCGCGGGGCAATCCACCACAAGTTGCGACGGCGGTGCATTAAAGCTGCGCACCACCATTGGCCTCACTTCCCCTCCCTTCCCCCTCCTCCCCCCCTCCCCCGCGCCCTCAAACTCGCCGCACACTCTCTTCCCCTTTCCTTCCGTCGCTAGCCACACACACTCACCATGCCGCCCCCGATGTCTAACAATTTCAAGAGGCCGGTAGTCCAGTGGTTCGTTCCGTGACGGGCACAACCTCACCATGTAGCAAGCGCGCGAGTTTGCCCCTTCTCTACGCCAATGCATAGATCTTGTGAACCCTAATTCATAATTAATTTGGAAACCCGCTGGGGGCACCAAACAAGGCATCCGACAAGTAATACCCCTTTGTCCTACACACGGCACTCGGTCAACCGCGATTAGTGGCGTCATGCAGGAAGCCAGTTCACACGTAATGGATGTTGGTCACCGGGTGGTTCCCCAAGCGACACAACACTGCGCTTTCCCGAACACACATCAGTTAGAGATGGGCACACGAGTTTGCTTCCTTCTCTCCACCCATGTAAAGGAATGGACAATAACACGTGGGTGAGTTCCTATGGCTATCATCATCCCTATCTCAACTCCCTCTACGGCCATCAGAATTCATATTTCCGCTTTCTAGCTTCTTGGCTCTGCCAATGTACATAAACCCTAATACAATGTAAATCCTAACTCCCAGCAAACCCTAACTCCCCTCCCCCACCTCACCCATACGATTTAGTCATGGTTTAACTAGCTACTTTACACTGATTTCTACTTCTATTCACAAACCCCGACCCCCTGTAAACGCTAACTCCTCTGTAAACCCTAACCCCACCACCACACACACAAAGTTTGTCATTGGTTAACTAGCTAGTTTTAACTGAACTATTACTAGTCCAATTAATCGGCACCTAATAGTTTCTGTAGGTCTAATTGGTCATGTGGTAATATTATTATTGGCTTCAAAAGAATGTGGTACTATTATAAATTTAGAAATTTAACCATATTTACCTTCTTCTTTTTTAGTACATGATATTGTTTACTGCTACTCTGTTGATGGTCATGTACTTGATCTACTGCTGACTTTGTTGAGTTAGACTGGTTAAGTCCTGTTGTCACTTTCGTTTGATTGATGTTGTTGTTTCTGTTGTGTATTGTATGCTGATTCTTGAGATCCTGGACATAACCGGGTGTTGTCACGGCACTGTTAGTGACTTAGTGTAGGTAATGGGCTTTGCTGTGGCAGTTTAGTATGGTGGTTTAGTTTGTACAGGATCATTCCTGCCACACCCACATGCCTCCGGGCTGAAAACCTGCTCCTCAGCCACGCCCAAATGAAGAGGCATGGATCCAGTAACCGAATTTAGCTCCTTTTCCTCTAACATTACATGCGCGACGAGGCCACATGGATGGCAAACCATCCCTAGCATTCCTTATGTAATGTGGTATATCTAAATGTCTGAGGAACTATCTCTTTTGAAAAACAAACAGCAAAATTGGTCGTAGGATACAGTTGGTGTGTGTGCCAACTTCTCAGACTCACTACAGTAGTATCGACTTTCCCGGTACCACTTCCAAAGTATACTGTGAAGAGTGGTGGTGGTGCCATGGAAAATTGGGTGCCTCCCAATTTTATGGACGTCAATAAGGCGAGACATCCAAACAAGGACTTACATGCCGCCATGACTCAAGCACATGTGCCGAATTTTATAGCTGGCTCTATTTACGGTTACGGATTTATGGTCTGAAGTAACTTCTACAGCAACTCTTGTTATCACGGTGTATTCGGTGAAGCGGAGCCTTTCTATTCAGTAAACAAATTATTACAGAAAAAAATATTCATTCTTCTTTGGCACGGAGTAGCATTGCATATTTATAACTCCACCCGAAGCCAGGAACCATATATTGGTACATAATGTGGTTCAAGTGCTTTCGTGGTCGTATGGAGCAGTTGCTATTCTTACAAGATTTCTCTTTCCCTACTTTGTGGAAATATTTTCTTAGGCTTAGTTTAGGTTGCATAGGAATGTGGGGCATCTGGAAACTGACACTATGTGCATCATGTGAAATGTGTCACTGTACGAACCATCGATTATCTTCTAATCTGCCTGATAGCACGAGCTAAAGAACTCAGACGTGGTGTGCGAGTTTATCAGTCACATAGTTTCTGCTTCGCTCCATGAATATAGTGACTTAATTTTGTTTGTTTCACATGATCTTTTCCGTGAAAAAACGTCACTATACCATGCTTTAGTGTCGAACCCCCACCTTTTACCAAAGGTTGGGATTCCTGTGCTTCGTGCTAGTCCCTGGATCGACTTGCTAGCACACACAGTTTAAGATGAAATACCATAACATTGCATCAAAGTCAATTACACGATGATCCAGAATTAAAAAAAGGTTCGATACAAGGTGCATAGCCGAAGGCTAGCTCAAACCAAAGTAAACACACAGCGGAAAGCAAATGATACAGTGAGCCACATAATTTTCATGCGCCACAGGCAAACATGTTGGTTGTAGACTCGAAACCCTGTCGAAACCTCACTCATCGTCTGACGAACCTGCAACGGTGAGTTACAGCCAGGACTACACTGGTCAATACATTTGAATTGTATTGGCAAATGACACTTATGAGGATATAAATGGCAACCTATCTCCTACATGAATATTTGGATAAGTGGAGTTTGAGGCTGGTTTGCATAAAGCCAGTTTTATCCTATCATTTTGTAAAACAGTTTTCATTCTTAGACAAAGAGTACCACTGATAGACATCAGTGAACATCTTTGACAACTACTCACAACAAGCACCACCGATAGACATCAGTGAGCTCCCAAACCCTTGTTCACCCTCAAGTTTTAATTTAGAAATTGGGATGAGGAGATCTTCAACAGCTTCCCGGTCTAGTTGCTCAGAATTGTCCATAACCGGGGACACGGCTAAGTATACTTAGTTTTTAACTCTCGAGAGGGTGTGCACTTTCACCACAAGACCCAATCATTCCATCCTCCATTGCAACCAATTATGCAATGGAAAAGAGAAGACCGAGACGAGATCTTTCAGAAGTGATTCCCCGGAGTCAACGTCGGCCCCACTCCAACCTATCATCCCCTACATCTGCTGGTCATGACAGAACCAGGGTCTCACAACCTAATTGATCAAGACATAGCCCATATGACATATGGCTGCACTAGAAGCTACTGAACAAGGAGAGTCTACAATCTCTTTAAGCCTGGGTGACTTTCCACAATTGTGCACTTCCACCAAGGGCAAATTACCATAGACATGAACCATAGACATGGACCCCTGAGTAGTCACCCACCATGGTCCTCCAACCAGCACCCAGGTAGTTCATTGATTAGTTATTAGTTTTCATCACTATCCAACTAATCAAAACATTTTTCATAGCATGACTAAGCATCTTAAATGCTAAGTTCAATACTACAAAGTTCTGTGTGGGGGATGGCTACACACTAATAGGAGCATAGCATAATATAATTATTCAGCAACAAGTCTATCATGCATACTACTGAAAACACTAAGTGCATAGTAGTAAAAGTAGTATGACATTTATGGTGTCACTTGCCTTGGCCAACTGAAGAGTTGAAGTTACACTCTTCACAACACGTAAGGCACTCCGTACAATCTAAACATAAAGATAACACAATAATAAACAAACAATTCAACAACATCTTGCATACAAAAGCAAATATGCACATCAAGGTCTTCACAAAACTTTGGTCGAGGATTATCACATAACTCAATATGCAAAAAGAATTAATGTGATTAGGTTTAGGATTTTCCATTGTGGTTAAAGGTTGGTCAAGCAATTAAGTATGATCATCATGAATGTCATATATAAATTGCTGTGGGGTTCCAAAGGTTTTAAAAGGTTGGTCTTGATCAAAATGATCACATAAGGGGTTTTTAGAAAAATGTTTAACACATTTTATAACAAGGATTTTTGCATACCTCTTTTTAGTAAGGCCTTAAACACAAACTTTATTAGTTTGAGTTGACAATTAAATCTAAGATTATGGATTTTGGTTTTTCTGGCTAGAGGCAACTATTTGGGTCACTTTTAAAAAAGAAACCATATTGAAATAACTTCTAGGATTTAAACTATATTCAAAATACTCCAATTGAGTCTCTAGTTTTTAAATTGTTTAACTAGTATTCAAAAATATTTCTAAAAGTGACTAGGTTATTCTACAGAACCTAAGGTTTACATAAATATTTTATTTGCAAATTTTGGACTTATAAAAATAAAGTTGTGCTAAATATACTCAAATCCCTCATTTGAAATTTGAATGATTTAACCTTTGACAAAACAGAAAACTAATGATGCCAAAAGATTCTACATGTCCAGAGGTTTTCAAAAATATAAAATTTGTTAAATTTGGCTAAACCAGTAAAAAGGTGTGATAGTTTGAAGTCACATGGGCTTTTCTGTAAAACTGCCAATTAAACGAAATACAGAAAATTCACAGAAATTCGCTAGGCGACGTGGCAGCCTCTGATTGGATGGTACCGGTTCGGAGTGAATCTAATCGTGGCCGTCTGTGTTGGATCGGACGGTCCTGGTCCATTTGACCATAACCGAGCGGCGCTCGGACGCCGGAGTAACTCCGGCCGCGGCGGCGACATTGCCGGCGTGCACGAGCCCGAGGGAAAGGAGGGGGAAGGGCAACGGCATCAGTACCTGGTGATTGAGGGAGACGAGTCGAAGTCTATCGAGGGGTCGGGGAGGACGGGGAGGCTCGGGTGTCGGCGATTCCTCGCCGGAGTTGTGCCAGCGGACGGCGGCTTCGGGTCGAGGATGGACTCGACGTTCCCGCGCTCCTAATTTCGCGTAACCGCGTCAGGCGGGTGCGCGAGGAGACGGCGAGGTCGGTAGGGGGATCGAGGGGGCGCGGGGAAGGCGTTTCTCGCCGAGATTGTCCGGCGACGGCGACGGCCGAGAGTTCCCACGGTGGCAGCCTGGCGGCGTGTTTTGCTCGGGGTGAGAGGGGAAAATGGAGCGGGGTCGCGGGGGTTTTAACGGCGCGGGTCGAGGGGCTGCTGCGGGACGTGGGGGAGTGGGGCGAGCGCGCGAGGTGGAGGAGGTCGTGGGCGCGGGGCGCGGCCATGGACGGTTACGGGGAAGACGCTCCAGATAGGTGGGGTCCACCTGTCGGTGAGAGGGGAGAGGGCAGCGGGTTGGGCTAGTTGTTGGGCTGCTCCGCGCTGCGCGCGCGTCAGGTAAGCGCTGGGCTCGGCCCAGTTAATCCTTTCTTTTGTTCTTCCCTTTTTCCTTTTCTGGTTTTCTTAAATCTTTTATTACTTTTATTTTATAAAACCAAAATGATTCAAACCGGTTTCTAAAATTTTGTACAATCAAAACATTTCTTTTAAACTTGTAAACAACCCTTTCCAAAACTTTTCAAATTTGAAAAATTCAAAATAACACATAAAGGTTTATTTGAACCTTTATGTCATTTTATAAAATAGGATCTTATAAATTCTTTTTGAACTTAGAATCAAATCTAATAATTTAGTATGAGTAATATCATTCAATATGATAAACTTAATAAAATAATTTTGGTACAAAACATTTTATTTAAAAGGATTTGGTAAATCATTTTAAATACAAATATCCATTTAAATTATGGGCTTTATAAATCCCAAAGTAAAATACTACAATACAATTTTGAAAAGGAGTTACTAAACTCATTTCAGAAGCATATGAATGAATGCAACCAAAATTTGAAAATAGAGCATGTTTAACATAATTCAAAACAATTTGTAAATAGGGTTTATTAAGTAATCAAAAATAATATTTTTAAATCATCTTCGGTTTTTGAGTAATTTATTTTATTCAAATCAAAAGTTTCAATTTTTAGTGATTTTTAAAACATTCCAAATTTTTGGGATGTTACAGACTACCACCCTTAAAAGAAATCTCGTCCCCGAGATTTGCAGAGGCTAGAAAAAGGGATGGGTTCGGGGTATCTAGGTGGCTACCACCCTTAAAAGAAACTTTTGTTGGTAGTCAAACTTCAAAGTGGATACTTGATTGAGAACGTACCATTCCACATACCAGGATCTTCAGTCCTCCATTCAGGGCAGTCACTTACATAGTGCCCAATATTCTTGCTCTTATAGCACTGTACCTGACTAAGATCTTTCTTGCCTTGAGAAAGGTGTTGACCATTGCCATTGGGTTGGCCGTTGTGATTGTTATTCTTGTGGACATGGTTCCCATATCCTTTTTCGGAAGGATTTGGCTTCGCAGCTTCTTTAATCTTCTTTTCAGGACATTCAGTAGAGTAGTGTCCTTGCTTCTTGCAGTTGTAACAAGTGATATGGTTGAGGTTTTTCTTAGGTTCAATATTCGGATAGTGTTGTACAATGTGGTTAGTCGCATCAAGTCCAATTCCCTTGAAACCTCCATCGTGTCCATTTCCTCCTCGGAATCCACCATTATGGTTACTGTCATGATGTTTGTGGTTGTTTCCTCCATTATGGTGGTTCCCTTGTTTATGTCCATGTTTCACTTTATTAGAAAAGTGATTCTGAAAAGAAGGTTCAGAATGACGCTTATTGATACTCTGTTTCCTCTTCTTTTTGGGTTTCTCCTGTGCTAGAAGGTCTTCTAACTCTTGTTTATCATACTCTATCACAAAGGCCGACGATCTGGTTCGCTTGATGGGGCAATCTCTAGAAAAATGACCTTCCTCTTCACATGAATAACAACACTTGGTGGTGACTTTGGATGTGCGGGAATGAGTTCCGAGTTTGACTCTATCACCATCCTTCTTTTCTGGGCAATCCCATGAATAGTGTCCCGTTTCTCTGCATGTGTAACATGTTATATGGCTAGTATCTCTTTTGCATTCCTCCTTGTGTTCCTGTACTCCCATGGACCTCTTGAGAGTTTGTTGCATTCCCTCTTTGACTTGTCGACTAACTTCTTGCACCATGGGGTAGAGTTGACATTGGGTTGGGACGTGATTTGTTGCTTCACACAAAAAGCAAGTAACCAAGGTTCTAGGGCATCCGTCGGTTGGATAACTGGGGACGCCATGGGGCCACTTATCATGACATTCCTTGGCCAAGTATCCTATTTCTCCACAAGTTTTGAAGGCTTGAGATTTTGTCAAAGTACTCCCTTTGAATTCCTTGCTACCAATGTCAATCTGTGGTGGGTTGACATTACTGTTGGCCATGTTGTGACACATCATCTGCACAATGTGGTTCTGGTTATCCAACAGTTGTTGCATTCCCTGGGGGTAACTCTTTGTTGCGGTTGTTGACTTGATTCTGGGCCATGAGTTGCATCAACTGACTCTGAGTTCTAATAGTTGAATTGCCATTGTCATCTCATCATCGTTGGTGCTTTGACGAGGCATCTATTTGGGTTTAGCATAGATGAGTAAAAGATAGAGAGATAGATACTAAGAATAATCCTACCCATACACAACAGATCAAGGCAATTCATCTTACAAACAATATCTAACAAACATCAAGAAACAAGATTCAAACAAAAACAGACAGTCTAGTATTGTCACACAACTGAAGTTGGTATGATCAATAGACTATCACGATTTCGTGGTTCTATTTATGTGGTGGTCTAGTCTATCAACTCCTTGAGTGCTTCAAGTCCTTCTTCAACTTTCTTGAAAATCTTCTAAGTATTTTGGGCATCTAGGTTCCTCAATGGTCTTCCATGCATGTAGTGCTTCATGTTGAATCTTAGATTCCCATATGAAGCATCAGTCTCACAATTGAAGGATATGGACAACATGTCACGGTGGATACAAGAGATAGGTCATCTAGAATGAGAGAAGATATTTTCAGAAGGTAGATAGTAGACAAGAGGATAAGAAATAGTAAAATGAATTATTTGTTTATTAAAAAAACAGAATAAAATAGATTTTCAATCCTATGGTCAAAACCTATTTCTATCCAAACCTAGGGTCTCGAACCTACAGGCAACACAGTGCTCTGATACCATCTGTCGAACCCCCACCTTTTACCAAAGGTTGGGATTCCTGTGTTTCGTGCTAGTCCCTGGATCGACTTGCTAGCACACACACAGTTTAAGATGAAATACCATAACATTGCATCAAAGTCAATTACACGATGATCCAGAATTAAAAAAAGGTTCGATACAAGGTGCATAGCCGAAGGCTAGCTCAAACCAAAGTAAACACATAGCGGAAAGCAAGTGATACAGTGAGCCCCATCATCTTCATGCGCTACAGGCAATCATGTTGGTTGTAGAGTCGAAACCCTGTCGAAACCTCACTCATCGTCTGATGAACCTGCAACGGTGAGTTACAGCCAGGACTACACTGGTCAATACATTTGAATTGTATTGGCAAATGACACTTATGAGGATATAAATGGCAACCAATCTCCTACATGAATATTTGGATAAGTGGAGTTTGAGGCTGGTTTGTATAAAGCCAGTTTTATCCTATCATTTTGTAAAACAGTTTTCATTCTTAGACAAAGAGTACCACTGATAGACATCAGTGAACACCTTTGACAACTACTCACAACAAGCACCACCGATAGAGATCAGTGTGCTCCCAAACCCTTGTTCACCCTCAAGTTTTAATTTAGAAATTGGGATGAGGAGATCTTCAACAGCTTCCCGGTCTAGTTGCTCAGAATTGTCCATAACCGGGGACACGGCTAAGTATACTTAGTTTTTAACTCTCGAGAGGGTGTGCACTTTCACCACAAGACCCAATCATTCCATCCTCCATTGCAACCAATTATGCAATGGAAAAGAGAAGACCGAGACGAGATCTTTCAGAAGTGATTCCCCGGAGTCAATGTCGGACCCACTCCAACCTATCATCCCCTACATCTGCTAGTCATGACAGAACCAGGGTCTCACAACCTAATTGATCAAGACAGAGCCCATATGACATGTGGCTGCACTAGAAGCTACTGAACAAGGAGAGTCTACAATCTCTTTAAGCCTGGGTGACTTTCCACAATTGTGCACTTCCACCAAGGGTAAATTACCATAGACATGAACCATAGACATGGACCCCCTGAGTAGTCACCCACCATGGTCCTCCAACCAGCACCCAGGTAGTTCATTCACTACTAGGAAAAGGCTTATAGGTAGGTTGGCATTCTGTGGCGCACCCTTAATCGGTGCGCCACAAAAATTATTTCTGTGACGCATGCATAACAATGCGCCACAGAAATTTGGAATTCTGTGGCGCACGAAAACTAAATGCGCCACAGAAATATAGCTTTCTGTGGCGCATGCTGTATATGCGCCACAGAAACACAGATTCTGTGGCGCACTCAGTCCCGTGCGCCACAGAAATCAGCATTTCTGTGGCGTGCCCAGTCCAGTGCGCCACAGAAATTAGCATTTCTATGGCGCACCGAGGCCTATGCGCCACAGAATTGCTGATCTCTGTGGCGCACCCGGACCCGTGCGCCACAAAAATCCCATCCCGTGCTGGTCAAACCATCGCCAGATCCACTTTCTCTCACACCACGCACGCAACACCAGCCACACACCGGCCTCTCTCTCTCCTCTCTCTTCGCATGCACGATTCCATGCCTTAGTCTTCGCATGCACATGGTCAAACCGAGATGCAAATTCTCTCTCCTCCTCCAGATGCAAATTCTCTCCCCAGCGCAGCTCGCCTCGCCCGACACCCCGACAGCAGTTGCTGGCCTCACGGCCGCCTATCCACTGCCGCCGCGGCCATGTCAAGGACCCCGACGGCCTCCTCCTCCCTCTCCCCGCCCTGGTGTGTCATGGTGAGTAGGCGATGACCGAGCCTACGCGACGTGGCCAAGCTCCTCCACGCGGCCGAGCACGGCGACCAGCTCCTCCCCGGCGACCACCGAACCTCCGCCACGCAGCCGAGTTCCTCCACGTGGCCGAGCGCGGCAACCAGCTCCTCCCCGACGACCAGCTCCTCCACGCGGCCTCACCGATGCCAGCGCCGCCACCCACCTGCTCCACCAGTGCGTCGCCCACCAGCACGCCCTCGACGCCCGCCTCGACCTCGACCGCGCCGCCGCGTCCCTGCTCCGCTCCGCCGCGTCCCTGCCTTGGCGACCTCGGCGCGCTTCCCCATCCTCCGACGACCACGGCGGTGAACAGCGCGGCCCCAAGGGCGCGCCCATGGTGGCGACCAGAAGGGCTCGAGGTGAACGGCGGTGAACGGCGGCAAGGGAGGCTGCGGTGGCAGCCGATTTTTTTTTAAAACTAAAAAACAGATTCTGTGGCGCATCGGTTTGGAGTGCGCCGGGCCGTGCGCGCTGGGTGCGCCACAGAATTCAAAATTCGCGCGCCACTGATAGCTGTTTTCCTAGTAGTGATTGATTAGTTATTAGTTTTCATCACTATCCAACTAATCAAAATATTTTTCATAGCATGACTAAGCATCTTAAATACTAAGTTCCATACTACAAAGTTCTGGGTGGGGGATTGCTACACACTAATATGAGCATAGCATAATATAATTATTCAGCAACAAGTCTATCATGCATACTACTGAAAACACTAAGTGCATAGTAGTAAAAGTAGGGGGACATTTATGTTGTCACTTGCCTTGGCCAACTGAAGAGTTGAAGTTACACTCTTCACAACACGTAAGGCACTCCGTACAATCTAAACATAAAGATAACACAATAATAAACAAACAATTCAACAACATCTTGCATACAAAAGCAAACATGCACATCAAGGTCTTCACAAAACTTTGGTCGAGTATTATCACATAACTCAATATGCAAAAAGAATTAATGTGATTAGGTTTAGGGTTTTCCATTGTGGTTAAAGGTTGGTCAAGCAATTAAGTATGATCATCATGAATGTCATATATAAATTGATGTGGGGTTCCAAAGGTTTTAAAAGGTTGGTCTTGATCAAAATGATCACATAAGGGGTTTTTAGAAAAATGTTTAACACATTTTAAAACAAGGATTTTTGCATACCTCTTTTTAGTAAGGCCTTAAACACAAACTTTATTAGTTTGGGTTGACAATTAAATCTAAGATTATGGGTTTTTGTTTTTCTGGCCAGAGGCAACTATTTGGGTCACTTTTCAAAAAGAAACCATATTGAAATAATTTCTAGGATTTAAACTATATTCAAAATACTCCAATTGAGTCTCTAGTTTTTAAATTGTTTAACTAGTATTCAAAAATATTTCTAAAAGTGACTAGGTTATTCTACAGAACCTAAGGTTTACATAAATATTTTATTTGCAAATTTTGGACTTATAAAAATAAAGTTATACTAAATATAATCAAATCCCTCATTTGAAATTTGAATGATTTAAACTTTGACAAAACAGAAAACTAATGATGCCAAAAGATTCTACATGTCCAGAGGTTTTCAAAAATATAAAATTTGTTAAATTTGTCCAAACCAGTAAAAAGGTGTGATAGTTTGAAGTTACAGGGGCTTTTCTGTAAAATTGCCAATTAAACGAAATACAGAAAATTCACAGAAATTGGCTAGGCGACGTGGCAGCCTCTGATTGGACGGTACCGGTTCGGAGCGAATCTAATCGTGGTCGTTTGTGTTCGATCGGACGGTCCTGGTCCATTTGACCATAACCGAGCGGCGCTCGGACGCCGGAGTAACTCCGGCCGCGGCGGCGACATTGCCGGCGTGCACGGGCCCAAGGGAAAGGAGGGGGGGAGGGCAGCGGCGTCAGTACCTGGTGATTGAGGGAGACGAGGCGAAGTCTATGGAGGGGTCGGGGAGGACGGGGAGGCTCCGGGGTGTCGGCGATTCCTCGCCGGAGTTGTGCCAGCGGACGGCGGCTTCGGGTCGAGGACGGACTCGACGTTCCCGCGCTCCTAATTTCGCGTAACCGCGTCAGGCGGGTGCGCGAGGAGACGACGAGGTCGGTAGGGGGATCGAGGGGGCGCGGGGAAGGCGTTGCTTGCCGAGATTGTCCGGCGACAGCGACGGCCGAGAGTTCCCACGGTGGCGGCCTGGCGGCGTGTTTGGCTCGGGGTGAGAGGGGAAAATGGAGCGGGGTCGCGGGGGTTTTAACGGCGCGGGTCGAGGGGCTGCTGCGGGACGTGGGGGAGTGGGGCGAGCGAGCGAGGTGGAGGAGGTCGTGGGCGCGGGGCGCGGCCATGGACGGTTACGGGGAAGACGCTCCAGACAGGTGGGGTCCACCTGTCGGCGAGAGGGGAGAGGGCAGCGGGCTGGGCTAGTTGTTGGAATTTTGCAAGGTGCAGTGGAATCATCATACCAAGGAAGAATCAACTTGGGAGCGAGAAGATGATCTTCGAGAAGACCACCCACACCTATTTGCTGACCTATCCGAATCTCGAGGGCGAGATTCATCTTAAGGGGGTTAGGTTTGTAACATACCAAATTTTCAAATTTCAAAAAAAACATTGCATGCATTCATCTTCATCATGTCACAATTGCATTTAAATAACAAACCCTGGAAATTAAATTAAAATATAAAAATCTAATTAGAAATTTTCATAAAAAGGGCCTATATACACTCTATACAATATTTTGATTTTGCCAAATTATTTTAGAGGTGCTCAAATGTTACTTTCTGGAAAAAAAACTATCCAAAATGTATTTTTAAATATTTTTCTAAAAAGTCTTGGATCAAGTTTGAATTCTTTTTGGGCTCAAATTAAAAGAAACAGAAAAAGAAAAGAAATAAGAACAAAAAAAAGAGAATGACTGCCACTGGGCCGAGCCCAGCAGCATCCCAACGTAGCAAACCCCAGTCTCTCTCCCTCTTCTCTCTCTGCCAGCG
Organism: Poa pratensis; assembly: GCA_947311845.1. Taxonomy (NCBI): domain Eukaryota; kingdom Viridiplantae; phylum Streptophyta; class Magnoliopsida; order Poales; family Poaceae; genus Poa; species Poa pratensis. The sequence continues at coordinate 81,550,648 of CAMZMU010000052.1, read as the reverse complement.
CGGCCCCACCGGTCAGCGCCCTCTTCTCCAACTGCTCGCGCCTGACGCGCACGCACCCGTCGCCGCGACGCCCACTCCGCGCACGCGCTCCACTCACCCGAGTCTCGCAACGGCGCACTGACCCCCGACCTTAAATCCCCCCGAATCCCCTCTCGTTTCCCCAGCTCGCGCACTCCAGATACGCCGCCTGGCTGCCGCTTTCTGGAGCACGAGAACCGCACGGCCGCCGCCGTTCATCGACGAATTCTGGTGAGCACGTTCGACGCCTTTCCCTCTTGTTTGCTCCATCGACATCGCCGTCCTCTTGCGCACCCCTCTGACTCCGTTTCGTGGCCGTAGGTGGACGGAAACGACGAGACCGTCCACAACCCGAGCTCTGCATCCGCCGCCGTTCATCGTCGTTCTTGGTGAGTCAGGCCACCCTATCGACCTAACCTCCACACTCGGGTATTCTATGTTCTCATGCGCTTCTTCTGAACATCCTGTCGCAGACCCTCCCCCTCCAGAACGACCGCACCGTCGTCGCCGAGTCTCGCCGCCCGCTGCCTCAATTCCGGCGAGCAATTGCCGGCGCAGGAGCACACCCACGGCATAATCGAACACACCAACGACCTCGCCTCATCCTCTTCTGTCGCTAGGTATGCACGCGTTAGCCCTTCCCCCTCTCTTTCTTCGAGCTCGTGCACGGCGGCAATGGCGCCACCGCCACCGGAGCCGTTCCGGCACACCGGCGTCGCCCCTTTCTGGTCCTTTAGATCGCAGCCGTCAGATCGTGATCTAGCAGCCCACATTAAGCCACTTAACCGAACTGGTACGGGCCAATCGAATTGTGCCACGTCGCCTCGGTTTTATTTAAAATGTTTAAAACTTGGTTAAATAAGCAGAAAACAATATAAACTTAAAAATTCATAACTTTTAAACCACAACTCCAAATTTAGCAAACTTTATATCGTTGGAAAGCTTTGGTCATGTAGATTCTGTTTGCATCATTAGATTTTCATTTAGCATCTGTTAAAAATTATCAAATTCCAGAAATGTGTTTCGGCCATTTATTTCATAACTTGAGTTTTAAAAATGATTTTAAAGTGAATCCTTTTGCTAAATGTCAATAATTACATCGTTTGTCCAGAGAGGTTAAAACCCAATTATATGATCAAATAAATTTTAGAAGTATCTATTTGCTAGATAAAACTAGTGGTACTTCAAACAAATGATTTATTGATAATAATTGAAATCAAATAGGTTCTCGTCATTCATACATCATTTAGCAACCAGAGAACTAATAAAATGTTTTAACCCAATTCAGCAGCATGGTTTGCATTCATGCATGCATATCATGTTTTCCTTTGCTTGTGCACATGTGTTGAATTGTGCTTGATTGTGAATTATCTGTTCTTTTAGATTGTACGGAGTGCATTGCGTTTTGTGAAGAGTGTGACTACAACTCTTCAGTTGGCCAAGGCAAGTGACACCCACAAAAGTCCTACTATTTTATTTTTTTACTAATATGCATTTAGTGTTTTCAGTAGTATGCATGATAGAGTTATTCTTGGGTATTATATTATGCTATGCTATAAATCCTATGTAGTGTGTAGCCACCCCTTATATCCTGTAGTTAGCAGCCATTAAACTTGGTAGACTTGCTTAGTTATGCAATGGATGAAAGTTTTACTAGTAGTTGAGTAAGAATAAAAATTCTACTAAGTTTAATGAAATACCTGGGTGGATAGATAAATTGCTTGGTTGGTATAAAGTTGAGTGGCACCTCAGGGCCATGTTCATGGTGGTTATCACCTAGGGTAGTTTCTACTATTCTTGGGGCCATGGTATGTGGTGGTTTTTACCTGAGGTCGTACACTTGTGGACGGCCACCCAGGAACAAAGAGGTTTCAAAGTCGCTCCATGTTTAGATTAGCTTCCAGTGCATCCAGTAGCTAATATGGGCTCTGGCTGGATTAAGTAGGTTGTATGAAACCAGCCTGGCGGACAGAAGGACGATTTTGGGAACGAGTCCGTTAGAAAGGGGGACTACTTCTGAAAGATCTCGTCTCAATCTTCTACTTTCCTTCTCACTAAATGAGTGTCTTGGAAGTTTGGGTTGATTGAGTCTAGTGGGGAAAGTGCACACACTCTCGAGAGTTCACAAAACTAAGATCTTAGCCGTGTCCCCAGTTACGGACATTTTGAGCAGCTGGACAAGGAAATGATGGAGTTACCTCGTCACGCCAATTTCTTTAATAAAACTTTGAAGGGTGAACAAGGGAAGAGGTTCACTGATTTCTATCAGTGGTACCGATTTGTTTCAAAAATGAGAAATGGTGTTTTCAAAATATAGGATAAAATCAGCTTTGTGCAAGCTAGCCATAACTCCACTCAGCCAGATATTCATGTAGAAGATAGGTTGCCTCTTATATGCCACATAGGTGTCATTTGCCATCACAATTCAATTGTGCTGACCAGTATAGTTCTGGCTGTAACTCACCATTGCAGGCACCTCCGACGACGACTGAGGAACGAATAGGGTCACGAGTCTCCAACCAACATGCATTGCCTGTGGCGCATGAAGAAGATGGAGCTCTCTGTATCAATTTGCTTTCCGATGTGTGTTTATTTCGGTTTGAGCTAGCTTCGAGCTATGCACCTTGTATCGAACCATTTTATTTCTGGATCATCGTGTAATGACTTTGACGCTTTGTTATGATATTCATCTTAAAACTGTGTATGCTAGCAAGTCGATCCAGGGACTAGCACTGTACATGGGGTCCTTACCTTTTATTAAAAAGGTGGGACATTACAGATGGTATCAGAGCACTGTGTTGCCTGTAGATTCGTGACCCTAGGTTTGGATTAGTACATAGGAAAGACCATAGGAAACAAATTATATTTGTTATATACATATTTTTTTAAAAAAAATTTACTACGTTGCATTTGTTCCAGTTTTTAATTATTTCTTCTCATAACACTTGTCTAATCATTTTGCCACCCTCTCCAAAATTTCTTTTGTAGATGACTACCTTCACCGAGTTTGCTGTTGCTGGAGACGGACAGATAGAGCATTTCAGCAAGCAACTGTCAGAACTTGTTACGCTAGTGGGGATAGATAAGCCGAAGTTCAGGGGAAAGCTGTTTTTAGTGAGCGTGGCATAGAGAGGTGGCTCATTGAGACAAGGATCCCAGGACGCAAAGAAGAACCCACAAGCGAGGACGTGGTCTATGAGAAGAGATACCCTGACTGGACCAACAGCGTTGAGATAGCCATGCAGGGGGCCATCGCTCGGATCTGCCATGAGTACCGTGACTTCATACCGCTGAGCTCTGCTTTCCGTGTTTTTGGGAGGCGTTCCATGGATGGCCTTCCAGTCTGTCGTATTGGTGGCAATGAGTATGATGCGGCACCGTCTAAGGTTACTACAAAGAGTTTATTAGAGAAGAGGGAGTTAGCAGAAACTGAAACTGGTTATTTGAAATACGTGGTACCAGCTCGACGCCAAGGTATGGCAAAGTTTACTGCCAAAACCACTCCATCAGAGAAGGTGCAGCCACGATTCAGAACCCCAAGTCAGTGCCTTATGATTGGCTCAGTTAAAATTCCAATTCGATTTTAGTATGGAGCTAGCAACCTGAAGAGTTGAACGTCCATGGATCCTCTTGTTTGATTCAAGAACCAAGCAGACAGTATTCAGTGGTGGACGTACCAATATTTTAGTTAGTTTCCTTTCTCCTAGTAGCGTTCGTATTTAGATCAGAGTCAAAGGGCCATGTTGGCTTTCTATCCGGCGCTTGTGCTTTTTCTTTCTACGTCTCCGACTAGTATACCTGTGTCGGTCCATTGGACCTTTATATTCCTCCGTGTCGTAGCATAGGGCAGACAGAGTTTTTAGGTTATTTCCGTATGGAACAGACTAGCAAGTCGGGGTATCTTCCCTCAGCGGCGAGTTAATTCGTGGTATTGGTTGAGAAGCTTATTTGCTGCTTTGTGTTCTTGGCGAGAGATTGGAGGTGCCGTCTCTAATTTGCTGCTGGTTCTACCTGAACCATCCACGTACTTCCTTCAAGGGTGTCCGTATTGTTCCGGCCGGATTGCATCTACGTGATCGTAAACCTGCTGCTTGAGTTTTCCTGTGTAAGTGCTTGTTTTGCTACTTGAGCCTGATTAGGAGAGAGATATAGAACTGCTGCTGCTTGTGAAGTTGTACCGTGAAAGATAGGGAAATATCTCCGCGGCGTCGGCTACTAGTTACGCCGTATCAGAGTATCTGTCAATATGTCGTATTTACATGATGGATATAGAGTGTAGCACAGGTTACCTCGAGGACATGTTGAAGGACGAGATGGCACTGGTTGATCAAGCCATAGAGGTAATCGGACAATGCAACGAGAGGATACAGGAGGCAGAGCGGGCAGTTGAGGTCTGGGAGATAAGAGAGAGGCCCTTATAGAAGCCAACAAGAAGCTGGATAGGACCAATATGAGGTTGGAAGCCAAGGTTGAGGACCAGGAGGCACAGATTCGAGGATTACAGGAGCAGTGTGCCTATATATGCAAGCAGATGAATGAGATGGAACTGCAGCAGCAGAAGAAGAAGATTCCAGCGGAACAGGAGGACCAGGAGATGTCTGAAGAGAAAGAAGACCCGGAGGAGCGCGTCATAGAGACGTCAGATGGAGAGGTACTGTGGATTGTTCCCGAGGAGGAAGATAAGCCCGCGTTCAACACTCGAGGTTGCTCACGCAAGGTCATCTGCGCCAAGGCTATCAGAGGATTCGTCTAGTAGTAGCTTGACCACCATTTATTTTAGCATTCATTTCGATTCGAGTGTTGACCATACCGATGCTTGTGGTATGGTAACGCTAGTACGTTTATTTTTTCCAAAAACCCATTTAATGTTTTGTTTGTGAACTCATAGGATGTGTGCTTTATGAGAGTTGTTTGTGGTTGCTTTCGTACGATGTTTGTATGGATAGAAATAGTTTCTTTTTAGATATCCCTCTATATATTTATTCTCATCTATGCTAAACCCACAGATGCCTCCTCGTCGCAACAACCGCAACAACAACAATGAGGAGAACAATGGGAAGAACAACAATGATGCACTGCAACAGTTGATCGCCACACAAGCACAGTTTATGCAGTTCATGACTCAGTTGATGATGAACAACAACAACAACAACCAGAACAACAACAACAACAACAACAACAACCCGCCACCACCACCCCAAGTTGACAGACTCGCTAGGTTCATGAGACTTAGACCCTCTAAGTTCTCTTCTGCCTCCGAGCCAATAATGGTTGATGATTGGCTGCGCTCAGTTCACAAGGATCTAGTGACATGTGAATGCACTGAGGCTGAGAAAGTGAGGTTCACTGCTCATCTACTTGAAGGACCAGCAACACTTTGGTGGGAGACCTATCAGATCACTCATCCCTTAGAGGGAATGACTTGGGACTCTTTCAAGGAGGGATTTCGCAATGCTCACATTTCCTCTGGAATAATGAACTTGAAGAAGGATGAGTTCCGAAACTTGAGACAAGGCAATAGGACCCTAAAGGAGTACATGGATGAATTCAGCTCACTGTCAAGGTACGCACCTGACGATATTGATACAGATGCCAAGAGGAAGGATAAATTCCTCAGTGGATGGAATGGTGAGCTGAAGATACCACTGTCAGTGGCATATGCTCCAAACTACCAAGCCTTACTAGATCAAGCTATCACTCTGGACAATAACATAAGGAAGGAAGAAATCAGGAAGACGAAGCACAGTGTTGGCAAGTACCATTCTGAACCCTCACACAAGAGGCACCATCCTTATGAAGGGAGTAGTGGCCACGCCTTTCACAAGCATGGCAACTCTCACAACAATGGAAGTGGCCACAACCATCAAGGTCATAACCATGTAGTGGGATTCAAGGGCAACAATGGTGGATTCAAGGGAAATGGACACAACCAGAATAATGGTCAGCATCGCCACAACCATGAAGTCAAGAAGGATGCCAGTCAGGTGACTTGTTTCAAGTGCAAGAACAAGGGGCATTATGAAAATGAGTGCCCAGAGAGAAAGGCTGAGGAAGCTGTCAAGCCCAACCCCTTCCAGAAGGGACACGTGAACCACGTCAACGTGGAAGAAGTGATGGACGAACCCGATGCTGTGATTGGTATGTTCATACTGAATTCCCTTCCGGCATTAGTTTTGTTCGATTCTGGAGCATCACATTCATTCATATCAAGAGCTTTTGTCAATAAAAACGGGTTGTCAACCGAAACCATGGGGAAGCCTATTAGAGTAAGTTCTCCAGGAGGAGAGATGGTTGTTAGTGCCAGATGCAGGCAGATGACCTTAGAGATCGGAAATTATCTTTTTCCAGTAAACCTAATAGTGTTAGAATCCCAAGGTCTAGATGTTATTCTAGGAATGGATTGGATGACTCACCATGAGGGACTCATAGATTGTGCCAATAGAGCAATCACACTAACAACACCAGAGAAGAAACGGATCAGAATCAAATCCAATTTCGTGCTAAAAGGATCCAAACTTAATTCTCTTAAGGGGGTTAGCTTAGGGGAAGTGCCCATAGTGAGTGAATATCCGGATGTATTTCCAGATGAGCTACCGGGTATGCCACCAGACAGAGATGTGGAGTTTCTCATCGAACTATTACCGGGCACAGGACCCATAGCGAAGAGACCATACCCTATGTCAGTTGATGAGTTGAAGGAACTTAAGATACAATTGGAAGAGCAACTAAAGAAAGGTTTCATCCGTCTGAGTTCTTCACCATGGGGAGCCCCAGTCCTATTTGTGGAGAAGAAAGACAAGAGTCAGAGATTAGTTATGGACTTCCGAAACCTAAATGAAGCGACCATCAAGAATAAGTACCCACTACCAAGGATCAATGATCTATTTGACCAGTTGGAAGGAGCAAGTGTGTTTTCAAAAATCGACCTTCGTTCAGGTTACTTCCAGATGAAGATTAGAGAGCAAGATATACCCAAGACGGCCTTCACCACTAGATATGGATTGTACGAGTATACTGTGATGCCTTTTGGTTTAACCAATGCACATGCTTATTTCATGAACATGATGAACAAAGTATTCATGGAGTTTCTGGATAAGTTCGTGGTCGTCTTTATTGACGACATACTGATCTACTCCAAGAACAAGGAAGAGCATGAAGAACACCTGCGTTTAATTTTAGAGAAGCTCAGGGAACATAAGCTTTACGCCAAATTCAGTAAATGTGAATTTTGGTTGAGCGAAGTTGGATTCCTAGGACACATAGTGAGTAAAGATGGTGTTGCAGTGGATCCATCTAAAGTAGCAGCAGTAACAGATTGGGAATCACCAAAGAATGTTGGAGAGATCCGTAGTTTCTTAGGATTGGCTGGTTATTATCGGAGATTCATTGAGAATTTCTCCAAGATTGCCAAACCTATGACTGAGTTGTTGAAGAAAGAGAAGAAGTTTGTGTGGTCTGACGCTTGTGAAACCAGCTTTCAGGAGTTGAAGAAACGTTTAGTGTCAACCCCAGTTTTGTGTCTTCCGGATTTAGAGAAGGATTTCCAGGTGTACTGTGATGCATCGTGTCAAGGTCTTGGAAGCGTGTTGATGCAAGGAGGCAAAGTGGCTTCATATGCCTCCAGACAACTCAAGAAGCATGAAGGAAATTATCCCACGCATGACTTAGAGTTAGCTTCAGTGGTGCATGCGTTGAAGACCTGGAGACACTATCTGATGGGAAAACGATGTGAAGTATTCACGGATCACAAGAGTTTGAAATACATTTTTACTCAGAAAGAGTTGAATATGAGACAAAGAAGATGGTTAGAACTCATCAAAGATTATGATTTGAGTTTGCAATACCACCCTGGAAAAGCCAATGTTGTTGCGGATGCCCTGAGCCGCAAGGTGTATGTGAACGGCCTCATGGCGGGTGAACTACCAGACGACTTGTGTAGAGATTTCAAGGATCTTAGACTGGAGGTAGTGTTAGAGGCATTTTTGGCATCACTAGAGGTGCAACCAACATTGATGAATAGAATACGTGAAGCTCAGAAGGTAGACAAAGAAATAGATGCAATCAAGGTCAACATAATAGAGGGAAAAGGTAAAGGTTTCCATGAAGATGAAGAGGGAAACATCTGGTTCGAGAAACGCATCTGCGTGCCTCAAGAGCCTGATCTTAGGAAATTGATTTTGCAAGAAGCTCATGATTCACCATACTCCATCCACCCGGGTAACACCAAGATGTACATGGATGTGAAGGAAAGGTTCTGGTGGAACAATTTGAAGAAGGACATTGACGAGTACATAGCCAAATACGATGTGTGTAGTCGAGTAAAGGCCGAACATCAAAAGCGAGCAGGATTATTGCAGCCTTTGCCAGTGCCAGACTGAAAATGGGAGCAAATTGGTATGGACTTCATCACATGATTACTCAGGACCAAATCTGGGTATGATTCAATTTGCGTAATAGTGGATCGGTTGACAAAGATAGCACATTTTGTACCGGTGAAGACCACTTATTCTAGTGCTAAGTTAGCTGATATATACATGAAACGTATTGTGTGTCTACATGGTGTTCCCAAGAGCATTGTGTCAGACAGAGGCACCCAATTCACCTCACATTTCTGGAAGCAGTTACATGAATCCTTAGGTACTAGATTGGAGTTCAGTACCACCTTTCACCCACAGACGGATGGACAGACTGAAAGAGTAAACCAGATCCTAGAGGATATGCTGAGAGCGTGTGCGTTAGATTATGGGTCTAGTTGGGATGACAATCTACCATACGCGGAGTTTTCGTACAACAACAGCTATCAAGCCAGCATAGAGATGGCCCCCTTTGAAGCTTTGTATGGAAGGAAGTGCACTACGCCATTGCTATGGAATGGTGTGGGAGAGCGAAGTTTCTTTGGACCGGACATTATCCAAGAAGCCGAGGAAAAGGTTAGATTGATCAAGGACAGATTGAAGATAGCCCAGTCCAGACAGAAGAGCTATGCCGATTCCAAGCAGAGGGAAGTCACTTATGAAATAGGTGATAGGGCCTATCTTAGAGTCTCTCCACTACGTGGTGTGAAGAGATTTGGAATCAAAGGGAAGTTAGAACCACGGTTCATTGGACCATAAAAAATTCTTTCTCGCTGAGGAGAAGTAGCGTATGAGTTGGAACTCCCAGAAGTCCTATCAGCGATACACAATATGTTCCACGTGAGCCAGCTAAAGAAGTGTCACCCCGAGATGGCATAAACCCCGTTGAAAGACACAGTGCCACTAGAAGAAGTTCAACTAGAGAGTGATCTTACTTATGAAGAAAAACCTATCAAAATCTTGGAGACAACAGAAAGAGTTACCCGTACCAAGACGATCAAATTTTGCAAGGTGCAGTGGAATCATCATACCGAGGAAGAATCAACTTGGGAGCGAGAAGATGATCTTCGAGAAGACCACCCACACCTATTTGCTGACCTATCCGAATCTCGAGGGCGAGATTCATCTTAAGGGGGTTAGGTTTGTAACATCCCAAATTTTCAAATTTCAAAAAAAACATTGCATGCATTCATCTTCATCATGTCACAATTGCATTTAAATAACAAACCCTGGAAATTAAATTAAAATATAAAACTCTAATTAGAAATTTTCATAAAAAGGGCCTATATACACTCTATACAATATTTTGATTTTGCCAAATTATTTTAGAGGCGCTCAAATGTTACTTTTTGGAAAAAAATTCCAAAATGTATTTTTAAATATTTTTCTAAAAAGTCTTGGATCAAGTTTGAATTCTTTTTGGGCTCAAATAAATAGAAACAGAAAAAGAAAATAAATAAGAACAAAAAAAAAGAGAATGACTGCCACTGGGCCGAGCCCATCAGCAGCCCAACGTAGCAAACCCCAGTCTCTCTCTCTCTTCTCTCTCTGCCAGCGTGGCCCCACCGGTCAGCGCCCTCTTCTCCAACTGCTCGCGCCTGACGCGCACGCACCCGTCGCCGCGACGCCCACTCCACGCACGTGCTCCACTCGCCCGAGTCTCGCAACGGCGCACTGACCCCCGGCCTTAAATCTCCCCGAATCCCCTCTCGTTTCCCCAGCTCGCGCACTCCAGATACGCCGCCTGGCTACCGCTTTCTGGAGCACGAGAACCGCACGGCCGCCGCTGTTCATCGACGAATTCTGGTGAGCACGGTCGACGCCTTTCCCTCTTGTTTGCTCCATCAACATCGCCGTCCTCTGGCGCACCCCTATGACTCCGTTTCGTGGCCGTAGGTGGACGGAAACGACGAGACCGTCCACGACCCGAGCTCTGCGTCCACCGCCGTTCATCGTCGTTCTTGGTGAGTTAGGCCACCCTATCGACCTAACCTCCACGCTCGGGTATTCTATGTTCTCATGCGCTTCTTCTGAACATCCTTTCCAGACCCTCCCCTCCAGAACGACCGCACCGTCATCGCCGAGTCTCGCCGCCCGCTGCCTCAATTCCGGCGAGCAATTGCCGGCGCAGGAGCACACCCACGGCATAATTGAACACACCAACGACCTCGCCTCGTCCTCTTCTGTCGCTAGGTATGCACTCGTTTGCCCTTCCCCTCTCTTTCTTCGAGCTCATGCACGGCGGCAATGGCGCCACCGCCACCGGAGCCGTTCCGGCACACCGGCGCCGCCCCTTTCTGGTCCTTTAGATCGCAGCCGTCAGATCGGGATCTAGCAGCCCACATTAAGCCACTTAACCAAACCGGTACGGGCCAATCCAATTGTGCCACATCGCCTCGGTTTTATTTAAATTGTTTAAAACTTGGTTAAATAAGCAGAAAACAATATAAACTTCAAAAATTCATAACTTTTAAACCACAACTCCAAATTTAGCAAACTTTATATCGTTGGAAAGCTTTGGTCATGTAGATTCTGTTTGCATCATTAGATTTTCATTTAGCATCTGTTAAAAATGATCAAATTACAGAAATGTGTTTCGGCCATTTATTTCATAACTTGAGTTTTAAAAATGATTTTAAAGTGAATCCTTTTGCTAAATGTCAATAATTACATCGTCTGTCCAGAGAGGTTAAAACCCAATTATATGGTCAAATAAATTTATAAGTATCTATTTGCTAGATAAAACTAGTGGTACTTCAAACAAATGATTTATTGATAATAATTGAAATCAAATAGGTTCTCGTCATTCATACATCATTTAGCAACCAGAGAACTAATAAAATGTTTTAACCCAATTCAGCAGCATGGTTTGCATTCATGCATGCATATCATGTTTTCCTTTGCTTGTGCACATGTGTTGAATTGTGCTTGATTGTGAATGATCTGTTCTTTTAGATTGTACAGAGTGCATTGCGTTTTGTGAAGAGTGTGACTACAACTCTTCAGTTGGCCAAGGCAAGTGACACCCATAAAAGTCCTACTATTTTATTTTTTTACTAATATGCATTTAGTGTTTTCAGTTGTATGCATGATAGAGTTATTCTTGGGTATTATATTATGCTATGTTATAAATTCTATGTAGTGTGTAGCCACCCCTTATATCCTGTAGTTAGCAGCCATTAAACTTGGTAGACTTGCTTAGTTATGCAATGGATGAAAGTTTTACTAGTAGTTGAGTAAGAATAAAAATTCTACTAAGTTTAATGAAATACCTGGGTGGATAGATAAATTGCTTGGTTGGTATAAAGTTGAGTGGCACCTCAGGGCCATGTTCATGGTGGTTATCACCTAGGGTAGTTTCTACTATTCTTGGGGCCATGGTATGTGGTGGTTTTTACCTGAGGTCGTACACTTGTGGACGGCCACCCAGGAATAAAGAGGTTTCAAAGTCGCTCCATGTTTAGATTAGTTTCCAGTGCAGCCAGTAGCTAATATGGGCTCTGGCTGGATTAAGTAGGTTATATGAAACCGGCCTGGCGGACAGAAGGAGGATTTTGGGAATGAGTCCGTTAGAAAGGGGGACTACTTCTGAAAGATCTCGTCTCAATCTTCTACTTTCCTTCTCACTAAATGAGTGTCTTGGAAGTTTGGGTTGATTGAGTCTAGTGGGGAAAGTGCACACACTCTCGAGAGTTCACAAAACTAAGATCTTAGCCGTGTCCCTAGTTACGGACATTTTGAGCAGCTGGACAAGGAAATGATGGAGTTACCTCATCACGCCAATTTCTTTAATAAAACTTTGAAGGGTGAACAAGGGAAGAGGTTCACTGATTTCTATCAGTGGTACCGATTTGTTTCAAAAATGAGAAATGGTGTTTTCAAAATATAGCATAAAATCAGCTTTGTGCCAGCTAGCCATAACTCCACTCAGCCAGATATTCATGTAGAAGATAGGTTGCCTCTTATATGCCACATAGGTGTCATTTGCCATCACAATTCAGTTATGCTGACCAGTATAGTTCTGGTTGTAACTCACCGTTGCAGGCACCTCCGACGACGACTGAGGAACGAATAGGGTCACGAGTCTCCAACCAACATGCATTGCCTATGGCGCATGAAGAAGATGGAGCTCTCTGTATCAATTTGCTTTCCGTTGTGTGTTTATTTCGGTTTGAGCTAGCTTCGAGCTATGCACCTTGTATCGAACCATTTTATTTCTGGATCATCATGTAATGACTTTAACGCTTTGTCCTTACCTTTTATTAAAAAGGTGGGACATTACAATGTACTACAAAACGGTGCAGATCAGGGAACTGTTCATTGATCAATATGCATGGAGAGGGGCATGGCTGCCGTCGCCGATGGCGGCAGTTTGTCCTTTTTGATAATTTTTTGGTAGGTGGTATTTTCTGATGATTCACTCGTTGAGGTGGTCCTTTTTGCCAAAATTTCCGGAAGTTGCTGCCATCCTACTTGAGATTCGTGAGCTAGGCGGCAATTTTGCATCCCTCTCTTTGATGAGGACATCCTTAGTTCCTTACCATCTTTTCATGTTGATGATGTTGCTGCTCAAGATAAGCCTAATGAAGTGAGGATTGGTCCAATGACAAGATCAAGAACCAAGTTATTAGAACAACAGGTGAACTCACTCTTAATTGAATATGATGTTTGTGATTATGAGAATTTTATACTACCTAAGTCTATGCATTTATGTATCATCAGGGTTATTGATAACACAAACATTATCGGAGGAGAGGAGCAGCAAGGCATGGAGGAGGACATGGACGACATGATGAACAAGTCTTTCAAGAGCTGGAGGGAGGAGAGGGAGGCAGGAGCAATTGATGAAAAGAAGGATTGCACCAAAAACAGTTCTGGAAAAACTCGGATTATCCGAGACACCTTGGATCGGATAATCCAGGTTAAATGAATCGCTTCGTCGGATGGTTCTGTAGAAACTTGGATTATCCGAGTCGCCCATGACTCAGAATATACGAGTAAAGTCGGAAACGTGCTTTTCGAGTCCGTTTCGTCTTAGGTCGGTTTAGATCCGGATTTTGGGCGTGGGAAAGTCTCCCCATCCCCCATATATACCCAGGAACTCTATTGTAATAGGTAGACCACGGTTACGTTAAACCCTAGATTGGATTGCTAAGCATTCATCTATAGAATTCCTCTTTGTTTCGATCGGGAATTCAACCCCTCCACTTTGTTGCGATCTAGAGGTTCTTGTTACCAAAGTTTGAGTGTGATCTGTTGTTCCATTGGGAATTAGTAGATTGCAAAACCGCTTCGTGGTCGGCGGCTACGTTGCATTGGTGTGAGGCGTCACGAATATCCATTGGGTTGAAGAGCTGTTGCATTGGCAACAGGGGAGCAGCCGAAGAGTTCGTCAGATTCTCGCAAGTTATCCTTCATCATCATCCATCCACCCACCGCTCATCGAGAAGATCGGGCCACCCCTTATCATCTTGGTATCAGATTTCCAGCGTTTACTCGGTGAGCATCCACAAATTCATCCCCGTAGATTTACTGTTTTTCGTCCTATCCAGAAAAAGGCAAAAATATTAGGTTAGATTTCGCCATAGCCCTAGATTGCATCGGTTTACAAGTTTTAGTTGCTGGTCGTTTTTCCTTTGCGTAACTTGGTCTAGTTCGAGTCGTAGAAGTCTAGGGTTGTTTCCGAGTTGTTTTCAGTTTTTCTGCCGTGGCACAATTTCGTCAGTTTTTCTGCCGTGGTTACGTTTTCAGTGGTTCGCCGAGTTTTCGTCCAGTTTTCGCCTACGCGCGTCACAGTTTCATCAGTTTTTCCTGTCGTGCGTCCGTATCGGAGACATAGACACAGGCTTTCTACAGCCCGTGTTAGGAGCTTACCTATATAAGACTAGCTAACGTTGTGTGCTCACAGACTGCTCGTTTTCGTGTGTCTTTATATATTGTTAAATTGCTAGCCATAGAAAATTGAATTTTTTTAAAAAAAAGCGAAAAGAGAAAACAAGGGAAAAACAGAAAAGAGGCCAAAGTGAAAATTTCTTGTGATCAAGTGTGACACCACTAGTACTTGAGCAATCGTGTGCCTGTCAATTTGAGCTACTTGCTAGTGTCTTTCTAGTGCATTGTGACATTCTTGTTCATAGTTACTTTGCCCCGTTTATCTCCACCGTGTGCGTTTCCAAGTGTGTCCTACGATCAGCACTAGGATTTGTAAATTGGTGTAGTTAGGTATCCCTACCAAGCTCCACTAAAATACCCTGGTTTTGTTGTGTGACACTTTGAAACCCATAATATTCGCTTCACCCCATCCGTGCACGTTTTGCCCTACGAAAGGTAAGCTTTTGCTATTCACTTTGGAACGGTAAGATCCACAATTTCTTTCGATTTTAAGTGATTTGAGAGTTTTCCACATATATACATCTTGTTGTGCACTAATCATGTCTTCAGACGACGAGAGGGATAGCATCATACGGCAAAGGAAGGAGGGCACTGCGACAGTTACTTGGAGAGAATATGAGGCTCTTCGTGATCATTTGTCCCTTCAGTTCAACAATTAGTGTGATAAGATACAAGGCAACTTGGCTACCACGGATATGAAGCTTGAGACTGTTCTGCAAATAGCCAATGGTTCCGCGGCCCAATTGACTACTATCCAGGCAAGTCTTGCGACGTTGACACGTGCTATGGAGGGCTTGACACGGCGTCACAACCAGCCCGCTGACGATGCCAGTATTCATGCTGATCACGAAGGTGACTTTGACGGTCTTGAGGAGGAGGACCCTGCTTATGGTCCTCATGCTAGACATGGACCACAACCACATGCGCATGGTGGACGTGGTGTTGGTAGAGGTGTTGTACCTCCTGGACGTGGTTTTGCGCCTGTCAGTGCGCGGCATAATCTTGGTCATGCTGCCAATGGTGATGATGATGTTCTGGGCAAACCCAAATTCACCATTCCAAAATTTGAAGGTTCTATTGATGTTGAAGAATTCATCAGTTGGGAGCTAAAGATGGAGAACTTATTGCGTTTGCATGACTGTACTGAAGATAGAAAGATCAAGCTCGCATCTTCTGAATTTGATGGTCATGCTTTGCTATGGTGGGACAGACTTGTGACTGCTAGGCGTGAGGCGAATGATTTTCCCATTCGGACTTGGCGCGAGATGAAGGAAGAGATGCGCCACCGTTTTATCCCTCGTAATTACATCTGTTCTTTGTATGACAAACTGCAGAATTTGAAGCAAGGCACCTTGTCCGTTGATGAGTACTACAAGGCGATGGAGATGATTATGCAGCGTGCTAAAGTGCGAGAAGAACCTGAACAAACTATGTAGCGTTTTCTTTCAGGTTTGAGCTTTAATATCAAGAGGATTGTGCGTCATCATCAATATGGCGATGTGCAAGATTTGTTGCATCAAGCATGTGAAGCTGAGTTACAGTTGGCCAAAGATGCCAAGTTAGCACCTCGTTCTTCTTATGGACGAGGAAGTTTTACACCACGGACTACACCTAGTGCGGTATCGCCTAGTCCTGCTTCTAGTTTCCGTGGTTCGACAACACCCTCCAAGTCAGTTTCGGTTGCCCCTCTAGCTAAACCGTCACCGCAGCCAGCCGCTAGTGGTACGGGTTCTTCTGACTCTACAGCTCGCACACGTGATATGAACTGTCATACTTGTGGCGGTAAAGGTCACTTTAGGCGTGAATGTCCGAACAGAAAGGTGATGTTGATCAATGAGGAGACAGGAGAATATGAGAGTGGTGATGAAGCTGACCCGAGTTCTGAATTGGTGGAGGACGATGAGCCTCGTGTGCATTATGCGGATGCTACACGTTTGCCGTCTATTGTTTGCACACCTCGAGCTTTGAGTGTTACACCTAGTCCTGCGGAGCAGCACTGCAATTTGTTCCAAACAAGAGCTGCTGTTGGTAATGGTAGGTCGTGCAAAGTGATCATTGATGGTGGCAGCTGCCACAACTTGGCTAGTAAGGAGCTTTGTCAAAAACTGAATCTGAAATATTTGCCGCACCCACATCCATATTATATCCAGTGGTTGACTGATAGTGGAGAGATGAAGATTAGTCACATTGTGCGCATTGAATTTCATATTTGACCATACAAGGACACCGTGGAGTGTGATGTCGTTCCTATGACGGTGTGCCATTTGTTGTTGGGACGTCCTTGGCAATATGATCGTGATGTACGTCACCATGGGTGAACCAACACATACCAACTCAATTGGGAGGGCAAGGAAATTATTTTGCGACCTTTGACACCACAAGAAATTGTAAATGATTCTCGTCAAAAGGTTGAGGTGCACCGTGAGGATGAGAGTGAGAGATTAGCTAGTAGAGAGAACCCACCTTCGGTGAGTGAGAGCCACCAGCCAAATTTGAGTGGCAAAAAGAAAAGTGAGGGAGTGAAGAAGTTAACAATGTTAGCCACCAAATCTGATTTGAGAGAGTTTCGTGAGAATCCCACTCTAGTACCCATTGTGCTTATGTGCAAGGGGGAAATTCTTGTTTCTAACGACATGACCCCTCTCTCTATTGGTGTTTCTAATGTTTTGCAGGAATTTGGTGACGTGTTTCTGGAGGAAGTACCCGCGGGTTTGCCACCAATGCGCGGTATTGAGCATCAAATTGATTTGATTCCCGGAGCTACACTTCCCAACCGAGCTCCCTATAGGACCAACCCCGATGAGACAAAGGAGATACAGCGACAAGTACAAGAGCATCTTGATAAAGGGTATGTGCGTGTGAGCTTAAGCCCTTGTGATGTTCCTGTTATTTTGGTCCCTAAGAAAGATGGTACTTGGCGCATGTGTGTAGATTGTAGAGCGATTAATAACATCACTATTCGATATAGACATCCTATTCCCCGTTTGGATGATATGCTAGATGAACTTAGTGGTGCTGTTATTTTCTCTAAAATTGATTTGCGTAGTGGATATCATCAAATTAGGATGAAAGAAGGAGATGAATGGAAAACTGCTTTCAAAACTAAATTTGGGTTATGATACGTCTCCAACGTATCTATAATTTCTGATGTTCCATGATTATATTATGCCAATGGCTACATGTTTTATATACACTTTATATCATTTTTATGCATTTTCTGGGACTAACCTATTAACAAGATGCCACAGTGCTAGTTCCTGTTTTCTGCTGTTTTTGGTTTCAGAAAAATTGTTTTGGAAATATTCTCGGAATTGGACGAAACAAAAGCCAAAGTCCCTATTTTTCTGACACGTACACGGAGTCCGAGGGAGACATGAAGGAGGGCTGTGGGCTGTCCTCACCATGCCACGGCGCGGGTGGGCCCTGGGCCGCGCCGCCACGTGGTGAGGAGCCCTCGGGCGTCCACCGACATCGCCCCTTCGCCTATATATTGCCCCGACGCAAAAACCCTAAAATAACCAGTCATATTCCACGAAGAGGTCCGCAGCGCCGCCGCCATCCAGAACAAGTTTCGGGTGACAGAAGTCTCTGTTCCGGTACCTTGTCGGGACGAGGAAGTGCCCTCGGAGCCATCTCCATCGACTCCACCGCCATCTTCATCGCCGTTGCTGACTCCCATGATGAGGAGGGAGTAGTTCTCCCCCGAGGCTGAGGGCTCTACCGGTAGCTATGTGGTTTATCTCTCTCTCCCATGGTGTGATCTTTATGTGATCATGAGCTTTGTAATCTAGTTGAATAAGTAGGTGTTACTCTTCATCTATTATGCTACTCATGTGATTTTATTAATGTGATCTCCGGAGTCACCTTGTCCCACGGTGTGAAGATGACAGTGTGCGCACCGTGTGTGGCTCTTAGGCTAAAGTTTGCATAAATACTTATCATGAGTTATAATTTGAGTTGGCTGTCTCCATGGAATTGTGGTGTTTGTTTTTGAGGTGTGCTTTTGTAGCCCTACGCAATGAATTGGTGTTCGTTATCCAACCGGAGTGTGGTTCAGAGTAGCATAGTGAAGAGAAGATATTTATGTATTCAATTATGAGGTCATTGTTGACAGTGTCCACTAGTGAAAGTATGATCCCTAGGCCTTGTTTCCAAGCATTGAAACACCGTTTACAACAAGTTTTGCTACATGTTTGCTTTCTGCCATTTTTATTTCAGATTGCAATTACCACTTATAATCATCCATATTACTTGTATTTCACTATCTCTTCACCGAACTAGTGCACCTATACATCTGACAAATGTATTAGGTGTGTTGGGGACACAAGAGACTTCTTGTATCTTAATTGCAGGGTTGCTTGAGAGGGATATCTTTGACCTCTACCTCCCTGAGTTCGATAAACCTTGGGTGATTCACTTAAGTGAAACTTGCTGCTGTTCTACAAACCTCTGCTCTTGGAGCCCCAACACTGTCTACAAGAATAGAATCGTGCGTAGACATCAGGTTATATGAGTGGTTAGTGATGCCTTTTGGTTTAACTAATGCTCCTAGTACCTGATACGTCTCCAACGTATCCATAATTTATGCTGTTCCATGCTTATATTATACCATTTGCTACATGTTTTATATACACTTCATATCACTTTTATGCATTTTCTGGGACTAACCTATTAACAAGATGCCGAAGTGCCAGTTCCTTCTTTTCTTCTGTTTTTGGTTCCAGAAAAGTACTTCTGCGAATATTCTCGGAATTGCACGAAACAAAACGCCACGTCCCTATTTTTCCAGCACCGTCACGGAGTCCGAAGGAGAGACGAAGGAGGGCT
Organism: Poa pratensis; assembly: GCA_947311845.1. NCBI lineage: Eukaryota > Viridiplantae > Streptophyta > Magnoliopsida > Poales > Poaceae > Poa > Poa pratensis. Next base: position 81,531,557 of record CAMZMU010000052.1, on the reverse strand, counting down.
CCGAGGAGGCCAAACCACCAGCTGGCGCGGTGGGGCCCCTGGCCACGCCGCCCTATGGTTTGGGCCCCTCGGGGGTCCACCGACGTCGCCCCTTCGCCTTTTTATTCCCTCAGACGCGAAAACCCTAAAGGATCAAGTCATATTTCCAGAAGAGTTCCGCAGCGCCGCCGCCATCGACGACAAGTTTCGGGGGACAGAATCTCTGTTCCGGCACACCGCCGGGACTGGGAATTGCCCCCGGAGTCATCTCCATCGACACCACCGCCATCTTCATCGCCGCTGCTGACTCCCATGATGAGGAGGGAGTAGTTCTCCCCCGAGGCTGAGGGCTCTACCGGTAGCCATGTGGTTCATCTCTCTCCCATGGTGTGATCTTTATGTGATCGTGGGTATTGCTAGTATCGCTGAATACATTAATAATGTTTATGCTACTCAAGTGATTTTGTCTAGTTTCTGGAGTCATTGTGACAACACGGTATCAAGGTGACAGTGTGGGTACTTGTGTGACTCTATGAATAACTAGCTTGATGGCCCACGCAATTGCGCGGCTAGCACATATATATTTTGAATCTTGATATATGATTTAACTTTTTCTAATTGATTTCACTTTTTAGAAATCAAACAGAAATAATAAACCAAAATCTATATAAGAACTAATATATTGAATTTGTAGAGCTTTTTTATACTTCCACGTTCCAGGTGATAAATCTGTTGCAATTACCAAGTAACTAATTCATTGTTTAGCATTCCAAGTTTTATTATTTATACCATTGATCATACTGTACTATTAAGTTGACTCGTTTACTCTACTACACTCTTGCAAGTAATCAACTGTGTAGAATTACACGTGGAATGATCTGCCATGTTTAATAACACGAAGAAAGATTATTTTGATCATTCTTGTTCATTCGCCTGAACTAATGAATAAAGTTTGTACGCATAAATGCACATGTTTCAATCCTTCTCGTATGCTCATAATGAAGTTCTACCTCAATGAACACTCTTAAAATCTTAGCATATCTCTTCTACACTTGAATTCGAAGCACGTATATATGCATCATAACATTTCAAGTGTTTTCCAGAATGTATGTCTCTTCTATCCTATTTGAAGTACATCCTATTTAAAAATTCGCGCATCCCTAAAGGTTAAAGTAGATAACGTATAAAACTATTTTAAATATGTATGTACGCGTCATGAAATATTGTAGCGAGCCATAATATACCCCATTTATTGTTAAGAGATACGATTACTAAACATATTTTGGAAAATATATGGCAATTATATAATGGTATATTTTTAAAATAATGCACTTTTTAAAGAAAAATCTCAACATTTTTTTTTCACTCTGACCCTTTTCTAGTGTTTACATGAGAATTGAGTATACAAATAAACATGCATATCATTATTTAACTACAGATTTACAAACATAGGACCTACTATACAGGGAAAATACAAACATGCAAGCCGTAGAAGTTACCAGACATTTGCCCAAGATTTTACTGTATCCTACTGTCATGTATTCCACAAACAATTATCGAGAAGGCCATAACAAATGCAAAAAATAAAGAACAGATAAAATATCTAAACAAAGGTTGTATGGAAGCTTTAGTGGATGGCAAGAAGAAACACCAACGATTTTATGCTTTCTCGCCAAGAAGATCAGAGGTAGCGGACATTCTTTTTTTCTTGACGTGAAGCGGACATTCTTCACATAAGGGATTTCCTACACGGATATATTTTGGGCAGCTACAAAGCCATAATACCATCAATACGGGGTTTTAGAATAACATCTATTTTATTTACACTAACCAGACTTAGTGAACAAAAACCTCACACCAATTTAGTTGTCTGTAACCTAACAACATAGATACCGGGAGAAATAAATCATAAGCACATGCCTTCATCTTATAGTTTCGCTTCCATAGGGATACGTAGTCATCCCTGCAAAAAGCAAATAAATAAATAAATAATGCCCTTTCCAAAAAAAAAAACCGAATGAAGCATTAGAACGTAACCATGTATGCTAGCCGATTGAAACTGGCAAAGCTTATTACTCCTTGTTGTTGTGTCTAGGCTGCCAATAACATTAATACGGAGTACCTCTTATAAAACCTTGCATGATGCATGCATTAGATGGGCTGCCAATAGTTGTTGGGTCTAGGCTTCCGTGGAGGTCTGCCTGGTGCCGGATGTAGCAGACAGTCGCCCATATTTCCCTTTCTTGCGTGTTTAGAAAAGATTTGGCTGAGAGAGCAATCTCACCTCCGCCTGGCATGCGCGTTGAGTCGACACCATTACTCTATTGTGGTGTGTTCCTTGAGATCTTCCTCCTTACGGTGGCCAGGTCCTCAAAGAAACGTCCTCCACTTGCATATTGTGCCAAATTGATGGTGTAGTTGAAGAAACGCCGATATATATGCCGCTGGCAAGATAAGTAGATAACGGAAGCGTCGTCGATGCGGCAGCATGATCGCGAATTCGCGATGTCAAAGGGTCGTTTCCGTTGGTTCATACGAATGTCGCAGGGCCACGACGCTGGGGCGGTGCACATCAACGCGTGGTGCGGGAGGCGGCGTCGGCCCGGGCATGCCGCTGCTGGAGAAGTTCAGGAGCGGGCAACTTGCCAGCGCGGCCATGCCGACCAGTGCACGGCGTAAGAGGGTCCTTCACTCCTTCTGTGGTTTCTTCTTCAGCTAGCTACCAGATGTTTGCACCCATGGAAAATATTACCGTCGAAAATTATCGCAGGGATAGGACTATCAGTCGAGGAAGCCCTAGTGGAGACGTGCAGCGTGTAATGTCGCAAAGTTGCTTGCGTACACCATCAGTTCAGACCAAATTAAGCCAATCAATTGAAAAGACATGGGAAGCATGCTTCGTGGCACATTGTCCAGTACTCTGAACTTCAACGCAGGACTCGTGGACTCCAATCGTGGCCTGTTTTATAGAAGCAGATATCAACTCTGACGAACTACATATCAATCGATCTCGTGGGTATGTCGACTGTGAGTCTGAATTTGACAGAACGGGGTTGACTTACTAAGTGTATGATCCTCGTCGGTCTCGAGTTTGACCAGCAGCACGAACTTCGTGGCAGCCTGCATGGCCACGGCAATCAATCAGATTGCGATCATGTTCTCCATGGCCTTGCAGGTGAAGCAATCTCTGCACTTTAAGTATTTGATTAAACGTGTGTGTCCATGATCCAAGAGGAGAAATTCTGGGGAAGTCCTGTACTCCATCAACGCCGCCTGAAACGATATGAAGCTCGGTTTCCTTAAATTCAGGCAGCCACCGAAACCTCGAGCTGCCACCACCAGTATAGTTACCGCGCCCGCAGCCATGCCGTCGATCTGATGACCGTCCGGTTCTATCCTGCCAAAGGCGCGCCGCCACGCCGTCGATCTGACGACCATCAGGTCCTATCCTGCCAAAGGCGCACAATAACGATCTATGACGCCCAATGCTCTCCGGCGAGAGAAAATCGTCTTGCCCTCGTAATTAGTTTTGATCCTGTGACCTGCGTGTCTTTGAATTTCTATCCAGACACGCACAGATTCCATGTCTCATGCAAACTGCGGAGTCCATATCTCAATAAAAACTGGATATGAGTCGGCCTGGTGTACCTGCCTGCGGGCTAGTATTTTTTTCCTTCCGACGTGAGATATATATACGTGGCCAATCTCCACCCTTGATATGCTCTAACGTAAAATAGATGAATCCTGACCGTTGTTTGTCTTGTGTTTTAATTATATAATAGATTTAGACATTTATCATGGCTTATTCTTGGGAATTGTGGTGTTTGTTTACTCAGACTTTGAGGTGTGCTTTTGCAGCCCTACGCATAGTACTCTTGCTTCATCAAGAAGGAGAATAATCCCGAGTAGTATTTACTTGTGTTCAGTTGTGCTAATCTAGTTGAATATATAGATGTTACTCTTTATCTATTATGCACTCTAGAGGTTACTTTAATATGAACTCCGGTACTCTCCACGGTGTAAAGGTGACAGTGTGTGCATCGTGTGTGATTCCTTTACTTATTCAGTTATGAGATCATTCTTGAGAGTGTCCACTAGTGAAAGTATGATCCCTAGGCCTTGTTTCTAAGCATTGAAACACCGTTTACATCAAGTTCTGCTACATGTTTGCGTGCTGCCATCTTTATTTCAGATTGCAGTTACTACTTATAATCATCCATATTACTTGTATTTCACTATCTCTTCGCCGAACTAGTGCACCTATACATCTGACAAGTGTATTGGGTGTGTTGGGGACACAAGAGACTTCTTGTATCTTAATTGCAGGGTTGCTTGAGAGGGATATCTTTGACCTCTACCTCCCTGAGTTCGATAAACCTTGGGTGATTCACTTAAGGGAAACTTGCTGCTGTTCTACAAACCTCTGCTCTTGGAGGCCCAACACTGTCTACAAGAATAGAAGCACACGTAGACATCAAGCTATTTTCTGGCGCCGTTGCCGGGGAGGTAAGCGTTGGAAGGTATCTCCTTTAGATTCTGCAATTATATCTTTTTGTTTCTTGTTTTTATTTTCACTAGTTAGGCTTAATGGAAAACAACAAAAAAATTAGAGATCTTTACGAACTTTATATTGAATTAGGACATGATGCTTTTGAAGAGAAAATTTAAAAACCTATGGAGGCTTGTTTGCATGATGGTAGCTATGGTATTACTATAAATTCTTTGAACACCATTATTGCTAATGCCATGGAAAAGTCTAAGCTTGGGGAAGCTGGTTGTGATGAATATGATATTTTAAGTCTCCCAAGCTTTAAGGAGGAAATTTGCTTTGATGATACTTTGCCTCCAATAAATGATAATTATAATCATTGTGATATTTTCAGTCCACCTACTATTGAGGATATAGTTTATGTTGATTATGATATGCCTCCTATATATGATGTTTACAATGATGAATATGATATTCTCAGTTCATCTACTATTGAGGATAAAAATCATTTTGATTATTCTATGCCTCCAATTTATGATGATTACAATGATGGATGTGATATTTTTACTCCCACTATTATTAATGATTACGTTTATGTGGAGAGTAATGGTACTTTTATGCATGTGGATCATGATAAGAATGCTCTATGTGATAGCTATATTGTTGAGTTTATTCATGATGCCGCTGAAAATTATTTTGAGAGAGGAAAGTATGGTTATAGAAATCTTCATGTTACTAAATTTCTTCTCTTTATGATGAATGTTTTGAGCTTTCTCTTGATTTGCTTTTATTTGCTGGGTACTTTAAGACCTACTGGTCCTTATGAGAGAGGTTGACACGGTTTCATATATCACAATAATATTAAGTCTCCCCTCTTTATGTTGAAATTTTTGAAGCTACACTTGTTTTGCCTTCCTATGCTAGTCACTTTGTTCTTCATTGACTTGTTTTCTTACAAGACTCCTATGCATAGAAAGAGTGTTAGATTTAAACATGTTTTATATATGCTTCTTGATGCTCTCTTTTATGTTTCAACTCTCATCTTTATGAGAGCATTATCAAAAATATTCATGCCTAGCTAAAAGGCGTTAAAGAAAAGCGCTTATGGGAGACAACCCATTGTTTTTATTTTCTGTTATTTTTGCTTTTCTTTTTGCTTTGAGTCAAGGTGCTTGTAACTTCTGTAGCAACTCCTTTGTATCTTTATTTTATTGCATTGTTGTGCCAAGTAAAGTCTTTAATTGAAAGTTGATGCTAGATTTGGATTTCTGCGCAGAAACAGATTTTTAGCTGTCACGAATTTGAGATTTTCTCCCTGCAGAAAAATCTAAAAATTCTGTAAAAAATCACGCATCTTCCTCAGATATGTACGCAAATTTCAAATGAGCAACTTAAGTGCCTCGAAAAAATTCGTCTTCACAGACTGTTCTGTTTTTGACAGATTCTGCCTTTTGTTTTGCATTCGCTCTTTTACGATGTTTAAGTGGATTTCTTTGCTCCACAAAGCATTGGTGGCTGTAGCTAATGTCCAGAAGCTTTGGGAATGATTGTATCATCACAGAACATGTGAATTTTTAATTATGCACTAACCCTCTAATGAGAACTATTTCGAGTTTGGTGTGAAGGAAGTTTTCAAGGATCAAGAGAGAAGGATGATATTATGTGATCAAGAAGAGTGAAAAGCCTAAGCTTGGGGATGCCCCTGTGGTTCATCCCTGCATATTCATCCCCTTCTTCATCAACAACTTATCAGGTCATCTCTAGTGAAACTATATTTTAATTCTTTCACATCTTATGCGCTTTACTTGGAGCGTCTGTGTGCTTTTATTTTTGTTTTTTGTTTTTGTTTGAATAAATTCGGATCCTAGCAATCCTTGTGTTAGAGAGAGACACGCTCCGCTTTTTCATGTGAATACTCATGTTCTTCACTTATATTTGTTGAGTATTCTTAACTAGCTACTGCAGTGCTTTTAGCTCCTGTTTTTCATGCATCTCTTCGAGCTGTTAGCACTTGTTTATAAACTCTCTTGCTGCATTATATATCATTTGGAGAGTTTATGTTTAAATAAATTGATTGGTGTTTGTTTGGAAGAAAGAAAATGCTACATGTGGTAGTTGGTATTGGAAAAGACATATGCATTCTTGTAGATCATTGTCTTGTTTCGATTTGATACTTTGCAATTGTTTTGAGCTCTCAAGTAGATCATGTTTAAGCTCTTGCATCATGTAGTTAAAGCCTAGTAGTGGAGAACTACCGTAGAGCTTGTTGAGACTTGGTGCATATTTGTTCTCTAAGGTCTAGATATTTTCTGGTAAAATGTTTGAGCAACAAGGAAGACAGTGTAGAGTCTTATAATACTTGCAATATGTTTTTATTGATTCTTGCTGTACCGGTTTATACTTGTGTTTGCTTCAAACAACCTTGCTAGCCTAAACTCTGTACTGAGAGGGAATGCTTCTCGTGCATCCAAACCTTGAGCCAAAACCCATGCCATTTGTGTCCACCATACCTACCTACTATGTGGTATTTCCTGCCATTCCAAGTAAATACTTCATGTGCTACCTTTAAACTATTCAAAACTTTATTACTCCTTATTTGTGTCAATGTTTTATAGCTCATGAGGAAGTATGTGGTGTTTTATCTTTCAATCTTGTCATTTACTTCTGACAGACTTTCACCAATGGACTAGTGGCATATACATCCGCTTATCCAATAATTTGCAAAAAGAGCTGGCAACGGGGTGCCCAGCCCCAATTAATTACAACTTTCATTAATAATTCTCTTCACATGTTTTGCCCTGATTTATCAGTAAGCAACTTAATTGCAAATAGACACTCCTCCATGGTATGTGAATGTTGGAAGGCACCCGAGGATTCGGTTAGCCATGGCTTGTGTAAGCAAAAGGTTGGGAGGAGTGTCACTATAAAGAAACTAAAATACATGTGTAAACAAAAGAGAAGAGGGATGATCTACCTTGCTGGTAGAGATAACGTCCTTCATGGGAGCCGCTCTTGAAAGTCTGGTTGACAAGGGGGTTAGAGTGCCCACTACCATTCGTTGACAACAACAAACACCTCTCAAATACTTATTTTGTGCTCTCTATATGCTTTCGAAAACTTAAAAAGCTCTAGCACATGATTTAATCCCTGCTTCCCTCTGCGAAGGGCCTATCTTTTACTTTATGTTGAGTCAGTTTACCTACTCCTTTCTATCTTAGAAGCAAACACTAGTGTCAACTTTGTGTGCATTGATTCTTACATGTTTACTTATTGCACTTGTTATATTGCTTTATGTTGACAACTATCCATGAGATATACATGTTACAAGTTGAAAGCAATTGCTGAAACTTAATCATCCTTTGTGTTGCTTCAATGCCTTTTACTTTGAATCTATTGCTTTATGAGTTACCTCTTATGCAAAACTTTTTGATGCTTGTCTTGAAAGTACTATTCATGAAAAGTTTTTGCTTATATGATTCATTGTTTACTCTTTATCTATTTGTTAGCAAACTATAGACCATTGCTTTGAGTCACTTCATTCATGACATGAGCCTTGCAATATATTGATCAAGATTGTGTGAAAGCATGTCTCCTCAGAAATTATTTGTTGTTATCGTTTTACCTACTCGAGGACGAGTAGAACTAAGCTTGGGGATGCTTGATACGTCTCCAACGTATCCATAATTTCTGATGTTCCATGCTTATATTATACCATTTGCTACATGTTTTATATACACTTCATATCACTTTTATGCATTTTCTGGGACTAACCTATTAACAAGATGCCAAGTGCCAGTTCCCTGTTTTCTGCTGTTTTTGGTTCAGAAAAGTACTTCTGCGAATATTCTCGGAATTGCACGAAACAAAAGGCCACGTCCCTATTTTTCCAGCACCGTCACGGAGTCCGAAGGAGAGACGAAGGAGGACCCGAGGAGGCCAAACCACCAGCTGGCGCGGTGGGCCCCTGCGCGCCGCCTATGGTTTGGGCCCCTCGGGTCCACCGACGTCGCCCCTTCGCCTATTTATTCCCTCAGACGCGAAAACCCTAAAACCAAGTCATATTTCCAGAAGAGTTCCGCAGCGCCGCCGCCATCGACGACAAGTTTCGGGGGACAGAATCTCTGTTCCGGCACGCCGCCGGGACGGGGAATTGCCCCGGAGTCATCTCCATCGACACCACCGCCATCTTCATCGCCGCTGCTGACTCCCATGATGAGGAGGGAGTAGTTCTCCCCCGAGGCTGAGGGCTCTACCGGTAGCTATGTGGTTCATCTCTCTCTCCCATGGTGTGATCTTTATGTGATCGTGTGTATTGCTAGTATCGCTGAATACATTAATAATGTTTATGCTACTCAAGTGATTTTGTCTAGTTTCTGGAGTCATTGTGACAACACGGTATCAAGGTGACAGTGTGGGTACTTGTGTGACTCTATGAATAATTTAGACATTTATCATGGCTTATTCTTGGGAATTGTGGTGTTTGTTTACTCAGACTTTGAGGTGTGCTTTTGCAGCCCTACGCATAGTACTCTTGCTTCATCAAGAAGGAGAATAATCCCGAGTAGTATTTACTTGTGTTCAGTTGTGCTAATCTAGTTGAATATGTAGATGTTACTCTTTATCTATTATGCACTCTAGAGGTTACTTTAATATGAACTCCGGTACTCTCCACGGTGTAAAGGTGACAGTGTGTGCACCGTGTGTGATTCCTTTATGACGTTGTGGCGCTTGTTTACTCCGGCTTGAGGTGTGCTTTTGTAGCCCTACACAATGAATGGTGTTTGTTATCCAACAAGAGAGTGTTTAAGAGTAGCTTTTACTTATTCAGTTATGAGATCATTGTTGAGAGTGTCCACTAGTGAAAGTATGATCCCTAGGCCTTGTTTCTAAGCATTGAAACACCGTTTACATCAAGTTCTGCTACATGTTTGCTTGCTGCCATATTTATTTCAGATTGCAGTTACTACTTATAATCATCCATATTACTTGTATTTCACTATCTCTTCGCCGAACTAGTGCACCTATACATCTGACAAGTGTATTGGGTGTGTTGGGGACACAAGAGACTTCTTGTATCTTAATTGCAGGGTTGCTTGAGAGGGATATCTTTGACCTCTACCTCCCTGAGTTCGATAAACCTTGGGTGATTCACTTAAGGGAAACTTGCTGTTGTTCTACAAACCTCTGCTCTTGGAGGCCCAACACTGTCTTCAAGAATAGAAGCACACGTAGACATCAGTACCTTCATGCGATTGATGAATCATGTTTTGAGGCATTTCATTGGTAAATTTGTGGTAGTCTATTTTGATGATATTTTGATCTATAGCCACAATGAAGCTGAACATTATGATCATATTCGACAAGTTTTGCAAGTGTTGCGTGATAATAAGTTGTATGGTAATCTTGCTAAGTGCACATTTTGCAAAGATAAGGTCATATTTCTGGGATTTGTTGTTTCTAAGCATGGTGTAGAGGTTGATGAATCTAAAATTGACGCAATTAAAGATTGGCCTACACCCTGAATCTTAGTCAAATTCGAAGCTTTCTAGGACTTGCTGGTTTTATCGGCGTTTTGTGAAAGACTTCAGTACTATTGCTGCACCTTTGAATGATCTTACTAAGAAAGGTGTTGCGTTTGTGTGGGGCGCAGCCCAAGATGCTGCTTTTGATGAGCTGAAACGTTGTTTGATTTCTGCACCGTTACTTATGCTTCCTAATTTCAATAAACAATTTGATATTGAATGTGATGCTAGTGGCATTGGAATAGGAGGTGTGTTGATGCAAGAGGGCAAACCAATTGCATATTTTTCTGAAAAACTGAATGGTGCACAATTGAACTATCCTGTTTATGATAAAGAATTGTATGCTCTTGTTCGTATTCTTGAGGTTTGGCAACATTATTTATGGCCAAAGGAATTTATCATACATTCTGATCATGAAGCTTTGAAATATTTGAAGTGCCAATCTAACTTGAATAAGCGTCATGCTAAGTGGGTTGAGTTCATTGAATCCTTCCCATACATTATTAAGTACAAGAAAGGCAAAGAAAATGTGGTTGCTGATGCACTCTCTAGGAAAAGCATGATTTTGACACACTTAGATGTTCAAGTTCCTGGATTAGAGAGTTTGCGTGATTTATATACTAATGATACTGATTTTTCCATGCCTTTTGCTCAGTGTTCGGTTGTGAAAGCTTGGGAAAAATACCATATGCATGATGGATATTTGTTTAGAGCTAACAAATTATGTGTGCCAGAATCGTCCGTGCGTTTGTTGTTGTTGCAGGAATCACATGGTGGCGGTTTGATGGGACATTTTGGACGTGAGAAGACGTTGCTGATGTTGGCTGATCACTTTTATTGGCCAAGGATGAGGCGTGATATGGACAGGTTTGTCAAGCGTTGCATTACTTGCAACAAGGCGAAGTCCAAGTTGAAGCCTCACGGTTTGTATACTCCTCTTCCTGCTCCTACTACACCATGGGAAGATATAAGCATGGATTTTGTATTAGGATTGCCTCGGACTGGTAGAGGACATGATTCTATTTTTGTGGTAGTGGATCGATTTTCTAAGATGGCTCATTTTATTGCCTGCCACAAAAGCGACGATGCGTCGCATATTGCTAACCTGTTTTTCAGGGAGATCGTGCGCATACATGGAGTACCCAAGACGATCGTTTCTGACCGTAATGTGAAGTTCATGAGCTACTTCTGGAAGACACTTTGGGGCAAGCTGGGAACAAAACTGTTGTTTAGTACCACTTGTAATCCCCAAACTGATGGCCAGACGGAGGTGGTGAACCGCACACTTTCGGCGTTGTTGCGGACAATGGTCAAGAAGAATCTGCGTGTGTGGGAGGAGTGTTTGCCACATGTGGAGTTTGCCTACAACAGGGCGGTGCATTCAACCACGCAATTGTGTCCGTTTGAGGTGGTCTATGGTTTTAAACCCATTACACCACTTGATTTGCTGCCGCTTCCACTACATGAGAGAGTCAACATGGAGGCATCGAAGCGTGCAGATTTTGTGAGGAAGATACATGAGAAGACTAAAGAAGCTATAGAGAAGAAAGGCAAGTACAATGCTGCTCGTGTTAATCAGAAACGCAAGGAGGTGATCCTTCAGCCTGGCGACATGGTTTGGGTACACTTTCGCAAAGACAGATTTCTTGTTCAGCGCAAGTCTAAGTTGATGTCGCGTGGTGATGGTCCTTTTAAAGTTCTTGCCAAGATAAATAACAATGCATACAAGATAGATCTTCCAACAACTGAGTTTGGCGTGAGTAATACGTTCAATGTTGTTGATTTGACGCCATATGTTGAAGAAGACCTTGCTGCGTCGAGGTCGACGCCTTTTCAAGGGGGGGAGGCTGATGAGGACATCCCTAGTTCCTTACCATCTTTTCATGTTGATGATGTTGCTGCTCAAGATAAGCCTAATGAAGTGAGGATTGGTCTAATGACAAGATCAAGAACCAAGTTATTAGAACAACAGGTGAACTCACTCTTAATTGAATATGATGTTTGTGATTATGAGAATTTTATACTACCTAAGTCTATGCATTTATGTATGATCAGGGTTATTGATAACACAAACATTATCGGAGGAGAGGAGCAGCAAGGCATGGAGGAGGACATGGACGACATGATGAACAAGTCTTTCAAGAGCTCGAGGGAGGAGAGGGAGGCAGGAGCAATTGATGAAAAGAAGTTCTGGACTCCATCAGAATATCCGAGTTGTCACTGACCGGAATATCCGGTCCATCGAAGGATTGCACCAAAAACAGTTCTGGAAAAACTCGGATTATCCGAGACACCTTGGATCGGATAATCCGGGTTAAATGAATCGCTTCGTCAGAAGGTTCTGTAGAAACTCGGATTATCCGAGTTGCCCGTGACTCGGAATATCCGAGTAAAGTCGGAAACATGTCTTTTCGAGTCCGTTTCGTCTTAGGTCGGTTTAGATCCGGATTTTAGGCGTGGGAAACTCTCCCCAGCCCCCATATATACCCAGGAACTCTATTGTAATAGGTAGACCACGGTTATGTTAAACCCTAGATTGGATTGCTAAGCATTCATCTATAGAATTCCTCTTTGTTTCGATCGGGAATTCAACCCCTCCACTTGCTTGCGATCTGGAGGTTCTTGTTACCAAAGTTTGAGTGTGATCTGTTGTTCCATTGGGAATTAGTAGATTGCAAAACCTCTTCGTGGTCGGCGGCTACGTTGCATCGGTGTGAGGCGTCGCGAATATCCATTGGGTTTTAGAGCTGTTGCACTGGCAACAGGGGAGCAGCCGGAGAGTTCGTCGGATTCTCGCAAGTTATCCTTCATCATTATCCATCCACCCACCGCTCATCGAGAAGATCGGGCCACCCCTTATCACTCTTTGAATTTTGTACTTAGGGAGACTAATGAGCTGGCCCATCTTTGTGCCAAGCATTGTAGCCCGAACAGAAGAAGATGCCTCTGGATAAATTTTATCCCGACCTTTCTTGATGCTTGTATCAGGAAGGATTGTAATCCCGATTATTTTTTAATATAAAGCGTGTGAGTGCTAAAAAAAGGACATTGCGCATTGAGGTCAGCCTTAATGTAGACTTAGCCGAGCTCCCACACAGAATGTCCAAACATAAAGGAGATGAAACATCATGTTAGTTTTCCTCCAAAAAATATACATAATAGATCATTACGTGGGAATTCAAAGATATCTTAGATTACTATTCCTTTGTTCCAAGCGACACCATATGAGTTTTTCTATAGGAATTTTATCCTCCAAAATTTACGCTTTTCCTTTGATCCAGATGAGACTTATTTCTTTTGGAAATCCATCCAATCTTCATAACAAGCCGATCACCCCTCTCGTGCCCTAGGTCCCCCCGTTTTGTCTTTTTAGGGTGTGCCCTTACATCAGGTTGTAACAAACCGTTTGATATCTAGTTATTTTACATGAATATTTTTCTAAAGCAATCATTCTGGATATAATAAAATCTAATGCCCAGAATGCTAATCGGAATTGAATTCAGTTGTGTCCGAGGTAGAAGTTTGAAACCCTTTTCTTAGCACCAGGGAGGACGATCTAAGGATAAAATGATATAGGAATTGGTACATATTATCATATAAAAACGCGAATCGAGAGCTTGTGAACCAAAACAACTTGAAACCCAATTTTTGATGTTGTTATTGACAGCAAGAAGCGAATATTGTTCTCGAATTTGCGTATAAAAAGCGATAAATTAAAAAAATGGAAAAGAGGAATGAGTGGGTGTTCAGTATTCTCATGTAAGTCCATGTCCGAAAGGTTGCTACAAGAGGAGCGCATAATTCGTTGGGAAGAAATTTAATTAAGTAAAGCCCCCCTCGAAAGGGCTGAGCATGAGCATGCACCTGCTCTCGTTTGAAGACTCCAATCGACGGAGGGGAATTCGTTAAAGTCAGGGAGCTACAGCTAAGTAAAGTAATTCAGATTCTTTTCTTTGCTAAGGATTCAAAACAAAAAAGCAAATGACAAATCTGGTTTGATGGCTCTTCTCTACTAACCACAAGGATATTGGTACTCTATATTACATCTTTGGTGCCATTGCACGAGTGATGGGCACATGCTTCTTTGTATTGATTTGTATAGAATTAGCCCGACCCGGCGATCAAATTCTTGGTGGGAATCATCAACTTTTAAAGTTTTTTAATAATGGCTCACCCTTTTTAATGATTTTTTACTCGAAGTGCTAAAAGCCACTCCGACTTACATCTGATAATAATACGAAAATACAAGAGCTGGCTATGAATTACATCACTGTGGTTCATTGACGTGTTTATTTCTCGATATGGTACTAGAGATTGCAGATTTGTCTAGATGAAAATCTGAGTTAGGGAAAATATGTTAATACTTCTAAAGCAGCGAATATGAGAGTTACATTAGAGACTGCCATGCATGTGTCAGTCATCATCCTCTACGCTCTGTGTCGCCCATCTACCACCCTATTAGCATAGAAACATGATCTTATTCATTGTTATTGCGGTAGTTGCAAAGTTCTTATTGTTGATTGTCTTGATTCTTACAACTACAAAAAGGAAGGTTACAAAAACTCTGCATCCTTTTCGAGACTTGTTGTAATTATTTTCGTTGGTATGAATCTTAATTTGCAACCTTGGGCCCTTAGTTCATGTGAATGGAACGCCTAATTCTTTTAAAACAATTATATAAAGCGGGGCGAAAAGCCTATTCGACATTCACAGAAATGAGCGCAACGTTCGTAGCGGACTCCTCCACGTGGCGCCCGATGGCTGGTCCAGCGAATCGATTTCCCATCCACCCGGAGGCGCGAACGCAAAGCCGCAAGCGACGCGCCCACATCCCCACCGGGCGCCATGGCCGCCGCAGCAGCCGCAGCTGGAGGCGTTCTCAACCTTGCTCCTTCTCGCGCCCCGACACCATCCCCCCCTTAGCTCTCTTCGGCAACTCCGACGCGCGGCACTCGCGGAGCCAGCCTCGTCTTTGTGCCCGCCGGGGCCGGCTGCTCGCGGCGTCGTCGGTGGAGGCAGGGGAAGCGTCGTACACGGAGCCAGAGGAGGCGCTGCTGGAGGCCCTCGTCGGCGTGCAGGGACGTGGCCGTGCCGTCGCGCCGCGCCAGCTCCAGGCAAGGAACCCTCCCACTTGCCTAAGAGGCTAAGACTTACTGTACTTGAGTATTTCGCAGCCAGCCTCTGCTGCGTGGGCGCGCGCCATGTGCTTGTTGAAATGTTACTGATGCTGCGTGTGCAGGAGGTGGTGAGCGCGGTGCAGACTCTGGAGGCACTCGAAGGTGTACCTAATCCGGTAGGTGCACTATCCCTTTTTTCTTTCACTACGAGGAATTAATGAGCTCATGGAAGTGCCCTATGTGTCTTTTGCAAAAACAAAAAACCTGAACTACCGACCATCATTCGCGGACATCATCTGTATATCTGTAAGAGCAATGTGCTTGGGGCTAGCTACGACATCCGAAGCAAGCATTTGCGAACACGGTGCGGTATTGCTGAGGGTGCATGGCGATCAGGAATTCCAAACCGTGGCCACTTTTTGTTTCTGCATTCTGGGTTGCCGGTGCACGCTGCACAGCCAGCAACCGGTGTGCATCAAGAGGGACTTGCAGTTTGGTTTGTGCAACATATGCTTGAGCTTCTTGCTCAAATAAGTTCAGGGGAAAGAGATGACCGCTGGTGGGGTTTAAATGAGAAGTTTGACTCCCTTAGCCTGCTCGTAGGCACTGGCGGAGCTACCTTAGGCCAGCCGGGTGCACAGGACACCGGTAAAAAATATTTTCCTTTGTAAAATAGGATTTTTTTCACCACATATGCACCCCAAAAAAGTGTTTTAAATGTGGTGTGACAGCGTGGGTGCACCCTGGTTCCAAATCTTCTAGCTCTGCCACTGCTCGTACAGACACTGAGATGCAACTCAAGCTCCGCGCTGACGTTTCTTAGTGTGCATATATATTAGTTTTCCAGCAAGTGAATCGGCTAGGCTTTGAACTTTGCATGATGAAACTCCATAAGCTTGCTAATGGAAATACCCTTGTTACTAATTTGTTAAGTGAATTTGGATGCAACAGAGGTAATTAGTTAATTAGTAATTCTTGCTCAACTTGATGTTCAATTGGCACTGATGGATTAATTGGCATATAATTTTAAGTAAAGGGCAATCGTTGACCGTATAGAGTTTTTGTGGTGAAGGTTACTCAGTAGTGTTTACATTACAAGAAATTCTACTGGTCAATATTTAAGTTCACAATAGAAGACGTCAAGATATTTACTTGAATAGTCAGAACTTGTTTGCCCTCACATATGCTACAAATATCTTATTTCAGACTAGTTTAACTTTTTAACAAAAAAAGGGAGTCCAACAGAGGAGGTGCCCTGTGGCCAAAAAAAAATAATGAACAAGTTGTGGCGATATATTAAGATAGGAGCACTGGGCTACTGCCTCAATCTCTGTTTAATAGTTTCTTAGTGTTTGGAACATTTGGTTTTGTGTTACATATTGTCTTGTGCCAATGCTGAAAATATGAGCTAGTTTGTAGAAAAACGACCCCAGCTATTTGACAAAGTAGCACGTACTGAATTGCATGCACCGACCAGTTCATCAGAAAGTCTGAACTGATGGAGAAATGTGGGTAATGCACTTATACTTCAATACTCCTCTCATGTGTAGCTGTTAAGTGTGTGTATATTAGGCCTATAGTTGGGCTCCAGCCCATGTAACATATTTTTCAGTCTCATTCTTCTTCTCAAGACAATAACATGGTATCAGAGCTGGTCGCCCCGTCGCTGTCGCCGTCGCCGTCTTCGCCGGCGTGCTGACTCCGGCGAGCGCACCGGCCGTCTTCGTCGCCGTCGCCGTCGCCGTCATCTCCCTCGTCGTCTCCGCGGCTTCGCCGCCATCTCCTCGTCGTCTTCGACGCGGTCGTCTCCGCGCCATCTCATCGCCGCGCATCGTCGTCCCCCGGTCCAGCTCCGCGCCTCTCCGTGCATCTCCGCGCATCTCCGCCGTCGCCCGACCTTCGTCGCTGCTTCGCCGTCGCTCGGCCTTCGCCGCCGTTTCGTCGCCTCGATCCGGAATTTGTGAGTGTTGACTTATCCGGAATTTGTCCCGGAATTTTCCGGATTTCTCTCCGGATCAAGAAATCAGCTACTGGACTTACCCAGCTTCGCCCGGAGTTCACCCGGTTCTGACCCGGAAATCTTTCCGGTCTTTCCCGGTTCCAGATCCGGATTTTTCCGGGCCTGAATCCGGATTTTTCCGGTACCAGATCCGGATTTTTCCGGGCCTGAATCCGGATTATACTGCTGCCATGGCTAGGAATGAAGGCTCCATGGCTATTGACATCAAGCTGGATGGCTCAAACTACCGGGAATGGGCTTTCTCAGCTAGGACTGTTGTGAGAGCTGCTGGTCTTGCCTCTCACTTGACCGATGATCCATCTACTCGAGATGATGAAGCAGCAAAGAAATCTTGGCAAAAGGCTGATGATCGTGTGATGGGAGCTTTGGTTCTGGGTGTTGACCCTTCTCTCCGCATGAGTCTTGAGCATCACACATCAGCAAGGAAATCTGGACATACTTTGAGCAGCGGTATCTTCAGCCTAGTGGTGCTCTTCATTTCTCCTTGCTACAAAATTTAAACAGTACTCAGCAAAATGACATGTCCATGGATGAGTACTATGCTGCCTTCACTCGCATTAGCGGCCAACTTAGCTCCATGGTTCCAAAGAGCAGCCCTGGTTGCACATCTTGTGTGGCTAAGGAAGAATTTGAACAACGAACACTCATGTACCAGTTTGTGATGAAGCTGAGGCAGGAGTATGAGAACATCCGCACTCAACTCCTTGGTCGTACTACTTCTCCCACTTTGACTGAGGCACTTGCTAGTCTGATTGCTGAGGAGACTCGTCTTCGTTCTTTGGCTACGACTTATACATCGTCTCTACCCAACAGTGTCTTGGGTTTTCCTCACCGGACAGGTCCTCCCAAGGCTACATGGCGACCTCCGTCGCGTGACATATGCCCTCATTGCAAGAAGATAGGACACAATACGGCTGGTTGTTTCCAGCTTCACCCAGAGTTGCTAGCTCAGTTTTATGCTAGACGAGCAGCCCTTCAGGATCAGCAGCGTCCTGCACCTAACCGTACTCAGCCTCAGTTTGTGAGGCCTTCTACTGCTGCGGTCACTGAAACATCAGCTAGGAGTGCTTCTGTGTCTGCTCTTTCTCAGTCTGCTGTGGCTCCAACTCAGCCTTGGGTTTTGGACTCTGGTGCCTCTTTTCATGTGACATCCGACCACTCTCAGCTTGTGTCTTGCCAGCCAGTGAAGGATGGTGCATCTGTTCAGACTGCTGATGGTACATCTTGTTCTGTTACCCATCAGGGTTCTCTTTGCACATCAAAGTTTACTGTCCCGGACATCTCTTTTGTTCCTCAGTTGTCCATGAACCTTATGTCAGTTGGTCAGATTACTGATATGAACTATTTTGTTGGTTTTGATGCCTCCTCTTGTTATGTGCAGGATCGTCAGAGCAAGAGGATCATTGGAACTGGCCATCGCCGTAGAGGATCCACATCCCTCTACATCCTTAACAACTTGCACCTTCCTTCGGCTTCCACTGCATCTTGTTTCGCTCTGCAGCATCTACATCAAGTTCTACTTCGTCTCTTTCGTTTGCCCAGTGGCATCATCGTTTAGGTCACTTGTGTGGTTCTCGTTTATCTACTCTTGTTCAGCAAGGTGTTTTGGGTCGGGTCCCTGTAGATTCTGGTTTTCATTGTAAGGGATGTAAGCTAGGCAAGCAGATTCAACTACCATACCCCTCTAGCACTACTCATTCTAGCCACTTTTGATTTGGTGCACTCTGATGTATGGGGCCCCTCTCCTTTTGTTTCAAAAGGTGGTCACAAATATTATGTCATATTTATTGATGATCACTCTCGATATACTTGGGTGTATTTCATGAAGCATCGTTCTGAATTGATTTCTATATATAAGGCTTTTGTGTGCATGTTGCATACTCAATTCTCCAGTGCGATTCGTGTTTTTCGTTCTGACTCTGGGGGGAATATCTGTCTACGTCTTTTCGTGAGTTTCTCTCTTCTGAGGGTACTCTCCCTCAACTTTCATGTCCTGGTGCTCATGCCAGAATGGTGTTGCTGAACGCAAGCACCGACACATTGTTGAGACAGCTCGCACTCTTCTAATTCATCTTTTGTGCCTACTCAGTTTTGGGGTGAAGCTATCTCGACTGCTGTCTACCTTATCAATCTCCAGCCTTCTTCTCGTCTTCAAGGCAAGTCTCCTGGTGAGAGTTTGTTTGGTTCTCCTCCCACGTATGACCATCTTCGTGTTTTTGGTTGTATTTGCTATGTTCTTTTAGCACCTCGTGAGCGTACCAAGTTGACTGCACAGTCTGTTCAGTGTGTTTTCCTTGGCTATAGTCTCGAGCATAAGGGCTACCGTTGCTATGATTCGTCTGCTCGTCGCATTCGCTTTTCTCGTGATGTCACTTTTGTTGAGGATAAACCCTTTTTCTTTCCCCTTCGACTCAATCTTCATCATCAACTACTTTCGAATCTACCTCCTTTCTTTCACTTCCACCTATATTTTCAGATGATTCTACACCTGATCAGCTTCGGGTACATCTCCAGCATATGATTCACCAGCTCCTCCTCTAACTAGTTTTCCTTTTCATTATAGTCGTCGTCCTAGAGTTTCACCAGATATTCACTCATCCATTCCTTTGTCTTCTCCTCCGGCCAGTACTACTGATCCTTGCACTGATGACTCCTCTCAGACAACAAGGTATGCTCTTCGTGATCGCACCTCTCTTGAGATTCCTAGCAGATATCGCAATGATTTCTGTGCAGGGGCAGCTTATGAGCCTACTACTTATCAGGAGGCAGTGGTGTTACCTGAGTGGCAATTGGCTATGTCGAGGAGCTTGCAGCTCTAGAGGGTACTGGTACATGGGATTTGGTTCCTCTACCTTCTCGGTCCATCCCTATCACTTGCAAATGGGTGTACAAGGTCAAAACCAAGTCAGATGGATCTGTGGAACGCTACAAGGCTCGTCTTGTTGCAAGAGGTTTTCAGCAGGCTCATGGGAGAGATTATGATGAGACTTTTGCTCCAGTTGCTCACATGACTTCAGTTCGCACTTTGATTGCTGTGGCTGCCACTCGTTCATGGAAAATTTCCCAAATGGATGTGAAGAATGCTTTCCTTCATGGTGATCTGCATGAGGAAGTATATATGCAACCACCTCCAGGTATTGAGGCTCCATCTGGTCATGTTTGTCGTCTTCGAAAGGCTCTATATGGGCTCAAACAAGCTCCTCGTGCCTGGTTTGAGAGGTTCACTTCTGTGGTTCGAGCTGCTGGCTTTTCTCCTAGTGAGCATGACCCAGCTCTCTTCATTCATACATCAGAGCGTGGGCGTACTTTGCTTCTACTGTATGTAGATGATATGCTGATCACGGGAGATGATGTTCGATATATTTCCTTTGTCAAGAAAAAGTTGAGTGAGCAATTCAAGATGTCAGACTTGGGGTCCCTCAGTTACTTTCTCGGAATTGAGGTCCAACACACAGATGATGGTTACTATATCTCTCAACAAAGGTACACTCGGGATTTGATTTCGCGCTCTGGCCTCACTGACACATGCATTGCTACTACACCCATGGAACTTCATTTGCAATTGCGTCCTACCGATGGAACTCCCCTTGAGGATTCCTCTCGTTATCGTCATATTGTTGGCAGTCTAGTGTACCTAACAGTAACAAGACCTGATATTGCACATGCAGTTCATATTCTCAGCCAATTTGTGGGTGCTCCCACTTCGGTACACTATGGCCATCTTTCGACTGCTTCGATATTTAAGGGGTACTACATCTCGCCGCTTGTTCTATGCTAACTCAAGTCAGCTCCAACTTCATGCTTACTCTGATTCCACTTGGGCGAGTGATCCCGTCGATCGACGTTCAGTCACTGGTTATTGCATATTTCTTGGAACATCTCTCATTGCATGGAAATCAAAGAAGCAAACTGCTGTGTCTCGCTCTAGCGCTGAGGCTGAGCTTAGGGCTCTTGCTACTACTACATCAGAGATTGTGTGGCTCCGCTGGTTATTGGCTGATCTTGGGGTTTCATGTCATACACCTACACCTCTTCTCTGTGACAGCACTGCTGCTATTCAAATTGCTAATGATCCTGTCAGACATGAGCTGACTAAACACATTGGTGTGGATGCATCTTTCACTCGATCTCATTGTCAGCAATCTACTATTAAGCTCCAGTATATTCCATCAGAGCTTCAAGTTGCAGATTTCTTCACGAAGGCTCAAACTCGAGATCAACATAGTTTTCATATTCTCAAACTTAGTGTATCTGATACTCCTGATCCACCTTAAGTTTGAGGGGGGGTGTTAAGTGTGTGTATATTAGGCCTATAGTTGGGCTCCAGCCCATGTAACATATTTTTCAGTCTCATTCTTCTTCTCAAGACAATAACAGTAGCGCCCTCAGGCCAGGTCTTGAACACGAGACTTCCAAAAGTGCGAACTGATGGAGAGAGGTGGGTAATGCACTTATGCTTCAATACTCCTCTCATTTGTGGCGCCCTCAGGCCAGGTCTAGAACACAAGGATTCCAAAAGTGCAAACTGAATGGCAAGGACAATCAATATATTTCAGTATCCCCCCTCACGTTGAGTCCCTGTCACGTCTTAGGCATGCAATCGATGAAAGCCGCGAATATTTTATTAAATACTGCTCTGGTTGGGTCTTGAACTTGAGACCTCTTAGCTTTGATACCCTGTATTGAATTTTATGCACCAACAAGTTCATCCAAACCTCCTGAAAAACAAGTTGACCCAAAAGTCTGAACTGATGGAGAAGGTGGGCAGCACACCTGTACTTCAACGACATAAAGTGACGACCATGCTTACAACCGTGGGTTACAATCTCTTGATCAATCCTTACATCATGGGAATATGTGATTTGTAGAGTAAATATTATTAGCACATCACACCGAACAGTACTATTGTTAATTTTCTGGAAGGGGTTGATAGTTGCTACAAACTCTGAGGTGATAGAATATCTGATGGAAGTCTGATAGAAGAATATGGTAAATTATTGAATTGCTTCTCAAAATTTAATGGAGGTGACTGTTAGAGAATATAAAAATAATGAATACCTCCATTAACATGCATGTAATTGACTAATGTAAATAATATATATGAGAAACAAAGGTCGCCCTCTTAGCATTTATTGTTTATATGCAGACAAATTCAAGTTTAATTGAAGGTAGCTGGAAGCTCATATTCACTACAAGACCAGGGACGGCATCTCCCATTCAGGTAAATAATACCAAAATGCTCATGTTGTAACTATATGTTCCATCGCCCATTTGTCTCTATTCATTTTGCTGTTGAATTATTCAAACTTTGTTCAAATGAGTGAATTTATTCTGAATTCACATTTTTTGCAGAGGAAATTCGTTGGAGTTGACTCTTTCAAGGTCTTTCGGGAAGTTTACCTTAGAACAGATGATCCGAGGGTGGTCAATGTTGTCAAGTTTTCAGAAACAATTGGTGAACTGGCAGTACAGGTAACTTATGTGTAACTCAATATTGCATTAGCTTCAAATGTTTGGAGAAGATTTATATATTTTGAAGTTTTCTGTTCAACCTTAAATGTGTTCATGATCTTCTTGCCCCAAATTATGATGCTTCGTTTAGTGCTATATTCAGTGTATAATTGTTTCTTTCGAAGTATGGTTTCATAATCAACTAGTTACTATCTATGTTCTGCATGGAAAGTCGTTGGATTATAGAAGATTATATAATGGACTTATAGTAAGTTTCGGTGTCATGCTCGAGGGAAGTGCATGGCTTGTTATGCTAGTATAACCAAGAACTAACATTGCAGGTAATATGAACTGTATTGTCAGAGCTAAGCAACACATGATTAAGAAACATAAATTCAATTGACATATCACTTTCTTAATACTAACAGTGTTTTAGGATAGACTATGGGGTCTGGAGGAATACAATATCAGTTTGGTGGAGTAGAAGTGTTAAGTGGTACATATATAAGACTTCAATGATGTTCTGCATGATTTTTGCAATGAGGTTTGTTACACAAAATATCAGGCAGAAGCAACTATCAAAGATGGGAAGCGCATTCTCTTCCGTTTTGACCGAGCAGCATTCACCTTCAAGTTCTTACCATTTAAGGTTCCATATCCGGTGCCATTCAGGCTTCTTGGAGATGAAGCAAAGGGTTGGCTTGACACTACATACTTATCTTGTTGTGGGAACATACGTATTTCAAGGGGAAACAAGGTACATACTACAGTGTCAGCATGTAACTATGCAGCCATGGATTGAGGGTTTTGAATTGTGTAATCAGTCTATTGGTTTTGTGTGAATCTGTATTGGCATATGTAAAAATTGTAGGTGAGCACGGTTGCACCTACACATCACAAGTTTCTGATTTTGTCTCCATACTAAATTATTACAGAAAAATCATGAGTTTAGTAGAACACTATACTGTCACAAAAAAGTATCAGAGGAAAACTTATAGTATGTGAGCTATACAAAATAACAAGTCAGTAGCAAATATATGTGAATATAAAATTCATTGAATTATATATTTTTTTCTCTCAAATAGCACAATATATTCACCTCAAACTTTACAGGTCATTATAATTTTTGCAATACAATGTGCAGATATTTTAGTATAATTTTTTCGTACACCAAAAGTCTCAAAATGAAGTGAATGTTTGTACCCCTGCTTAGAAAACCAATCTCAGAATGTAAAGCCCTTATTCGTAGAAAGATGTGGTTTTGCCCATACCTGCTTGTATTTCATTAGTTTTCCAAAACAACATGTAGTGCAGGGAACCACATTTGTTCTACAGAAAAGTGCAGACCCAAGGCAAATGTTGTTGTCAGCTATATCTGCAAGAACGGGAGTAAAAGAGGTTTGCTATTATACCATGGATGTCCGTTAACTCACTAACATGAGGAATTCATTTATATGATATACTTTTTTGCTGGACAGGTTATAGATGATCTTATTTCAACAGGGGTTGAAGCTGATCTGAATACCCTAGCAGGAGAGTGGCAACTATTGTGGGCTTCACAGGTCAACCTTTGCATAAGCATTACAAAGAATATTTGATATTTGAATGCATGTCATCTCTTGGCTGTGGAGCTAGATTTCTTATTGGTCATGAATTTATAATTTGGTATTAGACTACAGAAAACATCACAAGGCATTCCGAGATATTCATGTGTTACTTGTTTTGTTCTATCTTTCTTCCAGTAATTTATTTTGTGTAGTTTCCTCTATTACTGTGTAAATACTACTTACACTAGGGTTCTTCCTTGTTGTTCCCATGAAAGAATATAAAAATTGTAAGAGTATCAGACCGTGATTGAACTTAGGTTCCCTGGCAGAGTCGGACAATGTGGATATTTTTCTGAAAAAACAATTATGAGCCTGATAGCTCACACACTAAACAGCAATAGTTATTTTTGATGAATGCATATGACTTGGTAGACCTGACTCCTGTTATTCGCAAACTTTGGCTGTCATCCTGACTTCTATGTATGTTTCATATATGAACCATTTCTTATACTGAAAATGTCTATAAGACTAATTTGGTGGTGTATTTTAGCACTTCATAGTGATATAGTACATTGGTGTAGGTAGAGACATAGTCCCTTCTGCGCAATAATGTTTCCAATGTCTTTGAATCGAGCAAATCAACCTCCCTGAACCCAGTTCGTCTCTCTCCCGCTGAGAACGTATCCTGTGAAACAGACCAACTCGTGCACCAGCCGAAACTCTGGGACATGAGCCGTTGGATCGAGATGTGAAGGACAGGATGTATCCAAGGGATGGACTGGTGGTACATTTTGCACAAAGAACCTCACTGTGGCACTGAATTGCCTGAATCGTCCTTCCCAATCCTGTTCCAAAATGGGCTAAAAACTTATCAGAATATCTTGGAATTAGATATGATTAATTAAGTATATTCAAAATGAGGAGCATACATAATACAGTAGAGCTGGTATACGAGACGTAAGATATGATTTCCCTTTCATATATTCATTCATTTGTATGTACAGACTGAAGATGGAAGCTGGTCATCTGTTGCATCTGCTGGTCTCAAGGATCTCCAGGTTAGTTTCAGAACTTCAAAAAGGCTGAAGAAAAAGATGATATGATACTCTTGTCTCTTGTGTGTTTCTTGGTACTTACATGACTAACAATACGATCATTTATTTATTCAGATCATAAAGGAAGATGGGCAACTGAAGAATCGGGTGAACCCCTTTCCAGGTGTCAGCCTCAATGCAAGAGGTAACATATGGTACGTCTGAAAAGCTGCATGTATGTTAGGTCCATATATCAAAATTCTGTTCGCACCTCATGTTCTTCTCTTCGAGTTCCCTTGCAATGTCGATAGATATACCTTCATTTTAGTAATACTACAAAGGGTTCACTTATGCTTTATGTTAAGTACGTTGTGTTGAACTTGCAGCGAATCGGGGAACAGCAACACCTTTCGTGTGTCCATGAATGAAGGAGCTGTTCAAGTTGGTGGTGTACAGTTTCCCTTGGACACTCGAGGAGAATTTGTCATGGAGATTCTGTAAGACTGGATTCCCATTTCCCATACCTAAAGATAAGAGTGACAAATTTACTTGCCATTGGTGACTCAACATATCCAGAAATCACTTTTTGTCCTCATATTTTATGAACGTCCTTGCAGGTACATGGACAGTAAGATAAGAATAACTAGGCTCAACCAGCACGAGCTTGTTCATTTACGCATTGTAAATAGAACATAAATACCCAGATGGAGGATATGTGGACAGATTGCTTGAGTTGATTGCTGAGCACATATAGATCAAATGTCACTAGGTCAAAATGCTTGACTTCATTGCTGTATATACTGGTACAATCTGAATGATGTAATTATAGATCTTCGGAGTTGCATATCTTCAAATCATTTCCCCCCAAAAGTATCACTCTTGCTCTCATGATCATATATACATATTGGTTTACAAGGCCTACAGATTTTGTCCTAAAAACTTAAAATAATTTGACATAGGACAAAATATATAGGCTTTGTAACCCTAAGAGAGCAAGTATAGGAAAGTCAATTCTGCAATTGTGATCACGCAGATTTTCAGTTATTTATTATTGATAAAATGCAGTTTAATAATGTAATAAGAGATCTCTTGAAACGTTACGGCATGACACAGTTCTGAGCAGACCAGTGTAAGACAGAACATCACATAGTTCAGGTTGATCAAGGAGCTTTGATATCTTCTAGTACTGCTCCGTTAAGCAACAAAGAGTGGAAGCTC
This sequence comes from Poa pratensis, assembly GCA_947311845.1. NCBI lineage: Eukaryota > Viridiplantae > Streptophyta > Magnoliopsida > Poales > Poaceae > Poa > Poa pratensis. Next base: position 81,505,180 of record CAMZMU010000052.1, on the reverse strand, counting down.
ACAATGTACTCCAACTGTTTACACGACCAGATAAAACATCCAACTATCCAATTAAACTGACTAAATTGGGTTAGACAACCTGGCCATGACAATATCCTGATTGGTACAAAACATGTCTTCCTATCCCTAGAAGTACAACAATGACAATTTAAAAATGTTACATGGAACAATACTTTTTGCATTATTTGATCAATTTTGGCTTGAGTTAATTCCTTTGGGAAACCAAGCAATTCCTGGCATTTTTTGCTCGAGTCCAGCAGAACTTGCGGATATGAAGTTGGTTTGCAGGTGATGGGCCTGTAGAATTGGCAGTTATGCAGTTGACCTGCTGGTGGAAGGGACTAATGAGCTCAGGTCCTTCTACCACCTTATCTACGAAGTAGCCAAATTGTCGCACAGGGTCTGGTATGCTGCGCTGCAACGTTTGAATTTCTCCTCTGCGGTAGCCTGACCATGAAACAAGAAATATAATATTTAGGAGTTCCGTAGACAATGAAATATAACAGTGAAGTGCTGCAACGTTTGAATTTCTCCTCTGCGGTAGCCTGACCATGAAACAAGAAATATAATATTTAGGAGTTCCCTAGACAATGTGAATATAACAGTGAAGTGCTTGTGGCAACTGAAAAACAGATGTCCAAAACATCAAACTAGACCCACCAGGTCAATGGCCCGGCCCAGAAAAGGAGCCGGCCATCACTGACCCAAAGGGACGAGTGGGTCGACCCATCTCCACTACTTGCCTGTCAATGGCCAGGCCCAGAAAAGGAGCCGGCCATCACTGACCCAAAGGGACGAGTGGGTCGACCCATCTCCACTACTTGCCTTTCGTATCATCACAAGAAGAGAGAAGGGGCATTCAAAAAAGAAAAGAAGAGAGCAGAGGGTGAGGAGGCAGAAATAGTCGGGCCCCGTGCCCCTAAACAGAGGGCAATCGGAACCAGGTTGGGCGGAGTGGTCTGGCCCATTCTCATCCTTAACCTTTTGCAGTACTAAATATGTCAGTTTGAACCAGAATTCCACCTCCTATCCTACTGAATCATGTATTGGTACCAATCCATAACGTCGAATCGTGAGCCTATTATTGAAGCAAATTCAATGAAACAACAACTGGTACCGTATAGAAGGGGCCATAAACTGGAGAGTCTTGACCAATTCGAAAGATCATTTGGTGTAGTTGAAATAACAGAATTGGAACTTGTTTGGTCAAGTAAGGGAAACTCAATCAAATTCATAACTGTCTCAATGGAATCTTTTCCTTCTTTTTTGTTTTTGTTTAACACATGTTTCTGCACAGAACCTATGTGAACTGCTAACCCGTCCTTACTGATATAATGTTGCATTAACTATATCATTACAATTGGAGATGTGCATGTGCTCCTAGCCTCCTACAGCATCTGAGTCGAGAAAAAATGACAAAAGAGTTTATCTGGATGTGTAGTTTCAGTTTTGGCGCCTAGCGCTTAATAGAACCTTGAGTTTTGGATACTTAGTTTGCATAACCCATATCTAATTTTTAGATCAAAGCCTCGAATCCTTCTCGCAGTGTCACCTGATGTGAACTTAGGGCTAAAAACTATCTAGACCAGCTGATTTTATTACAGAATGAAACAAAGTTATACAGATAACTTGCAAAGAGTGCCAACAAATAAACTTTGATGTTGCGACATTACCTTCGTTGAGCCATGATGACGATCTGGATGCCATCTAAGTGCACACGTCCGGTATCTAGCAAGGAGACAAATGATAAAACAATGTTACACAGCTCAAAAGAAGTGAAGGATACAATGCATCATGGCTCATGGCATACTCCCATAAAAATACTCAAAGCTGGTGAAATGCTGAAAGCCTCAACAATCTTACGCGCTTTTAACATCTTCGAGTTTTAGTGGACCAGAAGTACTCAAGCCAAGGGCCTGACGCGCCACAGATACCTCGTTCTGGGGGGATATTTCGTCTTCGTCGTCTGTTTCGTAACTCCAGTTTCTGGAGCTTTCTGAATGGGAACGTCTGGAATTCCTCCTTGGAAAATCATCAGACTCAAAAGACCAATAATATGTCTGCTGGTTCCCACGAAAAGCATTACGAAAGACAGTCTCCGGTTCATCATCATCACTTGTGCAAAACTCAAATCCTCCTGTCGCAAATAAGAATAACCTAAACTTTATAAGGTTTACAACATGCGCATTTCTGTCCAACTACAATATTCCTACGAACTGAAGTAAAACTGTCACTTCACAATAGCATAAGAAGCTGGTAGTATCCTGACAACTAATTCCTAAATTAAGCCATAGCACATAACAGAGAATGATTCAAGTTTATTCAAAAGATAAGACAGAAGTACAGATAAAGTACTATACCTTTGCTTTTGATATTATCATAATAGAATTCATGTGGCCGGAAACCATTAGGCTTTGAATCCCTGACCCAACGGTGTCCTCTAAACCATGAAGGTCCACTAGATGCATCCTTTTTTTCATCTTCATCCCGCCAAGTCTGAACATTGATATAAATGAAAATGTCTTAATGGTTAGCATTCACATTTCATTTTTATTGAAAGCTGTCAACTGAGATTACAGTAAACATCAAACTGAACTTGAATTTTTTGCAAACATTGAAAATTAAGATATTGCAGCTATAGGAGTAGGAGCACATACAAATAGATGAAAAATATTTTGTACATCAAACTTAGCAATGACATTAAACAATTATCTTGATTCCGGAGTTCTACACTCCTTGGAGAGTTGCAAGCATTAAAGTGCCCAATCAGAAACAGGATCATCCCTGCTAAGTATCTCGTTGAAATCTTTGCAGCTAAATTGGAGCATTCGTGCATCTCGAAATTTTGCAGGGTTTGACTTGGACTTATATAGTTCTTCTCGAAATTTATTAATTCACTTTATTTATTTATTCTGGGCCAAACTAAGTTACAACTACAAGAATGCAAAATGAATATGATAAAGAATAGTATGCAATATGTTTTGATAAGCATAAGTTCAGTATTTGTAGTATTTGTGACAACCAATAATCTCAACCGATTTACTCAAACTTAAATGAACACAAAAAGATAACGAAACACTGTCAAATAGGTCGTGACACTAACATCGAAGAGGTACTCGGCATACTCAGAGATATTCCGTATCACCGTCCTTTGTGTATCTCTATTTCTCCTGTGTTTCGCATAATAGTTGAATCTCTGTGGAAGCAGAAGATAATAGTGTCAGCTCTTTCTTTGTTCAAGACACGAATTATTTATAATAATAAATCATCACCACTCATAAGCAAAGAAAGTAACAAAACCAGAAAATTTTAAGCTGGCTGGTGACGCAAACTCTTCTTCTTTTTTGCCAGGGGGCCAAGGATTAAGTGTCGCTCGACAAGTCGCGACAAGTCGCACGACTTGTCTACTTGTCGGTACCCCAGCGACAAGTTCAAAACCTCGACAAGTTGCGACAAGTTGCGACAAGTCACGACTTGTCGCGCGACTTGTCTACTTGTCGGTACCCGAGCGACAAGTTGCGACAGGTCGACTCGTAATCCTTGAGGGGGCTGGAGGTAAACAGGGTGAACCAAGCGAGAAACACATCACATCACGGCAAAATAATGATCTTGGAAAGCAGAGGGAGATCTACCACGGACGGGAGAGAGGGTGGGGTGATTTAGCCAAAGTACACGATGAGGAATATAAATATTAGCTCTCAAATTCACCCCATTCAAGCATCTGACAAAAAAAGTCCCCAAATCAACCTATTGTCATATGGCGTACCTTACGTTCAACCCATCAAACAGATCAAGCAATAATTCCTCTCAAATTGCCAATACGAAGCATGAATTCTACCCCTGGCTCTCAATTCATCAAACACATGAGCAATACATCTACGGAAATCGCACGATTTCCCCTATACAAGCATTTCAGCAAACTACGGGCGGATCAAATAAAAGAGCAATCTTTCTTCTCGGTAGCTGCCAATAACACAATAGAGAGGGAGATGGTTACGTTATGCCACTGGGTCTTGCGTTTCCGCTGCAGGGGAGGCGTGGAGTGGAACGACGCGGTGGCCACCAGCTGCTGCGGCGCCGCCGCCGTGGCGAGGCGATGCGGGCGATGGCCAGAGAGAAGAGCGGTCTTGACGTGGTTCATCGTGGTCGGCGGCGGCGGAGGGGAGCTTCGATGTTTACCTCCTTGGCCGTCGGGGCTCGGCGAGGCCCCCCGCGAGCAGAGGTGCAAGGAATGGCTGTTTGGGATCTCGACCCAATTGCTGGGGCCAGCCCAGCACGGGCCTTAAAGTCTACATACATTCGCTCACGTTGATTTTCCAATTTTAGCTGTTGCTATTTTCTTCAACTCAAAAAAATAGTGTTGGTATATACTCCGCTATAAAAACAACTGTACACCCCTCCGGTTTTATATATCTATACCTAATATATATCTATATCTATATATATAATAATAAAAGCATTAAGATTTCTTGTGGTACGTCATTTTTCTTTCCGATTTTACACTCCCACCAAATCACATATTTACCCACCACTGCCACCCATAAGTCACATAGCGTTTTGTTTTTTATTTTTTCCTAGGTCGATCCGCTTAGTACATCCTGTGTTTCTCTCGTCGCTCAGTCCCGTAGCCAAGCCGGTTTGTAACTCCGAGTTTAATTCAATCTCTTGCATGCTACGGACAAAATCTAGCCAGATCACCAGATTGGTCGAATTCCCAATAGTATCACTACCAGAACTCGGCCGGCGGCCGGGAGTCGGACTGATCCAAATAAAGGTGCGAGAGTTGCTAGACGCACCCCGCCGGGAACCAATAGTCCGCAGCGGCCGGCAGGGTCTTTGATTGAAGCTGCGAAAGCTAACAGAGAAAAGACCAGGATCTATTAGATGGTCCATGCTAGACTCATCCCGTCGGAATCAGAAGTCCGCCGCCAGCCGGGAGTCGCGCACATGCATGCGGATTTTTGTTTTTCGGGTAAGATGCATGCACAAGGAGTCTGTACACGGCCGGGAGCAGCACACATGCAGATTGATGGTGCAAGAGCTGAGAGATAGAAGTGCTAGCTTGAGGAGCACCTTCTGCACACTCAAGGTTAGATCCGATCTCATGAACAGAAATAGTAGAAAGTTTCACCCAACTCAAAACAATTTCCCTATCTCTTATGTGAGTTCTACTCTTTCTTTATTTTATTTTTTACTCTGAATTTGTACGTGATCTGCATTCAACAGTTTTAAACAAAGGATATATATATCCAGAACTGTGGAAAATATTCAGCTCAAAATTCGATCAGGTGTATCTCTCGTCACCATGACCAGAGTAGCTGACGGCGGCGACATCGATCTTAGTTATGATGAACAAAGAGCACTCGTCACCACCTCCGAGCATGACACAGCCGCGGACCACAGCGAAAAACCAACAAAAAACGCATAGGACCTTGGCTGCTTGGGCGATGTCTGGCATGAACAGACATGGTGCTCACTCTCGGAACCAACAACAACGACAGCTGATGGAGGGAGGTAGAAAGCGCTCCGGGCTCCGGCGATGGCCGTCAGCGGCACAGCGACTGGCCCAGTGTCGTCATCAAGGTGGTCGCCTACTTATGTGTATGGAATCCAGTTTACACGGGCATGAACAAGAAGAGCACACGATCGTGGAGTTCGACCTCGAGAGTACAGAAGAATGGATTTCGCCTGCCGGTTCCCTCGACCGAAACCACAACTCAATTGTATACTTCCGTGGTCGATATTGCCGTGGCCGAAGCTTCAAATTCGCAATTCCACCGGCGCTCATTATTGATGTGTCGCCATCCTACTGACCTTGCCGGAACTCCGTTAATACAGGCTCCCCAAGGTACGCCGTTCAGTCTCGCCGTGTTGTATGCCTCAAAGTGGTTGTTGCTGGTTCATGCTTCCTCCTTGACAATAAGGCTGCTTCCTTAATCTTGCAAGAGTATCTAGCAGTCTAATTTGAAGAAGTTGATCTCCGCGTGACATTATAGCATTTAGTGGTGTAATCAGTAGTCTGAAGTGGTATTCTTAGATTTAATCGTCTAACTTATAGCCATCTATTCTATCTACTCTCTATTTTCTGTAATCTAGCGTAGCAGATGGCTCGGCTGCTAGATCCAGAAATTTTTTCGGCCGAGTTGTCTACTTGTGTAGCGGTGCTTAGGAAAAGTAGAGAGAGACACTAGTAGAAACATGGCCATCCGTTTGGGCCATCTATCCCGGCCAAATTACAACCCGGGATCAATGCACCATTGATCCCGGGTCGGGAGGGCGGGGCGCCCGTGGGCATTGCTCCCGGGTCGGGGGACCTTTGATCCCGGTTCGTGACACGAATCGGGATCAAAGGGTCCTCACATGCACGCACATGCTTTGCAGCGCTGGCCCCTTTGGCAGGGGACCTTTGGTCCCGGTTCGTGTTACAAACCGGGATCAAAGGGTCTCTCTGCTATATCATCTTCTTCCACCCCGAGCTAGCTCGAGTTCATCACCATTTCTCCTCCATTTTTCTCTCTCCCACTCAAATTAATCCCATTTTTTTGCACCATTTGAGAGGATTGAATGCACCCCATCTATTCAAAGGTTAGCAACATCGTTCTTTCCTCCGGCGTTGCAACTTTAGCTCATTTCGTTGCTAGTTTAGCTCATTTCAATTTTGTAATGCTAGCAACGTGTTTGATGAAATGCCCAAGCTAGAAAGTGTATTTGCGAGCTCAAATTAATTTATTATTTGTGGATTTTAGTGTTGTCCCCGTCCTCACCGCCGTCGATAGCCCGCGTCGTCCCGTCACCGGCACCACTTTGGTGAGCCTCTTTTTTATCTTTTATTTTTAAAACCTATATATATACTTGTATGATTTAAATGAATATTTATTTCTTGTATAATTAATTTCTTATGTTTTTTATATGTATAGTGTCATGGTTTTGATATCCGTCCCCGTCGGCTCTCGTCCGATCTATGATTCGGATGTGGTATATTTTCATAACTATTTGTTTCGTTTCGTGTTTATCACACTCATGCCCGACCAACTTGACGTAGAGATATTTTTATTTAGGAGGTAGTTGAACCGGAAATTCCAATCGACCCTATTGTCGAGTATTTTAAAAAGGAAAACGACGATTTGAAAGCAAAATTGAAGATAAGCGAAGATCTTTGTCTCCAATACCTAGAAGAGAAGAGTGTATTGGACTTGAAGATTGCCGACATCGAAACGTAAGGAACCATCCCGAGGACACCGAGCATTACATGCTCCAATATCTAATGAAACACCATACATGTGAAGATATACTTCTTCCTTGCAAACTTCAGGTGAGTGTTACCGTACCTTCTACACATTCTACTTTGCTTACTCGATGTTTAGTGTAACTCATGGACATATAAATGTGTGAAGCAACCATTGGATTCTGGTAGACATTAGACCTGAACAAGCATGCGTTCAAGTCCTGGACTCGTTAAGGAAAGATATGGACGATTATATCAACTTGCAAGCAATGTTTCAGAGGTAACTTCAGTCATTATCGCTCTATATATCGATCTCTTTCATTCGTTCAAGTCCTTTGATTTTTTCTTTTGCCGGCCAGGGTTTGGGAAAAGTTCATTACCGAGGTTCGTGGGACTTGGAAACCGCACCTGTTTTGGTATGAAACCAAGGTAAGTAGTAGTACTATATATATATGTCCGCGTAACTTTTAAATTCTAGTTTCAGCACCATTATCATGCTTGATTGTTATTTTGATTAAATTCTATTCTTTGTAAAGTGGTGTCTGAGGCAGGCACAAGGGAATAATTTATGTGGATATTATGTTTGCGAGTACATACGATCTTTTGTTCATCAACGGGATAGAAAGCTCAGAACAACAGAGGTATGTATACACTCTCGGCAATTACTTCATTACCATATTTGTGTTCATTTCCATTTTCACATTTTCTGATGATTTCACATTTTCTTATTGATCTAGATGGAACGAGAGAAGGACAAGCTCATACCAACGAAACGCCTTATAGCAATTCAAGAGGAATTGGCAGGATTTTTGAACAAGGAGGTCCTGAAGAAATCCGGAGAATTGTTTCACCCTAGAAATTATTTTCTGCCTCCAATGTAATTGACGTGATCTCGACGTGAGAAACGTGATGTCGGTGTGTGACTTAATTATATATGTATCAAAACGTATGTGTGTGACTTATATGTATGCATCACGCGTGACATCGATCGATGTGTCAACTTTATATATGTGTGTGACTTTGTATGCGCAACGTGATCTTAATTAATAGGAAATAATTAAATGGAAAACAAAAAATCGAAAACCCTAAAAAATAAGCAAATAAAATACAAAAGATGCAAACTCTTTGGTCCCGGTTCGTGACACGAACCGGGACCAAAGCTCCCCCGCCCTGCGCGCCCAGCCACGCCCACGTGGAGGCCCATCTATCCCGGGTCGTGGACACCCGGGATAAAAGCCACCCCCCTCTAGTCTCGACCATTTAATCCCGGTTGTAAAACCAGGACCAAAGGCCCTCTGGAGCCGGGATTGTTGATGATGTTTCCACTAGTGAGAGAGCTCGGCTGATGGCTAAGAAAAAAATATGACTGGGCAGGGATGATACGTTGGTACAGAGGACCTGACGTGTATAATTCAGGCCAAAATTGTGAATCACAAAATTTCTATTATGTGTTACTATACTAACTAAATACTCCAAATTATGGCGTTTTGTACTGGATCATGGTATTGGTTATGTGGAAAACATTCTTCTAATTTTTTTGTCTCCTGTTGCAACGCACATGTTTCCTAGTATATAATAATAAAAGCATTGAGGTTTCTTGTGGAACGTCATTTTTATTTCCGGTTTTGCCCACCCACCTAATCACATATTACGCACCTATGTCATCATACCGTTTCGTTTCAACTGCCACCCCTAAATCAAACTATCGACGACTTCCCCTCTGACCTCCCCTTCTGAGGACGAAGTTGCTCCACCGGTGCCGGGGCTGCGTCGTGTGCCATTGTCCAGCGGTGGCCGTCGCATCGACGGGCATGGACGAGGCCGACGAGGAAGAAGAAAATGAGAAAGCTGACAAAGGCGGGCAGGGTGAGGAGACGCATAGCGCGACGACGCACAAGCCTGAGCCGAGGAGGCCGTCCACCGCACCGCCCCAGAAGCCGACGGCGGCGCTCCCTGAGCACGCGAAGCCAGCCGTGCTGCCTCCTGTGTCCTTCCCTGACCGCAAGCCGTCGCTGCCCAGGAAGCCATCCGATGTTCCTGCGCCGGCGAGGCCCGCACCTACCTCGCCAGCACCAGCCCCAGAGCTGTACAATGGAGCCGCTGCTGGCGCGAAGCCGACGGAGGAGTTCAAGAAGGCGCGGGCAGCGGCGGAAGAGGATGAGAAGCGGATGGAGAGGGAGGCGAGAGGAAAGATGCATGAGGACATGAAGATGGTGGACGAGATGAAGAAACCCAAGGAGGCGGAGGGGACAATGGGCATGCCGCGGCAGAGGAGCCGCCGGAGTCGACATGATTCGAGCAGGGACTTGACGCTGCTATTAACGTCGCGGGTGGGCGACAGGGTGGAGCTGGTGCAAAGCGTGCAGCGATGCCAGCAGCTCCGGCAGAAGCCACTCTTCGAACAGGGCACGGATGCCATGGAGGTGGAAGAGCCCAACCGAGGCCATCGGCGACGAAGTGCACATGGAGATCTCATCACGTTTTGCTTCTGTTTTCTCCCCACCCCGAACAAGCCCACGTATTCCTCCCGAACAGAATCACTGATGTCTATGCACGCTTCTATTGCTGTAGACAGTGTTGGGCCTCCAAGAGCAGAGGTTTGTAGAACAGCAGCAAGTTTCCCTTATGTGAATCACCCAAGGTTTATCAAACTCAGGGAGGTAGAGGTCAAAGATATCCCTCTCAAGCAACCCTGCAATTAAGATACAAGAAGTCTCTTGTGTCCCCAACACACCTAATACACTTGTCAGATGTATAGGTGCACTAGTTCGGCGAAGAGATAGTGAAATACAAGTAATATGGATGGTTATAAATAGTAATTGCAATCTGAAATAAAAATGGCAGCAAGCAAACATGTAGCAGAACTGGTTGTAAACGGTGTTTCAATGCTTAGAAACAAGGCCTAGGGATCATACTTTCACTAGTGGTATCTCTCAACATGTTAGCACAACTGAACGCAAGAAAGTGCTACTCGGGATTATTCTCCTTCTTGATGACACAAGAGTACTATGCGTAGGGCTGTAAAAGCACTCCTCAAAGTCTGAGTAAACAAACACCACAATTCCCAAGAATAAGCCATGATAAATATCTAAATTATTCATAGAGTCACACACAAGTACCCACACTGTCACCTTGATACCGTGTTGTCACAATGACTCGGAAAACTAGATAAAATCACTTGAGTAGCATAAACATTACATATGAATTCAGTGGTACTAGCAATACTCATGATCACATAAAGATCACACCATGGGAGAGAGAGGTAAACCACATAGCTACCGATAGAGCCCTCAGCCTCGGGGGAGACTACTCACACATGGTCATGGTGAGCACGCTTGATGGAGAGGTTGATGAAGAGGTGCAGCCCGGAGAGGAGACGGCGGTCCGCTGCAGCCACGGCGACGGCGCTGGAGATGGCGATGGAGTCGATGGAGATGGCTCCGGGGCACTTCCCCGTCCCGGTGGCGTGCCGGAACAGAGACTTTTGTCCCCCGAAACTTGTCGTCGATGGCGGCGGCGCTGCGGAACTCTTCGTGGAATATGACAGGATTTTCTAGGGTTTTCCCGTCGGGGGGAACTTATATGCGAAGGGGCAGCGTCGGTGGAGTCCCGAGGGGCCCTCCTCACATGTCGGCGCGCCTGTGGGCCCTGCCGCGCCAAGGGGTGAGGAGGCCACCTCGTGGCTCCTCTTCGTCTCTCCTTCGGACTCCGTGACGGTGTTGGAAAAATAGGGACTTGGCCTTTTGTTTCGTGCAATTCCGAGAATATTCGCAGAAGTAGTTTTCTGGAACCAAAAACAGCAGAAAACAGGAACTGGCACTTCGGCATCTTGTTAATAGGTTAGTCCCGGAAAATGCATAAAAATTATATAAAGTGTATATAAAACATGTAGCAATTGGTATAATATAAGCATGGAACATCAGAAATTATAGATACGTTGGAGACGTATCAACCACCGGCACCTAGCACCAACATCGGCCGCCGCCCGGTCGATCTCCGGCCACCGGCACTGCTCAGTTCCCCTGAGATTGAGCCCGTATACCGTCACGCTCTGCCACCTGCTTGAACCCGAAGATGGTGCCGCTCTCCTCCAGCGGGAGGAACGGGAACTCCTGCCCCAGACCTCGCCTATCACCGCGTAGCCTACACATCTCCCGGCACCGCCGCCTTCTGATTGCTATATGACGTGTGAAGTACACGTTCGTCAGGATACCCCAAGCGTAAGGTTTGATGAGTACAGCAGCAAGCTTTCCCTCAGTATGAAACCAAGGTTTATCGAACCAGTAGGAAATCTCGATGCTACGAAGGTGTCAACGGCGTCAGAAAACTTGGGCGTTGTTGACGTGGAACCTGCACACAAGACAATCAAACTACTTTGCTCCGACGAGACAGTGAGGGTGTCAACCTCACCGGCTTGCTGAAAACAAAGGATTAGACGTATAGTGTGGAAGATAATGTTTACTTGCAGCGAACAAAAGAGAACAATGATTGCAGTAGGTTGTATTACAGATGTAAAAGAATGGACCGGGGTCCACAGTTCACTAGTGGCGTCTCTCCAATGAGATAACTAACATGCTAGGTAAACAAATTACAGCTGGGCAACTGACAATATTGATAAGTGCATAAACATGCATGTGCAAGTGTAGTGTTGACTATGAGATTCATTTGGGCATTACAACAAAGTACACAGACCGCTATCCAACATGCATCTGTGCCTAAATAGTCCACCTTCCGGTTAGCATCCGCACCCCTTTCAGTATTAAGTTGCAAGCAACAGACAATTGCATTAAGTAAAGTGCATAATATAAACAACACATTCATTCTTAGACAAAGCATTGCTGTTTTACCCCTAGTGGCAACAACACATCTACAACCTTAGGAGTTGCTGTCACTATCCCAGATTAAATAGAGGTTGAACCCAACTATCATGCATAAATACCCACTCTTGGAGTCACAAGCATTCGCTTGGCCAGAGTTTCAACAAGTAACGGAGAGCATGCAAGATCACAAATGACATAGACATGATAACACAATAATCAACTTGACATAGTATCAATATTCATCGGATCCAAGCAAACACAACATGTAGCATTACAATAAGATGATCTTGATCATGATAGGCAGCTCACAAGATCTAAACATGATGGCACAAGTGGAGAAGACAACCATCTAGCTACTGCTATGGACCCATAGTCCAGGGATGAACTACTCACACATCACTCCGGAGGCAGGCATGGCGATGTAGAGCCCTCCGGTAATGATTCCCCTCTCCGGCAGGGTGCCGGGAAGAGCTTCAGAACCCCCCGAGTTAGGGTTGACGACGGCGGCGGCAGCGGAACTCTTTCTGGAATATGACTCGGTGTTTTAGGGTTTTCGCGTCGGGGGGAATAAATAGGCGAAGGGACGGCGTCGGTGGAGTCCCGAGGGGCCCACCTCACGTGGCGGCGCGGTCCCACCCTTGGCCGCGCTAGCCTATGAGGTGGCCACCTCGTAGCTCCTCTTCGTCTCTCCTTCGGACTCCGTGACGGTGCTGAAAAATAGGGACTTGGCCTTTTGTTTCGTGCAATTCCGAGAATATTCGGGAACCAAAAATAGCAGAAAACAGGAACTGACACTTCGGCATCTTGTTAATAGGTTAGTCTCAGAAAATGCATAAAAATGATATAAAGTGTATATAAAACATGTAGCAATTGGTATAATATAAGCATGGAACATCAGAAATTATAGATACGTTGGAGACGTATCACCTTCCCCTACGAGTTCCCACGACCGAGCCTCCGCAAGGGAGCACACCATCAAATGGAAGGAGAGCAGACAGACGTCGAGTCGGGCCTCGCGCCGTAACTCAAGCCGGGTCCCCTCAACCGCCGTTGGCTGGCCAAGACTCCCGTCCCTCGCCTCGGTCCTGCGCGCAGTCCCAGCCCGATTTCGTCGTTCAGGACCATCCCAAAATATCTCCGTTAATACAAGCTCCTCCTATATGTTCTTAACTTCTTTGGTCCGGTCGGTGGTTATTCTGATGCGAGCCGCTGATTCGGAATCACCAGGAGCCGCTCATCTGGTTGTTCTTATCGTTTTTTAAAGACTAGAAATAATGCCCGTGCGTTGCACCGGGAAAATAAATCATTGTCATGTTGATATAGATAAAAAAATAATATACTTATTAATATCATATACATTCTTTATTTCTATGCACTGAAAATCAAGTAGCTTTGCTAAAATTGCACATTGCAAATTGACATAAATAAAAAGGTACAGAAAATAAAGCAAATTAAACATGAGTTTGATTTTCTCATAAACAAAGCCAGCTAGCCATGTTTGGTCAATTTTTTCCCAAACACATCTATTAGCATCGCACGCCCGCAGCGTGCAGCGTGCACGCACTCCTGCAGCCCAGGCTAGACTCAAGGCGACCCACGTCAGCAGCACACGCGACCAAGGCGATGCACGACGACCGCCAGCCGTGCCTCAGGTCCTCGTTCAAGACGACGTCTTAGAGGAATCTGGCCAGTAGTAAGTCCCCCTGCGGCGACGCCCTGTTCAGCTCGGCGGCCAACTGGCCAAGGCGTCGTACGCGCAGCAGCAGCTCGCGTAGTTCCCTTACGACGCCGATGTGATCCAGTCCTCGGACGCAGCAGTGGTCGCGGTCTCGCGGAGCTTTCCAGGCTCGCTGACAGCCTGACACCAATCGGAGGATATTCAAGGACCCTTCCGGCGTGACCTGGGACACGGTGACAGTGGGCAACCCCGCACTCCCCACTCCCCTGGCATGCAGAGGTGCTCTGTGCCACACGCCTAAGGATCAATCGCCGGGGAGTCGCACCTCCATCCGGCCAATGCTGGGACAGAGCTGCTCACCCGAGGCCCTATTGTACATGCCGATGCCAAGGCCGGGCACATGCTGGCACTTGTAGGTGCCGATGGACATGTCCACCTCGGACTCGACAGGGAGGCTGTGGCCGAAGGGAGGCAGGACGACGATTAAAGCAGGCTCAGAGACCAACACCAGCTAGCTGCTAGGGGAACGGAACCATCCAACTCCACATACCGAGAGCCTACCTACGCAGCGACGATGGGCCCCGTGAGGCCGGCCTCCTCTCCTGGGCATCTTACCGCCGACGCTTCCCCACGGTGTGCAATAGAACCAGACGCAACTCCACAGATCGAGAGACATAGGCGGCGAGGTCGGGCGCCGCGATTTTGGGTGTTGCGACCTGCAGACCTTCTGTAAGTGGACATGCCAGGCGAAATGGACATGTTGCTCTTCGGGATCCTCAGTGGCCACGCGCGCATGTCGTTCCTTCGGGAGCTCGGAGTTCCGTCCGGCCGGCAAGATGTGGAGCAGCAGTCGACGACCTCAGACTGGACCTGGATGGCCTCCGACAACGGCAATCCCCGTCAGCTAGCTGAGCGAGAGGCACAACCAAAACCGCGCAGCACCCACAGGTAAACCGCAACCGGCACCGAGGCGACGAATCAGGCCGCTTGCGTCGCATAGACATGATCCGTCGACCCGGGACCCACTGCCGATCGATCAGTTTCGAGCTTCAACGGCGATCGAATTTCGGCGAGTTCGTGCGATAAATTTGATGAGAATCACGCGAGAGAGAGGGGCTATGTATGTGTGGATTTTCGTGAGCGAGGAGGCACGAAATTAAACAGAGCAATCTATACGGGAATCGAAATCGATTCGGCAGAAGAGTTCGTACCCAACTCTATGTCATTGCTTTACGAGCGCTTATTTTTTTCTAGAAAAAAAGGAACGAAGCGGTATGTGACTTATGGGTGGCAGTGGTGGGTAATTTTTGTGAATTTTAGGGGTATTTTTAACAACGTACCACAAGAAAGTTTAATGCTTTTATTATTAGGTATAGATTGGTTATTCAGATAGGAGGAGCTGAACTGGTTTCGGGATTACCAGCATCGGCCCATCTCTCTATTATTTTTCTTTTCAGGTCTGGCTGTTCTTATTGTGGTGTATGAATCATGTTGCTTTTTTTTTACATTAGAATCATGTTGCTTGATTTTGCTTGAGGAAGAGAAAGAAGGGCTACCATCGAGAAGTGAGAGGAGGAAGAGCAGGATGGCGGTTTGGTCGCTGAATGTGCTGTTGATGTTGTTTCGTCACCTATTTATTTGATGTTACTATTTTTCTAGCCGTTACATGGCTGACTCAAGTAATTCTGGTTCAGTTAGAGAGTGTGGAGAGAGCTGCACACACGTCAAATGTCACTTTATCATCGTACCCAACTTCACTTACTACAGATGAACCTTCAGGGATTTTTTAATTAAAGTTGAATCTTAGAGAAATCTTCAAGGACTAGAAGAGGTTGGCGCGCTTTGCTGCGCCCGAGGTTATTAATGCGGTTATCAATACATGACATGATGATCTGAGTAAAGATTATTGTTTGATACATCATCGGGTACAAATCCATACCATTTTTCAAAAAGTATTGCACGAATTGGTCTAGCAAACTACAGTATAAACTGTATAATACAAAAGTAATAAATTTGAGTTTGTTAATCTCCAAACAAGGCGAGCCCGACAACTGGTGTGTGTAGGCGAAGGAGTCATGCGATGCAGTGCTAGTCGAGGTGCAGCCAAAGGCAGAGCTGACATATGTCGCTCGTGCTTGTATGGAAGGAGGAGGCACCGAGGAGGGGGAAGCGAGGAGGGCCTTTCGGGTGGCTCGTCAACCAGAGCTAGAAAAGGGAGTCATTGGCCGTGCACGGGAGGAGAGAGACTCGAGGCCAATTCTCTCACGATCCATGGTGTCCTTGAGATGTGATGGTAGGTTCGCGATCAAATCGGTTAGAGTTTTGACGAAACTGCCAGATTCGAAACTGAATCGATGAGAAGAGGCGACAATGGTCAATGGAGGAGAGGCATGAGGCCGACTTGAAAATTCAGATTTTTAGTTGTCGTGCAAGTGTTAGCCTTTCTGTTTTATAGCAACAACCCAAGTGTTCTATATAGGCAACACTTGCCTTTTTCTTTTTGACAAAAAAATTGACATAATTTTCGTCAAGACCGGTTAGTTGTTCGTGGAACATTTTTTTTGGCCCAAATGACCTAATACAGACGGGATTCGATGGTGGCCACGCGCAAGAAGAAAGCGACGACCGACCCCCGATATGTGGTGCCCTTGAGCAGTGGACCAATGGTATTGAATTTGTTGCATAATCGGTTAGAATTGTGGCGGAACTATCAGATCAGAGACCAAATCGATGAGAGAAGAGGCGACAATGGTCACCGGAGAAGAGGCGAGACAGCAACATGAAACTTCCCATTGGCACTATGAAAACTATGAACTTTAAATTAATAAATAAAGTGAGCTAAGTGGGGTATATCATGATGTGCACATGTGGAAAGGAGAAGATACATATTCACTCACATTAAAACTATGAACTACTGCCACGTGGAGTAACCAATAAGCTCTATTTTAGAGAGCTTAATTATTAGAAGGATATTTTCAAACTCAATTTAAAACTATGAGCTATAAATTAATAAATTAAGTGAGTTATATGGGGTCTACCACGATGTGGACATGTGGGAAGGAGAGGATATATATCCATTAGAATTTTTTGTCAAACTCAAATTAAAAAAGTAAACTATAAATTAATAAATAAAGTAAGCTAAGTGGGGTCTACCATGATGTTGACATGTGGAAGAAGGAGATGCACAAATCCTAGGGTGCTTAGTACTTAGAGAGATTCCGCTGTGTGTAAAGCCCTTTGGACCTTATTGGTTTGCCATTATTATTTGTAATATCACGTGATATTATGTTACATTGCAGTATTTTTGTAATATCACCTAGGGAGAGAGAGAAGAATTGTGCATATTTGCAAAACACATGGGACTTTTGTGTTCCGTCCACAATTAGTATTTGCAGCCTGTCTTGCTGCTATTTTTTCCTCATCCCGTTGCAACGCACGGGCATATGTGCTAGTAAGAGTATAAGACCACTATCTCGATTCCTAGATAACAAGAAAACATCAACTATTAATTAACATGATTGATTATGTTAGACTAGTAACATATTAGCACCTCTATAGTAACACGTGTATGGTGCCATGCAACTCTGCATTAATTTGGTTATACACTCATATCATGTTGGGTTGCGTGATGTTAGACTACCCATAATAGCAGTAATATAGCTAGTAAGAGCATCTCCAACCACAATCCCCAAATTCAGCCTTCAAATTGTCTACAGACACGTCCGTCCGCGGACAGTTACCGGACACACCCCAAATGTTGTCTCCCTTCAAATTGTGGGGTCAATTGCATGTGATTGGTGGAGAAGGAGAGAAGAGCTAATGAAAGATAAAAGAAAAGAAAATAAAGGAAACATTCACAGCCAAACGCATCCGGAGACGTCTAGTCACCCCAAACCCTCCCCACATGTGCCTTAGGTTTGGTTGCCGAACAACCCGAATGTATGTGGAGTGTTTGGGGACCATGGTTGGGTGCATATTTTTAGCACAAATCTTGTTTGTGTTGTCCGCCCGGACGTTTGGGGGCGATTTGGCGACTCTGTTTGGAGATGCTCTAACATAAGTGTCACGTAGCCAAAAATGATGACGTGGCATGTATTTAAAGAAGATATAGACAAATAGACTAACTAGGTATGTTACCAAAACATAAGAGTTACAACTTGCCTAGGGTGGACAAGACAGGGTAAAAATGGAATCCTTTTGTATAGTAAGATGAATCATTCTACGCAGTGGCGGAACTGCCTTGTACCAATCGAAGTGTCTCACTACTGATAAAACGAATGGGAAAATATCTAGTCTGCATGGGAGAATACACACTCTAAGTTTGATCGAAACCTATATGTAGTTGATTAAATTATTTAAAAATGTTTTAAATCTTCTTAGTTATTTTCGATCCGCTATGGATTATTAATTAAGTTTGACGAAAAAATCAACACAGAAGTCAACTAGGAAACAAGCTAAAAGGACGACCAAGTTTTTTTAAAATAAAATTCTAAAACCATATTTGCACACCCAAAGCTTGTGTTCTACTAGAAAAACAAGATAAAACAGGTTTCCACCGTATAATTTATGAGGCGTGTAGCTACCCCATGGAAAAGCTAATTTGGGTTTGTCTAATTATTTTTACTATTAAATGGGAGTTCAACATACTTTTTTTTTAATTTTTTGATTTTGCATTGGTAGTCCCTCCAGTTTTCCACCGAAATTTTCACCCCCCGTATTTACGAAAATTGCCACCGCCAAGTGACAGGTCTCTGCGCCGCGCTCGGCCGGGTCGGCATGGGGCATTCGGGCTGCTAGCCATCGCCGGATACAGTCTGCGGCCGCCGGCCGGTGCCCTGCCCGCCTCCGATCTCTCCTTCACTGGATGGTGCCCCTACGAGCGCCGCCGGCCTCCTTGCGTGGATGGAGGTTGCCCCCCCTCCCAGCACGTCCGCCGCCCAGCCCCTGCCCTCATTTCCTCCTCTCTCACCTACAGTAATACTTTTCCCAACCCTAGCCGCCAGCGACCTCCTCCCCCGAGCTTCCTTGGCCGGCGCCGGCGCCGGCGGTAGCGGCGGGGCCTGACCGTTGAAGGCGGCGGGCGAGGTTCGTCAGCCCGGACGGCCCCCTTTACCCGGAGGGGTTGCGTCACGCGGGCGGCCCTATGTCGGGCCATGGCGCGGCGGGGATTTGCAGAGGAGCGGGAAGCCTCTCGAGGAACTACAGCGGCCACGCGGCGCGGCGGCGCCTCCGTGTTGTGTTGGTGCGAGAGAAGAGGGCGGCACGGCTTGCCTCCCATGGTGACGGTGGCGCTGTAGAGTTCGGCTCCCATGCGGCCTCTACTAGATCATCCTCGCACTAGCGCTAGGCTCTGCGACGCATGAGAAGTTCTATGGGGGCCTCGTCACCAACAGAACCTGCCCCTGCGCTCGGCCGCACCAAGCTCACACCCGACCTTCTCCTCCTGGGGTTCGCCCTTCGTTACTTTCCCAGGGCATTCAACCCCCCATTCCTGGCCCGGAAATGAGGTATATGCTCACCAACGATCAATTCCCACTGTAGGACGATGATTCCTGCTTTCCTTTCAGTAGTTTCAGTGCAGTTATGTGATCCATTTGTGTAGATGAAAAGTCACTTTTGTTACTCGCTTATGTTGTCTGTTCTTGTTATACATTTTTGGTTGCAGTAAGGGATCTGTTTGATTTTGGTAAACTATGTTATTTAGGATATAGAGCTCTTCTGTTTACGCAATCTTATCACAATATCTACAGAAGACACCAAATTTCAGCAATTTACTGCATAAGTGGAATTAAAAGGTAACAAAGATGGTTATATATATATTTCTCGCAGCACATATGTGCTTGTTCTCACCACTTTTTGCCACCTAATTTTGAATTTATGTATTGCTGTTGGCAAACACTCTCGCTTGATCTCCTAATTGTTTACTCGTTCGAGCAGTTTGTGCACAAAGTTTAGCAAGTTGGGGCCAGTAACCACTTTAGGGTAAGCTTCTTTCTTCCAGGCTGTTACAGGTGAATTAAGCAATCTCCAGACCGTGCTCAACTAAACTGGTCTTATTAGTTCATTTATTATGTCGTATGTGTTTTTGTCCCACTAGGTAAGATGCTCTAAACATATTTACTTGATCTATGCTATTTCACAGTGGAACAGTGTCTCTGGAAATCTTAAGAAATCTTGCAGGATTATTTTAATGACCGAAGGAAGTAGTCAATTACACATTCCTCTCCTCGGTTTCCCATTGCGGTGATTACTTCTCATGCCCATCATCTTGCCGGTCTTCAGTGGCCCTGCGGCTGCTGCATTTGCTTCTAATGCCGGTAAATCTTTTATTTTTCTATTTATTTTCTGATTTTCTTGCCATGTGTTTCTGACTGTTTGTAGCATTTTGCCAGCCACCTCTTTTTCTAGCTCTTTCTAACATTTTGCCGGTGCTATTTCTGTTGCTTGAACCATATAAACAATTCAAAATACAAAGTCGCCAACTCTGACATATTACTACTAAATGTTTTCGCATTACACATTCTTGAAGAAAGTTACTAGATTTCTGGCATCCATATGACCCCTACATTGTATCTGCAAACATTTTTATCTCACTTTCTCTGTTAGATAGTAGTTATTCTATAATTGATCTTGCTTTCAACCTGGTAACTGTCCCTGTATGGCTATCTAGAAAACAGGAAACTGCATGCCTATAAGAAACTATAACCTTCATATCATTCAAGCTTACATCCAGACTCAAATATTTTGTTAAATAAAGCCATATTTAAATATGTGTCCATCTTAAAAATGTTTATGTGTTAATTCAACAATAGTGGATTGTTAATGTGCTGTGGCTCTCTGAAAGGAAACTGCCTGGATAGTTGCTACAATTTGAAATTGATATATTGTTGACAGTATATGTAGTCATCTAATTCACATTGTTAATGTGTGATAAACTTATTGATAGCCATACCTGAGAATCCTTGATATCGTGCACTTTCAGGAGCTTGCATTTATCTTCTACAGACAATACTTTATGCTTGAGCTTCAGGGCATGCTATAGTCTGATTGTTGTTTTTTCCACCAAGTGTTATCTTGCAAGCAGAGGTCGTGTTAACAGCCGCCCAACATGTGGTGCAGGAATTCTCAATAACTCAGCATGGAGAGCAGCGCAGCCTCATGCATCAACAACGATAGCGGCTCCGTGTTTGATCATGGAAACTTTCCCAAATCAATCTTCACTGATGGGCTGGTAAGCACTTATTTTTTCTTTAAATACCATGAATACTTTTTCATGTACTATTATATGCCTAGCAGAAAGTAATGATACCTGGACTCTGTTACAAATTAACTTACCTTATTCATATATTCATTTTGGTACCTGGTCTTTGCTAGGGAAAAAATCTTTTATCAAAGCCTAATTTGATTAGTATTGTTGTACGATACACCTTTTGGCAAGTTCATTAAGGAAAAGGGGGCAGCATATCCACATATTCTATTGTTGCATGTTTAAGCATGTAGATGAAAGAAGGAAAATGAATCCTCCACAGTAGCCGGACGTCTCCCATCAAGAGCTTGACATGATGTTGATAGATCCCTATCGCTGATGCACAAACCATAGAGAATTATTTCATCTTTGTAGTTTATATTACCTTTATGATTTTGTAGCTGAGTTTAGCCAGTTCATAAGATGAATTATGCCATTAAAATTTATGTGGTTCTGGAAAATAAGTCTGCAGTTGCATCACCACCACCAAGACCTTAATATCCCAGGGTTGCATCCCAGGGTTAGACCTTAATATCCCTTTGGTTCTTGAGTCCTATCCCAAACTTAAGAGTTCAGCCATGGTATGCACATAAGCATACGGGAAGTTGTTTACCGTATGATCAAACTGGACGTAGACTTCAGTTTGTAGTCCCTACTATCTGAACTAGGGGCTTTCATAAATTAGAGATATTTAGAATCGTGTTTTTATAATATAATTTTTTGCATTTGAAGAAGAATGTTTTGAGAGGATTTTCTTTGTTCACACGCTGAATATTCAAGTACTCCTTATGTGCATTGAGATATATCGAGTTCCTTGCTTTTACATCATTTCAGTTCGTATTTTTTTGTTTAGAAACTAATAGAAGAACTCGTCATTCCTGATGTTGTAAATGTTATTCCAAGATACCAAATTCTTAGCAAGGATGCTCTTTCACATTATTTTGTCTAGGCTTCCTTCCATGTCCATTCCGAGGAGACAAAACACTGTCAAAATAATTGTGATGCCATGTAAAAGAGGATTCGCAAATTTCAATTTGTTTGGTGCATTGTCTTTGAGAGTTTGTGTATATATTGAATGTAGGTCTCTATTTTTTCTAACAACAAATGAACAAGGCTACACTGTAAATCTGAAGGCAAGAATGGTTCTTTGGGGCATCAAGGTGGACCAAGGCTGCCCAGGAAAGATGGGAGGGTGGAGAAGGCGAAGGGTGGATGGAAACACATGGAGATGGAGATATCTTACAGTAGTGGGCAACAAGTGGAGAAAGAAGATCAGATGAGCACGCGGTATGGTCACCAGAGTGAAGAGCATAGGCATTTGTAGAGATGATATTGGGATCTAATGAATTCTTTCTTAATCATGGCTACAATATTTTTATCACTCCGTACCAAATAAATGGTGCTACACAATTTTTTTTTAACATTCTGGGCAAACACGATACATTTGTTCTTGTCAAAGAATAATAACGAGGGATAAACATTGTTTTAAAAGTTGTGCATCTATGTGTAGATAATAAGACTTCTAAGGGCCACGTACAACGCGAGCGCTTAGAGAGACGCTAGGGAATAAAATGCCAGCAGTTATGGCCGCATGTGCTCGAATCCTGGTTCCATGCTTAGCTTCGCCGCTTCATCTTGCGTCGGCGCTAGCTGCTATTACTTCGGCCGGTGTGTGGATGCGTGGGTGGGCCTAGGCCTAAATTAAGTGCCCTTAACTAGCTTTTGCGTTGGAGGCTGCGGTGCTTGTGAGAGCGCTTACCTTTTTTTCCTTGGTTAAGCGTCTCGGCAAGCGTCTCCGACTGTACATGCCCTGATATGGCATCAGGTAGCAACTTTGGAGTCATGAGCTATGGAACAACCGACGATTCACTAGAGTTGGAGAAAACATTGCCACGAAGCAGAGAGTGACATTATTGGAGTAAATTTTATTATAAAGTACTCCCTCCGTCCCAAAATAAGTGTCTTAAGTTTACCCAAAAGTAAATGTATCTAGACATATTTTACGTATAGATACATCCAATTTTGGACAAACTTCAAACACTTATTTTTGGACGGAGGGAGTACAATGGCAAGAATTTTGTGGGGGTGACTATGAATGAAATGGCGATTGTATGAGAGCAGGGTAACTTTAAAACATAATGTTAGATATAAAAGAAACTTAGTTCCGTAGCAACGAACGGGTATTCAACTAGTCTCTGTTTATTTTGAAAAACTGTAAGGAACATAAAATCTTAAACAACTTTGCATTCAAAATATTTTGCATCCACAGTTGTTTTCATTAATTTGTACACACTAAAAACGTGTTTGGACTCTAGGCTTGTCGCTGCCCCCGCATGTTCGTCCTCCGCGCCAGTCAATCTCCGAGCTGTCACTTCCCTCCTCTTCCGTCTCGTCGTCCCGATCAGGCAGAACAGAACGAGTCCAGAATCCTCCTTCCCCGCGAAGCAAAGCAACTGCCCAGATCCAAACCAAATCCCCGCCCAAATCCCCCTCCACACGATTCTCCTCCCGAAACCCTAGCCTCACTCCATGCCGTCCCGGCACCCTCGCCGCGGCTGACGACGACGACGATGAGGTCGCTCCGCCGGGTCCTCCTCCCGCTCGTCCTCCTGTCGGGCCTCGCCTTCCGCGGGGTCCGCTTCGACGACGCCGACGCCGCCCCGGCGCCCCTCCTCCTCCCGTTCCCCCCACCGCCCCTCGCGCTCCCCGCTGGCGTGGATGACGCGGACTCCACGGAGATCGTCGCGGCGCCCAGGGATCTCCTGGTCACGCCGCCGCGCCACCGGTCGGTGCCGACCAACGCGGTGATCGAGCCCAACACGGGGCCCGGCGTCAGGTGAGCTCGCACGCACCCCAAAGCGCCACGCGCATTTGCGTTCCCTATACTACCGCTCTCTGGTTTCTGAAGCCGTAGTAGTGATGGAGAAATGGATCGTACTAGATGTTAGAAGCTTTCTTCTAGCTGGAGGTCCTTCTTGGTTCACCTGTTAGCATCTTTTCAGCTGTTCTTGGTATCTTGTTTGTGCTGCAATTGAATGGGAAGAGGAAAGCGCTGGCTGTCTAGCGGCCTAGGTTACCTATAATTGATGGTTTCGTCTGCCAGAGAGGATTACCATGTCTTCAGACAAGCTCTTGGAAGTACTGGTTCATGGATGGTGCCTTATCACTAGATTTTAGGTTATTCTGGAGTGAGGGAAACTGTTCTTGCTCTTCAATAACCAAAGTTGGAGGTCTATGGAATACGCCCTCCATCTCGAAGATTTGGTTAGAGTCAAATTTTATTAAAGATTGACCGAAATGTAGAAAAAAAGTATCAACATCTGCAACATCATATCACTACTATTAGAATTTAGAACCACAGTTAAGTATACTTTCAAATTGCATGTGGTAATTTAATATATATACTTGATCAAACTTTACACAGTCTGACTTTGACCGAAACTTGAAATGGAGGAAGTAATAAGCCGTTGGGTTTGTTACTCAGATTAGCTACTCTATGGTGTAGTTTGATCTATCAATCAGGTCGTGAATTAGCTGCATCAGATTTTTGGGAATTTACAGTTCTGTCCCGTGTTTCAGTTTTATAGCAACTTACAGATCTGTCCATGTTATTCAATTTTATAGCAACTTACAGACCTGTCCTGTGATTGACTGGAGTTTTTTGTTTTTGTTTGCGAACAGCTCGGAGCTACAATTTTACGACAATGGCACAATTCAGCTTGTGGACCGTCTATCACAAGCTCCTCTGTGGGAGTTCTCCACAGGACCGCCTCTTTCTAAGCATATTACTACAACAAATTCTGATTTGAGCTATCTCATATATCCTTTGGATGAGTCTGAGCTCGTGGAAGTTCATAATGGCACCGGTGTGGTATGCTTTGCACAAGCACGCTAGCTCTCCAATTTATTTTTTCAAAAAATGATGTTTCTCATTGTGCCTTATTCCTGTAGAAACTTCCCTGGGAACTGGAAGAGTTCATTGCTAGGACTCCATACATACGGGATTCTGTGGTTACTGTTGGATCGAAAGCTTCAACTATTTTTGCGGTTGATGCTGATAGCGGTGAGATCATTTACAAGCATAGCCTGCCAGCCGCCTTGAATGATATAGGAAAACCTCCGGTTGAAGAAGCACCACCCAAGTTAGATGCTGGTAGAAGTCCCAATGTCATTGTGGTTGTGAGAACTGATTATTCTCTCAGTGCATCAGATCTTGGCGTGCATTTATTTAACTGGACAAGAACTTCTTTTTCTGCAAACTACTACATGAAACAGAGCCACCCAGATATGCTGGAACAATCATCATGTCTGCAAGCAAAAGTTCCATGCATTAGGACTGATGGTGTACCGCTCAAACTTACTTTACCTGATTCGAGTACTGCGAATGCACTTGTCTTGCTAGATGTGAACAAAGTTACCACTAGGGACCATGCTGATAATTTGAGACAACTTGGTACTTTGGTGAACTCACTACAAATTGCTAGCAAGTCTAGTGTAGTCCTGGATGGCACTCAGAATCGAACTGTTAGTGGTGCTCTTGGTCATCTTATCTCTCCAGATCCTCAAACCAACAGGTTCACTAATAGTGCCTATGGATTTTGTTCCCCGTGCTTCCCTTATTGGTTGTCCTCGCTTGGCTGGTGAGGTTGGCCTATTCAAGCAAGTCTTGCAGGCAATTCACGAGTCTACTTATGAAGCCATTTGTTCGTGAAAAGAAATCAGTGGACCTTAGAGGAAAGTCAGAGGGAATTTCTAAGAGAAGAAAAACACGGAAGAAAGATGGCACTGCCAATAGCACCGAGGTTGGTTCAGCATCTGACAAAGAGAGCAGTGGAACCGGCGGGTCAAATGAGACACTATATGCACTCCCTGATGGCCTTGGTGGATGCCAGATTGGTAAACTTCGTGTTCACAAAAAAGAAATTGGTAAAGGAAGCAATGGCACAGTGGTCTTCGAGGGTTCCTATGATGGTCGTGAAGTTGCAGTGAAACGGCTGCTACTTTCACACACTGATATAGCACAAAAAGAGATTCAGAATCTTATTGCATCTGATCGTGATCCTAATATTGTCAGACTGTATGGCTGCGATCAGGATGACTACTTTGTTTATATCTCCCTTGAGAGGTGCCGCTGCAGCTTGGCTGATCTAATCCAACAGCATAAAGATCCATCACTTTCAGATGCTGAGCGAATAGACGTAGAACTGTGGACACAGGATGGACTTCCTTCGGTACAACTCCTAAAGCTGATGAGGTACTGAACTCGTGTCCTTTTATATTCTCTGCTAGAAATGTTGATTGGGTATGATGGTAATTTCAACCTTTCCGTTCACGGTGTATCGGGAGAGTTTGAAAAGTTATAAAAATTAACCCATTTGCCGGTAACGTACTTGCTAAGAGATATAGCCTCTTGGAGGTGTTTGGGATTGCTATTTTAGGCGAACACACAAAATAGTTTGATTGCAAACTGTCCTTGAATCTACCATTCTTTCTCTCTTGCATAATATCCTATGTTCACTGCTCTCAAGATAGCGCATTTTCTACTAATGAAATCATAATAGTACTGGATTGCGGAGGAATATGGTATAGTCTGCCGCGGCTGTGCTATACTGTGCTGTGAAATATAAGAAATTAACAGAAGATTTGTTGATTGTATTGTGCCCCTTCTGTTTTCACTCTTAAGATATATGTTGCTAATTAGTTTGAAGATACTACTAGTTACTAGATGTTATCAACTAGTTACACGAACAGAGTATAAATTGGTGCTTTACAATTATTAAAGAGACAAAACTCAAAAGCTAGCATAGTAGCATATGAGTTTATAATCATACTAGTCAAAACCCCATCACGTCCAGTTCGTATTTGAGGAAGAACCTGACGACATTGTTGTTATTTCTGGGTATTTCGGGAAAATGTGGTACAGAAAGAGGAACCCCTAGGTTACTTTTACTAATCCGAGGAAGAGAACATATACGGTACACCCGCACTTGTAATGCAACTGGTGCACCAGACCACCAGTGTCTAAAGTACATTGTGTAAGTTGTTACAAAATCTGAAAATAAATTGAGTAAGGGACTACAGGGATACAATATATATTTAGCATGTCACGAATCTCAGTTCCAAATTTAAGACATCCTGAGAAACCAAAATAACAAATTCTGCATTGTGTGAATAACTACTATTAATACTATAATTTGACTTTTCGTTTCTTGAGTTGTAGATTGAATTTGACCTCAATTTTGTAAATAATTTTTTTTTAACCTATGTGCTCAATTATTTTCCCTGAGCAACAAAGTTACAGCAGTGTTAAAAAATAAAGTAAAGTGTTAACTGAATGGAGATGTTAAAGCAACAATTTTAAGATAAGGAAAACAAGGTGATAAGAGTTAGTAACTTAGCTGTAATAGGTCCCTTAGACATGACTCGAGTTAATTCATTATCAGTCCAGGGCTTGAATACTTACATATTTAGCATGCTATATCGCTTCTATAGTGGAGAGGGTGTTTCAGTAGCGACTACGCACTTTTGTTGTCGTGGCACACACTCGTACTTGTTTTTTATGATAATTTTGAGATCTTTTAGTTGGTTAGATACTTACATACATAGTTGAGCATATAGTGCCTTCTATATTATCACTATCTGCCATCCACTTTTTAAATGCACCTCGTAACTATGCTTCTATTGCTTGCTATTCCAAACATGACAATACCTGTAATTTCTTACCTGTTTAATCTTCCTGTCTTATGAGCCATTGCGTCTGTTATCGTCTCAGTAGAATCGCTCATATCTTATTTTCTTATGCAGAGATGTTGTTGCTGGTATTGTGCATCTGCATAGTTTAGGAATCATACATCGTGATTTGAAGCCTCAGAATGTTTTAATAAGTAAGGAAGGACCTCTCAGTGCAAAGCTTTCAGATATGGGTATCAGTAAGCGCTTGCAAGAGGATATGGCTTCTCTTAGCCATCATGGCACTGGTAAGTAAGATCAAAGTCGCTTGCTTTGATGGGAACTGCCCATTTCTGTGATCTTAATGGCACAACACTTTACATGTGTTTTTCTATCGTAATACTCGCTTTTAATGACCGTTACTTGACAATATATTGCAGGATTTGGAAGCTCTGGTTGGCAAGCACCGGAACAGCTTCGTCATGATAGTCAGACTCGTGCAATGGATTTATTTAGTTTGGGCTGCCTTATTTTCTATTGTATCACTAAAGGCAATCATCCATTTGGTGAGTACTATGAACGGGACATGAACATTATAAATGGCCAGTTTGATCTCTTCGTGGTGGATCACATACCAGAAGCAGTGCATCTTATTTCTCAGTTGTTACAACCAAAACCAGAAGACAGGTAAGAAATATGGTCATGTACATTCTTGCTGTGCTGAACACATAGGTTATCTATGGTTTATTGTTCTTACTGAAATTGACTTTTAAATATCCACAGACCAACAGCAGTTTACACGATAAATCATCCTCTCTTTTGGAGCCCTGAATTGCGGCTGTTGTTTCTAAGAGATACCAGTGACAGAGTTGAGAAAACCACTGAAACTGACCTCCTTAATGCTCTGGAAAGCATAGGGAATGAAGCGTTTGGTGGAAAATGGCGAGAAAAGTTAGATGATGGCCTTGTTGCCGACGTTGGTCGATATAGGAAATATAATTTTGAGTCAACTCGTGACCTTCTCAGGTTGATTAGAAATAAGTCAGGACATTACAGAGAGCTTCCAGCTGATCTCAAGGTTCGTTGTTCTTTACCTCTTGTTGCATTTGTTTTTGATTATGCTATAAGCATATGGCTAAATTGTTGGCTGGTCAAACTGGTTTGGTGGGCTTCAACAACTGTTTTAATGTTTGTACACACACGATCCTTGGCTCGGGCTTCAGCAGTCCTGCTGTTTTGATGTTTATACACACAGGATCCTTAGCTCTTACCCATATAGGTGAGTTATAGTCATGGATGTTTCATGAGATGCGCGGAACAAATTATGTAGAAAAATTCTCTATATCCTTGAAAAATTCCGACACACGTACTTTCACAAGCTTCTAGTTTAACACAGTTAAAGTAAATCAAATTTTGCATTCATAACCCAAATCAGTTACATCTTTGAGTCTGTCTAGGTGCACTAACAATCATATTCGAGTGTAAATTTTGCAATCTAAAGCAACCAATCAATATCACTAAGAAAGTAAAAAGCACAAGAGCAAGAAAAGAGAACCCTAAAGATGAACCTTATACTGTTTTCTATGGCTCAAAGGTTTATCGTCTCTCTGTTCCACATTTAGTTAAGCCAATGAATGAGCCTGCTCCAAACAAGCACAATGAATCCGCTAGCATCTCCACTCTGGTTAGACTGCAATATGGATGCTGGTCATATTTTTTCGAGGAATCACAACGAATCAAGGCAGAACAGGCCCACTGGAAAAGTTTGACTGGCAATTATTGCCCTCCCAAACCGTGGACCCCTGTCATACCCTTGGATGCTCAGACAAGGGAAAAAAACCTTCATTTAATAGTGTGTTGTGGCTATGGTTGCTGGTCAGACCACAATGGGATCAGGTAGAGAGGTTAACATTTGGTTGTGACATGATGGTGTGGCCAGCTTGTACATTGAATGCTGTTCAGTACGGCACAAAGATTTTTTTTTGAACATCTACAAGTTCAAACATAGCAACCAAAAGATTGATTAATGCCAACGTAGTATGATGAATGCAATCCATCAGTACTCAATAACTGTTAAGCTAGTTACGGCTTCTCCACTGTTAATAGTACCGCAACACCACCTCACTATCAAGTGGCAGAGCCACCTCCTGGCGACCTTGGGTGGCTACCTGGGTTCTGCCGGCGACGCTCCATCAAAAAATTTCAGTCAGTATTTTTCATGGGCATACAATTGTTCATGTGGTCGCAGTTACAGTTTGCCCAGGCTCTATCAACAGGTTGGCTCCGCCACTGCTAAGAACACAGTTAACAAATCTGGTCTTCCATCAAACTCCAAAGACCAGTAAATTCTGTGAAAATACCCTCAGCTTTATTGCCACCTTCACTTAAGCCACCCACACGAATTGTTAGCTATTGAGAAGATTGACTCCCATCATTTTTTCTCTACATTTATTGTTCCCACCGGTCATCTTGGATTTCTTTAGAGCACAGAACCCTCAGATCAATAATACTTGATTATGATTTTGTTCCCGTGTAGGCTTAGATTATATTTCCTCCAGAAGATAACGTTTCATCAAATTTCAGGAGTTACTTGGGTCACTGCCTGAGGGATTCGATGGCTACTTCTCTAGCCGATTTCCAAAGCTGCTGATTGAAGTGTACAAGGTCATGTATGTGCATTGCAAGGATGAGGAAGCTTTCTGGAAATATTTCATCGGAAGCTCGGTATAACAATAAGAGATGTCATCCCCTTAGTGCATGCACTGACAACCTGCACCTACCAACATGTGTGTAAATGTGATCTGTATCATATTACATGGAAGAAATAGTAGATCTCAAATCTGTACATTGTATTCCACAGAATTGTATTGTTACAATGTAACAAACAAAGGATTATCCATTCAAAATAAATCAATGGATTTTCCTTCCCATTACTAATAGAGCAATAAATAGAGTTTTTTTTTTTTTGCATTTGTGTGTTTGAATTATGTCGCGTGCTTATCTTGGTCATTCATGGAAGGAAAAATGGTATTACCAAAGTGAAAGACAATCATTTAGCTGATATGCTGCATGGTGACGTCTTCTCTGATAGGTGATGCTGCGTTTCCAAGATTGAATTCGTGATCCAATTATTTTTGAGGAATTCAAAATTCAAAATTATGTAATGTTTTAACTAAGACTTGCAATGAGGAAAAGAAAGATAAAATGCTTAGATTGAAAACTTGTAAATCACATGTTTTGTGTATGGAGTAAAAGTTAAGCGACTATTAGCTGAATGTTCGCGTATTTTTTCTATGATACGTGAAGGTGCTTCATCATATAAGAGAATTTATTTTTATCTTTATAGCCCACTTGGATTAAATGTTAACATTTTGTGCTCCCCGGTATTTAGTTCAAATGTGAGTTAAATACCGATGGACATACAAATTTACATCCATTCCAAGCAGAAACTAAAACTCTGAATCTACTAATCCACTAACAAATAATATTTCTCTCCAAGTTCCGTCCATCTTTTCGGATGCTCGTATTTATTAATTAACACCGACAACCACATCTCAGTTGTCTCAAGCAGTAAATTAAATAGTACTTCTCCGTCCGTTAATCTTTCTAGATACCGAGCTCCCTACGATTTCAGGCTCCTGGTGCCTCCACCTCATCCATCCCTGCCTGGCCCACTAGACAGCCTGTAGTGTAGAGATTGATCGATAGTGGGATGGATGGGTGGGTTCAGATATGTCTCAGTTGGCACGAGCAAATGTTTGGGATTCAAAATATGATATATACGAAATATATGTGTGTCGACGAATAGATTCCATTCCTATGATCGGTTTCGAATTTCATCAATTTGAACTTATAAATTTTGGACCGAAGTTTACTACTTACTATTTTTCAACAAATTTTATCAAATTTGTTACACTCGTTCAAGCGTTTGAAATTTATTTCCATGAGTAAATCTATGTCACCGCTCTCACAACTTTCATGTTATAACTTTTTTCATTTCTGCAAACATATACGTTCAGATTTTGTACTACATGTATGTATGTGTATGTCTGCAAACTTCATCGTCCGTGCAGGTCCATGGGTTACCTCTCTCGCCATACTGCCGTCGCGCCGCGGCGGTATTTTGTTCGCCACTCCTCATATGGTTGTAAGGTAGACAAATTTGTTAAGTGTCACTGAGCCAAGTGACCAGAGTAAAGGAAACACTCCATGCAACCAAACACCCGTGTCTGCGTCTCTCCAGATACATGAAATTTTTTAGTGTAGTTAAGCAATATTAGTGCAGAAGATGGCCCAGACCAGGTTGGGGCGATGTTTCGCTAACTACTACATATGGATTTTGCAAAAGAAAAATCTACGTATAAATTAGCAAGGTCTGTTATAATACACATGTAAACTGCATATTTTAGCTGGCAATTATAAAACCTGTTTTGAAATTGGTACATTCAATACACCGGTCATATGGTAAGGACAAAGTAGAAATGATATTGATTCTTCTATAAAGTACGGGTTCTACATGATTGGCTAGCTGTTAAACTTTGAATAGATTCCCTCTAACCGCACATGCATGTGAGTTACTTTCTTTCACAGACGCCTTGCTTTCTTTCATTGCGCATATTTATAGAAGGATCGTAATTGTTCAAGTGATGTAGTAAACAATAGTTAGATAGTTAGCCCTTTCAAACGACAGTAGAGATTAGCAAAGATTATCTTTCTATCTACAATAGAGATTAGTTTTCTGCTAGAACTGCATGACATGCCAGCTAAATAGTTAATCCTTTAATTGATAGCAGGTTTTAACACGAAAAATACTAATTAATAGATTATCCTTTTAAAATGTTTTACTTCTTTGGTTGTCCCGTGGATTTTATATTTTTGCTTTATATCCTTCTGATTATGTTCTATTCACGTGTTCACGCAACTGCTTGAATGTCAACAAATTTAGGGACGTACGTAAATAGGATGACCGATTCATGGAGGTGACGATGCATAAGACACTTATTATCATGAAAAAAATGGTCTTATTATTATGTTGATCCACAGTTTCATGCAAATATTAGAATGTTTCATAGTTTGTTATCTTTTTATTGTAGTGTATTGAACAGGCCGGTTTAGAATTTTTTGCATATGAGACTGTAAACATTTCATTATATTGTACCCGTTTTTTAGCAATTATAGTTCTGAACTATGAAATATGAGTTTGAAATATTTTTTGTCATAAACTTTATGCCGAATTTTATCCTCATAAAACTCACAAGCTTTTTATAATGAAGAAAAATAAAATACTTGTCTATCTGTCAAACTGGAGAACAGAAAAGGTTTAAATGCCTTATTCATTGCCACGACAACGACAAGGCAAAAATAGAAAATAAACCAATTAAATGAAAACATCTAAAGTCGGCGCGGCAACGCGCTCCCTTACCTTCTAGTATAAGACATTTTAGCAAGCTAGACAATTGGAGGTTGCATCCTCGCCTGTTTTAGGTGCACTCTTTTCTAAAACACTCCCGTTGTTTCTTCTGATTTGAAATATGTTCTTTTATTTACTTGATCGTTAAATCCTTGCTACAAAGACCGCATACCTCGTGGTGAAGTTGGATGATCGAAGCTGCTTCGCAGAGGTAGAAAACATGCTTCCACGACAGAATAAACTTGGGAGCATCTTGGCATTTATTTCAGCGGGTTATACAATCTTGGTACATGTTGAAATGACTTTACCAGCTGAACATTTGCCAACATGCAGCCGTAATATTAAAAAACAAAGCTCAATACTCCCACAAGTACGAAAGTAAGTACGGAGTACTACTTCTAGTTTTAAGCTGGTTCATTAACTCTCCCCAGGTACTCCAGAAGAGAAGTGATCTTATCCCAACCTTAATTTCAGGTTATATTTGAACCCATGAACAATTTAATTTTGTGTGTGCAGCCGATATACTGTAGTTTAACAGTGCTCCGAGCCAAAGGCCCTGTGACTTTGTGAGTTGTGACTTGGGACAGAAAGCAGGGTTCTCTCCGCCGCCGCCCCAAATGGAGGCGCTCCTCCGGTGGGCGGCCGAGTTGGGCGTCTCCGACTCCTCGGCCCCTCCCGCCATCTCTACCACCACCTCCTCCTGCCTCGGTTGCTCCCTCGTCGTCGCTGACTTCCCCCACGCGGGCGGGTAATAAACCCAAAACCCCACCCCAGCCGCCAGGGATTATCGGATCTCATCTCAGCTCACGGATTTTACCTTCTTGTGCTCCCAATCACCACCTCAGGAGGGGCTTTGCGGCGGCTCGGGACCTCCGGCGTGGCGAGCTGGTGCTGCGCGTGCCCCATGCCGCGCTGTTCACCAGCGACCGCGTCATGGCCGACGACCCCAGGATCGCTTCCTGTGTAGGTGCCCATCGTCCTCGCCTCTCCAGCATCCAGGTAATCTCCTCTGCCAACAGTTAGGTGTACCAAAATATGATCTGTGAAGTTGTTCCAGAATTTACCATGTCAACAGTTCGGTGTACCAAAATATGCTCTGGGATAAGAGAGGCCTAGCTGTACATTATACGTTGTGGTGCGCAACTAAGAGCGTGGCATTGGTTTATATTCAACAGAACATTGGCAGAACCTTGGATATGATATTTGGGGGGCCATTCCTACATTTACCGTTGATTTATCTGCTTCTCTCAGTCAATCCGGTGGAATAGTTTTTATGTTGGCAAACTAGTTCATTTATTTTGCGATGATGGGAACTACTCCCTCTGTTCCAAATTAAGTGTAAGGGAGGATTGATTATTTACCACATAGTGCATGGCGGCTTTCTTTACCGACGAGTGCTATATATATTTTGGTTTTCCCATGCAGTTTGTTTCTTCTGGCACAGTTTATAACTAGTACTCCCTCCGTTCTGAATTAATTGACTCAGATTTAGTACAATTCCTTCAGAGTCCAGGTTGGATTTGGTTGGATGATCTGAATTGAAAAAGGGAATTACCTTCTCTTTCTTGAGTTCAGAGTACATGAGCTTCTGTGCATTTTTCTTTAAAGTTGAGGTCCGATGAACTACCGTATTATTGATTCAAGAAATTGGTTCACGTGAAGGCCATGCTGGTGCTACTAAATCTGAGTCAATTAATTTAGAACGGAGGGAGTAGTTCTCTGTTCAACTTTGCAAATATTGATGATTACATTAATTTGGCAGGGGTTTGAAAATCCTCTCAAACATGTATCAGTTTGCTTGATGGAATCAAAATAAAATATTCTTTTTTTTATTACAGCAAATTACACAAGTAGCTTCACTGAGTTGGGTTATCAGTATTTTTGTTTTTACCTTTTATGTGTCAACTCATTCTTGATCATTTTTTTTCCCTTATACATCTTATAAATCAGAACATTCATTGAATGGTTTCCATTGTCTCCTATTTGTGTTTGAGCAGAGACTGATTGTATGCTTATTGGCTGAAGTGGGAAAGGGGAAGTGCTCTAACTGGTACCTATATTTATCTCAGCTGCCTAGCTACTACACGATCTTGGCTACCTTCAACGACTTTGAAATTGAAGCTCTCCAAGTATAGTTCTGCAGATCTGTCAACGATACTATTCTCAATTTTCCTTTGCTCCATCCTACAAAATCATTGAGTGGTTTCCGCTTCAACTGTCAGGTTGATGATGCTATTTGGGTTGCACAAAAGGCTATTTCTTCCATCAGATCTGAGTGGGAAGAGGCAACACCGCTAATGCAAGAATTGGATTTTAAACCTAAGCTTTTGATGTTCAAAACGTGGCTCTGGGCCTTTGCAACGGTATAGTTCTTTTGAAATATATTTTTAGCTCGTTTTATGTCAGATCTCTCTGTTATAATTTTCGGCTAACTTTGTCATCTTTGCCTAGTTATTGCGTAAATCTGTGTTGTCTCAAGATTTTGTTGGTTCTTTAGCACTTTTTTTTTATATGAGGTTTTACTTGGTGGTGAGATCTCTGAGATTTCATTTGTCCACTTGAAGGTATCTTCACGGACATTGCATGTAGCGTGGGATGATGCTGGTTGCCTATGCCCAATCGGTGATTTATTCAATTACGCAGCTCCTGATGATGACATTTTATCTGGAGAACAAGATACAGAAGAAACTATGAAATGCCATGAGAAAAATGAGATGTCGGATGAGGTAATGATTAATCGTTCATCGGAGAGGTTGACGGATGGTGGATATGAAGATTGTAAAGCATACTGTTTGTATGCCCGAAAAATGTATAGGAAAGGAGAGCAGGTATGTTCTAAATATCGCCCAGACATTTTGTGTTCTTGCCATCCAAAGTATTATCTTGTGTGCTCTCTGCTTTCTTAAACTTGACCATTATTTAGGTACTTCTGGGGTACGGAACATACACAAACTTGGAACTTCTTGAGCATTATGGTTTTCTTTTGGACAACAATCCCAACGAGAAAACTTATATTCAGCTAGATCTGGAGTTATGTAGTATGGGTACATGGCCAAAAGATTCCGTATATATTCACCCAAATGGACATCCCTCCTTTGCATTGTTATGTGCGTTAAGGCTATGGACAACTCCTGCAAATCGTCGAAAAGCCTTCAGTCATCAGATTTACTCTGGATCAATGATTTCGGTTGAAAATGAGCTGGAGGTTATGAAATGGTTGGGCAACAAATGTGTGGAAACTTTGCAGCAATTTCCTACGACTGTTGAGTTCGATGGAAGTTTGATCCAATTTTTACACAACCTACAGAATAACACTAACTGGAGATTTGATGTGGATCAGTCATGTTTCGGACAAGAATTTGCAGTGTTTCTCCGGTTTCATGGCGTGAACCTGGATTATACCCACAATCAACTCACAGTTCGACTCCTGCGATCTATGGAGAGATGGGAATTAGCAGTCCGGTGGAGATGTAGCTACAAGAGAGCTCTTACCAAGTGTATTTTGTACTGTAAACGTTTAATTCACGAGCTTTCCTTGCAATGAAAGCAACGATAGCTGCTACATTCAGATCAAGTAGTTCTTTAGTGCTGTTGCCTCATCTTAACTAAGGGCCATTTGGATGCAGAATCTCGAGATGCAGAGGAATAGTACATGGTATGATTGGAATGTCATGACTTTCTGAATACTCAAGGAAACAAAGCATATAAATTTGCAGGCATGTGTCTTGGGATAAATTCAAGAGAGAAAATGTCCATGCAGCTCAAAACACGGTTTCTTCCCGTATGGAATTTTAGTAAAAACTAATACACCTAACATCTGAACTGGAGAGTATCTTAGATTATAGTCAGCCATATGGTGCTATTTCACATTTTTGTTGGTTTGAAACATAGTACATGAGCATGCGCAGACTCTCACAGTCTTAGTCTGTACAACTGAAAGAATATAGCCAATTATTTGTTGAAATTTTGACTAGATTTGCTAGTGAGTTTTTAGTCCAAAGCCCAACTTAAAATTTATGAAATTCTTATTGGCCCATATGCATGTGGCTATAGCTGTGAGTGGAGTGAGACTAATGTTTAGTTCGGGAGTGGTGTTTTGGCTCCCGGGTGTATATGCACTCTTTATTTAAAATGTATATTGCACATATTTTGAAATGTCAATTTTTTGGTAAAAAGATGTTCGTACATAGATAGTAACAGCTATGTGTTCACAAGGTCGTTTCACGGAAGCCGGTATTTTTTGTGGCTTCTATAAAAAGAAAAAATTTGGTATTAAAATTTGGTATTAAAATAAGATTTTTCACGACACTTTCTTGTACCAAATTTTGTCTTTTTACACAAGGCACAAAATTTATCGGTTTTTGGTGAAAAACGACTTTGCGAACACATATAATGTGAAGATGTATCCGCAGAATTTAGTTCAGATGTTTTTAACATTTTAAAATATGTTTTTCAAATACCAGGTGCATATGCACACGAATGCCAAAGTGAATTTTTAGTTTAATCCTACATTACTAGTTGGGAAAGAGTTGCACCACCTTATAAGGTGGAGTGTTGTGCTCCTTGGTAAACATGTGAGAACAAAAATATTTGTCCCGTGCGCTCCTCCGCCGCTCGCTTGTCGTCACAACGCGGATTGCGGGAATGAGATGAGACGATTCCTATATTTTGCAGTCTGGGAAAACTTACTGACTCGATCGTGGGGCTGCGCCCATGTCCTACCCGACCCGCACTATATATACAGGCAGAGCAAACCCTACCATAGCTGCACAGATACAACACATAGTCACTCACCGTCCTAGTTTCAGAACCTTGCCCCACCGTCTTTCAAGTCTTCTCCCTCCCGTCTTCCGCGTGCACCAGTTGAAGGGACAATAGGCCTATGGAACCCCGTCTCTTTTTTATCCTGTACGGGAGAGGTGCGATCAGGATTTTAGGGAGCGCACTCATCCGACTGCTGACTTCTAGTTCTTCACCAAAGATGACTTCTTCCCCAACATCCGCAACCTCTTCATCGACGTCATGGATGACAACGGGAACACCAACGGTTCCGCTGCTATGGCACAATACGTGTTCTTAATCTTCCTGTTTGAGATTCTGCTAGAGTTTTTGCTTCTATTAGCTGCTCCAAATTTGTTCTGTTTATCTTCTGGTTTTAGTAGATCACATGATTAGTTTAATTCTGATTATTCTAGTCATATTTTTTTATTACTTTTTTCACGAATTAGGGTAATAAATCAAAAAGAAATCCGGGTATTGCAAGTCCAACCTGGGTGGTCACCTTCCACCGCAAGGACTGCCAACATATTTGTTGCCCAACCATTTCGCCATACTGTTTTGCTCGTCGGCCCAAAATATTTGTTGCCCAACCATTTCAGTAGACTGTGTTTAGACTTTAGAGTGGCCAAGGAGTGTACGGCGATGTGAGCTTAAGATGCAGTAATGCCCAAATGATAGTAAGAGATTTACCAGTTTGCCCGAGTATTTATTTTTGTTCCAAAAAATTTAAGAAATGTGGTAATTTTCTTTAAACCTATGGAGCGGAAAGTCAAAACTGAGACCGAGCTACATGTATCAGTTTATCTTTAGAAATTCAAAAACTACATTTTGAAGTTCAATAAATGTCTTGGATATAAATAATAGTGCATCCTACCAACATGCACAATCTGAACCCAAAATAATTTATATTCTAGGCTACATAGAAGTAACAAAAGCTGTCAAATTTTGTAGACTTGAAATTTGACTTTCAAATTCAAATTTTGTCATTTTTATACAGCCCAAAATATAACATATTTCTAGTTGAGATTTTACATGCCGGTGGAATACAACATCATCTACATTCGAGATTTGTTTCAGATTTTTTGAACTCAAAAAATATGATTTTCAATATTTTTCAGTAAAGAGTTACGTGTAGCTTGGCCTCCATAGCGCTGCTCTGCTTATGGAGTCAATACTAAGAAACTATCATAGTCCAAATAGGGGCAGACCGAGACCATATTGTTTTACTCGTCGGCTAAAATATTTGGATGCGGCTTTAAGATTTGGCTCTTCATGACCGTTCTCGTTGCTTCTCACGCTCAAGAATTATCACAACTAAGAGCATCTCCACCGGGGTCTCTAAATGTGTGTCAGACACCCTCTAATTGGGCCTCCTTTGAGGGTGCCGGACATGTGTCCGGGCAACATTTGGAGGCCGCCCATAGCGGCACTCCCCAAAGGCCCATCTCTCAAACGGCCCAAATTTTGAGCAAACTGTCGAACACCTTGCGGGCGCACGAACCGCCTCCGGCAACCGCCGCGTCGCTCCGCGTTACGGCAACCGCCGCCGGTTCTTGTGGGCGTGCAACCGCCGCCGCTTGGCAGCAATATCTAACCATCCTCGCGGGCGCACGTCGATCTCATTCTATTCGTTTGGTACGACATGGCCGAGTGGGGTACCGGCGCCACCAGCGAGGAGTCCGG
Source organism: Poa pratensis (assembly GCA_947311845.1). Classification (NCBI taxonomy): domain Eukaryota; kingdom Viridiplantae; phylum Streptophyta; class Magnoliopsida; order Poales; family Poaceae; genus Poa; species Poa pratensis. The sequence goes on along the minus strand of CAMZMU010000052.1, from coordinate 81,465,670 downwards.
CGGCGAAGGCCAAGCACCGGTGTCGTCATCCTCGAGCAGCAATGGCTCGGATTCTGTTTCTTCCGTCGAGCCATCGCTGTCAGAAGTCGAGCAACTCGAGCTCTTCTACGGGCTCGACGACACCCCTTCGCCGCGTTCCTCGTCGGACGTGGATACCCCCGCAGAGGAGGAGGAGGACGACACGCCCGACGGGAACGAGGCAGCCCCCGCATCTCCGTACGAGGTGTTGAACCCGCATGGAACTGTAACAGCCCAAAAATATTATAAGTATTATTATTCCAAAAAAGAGAGCCAACAAAAACTTTTGTTGATTATTATGTGTTGTTTATTTCTTGTTGCTTGTGTTGCTTGTTTGCTTGAATTAATAAAATGAAATACAAAAGCAAAAGTGAAACAAGAAAAATAAAAGTGACAAATAAGAAACTCAAAATTGTTCCAAACAAAATTCAGAGGAATGGTATATGAAACCTCTCATTTACATTCTTATCACTTATCTCTTCCAAATAATATTTTACACCTATTTTAAAATTCAAAAGTAAAAACAATTGAAATAAAACAAAATGCCATAATTAAAACCCTATGAAAGAAAATGATTCAAAACATTTTAGTTTGCAAAGCCAAATTTTGTGGAGCTTCTACATATTATGGGAAAGCCTCACAAATATTTACAAATTTTTCTAAATTGTTTAAGTGCCTCAAATAAATTCTAGAAGTTGCTGCTGGACTGAAACAGAAATAAACAGAAACAGAAGGAAATTTAGAAGCAGGGAGGAGGCAGGGGGCTTTCTGCAAAAGCATCATGCCCTACCTCTCTCCCTCGCCCTGACGCGTCGCCGTGTCGCCATGCCATTTCCCCGCCGTTCCCGCGCTCCCCAGGCCCCCCCTGCACGCGCCTGCACTCGCCCCCCGAGCCTCTGCACCCTCTGCCTCACAGAGGAGAGCACTTGAGTGCCTCTCCCATCGCCATTACGCCGCTGTTCCCCGACGCCCGCCGCGGAGGAGTTCGTCGGCGCCGGCCAAATTGGCCCCCTCTCGCAGCTCCTCGACATGCAAGGCTACACCCCGCGCATCCTAGCTCCAGCCCGGACCCCCCAGACAACACGCGCCGGCCTCTCCCGCCCCCTGGACGCCGCTGGACTGCGACCACCGTACGCCGGCGTTGCGCCTATTTAACTCGACCCCGCACCTCGCAATTTCTCCACACCCTTCACCCCTACTTCCCTCCCTTGCTTCACCACCTCACATACACCGCCAGGAGAGCAGAGCCGCGGCTGCTGAGCCGCCGCTGCTCTGGATTTTTTCCCGAAAGGTTCCGCCGGAGCCGTAGGTGAGCATGACCACGGCCGTGCCGTCCTGCTGCTCCATTCTCCCCTCTGACCCCTCTACGCCGTTGCGTGAACTCACCGCACTCACCGCCCCTTTGCTTCCCTCTGGATCGTGCACAGGAGCGACCCAGGGAGCTCGCCAGAACTCGTACACGGCCGCGGAGGAGGAATCGCTCGCCGATGACGCCAGGAACCTCCCCAGCAAGCGAGACTCCACCCAGACGCTTCCCCATGCCGCCGCCATCGATTCACGTCATCGCCAGCTTCTGCCATGCCCCCTAGGTGAGGAATCCATCCGCCACATCGTCGCCAGCGCGGCAACGCCGCCGAAATTAGGTCGCCGCCGTTGCCTTGATCGTGGGCCGTTGGATCTTGATCCAACGGTGCCATACCGTTTCGTTTAGTAGAGAGAGGCTGACGTGTGGACCCCACACGTCAGGGTTTTATTCTTTTCACCGCGCGCACTCTGCCGCTGGCAGTAGGCCCCACATGTCATGCTTTTGAACATTATCCAGAATAGTAAACTTTTCGAATTTAAATCTCTCTGTGAAATCAGTACTAACCTAACTTGTAAATTTAATATCTCGAGATTTAAGAATCCAAATAAATCAAACTCAATTGTTCTGGAAAGCTTATGAAAATGTTTAACCAACCCAATTGTATTCAATTCATTTAGATGAATAATTAAAATTTATTATTAAAAATACTACAGAATGTTTAAATTCTAAACTTGTTTGTTTCTGATGCTCTGTTAGTCCAAATAATTCCAAACCAATTTTACTAGCTTAATACTGCCATGTGTTAGCTTCCCTAATTTTGGTAGAATTAATTGTGTAGTAATAATTGTTTAGTATAAAGATGAAGTTAGAACACCCTTCTGCACTAAAACAATTAAAAATATTTAATGGTTAACCCAAATGATTTAGGACCAATTTTTTTAAGTCTCATTTGGTCATGTTTAGTTATCCCTAAAAGGATTTAATTTTTGAATAACATTAACTCGAGTTGTAGCAAAAACTTGATTATTAAGTTACTAGATTAAAACATTTGTGTAGGGAGTTTGGTAACTCCAATTAATCCAAATCAAATTGGGTTGTCTTCTACACATCAGTAGCTTTCTATAGAAATTTAGTTTGTATTTTTGTGACTAACAGAACTCAAGTTATGCAATTAAACATGAATAACTAGTTTCTGCCATAATTTAGACATAATTAAATAATGTTTAATTCAATTAATTTAAAACCAAATTGTATTGTTTGATGTGTGCAGTAGCTATTTGTGATGTTTACGATTGATATGTGGTGATGCTTGCTTGAGTAGTTAGTGATTGTTTGTATTACTTGTTTGACGTTTAGACGAGAACGTTGCCGGAGTCTACGAGGAAGGGGAATACTTTGATCGTCAAGCACAAGAACCCGAGAACTTTGCCGAGCAAGGCAAGCTACTTCACTGAGCTTGCATTTATATACATCTATTTCGTCACAAAAGTTATACAAAAGTACCAATGATTTTGAAAACCTTTTTACAAGTACATGAAAACTATTTTGCCACCCATGTAGAAGTATAAGATAGTTGATATGAAATTATAGGATGGGAAAATAAATATTGTTTACTCAAAACTCCTTTGAAAATACTTGTGTGGTTATGGAATACCAAGATGTCGGTGTGGAAGTGAAGAAATGGAGAATGGTTGTGAGATCCTGGCTCAGGGCTTAACAGGATTGATAGAATACTCATATCAACAAGTTGCAACTTCTTTTCCGGAAGCTCATCTGGAAGGAACTCCGAGGTTAAGCGTGCTTGGCCCGGAGCACTCCAAGGATGGGTGACCGACCGGGAACTGTTTCCCGGGTGCGCACGAGTGAGGACAAAGTGCGCAGAAAAGACTAGTGTTGATCTGTGGGGCCAGTCTGGAGATCCTAGCGAGCTGCCAGGGGTGACAGGCCTGGCCCGGGGGTGGCCGGGGTGTTACAATGGTGATGTTTATGAAAAATGCACATTGTGTCCTAGTACTATGACGACCAATCTTACCCTGTGCGACCACATCTACCCACATATGGGAAATGGCGTAATCATATAATTTGCTCATATTAGTATGGGATGCCTCAACAACGAGGATGACCTCGTTCCATGAGGGGATGGTTTGGTGACCTACCCCTGACCTGGGTCCTAACACATTGGTGGGAGGATTGAAGGGTTCGCTCGCCGGGCAGAACTACGAGTCCTCGCACCTGGGGTTCCTGTTGGGGAATTAGCCTGAGTGTTGACAGAAGTTTCGTAGCGGCAGGGTCCTATACTAGCATGAGCAAAGGACAGGCTATGGTCGGCGGCTTACTTCGCATACACCTTGTATGGCGAGACGTGGCAGACACGATGAGTTGCCGGATGGATGTGGGAAAAGTGTGCTACCTTTGCAGAGTGTAAAACTATTCGAATAGCCGAGTCCTCGGATATGGACAGTTGGGAGGCTGTCCTAGAGCATGTGCAAGTTTTTGGAAAAACTTTTAAGTTTAAAAGAAACTGAAATGGAGATGGTGTTACACAGCTATACCAAATGGAGTGGTATGAGTTGTTGAAATAAATGGACCATGGTGAGCCATGATCAGAAAAAGGAGGAGTTTTGGAGAAACAAATAAGATGGTGACTTCTTTTAAAGATAGTTATACAACTCTTCTTACCTTTTTCAATAAAGATATAGAGATATTTTAAATAAATAAAAGTATGAAAGTAAGATAAAACTAGTGCATACTCATGTTGGGGTAGTTTGCGAGTACATTCAAATGTACTCATATTGGTTTCGTCCCTGGCTATTGTCCTAGCCAGACTACGAGGAGGAGCACTACGCCGAGCAGGAGTATGGCGACTTCTATGCAAACTAAGGATCTCCACAAGTCAGCTGCCTGTCGGGTCGTCATCGTTAGAATATGATGTCTACTACGCCGTAGCTTCCGCTGATATTTTGGTTTGGCCCATGAAGGCACCTATGTAAGACTTGGTCTAAATGACCATTTATGTAAGACTTTTAATTCGGTATTGTAATGGATGTAAACTTTGGTATCCAATTCGGATTATGTGCAATGACAGACTGATCACGGGATCGTTGTGTTAAGCATAATCGGGTATCTCGGACAGCTAGTCCGGGGTCCCCACAGGAACCCTCTCCGAGGAGGAGGCAGCCGTCGGGGAGGAGAGCGAGGTCGCGCCCGCCGCAAAGGACGCGGCCATCGATGACAAGGACGAGGACGGCTACGACGGCGACGTCGAGAAGCCGAAGGCCCCCAAGCGTCCTCGCCAAGACAGCGATCACGCGGAAGCTTCGGCCTCCAAGCAGAAGAAGAAGGATGCGTAGACCCTAAACTAGGCGGAGAGAAGTACGCCACATGTATTTGTAATTTTCATTTATTCAAACTTCATTCAAACGAGATTTAACAAACTTACAATTTCGAATTTAAACAAGATTTAACAAACTAAACCTTGACTAGGCGGAGAGAAGGGGGCCTATGCAGCTTGTCGCCAAACAATACACGCGCCGGCGAGGAGAAGAGATGCCGCTTCATGGCCGGTCGAAGGAGAGGAAGATGCGAACCAAGCCAAAGAATCATCAAGAGACTTGCATGCCTTGATGATCCGGCGTCGGGATTGCATCTTCCGTTCCCATCGGCTACGGCCTTTAGAAACGTTCCCGCCGGTTCCCCCAGATCAAGGGCTCCGGCCTTGAGGAACGTCCCGTAGCCTCGGCTGAGCCGGCTGAGGCTTCTGGTTTCGCCGGCGCGTCATTTTCGATTCACCGCCGTGACATGCGGCAGGGCGTTTGATGGGAAGCCTCTTCGGCTTGCGCCGCCCCTTTCTTCGGTGACAGCGATGCTGCTGCCCAAGATGCAGCCGGTTGTAGAGCTAGATCGGGCAGCTCGGGGTCGTCGTCGTCGTTGTCGTCGCCGTCCTCGCCGTCATGCTCGTCGTCCGTTGAGGACAACTCCGGCGTTGGCGCTCGTCGACAGCTACGACGCTCCTTGATGCGTGTAAACCACACGTTCGTTGGGAGACCCCAAGAGTAAGGTTTGATGATTGTAGCAACAAGTCTTCCCTCAGTATGAAATCGAGGTTATCGAACCAGTAGGAGTTGAAGACACTTCTGAGGTGTCAACGGTGCCAGAAAACTTGGAGTCTTGGGGAGTGCAAGAAATCCTGACGGTTGACTTGGAACCTGCATAAAAGACAATCAAACTACTTTGGCCCCAACGAATCAGTGAGGGTGTCAATCTCACCGGCTTGCTGAAAACAAAGGTTAAAAGTGTTGTATGGAAAAAGATGTTTGTTTGCAGAGAATGAAAGAAAACAATGATTGCAGTAGGTTGTATTTCAGATGTAAAAAATGGACCGGGGTCCACAGTTCACTAGTGGTGTCTCTCCAAATAAATAACTAACATGCTGGGTAAACAAATTACAGCTGGGCAATTGACAATATTGAAAAGTGCAAATATGCATGTGCAAGTTGTAGTGTCTACTATGAGATTCATTTGGGCATTACGACAAGTACACAGACCGCTATCCAGCATGCATCTGTGCCTAAATAGTCCACCTTCAGGTTAGCGTCCGCACCCCTTCCAGTATTAAGTTGCAAGCAACAGACAATTGCATTAAGTAAAGTGCATAATGTAAACAACACATTCATCCTTAGACAAAGCATCATTAGGTTACCCCTAGTGGCAACAGCACATCCACAACCTTGGGTTGCTGTCACTCCCCCAGATTAAATGGAGACTGAACCCACTATCTAGCATAAATACTCCCTCTTGGAGTCACAAGCATCCACTTGGCCAGAGTATCAACAAGTAACGGAGAGCATGCAAGATCATAAAAGACATAGACATAATATTTCAGTATTCAACTTGACATAGTATCAATATTCATCGGATCCCAGCAAACACAACATGTAGCATTACAATAAGATGATCTTGATCATGATAGGCAGCTCACAAGATCTAAACATGATGGCACAAGAGGAGAAGACAACCATCTAGCTACTGCTATGGACCCATAGTCCAAGGATGAACTACTCACACATCACTCCGGAGGCAGGCATGGCGATGTAGAGCCCTCCGGTGATGATTCCCCTCTCCGGCAGGGTGCCGGGAAGAGCTTCAGAACCCTCCCGAGTTAGGGTTGACGGCGGCGGCGGCTCTGGAACTTTTCGTGGTTTGACTCGGGTGTTAGGGTTTTCCCGAAAGATGAATATAGGCGAAGGGGCGGCGTCGGTGGAGGCCCGTGGCTCCTCACCACGTGGCGGCGCGGCAGGAGGTGGGACCGGCCACCACATGGTGAGGGCGGCCCACGGCCCCCTTCGTCTCTCCTTCGGACTCCGTGTACGTGTCAGAAAAATAGGGACTTGGCTTTTGTTTCGTCCAATTCCGAGAATATTTCCAGAACAACTTTTCTGAAACCAAAAACAGCAGAAAACAGGAACTGGCACTGTGGCATCTTGTTAATAGGTTAGTCCCAGAAAATGCATAAAAATGATATAAAGTGTATATAAAACATGTAGCAATTGGTATAATATAAGCATGGAACATCAGAAATTATAGATACGTTGGAGACGTATCAAGCATCCCCAAGCTTAGTTCTACTCGTCCTCGAGTAGGTAAAACGATAACAACAAAATAATTTCTGAGGAGACATGCTTCACACAATCTTGATCAAATAATATTGCAAGGCTCATGTCATGAATGAAGTGACTCAAAGCAATGGTCTATAGTTTGCTAAAAATAGATAAAGAGTAAACAACTGAATCATATAAGCAAAAACTTTTCATGAATAGTACTTTCAAGACAAGCATCAAAAAGCTTTGCATAAGAGTTAACTCATAAAGCAATAGATTCTAAGTAAAAGGCATTGAAGCAACACATAGGAAGATTTAAGTTTCAGCAATTGCTTTCAACTTTCAACATGTATATCTCATGGATAATTGTCAACACAAAGTAATATAACAAGTGCAATAAGTAAGCATATAAGAATTGATGCACACAAAGTTGACACAAGTGTTTGCTTCTGAGATAGAAAGAAGTAGGTAAACTGACTCAACATAAAGTAAAAGAAAGGCCCTTCGCAGAGGGAAGCAGGGATTAAATCATGTGCTAGAGCTTTTTAAGTTTTTGAAATCATATAGAGAGCATAAATAAGTTTTGAGAGGTGTTTGTTGTTGTCAACGAATGGCAGTGGGCACTCTATCCCCCTTGTCACCCAGACTTTCAAGAGCGGCTCCCATGAAGGACGTTATTTCTACCCAAGGTAGATCATCCCTCTTCTCTTTTGTTTACACATGCATATTTATAAATTGGTATGACACTCCTCCCAACCTTTGCTTACACAAGCCATGGCTAACCGAATCCTCGGGTGCCTTCCAACAATCACATACCATGGAGGAGTGCCTATTTGATTGTTTAACATTTTAAATTGCTTCTGATAAATCATTGGCAAACATGTGAAGAGAATTAAGGTTAAAGTTGTAATTAATTGGGACTGGGCACCCCATTTGCCAGCTCTTTTTGCAAGTTATTGGATAAGCGGATGTATATGCCACTAGTCCATTGGTGAAAGTCTGTCATGAGTAAATGACAAGGTGATAGAGAAACGCCACATACTTCCTCATGAGCTATAAAACATTGACACAAATAAGGAGTAATAAAGTTTTGAATAGTTTAAAGGTAGCACATGAAGTATTTACTTGGAATGGCAGGAAATACCACATAATAGGTAGTTATGGTGGACACAAATGGCATGGGTTTTGGCTCAAGGTTTGGATGCACGAGAAGCATTCCCTCTCAGTACAGAGTTTAGGCTAGCAAGGTTGTTTGAAGCAAACACAGATATCAACCGGTACAGCAAGACTTACATAAAAACATATTGCAAGCATTATAAGACTCTACACTGTCTTCCTTGTTGCTCAAACATTTTACCAGAAAATATCTAGACCTTAGAGATACAAACATGCAAACCAATTTCAACAAGCTCTACGGTAGTTCTCCACTAATAGGCTTTAACTACATGATGCAAGAGCTTAAACATGATCTACTTGAGAGCTCAAAACAATTGCAAAGTATCAAATTATCCAAGACAATGATCTACAAGAATGATATGTCTTTTCAATATACCATCTACCACATGTAGCATTTTCTGTTTCCAACCAAACACCAATCAACTTATTTCAACAAAACTCTCCAAATAATACACAATGAAACAAGAGAGTACTTCTCTACAAGAACTAACAGCTCTGAACAAGAGATGCATGAAAAACAGGAGCTAAAAGCATTGCAGTAGCTAGTAAGAATACTCAACAAATATAAGTGAAGAATACGAGTATTCACATGAAAAAGCGGAGCGTGTCTCTCTCCCACACAAGAATGCTAGGATCCAATTTATTCAGAAAAAAAAAAACAAAGCAAAAATAAAAGCACACAGACGCTCCAAGTAAAGCACATAAGATGTGAAAGAATTAAAATATAGTTTCACTAGAGATGACCTGATAAGTTGTTGATGAAGAAGGGGATGCCTTGGGCATCCCCAAGCTTAGACGCTTGAGTCTTCTTGAAATATGCTTGGGATGACCACGGGGGCATCCCCAAGCTTAGGCTTTTCACTCTTCTTGATCATATCATATCATCCTCCTCTTGATCCTTGAAAACTTCCTTCACACCAAACTCAAGTAATTCTCATTAGAGGGTTAGTGCATAATCAAAAATTCACATATTCTGTAATGACACAATCATCACCAAACTTCTGGACATTAGCTACAGCCACTGATGTTTTGTGGAGCAAAGAAATCCACTCAAACACAGTAAAAGAGAGAATGCAAATAAAAGGCAGAATCTGTCAAAAACAGAACAGTCTGGAAAGACGAATTTTTTCGAGGCACTTAAGTTGCTCAGATCGAAAATCAAAACTAATGAAAGTTGCGTACATATGAGGATCACGTGATTTTTTCAGAATTTTTCAATTTTTCTGGAGTGATAAGCTCAAAACGTGGACAGCAAAAATCTGTCCTGCGCAGAAATCCAAATCTAGCATCAACTTTCTACTAGAGACTTTACTTGGCACAACAATGCAATAAAATAAAGATACAAAGGAGTTGTTACAGAAGTAAGCAACTCCTTGACTCAAAGAAAAAGAAAAATACAGAAATAAAAACATGGGTTGTCTCCCATAAGCGCTTTTCTTTAACGCCTTTCAGCTAGGCGCAGAAAGTGAAAATCAAGTGTTTCCAAGTGAAGAAGCATCAAATCATAACTTGTTCTAATAATAGAATCAAAAGGTAACTTCATTCTCTTTCTAGGGAAGTGTTCCATACCTTTCTTGAGTGGGAATTGGTACCTAATATTCCTTCTTTCATATCAATAATGGCACCAACAGTTCTAAGAAAAGGTCTTCCCAAAACAATAGGACAAGATGCATTGCATTCGATATCCATAACAACAAAATCAACGGGGACAAGGTTATTGTTAACCATAATAAGAACATCATCAATTCTCCCCAAAGGTTTCTTCATAGCATTATCAGCAAGATAAACATCCAAATAACAATGTTCCAAAGGTGGCAAATCAAGCATATCATAGAGTTTCTTAGGCATAACAGAGATACTAGCACCAAGATCACATAAAGCATTACAATCAAAATCATTCACCTTCATCTTAATGATGGGCTCCCAACCATCTTCTAACTTCCTAGGGATAGAAGCTTCATGTTTTAATTTCTCTTCCCTAGCTTGTATGAGAGCATTTGTAATATGTTTTGTAAAAGCCATATTAATAGCACTAGCATTAGGACTTCTAGCTAGCTTTTGCAAGAACATAATTACTTCAGAAATATTACAATCATCAAAATCAAAATCATTATGGTCAATGGTAATGGAACCATTGTCTCCCATATTTCGAAAAATTTCAGCATCTTATCAGGAACAGTTTCAGTGGTTTTGGGCAATTTTAAACGCTTTGCAGAGGTAGTAGAAACATTGCCAACACCAATTATGTTACCATTGATAGTAGGAGGCTTACTAGCATGTGAAACATTAGCATTACTAGTGGTGGTAATAGTACAAACTCTAGCTATACTATTCTCTTTTTCAATTTTATCCTCTCTTTCCCACCTAGCATGCAATTCAGCCAACATCCTAATATTGTTGTCAATTTTAACTTGGATAGCATTGGCAGTAGCAAAAGTCTTGTTCTCTTTAACATCATTAGGCATAACTTTTAGTTTCAAAAGATCAACATCAAGAGAAAGACTATCAACCTTAGAAGCAAGAACATCAATTTTACCAAGCTTTTCCTCAACAGTTTTATTAAAAGCATTTGTGTACTAATAAAATCCTTAAGCATGGCTTCAAGATCAGAGGTACACTTCTATTATTGCTGTAGGAATTACCATAAGATTGCCATAACCATTACCACTATTTGAAGGATAAGGCTTATAATTGTTGTTACCAAAATTATTCCTATAAGCATTGTTGTTGAAATTGTTGTTTTTAATGAAGTTCACATCAACATGCTCTTCTTGAGCAACCAATGAAGCTAAAGGAACATTATTTGGATCAACATGAGATTTACCATTCACAAGCATAGACATAATAACATCAATCTTATCACTCAAAGAAGAGGTTTCTTCAACAGAATTTACCTTCTTACCTTGAGGAGTCCTTTCAGTATGCCACTCAGAATAGTTAATCATCATATCATCAAGAAGCTTTGTTGCAGCACCCAAAGTGATGGACATAAAGGTCCCTCCTGCAGCCGAATCCAACAAGTTCCTGAAGAAAAATTTAGTCCTGCATAAAAGGTTTGGATGATCATCCAAGCAGTCAGTCCATGGGACAATTCTTTACCAAAGATTTCATCCTTTCCCATGCTTGGGCAACATGTTCATATTGGGTTGCGGGGAAAACTTTAAAATTTATCCGTAACCTTACCGCCAAGATCTATTCTATGAAGATATGCTGCACCCCATAATGCGATGATCAAGATATTTACAAACACCTTTGCGGAAGATCTTGTGTTTGTCGAAGTAGATGTCGGTGTAGCCTGATGAAGAATCTCACGTCCACGCCGGGAGGTGAGATTGTTGCCGTGCGTCGACGTTTGATGTAGACCTTGATGAAGTTGTTCCGTTGTCCAAGGAACTTACTTGCGCAAATCCCGCTCTAGCGGTATCCACACATACACCATTTCAACCCACCCCGTGCGTTCACCGCCTAGCTACTAGCACGTGGTGAAGAGAGTCAGCCTTGCGGCGTAATTTAGGTGGTAGATCTAATCAACTAGATTAGATCTATATGAGAAGATTAGAGACGTCTAATTCTCAACACATGAGATCTACAAAAGAGAGAGAGAGAGAGCTTTGCAATATTGTGTGTCAAACCCTAGGGGCTTGGGGTTGCTTATAAAGGAGGCCAAGGGGTGGAGGTACTTGGGGAAGGGGCAAAGCCCTTCCCCCTTTGGTGCGTCGGCCAAGGAAGGGAGGGAGGAGTCCCTCCCCTTCCCCAACTCGGATTGGGAGGGAGAGTAGGACTCCTCCCCCAATCCACTTCTTCCAAAAGGAAACCTCCCCCTTCTCCAACTCGCAATATCAAGGAAGGGGGGGGGGGAGGAAACCTCCCACCACTCCAACTCGGGTTGGGTGGAGGAGTAGGACTCCTCCCCCCAAACCGCCTCACCCTAGAAGGAAGGGGGGAGGACTCCTCCCCCCACTCCAATTTGGTCCCACCGCCCCATGTGGGGTGCGGCTGCCTTGTGGGCCCCATGGGCCCACTTGGCAGCCCCCTTTTATTGGGCTCCAAATAAATTCCTTTATTTTTGTTTTCCAATATAATTAATTAAATAAATAATTAATTGTTTCGTCTAATTAATTCCTAAATGAATATTTTCTTTTATAGAAAATTCCCAGAATTAATTACTTATCATATAACTCATATTTATATGAACCGGGATACCTAGTATCCACCGACAAAACCACCGGAACAATATTTCCTTCTTTATAAGCACTCGGATTAAATCCGCTGATGATAGAAACCATTCCTATCATCCCGGGACATTAGATGTCCGCATTCTCTCTAACTTATAATTCACCGGAACAAGTCCCAGTGACATCGGAGCTACTCCAACACAATCTCATTCCCACTAAAACTACATCTTTACTCTCAATCAAAGATTGACCTACAGCTTAAGTGTGTGACCCGAAAGGTTCAGTAAACACAAAGTATTGTTTGGGAGCTTACCAAACAATAACCAGCAGTGGGTTAGGCATTCGTACTGGCACCCTTGTGTTGTGAATGAACAACAGAACCTGTGCGTTACTCATTACGCTTAATCCCCTTACGTACACGATACCAATGATATCTCGAGATTGAGACAATGTGCTCTAGTGTGATCAAACCCTTTGATCATAACACATATTATTCTCGTACCAATATCATTCTCTTTTCTCATTCCGTATATATGATGTCCCGTGATAAATCACGCTTGTGTCTGGCCAGACGATTGGGTGACACCAATAATACTTGAGATGGCCTAGAGGATGTATCTTTCCATCGTCTGGAGGAGTAAGTGCCATTCTTGAACGATCTCTGTTCCAATATATTATCCTAGTTCAAGCCCAAAAGCCACCTATCATAGTTCCATGTTACTGCAAGACGTTTGGTGGAAATCAAAGCTCGAGTGTCGAATAAGCGGTCACAAGATATTCTCATAGCATAGGGATCTAGCTAATGATAACTAAATAGATGATCAATTGCTATTTCTTCGTTGACGATTTGTCTCATAGCAAGATCATACGGTGGGTCGGTTCAGTGCGATTATCATTCCGATAATCCACTCCTATAGTTGTATGACTTATACAAAGTCCATGATCAGGAAAACACGATCATCGAACAACAAGATAGGCTAGTCTTAGAGTGTATATCCCTACGCGTGTATCGGAGGTTTTCCTCTTGCATATGTTGTATTTGCTATATAAGTACCCAATATAGTTGTAGCATAAAGATACAAACATTAATAATAAACATGGAGATAAATAATAAACTTAGTTATTATTGTCTCTAGGGCATATCTCCAACAGTTCATTATCAAATTGCCTGAAGTTCATAATGCTACTTCTCAGGGATATAATCTTAGCAGGAGGATAATATTTTCCAATGAAAACATCTTTGCATTTAGTCCATGAATCAATACTATTTCTAGGCAAGATAGCAACCATTCTTTAGCTCTTCCTCTCAAAGAGAAAAGAAATAATTTCAGTTTTATAATATCCCCATCTATATCCTTATACTTTTGCATCTCACAAAGTTCAACAAAATTATTAAGATGGACAGCAGCAACATCATCAGTACTAACACTAGAAAATTACTCTTCATAACAAGATTTAATAGAGCAGGTTTAATTTCATAAAAGTCTGCTTTAGAAGCAGGTGGAGCAATAGGAGTGCATATGAAATCAGTATTATTTGTGCTAGTGAAGTGACACAACTTGGTGTTCTCAGGAGTACTCATTTTAGCAAAATAAACACTAGGCCGAAATAACAAAAATAAAACAAGTAACAATTTTTTTTTTGATAAAGAGAGCAAACATGACAAAATAAAAATAAACTAAGCAAGACAATAACAAAGTAAAGAGATTGGAAGTGAGAGACTCCCCTAACAGAAGGCTTGACCTCCCCGGCAAAGGCGCCAGAAACTTGCTGGTGTCGAAGGGGAGGTAGAAGTCTTCTGAATCCAAAGTGTCTTGATCTCCCCGGCAACGGCGCCAGAAAACTTGCTTGATGCGTGTAAACCACACGTTCGTTGGGAGACCCCAAGAGTAAGGTTTGATGAGTGTAGCAGCAAGTCTTCCCTCAGTATGAAACCGAGGTTATCGAACCAGTAGGAGATGAAGACACTTCTGAAGGTGTCAACGGTGCCAGAAAACTTGGCGTCTTGGGGAGTGCAAGAAATCCTGACGGTTGACTTGGAACCTGCACACAAGACAATCAAACTACTTTGCCCCAACGAATCAGTGAGGGTGTCAATCTCATCGGCTTGCTGAAAACAAAGGGTTAAAAGTGTTGTATGGAAAAAGATGTTTGTTTGCAGAGAATGAAAGAAAACAATGATTGCAGTAGGTTGTATTTCAGATGTAAAAGAATGGACCGGGGTCCACAGTTCACTAGTGGTGTCTCTCCAAAATAAATAACTAACATGCTGGGTAAACAAATTATAGCTGGGCAATTGACAATATTGAAAAGTGCAAAATATGGATGTGCAAGTTGTAGTGTCTACTATGAGATTCATTTGGGCATTACGACAAGGTACACAGACCGCTATCCAGCATGCATCTGTGTCTAAATAGTCCACCTTCAGGTTAGCGTCCGCACCCCTTCCAGTATTAAGTTGCAAGCAATAGACAATTACATTAAGTAAAGTGCATAATGTAAACAACACATTCATCCTTAGACAAAGCATCATTAGGTTACCCCTAGTGGCAACAACACATCCACAACCTTTGGGGTTGCTGTCACTCCCCCAGATTCAATGGAGACTGAACCCACTATCTAGCATAAATACTCCCTCTTGGAGTCACAAGCATCCACTTGGCCAGAGTATCAACAAGTAACGGAGAGCATGCAAGATCATAAAAGACATAGACATAATATTTCAGTATTCAACTTGACATAGTATCAATATTCATCGGATCCCAGCAAACACAATATGTAGCATTACAATAAGATGATCTTGATCATGATAGGCAGCTCACAAGATCTAAACATGATGGCACAAGAGGAGAAGACAACCATCTAGCTACTGCTATGGACCCATGGTCCAAGGATGAACTACTCACACATGACTCCGGAGGCAGGCACGGCGATGTAGAGCCCTCCGGTGATGATTCCCCTCTCCGGCAGGGTGCCGGGAAGAGCTTCAGAACCCTCCCGAGTTAGGGTTGACGGCGGCGGCGGCGGCTCTGGAACTTTTCGTGGTTTTTGACTCGGGTGTCTAGGGTTTTCCCGAAAAGATGAATATATAGGCGAAGGGATGGCGTCGGTGGAGGCCCGTGGCGTCCTCACCACGTGGCGGCGTGACAGGAGGTGGGACCGCGCCACTACATGGTGAGGGCGGCCACGGCCCCCCTTCGTGTCTCCTTCGGACTCCGTGTACGTGTCAGAAAAATAGGGATTTCGGCTTTTGTTTCGTCAATTCCGAGAATATTTCCAGAACAACTTTTCTGAAACCAAAAACAGTAGAAAACATGAACTGGCACTGTGGCATCTTGTTAATAGGTTAGTCCCAGAAAATGCATAAAAATGATATAAAGTGTATATAAAACATGTAGCAATTGGAATAATATAAGCATGGAACGTCAGAAATTATAGATACGTTAGAGACGTATCACGCCTCGTACTCCTTGTTCACCACGGCGTGCCAGTAGGGCGCCGAGATGGAGTACTTGGGGTCAAGCTTTTGCTTATACGGCATCTCCGTCCACTTGCGCTTGAGGAACTCGACGCGGTCCTGCCCGCTGAGCCGCGGCGCCACCGGAAAGTTGGCGGCGCTCCTCACCCACCCGTCTAGAAGGGTGGCGTCGTCATCCACCGGCAGCTGGTGGTGGCTGCTCAGCCGCGCGGTCTCCAGCGAGAGCACGTAGGGAGGCGCGTTGTCGGCCTCCTCACGCCACATGCCTCGCTGGAACGCCTTGGCCATCTCCGCCTCCTCGTAGCGACGCCGGAGTTCCTCCAGCTGCTCATGGCGTTGCTGCCCGCCGGGGCTGCCCGCCATGGCGGCCTATGTTCTTGAGGGAGAGGGAGAGAGAGGGAGAAGTGATGGTGTGAGGAGAGGAGGGCTGCGCTGCGTCGGGTTTTAAAGGCGGCCCGAGGAGCGGGGTTGGGTGGCCTGCATTAATGCGGCCACCGCTTCGCCTGGCCGCGCATTGACGCCGACAAAGCATCTGCAGGGCGCCCCGCGGCCTGCCGCTGCGACTCCAGCACGCGTCGCTTCCGTCTGCGCCATTGGAAGCGGCGCGGCGTTATTGCGACGTGTCGCTTCGCTCTGCGCCCACCAGGGGAACGGGCGCGGCGTTATTGCGACGCGTGATGGCAGGCGTGGCACCGTCTCGTCGCCTCGACATTAAACGCGGCGGAACGGCCTCCTGCACAGCCTTCATTAACATGGGACGGGCGCGTCGTGTGTACGAAGGGCGGGCCATCTCTGTCAGGGCCATGCCCGAGGTGATGTCCGGCACCCCAGGAGGGCCTCCAAACTTGGAGGCCCGATTGGGGGTGCCGGACACAAAATCGCTCGAGGCGAGGCTTTGGGGAGTGCCGCTGGTGGGCGTTTTTCGTGTCCGGTTTAGAGGCCCCCGGTGGAGATGCTCTAAATACATCCTCCGTGGCTCCGTGGGTGTGATAATGTTCGAGCCATGTGTCCTATGATTCGTAGCATTTTCTAGCAATTTGAAATAAACATATATGCCAAATGCTACGATTCCATTCTCAATTGGTGAAGACTACCCAATACCCATTGGTCTGGAAGTGCTTGGTTAGACTTTTTTCGAAAGAAAGTGTCAGGCTTAATTTCACCTTAGCTATCAAGGAAAGTGGCAGATTTTCCCTTAACAGAAGGGATC
Source organism: Poa pratensis (assembly GCA_947311845.1). NCBI lineage: Eukaryota > Viridiplantae > Streptophyta > Magnoliopsida > Poales > Poaceae > Poa > Poa pratensis. Next base: position 81,448,710 of record CAMZMU010000052.1, on the reverse strand, counting down.
GTGGATAAATTCAGATGGAATTGGGAGGACAACTACAAGTACTCAGCTCGATCGGCTTACAGAGCCCTCTTTGAGGTTAAGATCGGTTGGCGGGCGCACAACAGATTTGGTGCTCCTAAGCACCCAACAAATGCAAGTTCTTCCTCTGGTTGGCATTGAAGAACATGGTTTGGACTGCAGACCGTTTAGGGCGGAGAGGGCTGCCTAGACCGACCGCCTGCCCGCTGTGCGACCAAGTGGGAGAAGACATAGATCACCTTCTCCTCAGTTATGTCCTCTCCAGAGAGGTTTGTCACTCCTTCTTGAGCAGGTGGGGTAGGGTGGTCGGGTCCCTGCCCACGATGCTCGTCTTGTGGATTGGTTACCAGCCAAGATTCCGAGAGGTCGAGATGAGAAGAACTTGTGGACGACTATCAACTTGATCTACTGGAGCTTGTGGAGGCATAGGAACGAAGTTGTTTTCGAAGGACACAAGCCTTCAGTAGGGACTGCTATTAGTATGGTGGAGGCCAAGGCCGACCTCTGGCGGGCAGCGAGAATGTTTAGGGGTAACTTAGAACCCGTAGACAGGTGAAGGGTTCACGAGTGAACTCTCTTTTTTCTGCCCGTGGATTGGCTTTTTGACGCATGTGCTAAACGCGTTGTAAGGCCGCTTGGCCTCTCCTTTTTAAAACCGATACATTTGGATGTATCTAAAAAAATCAAGGGAAGTGGCGGTGGCGCACACACATTAAGCAAAGTTTGTGATTCAGCCCATAGGTAGATTTACGGAATTTACCCACGGTTATGATAGTTTCGTGCAATCAACTCATCATAGTGCCATTTGTATTCCGCTTTATCTTCATGTCAGACATGCTACAAATTGAGACATGCGTAGGAGAAAGTGAAGGATTCATATGACAGCAATGCCAGGTAGCAGCCGCACAGTAAACAATGGAGCCTTGGGCCGTAACTCGTAAGGCTGCTCATAATGGGGAGTAACTTAGACTAGTAACATGCATATGTTGCTACTCTAAGTCACTACCTCCATAGTTGGGAGTAACATGTTTGTAGTGTCATATTTGATAGGTTATACACTCATCTTGACTCGAAATGTGTGATGTTACGGTAACATAGCTAGTTACTACCACTATCTCTCTCCTCATTAATTACCCGCCACATCAGATTTTTTGCCTACGTGGTACTGATGTTACTCCCATTGGGACTAGTCTAAGGATGACTCCAACGGGGCGACGCAAACGGACGCATATTTGGTCCGGGTTTGATCTGTTTGCGTCACCAAAAGGACCCATGTCCGGCCCACGTCCGCCCCTTTTCGGCCACTGCCCCTAACGGGGCGACGCATTGAGTCCGCCTTGATTTTTTTTCAACTAACCAGGCCCTATATGGGCCTTTTTCAACAAACGGCCAGGGTTTTTCATTGATATAGTCGAGCAATTATGAAGCATAATAAATAGGCTCAAATAACACAAATAATACAATTCATAAAAGCAATCCAAATAGTTCATCAAATACTTATTATTACAATCCAAATAGTTCATACAAACACAAACAAACACAAACAGTTTCACAAATAACAAATTGTTCAATGCATTACAAACCAAATAAATAAGACAAGTAGTTCATCAAATGGAACTACTGCCCCTGGTCACCCTGGTTGCCGTAGTGCTGCCAAACGTGCTCCACCAAATCGTTTTGGAGCCCAACATGGGAGTCATTCTCACGAATGTCACGGTGGAAGTCGAGGAACTGAGCAAATGTGAACGGTCCCTGGGGCTCAACCAACTCACCCCGGAACTGCCATGCCTGATCATTCAAGCCCTCGTCGCGTTCGTCCTCCACGATCATGTTGTGCATGATCACGCACGCTGTCATCACCTCCCATAGCTGGTCCTTGTCCCATGTCCGAGCAGGATGGCGCACAATAGCCCATCGGGACGAAAGTAGTCCCCATACAGCTGGATTTGGCTAGCTCGCCGGTTCCGGTCAAGAGCAGGAGAACGGCCCGGCAAGGAGCCTCGGAACACCGACTGCATCCTCTCTATGTACTCGTTGACGATGAGGGTGGCCACGAGGCCGTCACTGTCATCATCGTCGGAGGAATCGTCCGAGGATGAGCGCTGCATGATGTGGTTCTTGTAGAACCACTCATCCGAGCTATCCATGGCCGAGGGACGTACCTGAGTAGCCGGGGCGAACGGCCGAACACCTTGTGGGCGGCGTGTCTGTCGCGGGGCGCTGTGGACGCTCCTGGCCGCAAGATTCACCGGTGACGGTGGGGAAGCACCTGCTCCGGTGACGGCGGGGAAGCACCTGCTCCGGTGACGGCGTCCCCGGAATGGCCTGCGGTGCCAAATCGAGGGTGCGACGGCGGGTGGCGGCGAGAGGGGCGGAGGAGGAGGAGGAGATTGGGGTGGGAATGGTCTGATTTGTGGGCCAGGTGCGGACTAGGGGAGGACACAAAAGAGCTCCGTTTCGCGTCCGGGGCCGACGCATCGGTGGCCCAAATTTGGGACAGGGATGCGTCGCGGCGGACCAAAAAAACGGACCGCGATCCGTTTGCGTCGCCCCGTTGGGCCGTGTTTTTGACCCTCGCGGACAGGAACGGAGGCGCGCGAACTCGATGCGTCGCCCCGTTGGAGTCGGCTGTCCACCACCGTTCAGTCAACCTCTACCGCCGTCCCAGACTTGGCCGATCTGCATGGCCGCCACGCAAGAGGTTACGTACTCAAGTCCCTGGGTGTGGGTGACTGGGTGAAGCAGATAGAAGGAAATGCACTTATTTGCATGTCAGACCCACAGGACAATTCTGCAGGGTCCTCACTGGAATTCTATTTTGGCTCAGCCGCGGATCGGCCAGAAAAGTTTGAATGCCACCATTTCTACTTTACCGCCGGTCAGCTTGCGATCTGTTTTACAGTACCATGATCGGAAGCTTTCGAGCAATGCAACAGGTTCCAGCGGCACTTGTTACCAGGGAACAGAATTATTCCGCTCCAGCAGTTTCGTCTGCACCGCTTTCAACAGGGTACCATCCGTCGTCAGCACTGAGCAGTCGGGAGGGATGACAACTCAGGGCATGCGGGAAGTATTGCAGTCGCCAAGAGCCCCCGCCACTAAACTCTGTTCCTGGCTTGCTGCATCGCCCCGTTCCAAGAGCCATCCGCCACCCAGCTCTCTCGACACCTCAAGCACATATCCCCTTCTCGACTGTACAGATCCGCTCATCTGCTGGTTCTGTCCAATGGAAATGAATATGAATATTTGGGGTTACAAACTTTGTAAGACTAGTCATAATGGAGAGTATCATAGAGTGGTATCATGCATATGATACTCGTGTAAGATACTACCCCTATAATGCATAGTATCATATAGTAGTATCATAGCCACACCATATTTATTGCTTTGTAGAATCTCAATACAAATATGTGTACAAGATTTACTTGCTATTAAAATACCTTGTTTTACGTATCATGATACCGTAACATAGGTAGATACCACTACCATCTCTTTCCTTATTAATTGTTGTGCCACATCAGATTTTTGCCAACATGACATGCATTATACTACCCATGATACCCCCACTATGGCTAGTCTAACATCTCAATCTTCCAATCTAAAACATGTTTGTGTTGGTAGTTACATTTGTAGTTACATTTATATTCAGCATTCGTCTGCATGTCACACGTGCATGCATCTACAGACACGACATCTGATTAACTCTGCCCCTGTACGATTTGAGTCCCATTGCATCCCCGCCGTCGTACGTATTAGAACTCCTGTGCTTCACATTCCTTTTAATTTTCATTTATTTACTAGGAAACATGCCCGTGCGTTGCAACGGGAGAGAAAATCTGTATGACCATATCGCACATGCGCACAAAGAAGTTAGACCACCCGACATATATGTCCGAGCGCCAGCAAATCAGCCATGCGTGTCATCGCCACCTCATCCACTTCACAAAGGCCTCTACCTTACTTTGGGTGAGTGAAAACAATGACATACATAATTTTGGCAAGAAACATGTAATTTCTCTATACATGAATTGAACTACCGCAAAAAAATTAACTTCGCGGAATCCATTATAATTCTATACGCTATCTTTGTTTAATTAATGATTGATGCTATCTTTTTTTTCTTGCATCTATGTAACCCTCTAAAACCAGCATTGTGGCATATGTTCAAAAACAAAAATACATACAGAATATAACAAAATGTAGAATTTGTGCATCAGCGCTGTATTAATTGGCTGATTACTTGTTTCAGTGGTAAGGGCCTGCAGATCGGTACCAGCTCGAGGACAAAAACCATATATCTCCCTCGTTCTGAAGTCCAAAGTGTGCACTGACAGTCTGACATATCAATATGGGGCAAAACCTTTTAAAAATTGAAATAATAACATGACTTTCATGTTTTTCCTTTTTATCTTGAAGTTGTAACGGATCAAGACTACAAGAGAAGACGATTCTCTTTTTCCATAAAAAGAGAGAAGAAGATATGTTTGAGAAAAATCGAGACAGTAGGTCTACAGCTAAACAGTGGGCACGTGATATATAAATTCTAGGTTGGTCGAAAGAGGGAAGCTAACACTACCAAATCTTCCACAGTTATCTTCTTGAACTGAGCGGCAAGCACTAATAAGAGTAGTAGAAATAAAGTTTGTAGTTGTTGTCCCTGCTCTTCACTATTTGGTCTGAATTCAGTTGCCCTTCTGCGTCTTTTTCCAATGAAATCGCAGGTTCTAAAGACAAACAATTTAGCATTTTTTTTCCGAAGACGCATCAGCCTGCAACATCCTGGGGCTGAGCTGGAACATCATGGTAACCATTTAGGGTGAATCAGCGGGAACAACACACCAAAATGGAGCTGAGGTGGAAAATATCTTCAGCTATGCAGGTAGGTGTAACTTCTGAAACTCCATGAACATGTCCTTGGAGATAGACTTGCAGTAGAAGAAGGTGTTGCCCGTACACACAGCCGACGGAAGAAACTGCTTGAAGGCGACGAGTCCAGGAAGAATCGCTCGACGTAGGGAGCGATGATGCTACTGGATTCAGTCATGGGTGGTCAAGGTTTAGCTGACATAGCGTCAACGTCCACCACATCCAGGTTCACATCTGTTTCATCCGCCAAGCTTTCTGCGTCCGGACCATAGCCAACACCGAGAATGTGGTATTCTCACAGGCCAGATTCATAGCGTGCGTTTCTTGGTACTCGGCCACCTCGCCGTCGAGCGTGGCATCCTGGACCTGAGTCTTCGTGAGGCGGCCGAGAGCGTGTCGCGCGTGTGGGTCGGCGCCGAGGCTGAAAAGCCACCAATGCGAACAACGGGACGTCCGGCCGGACAATGAGGTCAGGGATGTCGCCCGGCCGGCCTGCCGGAGGTCAGATACGGTACGGAGAGCTGAGCTGGACGCGTGGCTACTGCCAGATATAGGAGATGGTTTGGCCGTCTCCCTCTCCGCCTTCGCCTCCGCCTCCTCTGGCGGCACCCCACATGGCAACGCCGGGCGTCGCCGATGCCGCGTGCCTCGCGCCATCCGCCGCAGCGGCCCCGCGCCCGCGTCTCCTCCAGCGCGCCCGTGTGGCGCTGCATCGCGGAGCTCAGCGGCGAGGGCCCCGCCTCACGCCTGCTGCGTTCCCCCACCCACCAGCTCGCCTCGGCCGCCGTTCGTACGCGCCTCCGCCAGGATGCTCCCACGTGCTCGCCTCCTTACCATCTCGTCGACTTGCTTCTGTCCGCCATGTTCGCCGCTATTGTTCTCGCTCGGATTTCTAGCTCACGTGTTAGTTTGCAACGCTCGACTTGGATCCTAAGTTGTGATCTATTGCGCTGATTGCTCCCGTATTTAATGGCCCGGAAAAGGCAATAAGAGGCCTGCTCGGGTCATATTAGGATACTTCGTTTGGATTGTCTCTTCGTGTACGAAATGAAAACCACGAAAATCATGATGTTACTTGGCGGTGGCAAACCACCTAATATTTCTAACTTTCTAAGGGTAGAATCGGAAACAAAAATGACGTACCACAAGAAACCTTATTGCTTTTATTATTAGGTATAGATTACTATTACGGTGGCAAGCAATATTTTCTGTTCGGAAACATGCGGATATTAAGTTTCATGTTTGGAAGCAAATATCTGATTATCTCCCGGCCATAACTGCACCTGATTTTTTGCGTTTTTAAAGGATTTTATCCGTTTATTTGTTAGCTTATCATGAAGGATCGAATGATCCAGAACGAAGCGTCGCCAAAACCCTACATAAAGATCGGCTTCGTTTCAGCGGGCTGGCAGAGAGTCAGTTGGCGGCTTGGCGCACGCGTGGGTTGCTTCGTGCGTGGCGGCCGTAATCGATCTACTACGCGCGTGCGCTTCGTGAGACGCCATGGCGAGTCGAGGAGGTGGACGGGGCGGGGGAGGGGTGAACCCCAACGCCGCTCGGGGCGGGTATGGTGGCCGCGGCGGTGGGGAGTACTACGGTGGCCGCGGCAATGCTGATGGCGGCGCTGGCCGCGGGCGCGGGTACGGTGATGGTGGCGGCCGTGGACGTGGCAACTATCAAGGAGATGGGTACCATCAGGGAGGAGGCGATGGCGGCGGTGGGGGTCGAGGACGTGGTGGCTACCAGGGTTACCAAGGAGACGGTGGCGGTGGTGGCCGTGGCCGAGGACGTGGCTACCAAGGCGGCCGCGGCTACGAAGGGGATGGCGATGGCGGCGGCCGAGGCCGTGGTGGCTATCAGCAGGGCGGCAATGAGTACGGCCGCGGCCGTGGTGGGTATAATCAGGGTGGCGACGATTACGGTGGCCGCCGTGGTGGCTATGGAGGCGGTGGCGATGGCGGACGCGGCGGACGAGGCCGAGGCCGTGGTGGAGGCGGCAACGACTACGGCGGCGGCCGTGGTGGGTATCAGCAGGGCGGCAACAACTATGGAGGCAGAGGAGGAGGCCAGAACCCACCCGTCCCGAATCTACACCAAGCCACGGGGCCACCCCTCTCGGACCGCTACGCCGCCGAGGCGGCAAAGATCCGGGATCAGTTCAAGGCGCTGGACATCAGCCGCGCCGAGTCGACGTTCCCGGCGCGCCCGGGTTCGGTGCCGCCGGGAGGTCGTGCGTGGTGAGGGCCAACCACTTCTTTGTTGGCCTCGTCGACAAGGGCCTGCACCAATACGACGTATGCTCTTCTCCATCATCCAGCACCAGCTCCATTCATCTGTACTTTCTTCTAAGGCTTGCACTGATCACTGCCGTCGACATGTTTTATGTGCTTCTTGTTTTCAGGTGGCCATCTCGCCGGAGCCGACCCTGCCAAGCACTTACCGAGTTGTCATGTCCAGTCTTGTGTCTGAGCACCAGCACACCAGCCTCGGTGGTCGCCTTCCCGCTTATGATGGCCGCAAGACCCTGTACACCGCCAGCGAGCTGCCGTTCAACACCAAGGAGTTCGAGGTCACCTTGTCTGACAACAAGATAGGTCCATCTGGGCCAAGGTAAACTCAGATAGGAGTGCATCACATTACCTCAACACTGCATCAAACATAAATTAAGTTTTATACGAAAATAACATTTTATCCGGTGTCCCATGTATGCAGGAGGGAGAAGAAGTATAAGGTGACAATGAAGCACACCAACTTGGTCAGCCTGCAGCAGTTGCAGATGCTCATGGCTGGGATCTCGACAGACATACCAGCACAGGCGCTTCAGGTGCTCGACATCGTGTTAGGGGACATCGTGCTCAATGAACGCAACGACATGGAGTAACAACTCGCCTTGCCTCTTCAGTTCTGTTACTTCCCTTTCTTGATTTCCAATAGGACTGTGTTTCTGTGTACCTTTATGCAGTTACGTCAAGGTAGGCCGGTCCTTCTTCTCGTGGAAGACTGAGAAGCCCACGAAACTAGGCCTGGGTATTGAAGGATGGGCGGGGTTCTACCAGAGTATTAGACCTACCCAGGGTGGATTGTCTCTCAACATAGGTCAGTTAGATGTGCTTCTTACACTTTATTTCGACTTGCAACATGTTCAAAAGTGCAGCCAGGCCATGGTGCTTGAATGAATGATGGAAAATATAGCTAAATATTTGTCTCAGGACAGGAGTACTTTGGTTTCAAATGGTTTTGGAACTAACATGCAAGTGTTGAATACTTGATCTATATCTCCAGAAAATAAAAGAGTTTAAATTTAGTTACATTATTGAAGATACTACTAATTTTAGTAATGAGAGAAAAGAAGCTTGCTGCTTAACACCTGTTCTGCAGCTTCTTGTGTCACCAGTCGTAGGCTGAGAGTTACTCATCTACACCGCGTTACTCAGAGCTATTGTCGCTGCCTTACCAAAAAAATATACTGCGCATTTTTTAATTGCAGACGTGTCTTCTACTGCTTTTATTGAAGCTAAGCCGCTGATTGAGTTTGTGGGAGACATTCTGAACAGAAATGGTGTTCTTAACGGTATTACTGATTTTGATTATGTGAAGGTACACATATTTTTCGTCCAAAGCACTTCCTTATCAACTGTATCGCGTCAGCTATCTCCCTACGGGAATCCGTCAAGACGCCGACGTAGTTCACGGTTTAACGGTATTGCTGCAGTGGAACGTAGTTCACGGTTTAACGTTTCATGAGTCTGCAGATTAAGATGGCCCTCAGGGGAGTGAGGGTTGAAGTCACGCACCGAGGAGAGGCACGCAGGAAATACCGCATTTCCGGCTTGACAAAGCAGTCTACCAGAGATTTGAGGTAGGAGCTCACCTTTTTCCTTAATGTTGAACTAATTATCCTAGTCAGTACCAGTAGCGCTATAAATCCTCTAGCATCACTTATTCTCATAATTGTTTTGTGTGGATGCCAAAACTCCTAGGTTCGAATCATCAACTCGCGAATCCAAAACTGTGAAGGACTATTTTAGAGAAAACTACAAGCTGCAACTATGCTACGATTTTCTCCCATGCCTGCAAGTTGGTACAGAGCAGAAACCAAACTATCTTCCAATGGAGGTTTGTGCAAACCGACTTCAAATTTTCAATAAACCTTCCACTTCAATATCACCTATGCACTTCCATATATATATACATATTCCATGTCCTCTATATATTTTCGCCATCTGCATGTTTATACACTTCTATTTGCATTTCAGATGTTCTATACCCTTTTACCCTGCATATATGTTGTACTCCCTCCGTTCGGAAAAGGATGTCACAAAAATCACTTTTAACTGCACTTCAGGTTTGCAATATAGTTTTGGGACAGCGGTACCAAAAGAAGCTGGATGAAAGTCAGGTTACTAATATGCTGGCAATAACCTGCAAGCGTCCAGATCAGCGCGAGACATCCATTCGCAGAGTACTTTCTTATTCTGTTATATGTAATCTTGTTTCAAATAAAGCGTGAGCAATCTCATTTTGAACTTTCACTAATCATGTGTCTCCTTTTGCTTAAGACCGTCCAAAACAACAACTACAATAGCGCCAAACGCGCAAATGAATTCGGTATCGAAGTTGACTACAATCCAACTTCTGTTCAGGCTAGAGTTCTACCTCCTCCAGTGGTAAGTGGTAACCATACTTCCAATATTTGAAGTTCTGTTATTTTCCATTTTGTGGTACTTCTTTAATTAACTCGCTGGTTTTCCTTGTTGTAGTTGAAGTACTATGGTTCTGGTTCTAACCAGTGCGTCCCTAACAATGGGGCGTGGAACATGATAGGCAAGGTATGCACGAGTAATTCAAACATTCCCAATACACCAAGGAGAGCATTTTTTAGAAGTACAACTAGTATTGTTTGCATGCTTGAAATGGGCTATAGAGGTCAACATCTTAAGAACCTCTTTGCATACCAGAACTCAGAAATTTTCCATGTTTTTTTTTATAGAAATTCACATTGTTTTCATGTTATTTTCTCCTGGTTTTCGGTACTGATACTGAGAGTATGGTTGGTATTGCATATATATCTATTTTGAGCTCTAAGTATTTCACTTTGACATGCAGAAAGTCGTAAATGGTGCCAACGTTGTTAACTGGATATGTGTAAACTTTTGCCATAATTTGTCTCTGGAAGACTCTCATCAGTTCTGCCACAAGCTGAGTGACATGTGCCGCACTACTGGACTGGTAATTTTTGTTATTATCCTTTGTTTGTGTTCCGACCCAAAGTGTCTTGAAATACTCATTATTTTCACTTATTTGCAGAACTTCCAACACGGAAAACCTAAAATATTCTCTGTTCGTCCTGATCAAGTTGAAGCCAATCTCCGTAGCATATGTCAGCAAGAGCGGAAGGCTCACAAGATTGACCTCCTACTTGCTCTGTTGCCAGATAAAAATGGCAGCCTATATGGTTATATTTCTTATCACAAACTTGATTCTTTTACTGATTTGATTATTACATTTCTCATGCCTGATGTAATTTTATACCATAGGTGACATTAAAAGGATATGTGAAACAGACATCGGTGTGTTGTCGCAGTGTTGTCTACGGAAAAAATATCTTGAAGTCAGCTCCTCAGTGTTTTGCAAATGTTGCTCTTAAGATCAATGCCAAGGTAAACTCAATTAAAATTATTAAATTTTCGTTTAACGTAGCTTTTTAATCCATATTGAAATGATTTACCATCTTCACAGTGTGGGGGGAGGAACGCGGTATTTGCCGATATACCAGCAAGTTTACCAGTTGTTTCAAACAAGCCAACAATTATATTTGGTGCCGATGTTACTCATCCTAATGCTCTAGATGATTCAGCCCCTTCCATTGCTTCTGTAAGATATATTTTCTTCAGTAAGTAGAAAGTAAATATCCTAGTTTTATTTTCTTCACATTTTATTTTCTATGGATTCCCATTAGGTTGTTGCCTCCCAAGACTGGCCTGAGGTAACCAAGTATCATGGCGAAGTTCATGCACAAGGTCACCGTGAAGAGCTCATCCAAGGACTTGAGGCTACTGTTACGTAAGATCCTTATGAGGTGCGCCTAAATTTTAAATGTGCATATGGTAGTTGTTTACTCTTTTTTTTTCAGGAAACTTCTGAATTCATTCCTTAGGGAATCTGGGAAGAAGCCACAACAGCTGATATTCTATAGGTTCATAATTTCTGACTTGTTCTGGTTTGGATTTGTTGATCATCATGCCAATAAACACACTTATACTTTCATTTCATTGCTAGGGATGGTGTAAGTGAGGGACAGTTCAGGCAGGTTTTGGAGAAGGAAATTCCTGAGATAGAAAAGGTGCCTACTAGTTTGATGACCACTATGCTTGGTGTCTCGACCTATTAGTAACACAACTCATTAATCACAATCCCTTGGTTCAGGCTTGGAAAGCGTTATACAACGAGAAGGCGCCAATTACATTCATAGTTGTGCAGAAGAGACATCATACAAGACTGTTCCCAAGTGATTCCAATCAGGATAGGAGTGGCAATGTTCTTCCAGGTTATTTCAGGAAGCACAATGGCAAATATCTGAAGTTTATTTGATTTGGACGAAATGATTTTAACTCACATCTGTCTGTAAAATTGCAGGCACAGTGGTTGACACGAAGATATGCCACCCAACAGAGTTTGATTTCTTCCTATGCAGCCATGCTGGGATTAAGGTAATGTTACTGGAACCTTGCATGTACTTGCTTTTATTAGTTTTTTATGATATCATCTTAGCGAATGGTGGAACTATACAAATGTAGGGAACAAGCCGTCCTACGCATTACCACATCCTGCGAGATGACAATAAGTTCACTGCCGATGCTCTGCAGTCTCTTACAAACAATCTATGTTACACGTAAGAATGCTCTTACCCGCCATTGTTTGTTTGTATTCAAAAATACAATTCATTACGCTGAAGTTTTTCTCTGTTATGCATTCTCAGGTACGCAAGCTGCACTCGCTCTGTATCGACTGGTATGCCACTCTTGTCTGTCAGCTCTTTTTTCGTCCTAGAGAGAGACTTCAAATCTAATTCCATGTTATCTTTTGCAATTAGCATTAGTTCCGTAATTCCATAATGATATAAACTTTTTGTGAAGTTATGACAAGAGTTTAAAGCAATTAAACACTAGCTGGTTACCGGTATCATCTTGTGCAACTTTGGTGATCTTTTTTTTTAAACGGAGGCACAAACTTTGCCTCATTCTATTAACTAAGAGATGAGTTTGACAACAAAAAAATAAAGAAATTATTACAAACCGTACTACTCTCCCTGGCATATACACTTAAATTCACTTTTCTGGACTACGTTGGTGATCTTTGTAACTGCTATTTCACGTTCTAAATTATTTTACTTGTGCTGTCACAGCTCCTCCTGCATACTATGCTCATAAACTCGCGTTCCGAGCTCGATTCTACCAAACCCTAGGCTCAGATGTGGCATCGGAGGTATCCGGCAGTGCAGCTCCATCTGGTGTGATGAAGCAACTTCCAGAGGTAAAAGATGAGCTGAAAAGGCTCATGTTCTACTGCTAGTCCCTCTAAACCTGAAGAAGCCGCAAGAGCTTGAGCTCTGAAGGATAAGATCACCCTGCAGAATAACATCTCTCATGATTGGCGTTCCTCCTAGTAGTACACATGGAAGCCTAAAAAATATATTTGATTTCTGTTGGTTTGATGAACATGGGAGTATCTATGTCTTGCTATTTCCAGTCTGAGAATAATAAGTTAAGAAGGATATGAACGTGGAAGTCTTGTGTATGTTACTATTTCCAGTGTTTCAGCATGTTTGGGATTATGTTTATCATATTTTTATGTAGACGTTATTCAAAATGTAAGTATCTTTTTTGGGTGAAACATCTATGACCTCAGTTTTATGTTTTCTAAAATATTTGAATGCCCTGATTTGGCCGGCAACCCAATTATCCCAGATTAGTCACTGCAACTTGCATCAATTGCATGACCTTTTATTGTGACAAGCAACGAGATGGCCTAGATGATTGAACATCTAAGTTCAGTCCAAGTGTGATGACCTATATGATCTAAGGGCGTCTCCAACGGCGCCCCTCTAAATAGTACTCCCTCCGTCCTAAAATAACTGTCTTAGATTTATCAAAAAGTGGATGTATCTAGACATAAAACAAGTATATATACATTCACTTTTGGACAAATTTGAGACACTTATTTTGGGACGGAGGGAGTATCTGTTTCCAGACAGATTGTGTCCCGGCCTAACATGGTAGAGACAACATCAGCTGCATATTTAACCTGATTTGATCCGAAGATACCACATACAGTTAGACGTATAACTGGACATAAAATTTGCCCGAGTCTGCAGTCCAATTGCTTACTTTATCCATATTGTTGTAGCTAGTTACTGTAATCGGGCGTCTGTTTGTCAACCTAGCACTGAAGTCATCTTATTATTACTAACTATATAATGCCCGAGTTAGACGTTTTCACTGTTCACTCTTTTTTGCAAAAAAACCCCTAGGTTTGCCTAAAATCACCATCCGGTCCTCGCAGCACACAACCCCACGATGCAAAGGACCTGTCCGTAATTACATGAAACTCTGGGTACTTTTTTGTAAAACATCGCAAATCCCCCCTTCCTCCTCCTCTCGCGCGCCAGCCCGAGGTCACCGCCGGTGACGCCGCGCTCCACCGCGGCCATGGCCCTCCCCAGACAAATCAACCGCCACCGGACGCTCCGGCGTCGTCCTCTATGCCTCCTCGCCGTGGATCGGCCGCCGACACGCCGCCCACGCGGGAATCGCCGCCGACGCGTGTGCCATCCTCCGCCGCGTTTTGCCGTCGCCGGCGGCGTCCCGGCCACCAAATCGTGGCGGCACCGCCCCCTACGGGCTCCCCGCGTCAAGCCGCTCCGGATGCGCGCCCTCGCGCGTCCCAGCGCTCACGGACGCGCCTCCGGCGAGCTCGCGGCCGCTGCGGCCGACTCCGGCCGCCGCTGACGTCACGGCGACGTCAGCACGGGCCTGGGCTCCAGATGGGCCACTAATCGGGCCGGCCTGGCTACTGCGCAGCTGGGTCGGCCCTTTCTATATTTTCCCTTCTGATTTTTTCCCTTTTCTCTGTTTTTCTTTTTTCAATTTTTTTTACATCTTCTCAAATATAACTTTCAAAATTTTCAAATTTACACTGCTTTAAAGTACGGACATTTCGTAATTTCCATTCAAAATGTGAACATTTCACACAATTTCAGAGAATTTTTTTATTTCCCCAATCCATTACTTCCCTCTAAAAAATTCGATTAATTTCTAAGTTCCAAAAAATATTTCAAAAATACACACAAATCCAATACTTTAAGCTTACTAATTACAACAATTCCACCCATACATGAAATTATTTGTAATTTCACAGGTGCGACCCATTTGTCGGGTTTTCGAACAACTTTTCAATGTGGACATTTGAAAATTTGAATTTTCTACACCATAGTACTCACAAAAATAACAACGGCAAGACATGAACACAAAAATGGAAAAAATGGAAAACGTCAACTAATTATGCCATATCGTCGCATATCGAATTTGAAAATTTCAAATTTTCCGAATGCCAACCCAATTTCCTTAAACAGTAATAAATGTCCTAAAATCGACAGCTTCTGAACTACTAATCAAAAAAAAATGAAAAAATTGACTCAGATTTCTTATAAACAAAAAGTGCAACCCATTTGTGGCAAAAAAAACTAAATATTCCAAAATACTAAAGATTTGGATAAAATCAGCGTCAGCTTCCGATGGATTTCGAGATTTCCAAATTAGATAAAATATGCAACCTATTTATGTCATAAAAGAAAAATGAACATTATGAAGATAGTGCAAAATTAGAGAAAATAAACGCTAAATTCCAAATAGATTTCTACATTTCCCCATTAGTTCAAATTTAGAGAACAAATTAATTGAAATCTTCCACAAAAATATACGGCAAAACCCACTAGATCACAGCAATAAAAAATACACGGGATGTGTCCTACGAACAACTTTCAAGATTTACCAATTTAGAAAATTTGGAAAACTTACAAAAATCACCTTCGTTTGAATTTCAAACGATCTCAATTCGAACAACTTTTTAACGTATGCACCTTCAGATTTGAATTCTTCACACCGTGGTATTTACAAACATAACAGAAAAAACAACATGACCGCGGATCCCACTTGCCATTTTTTCTTTTTTTAACAATAAACAGAAGATGGAAAACTTTCCATAAATAACCACCGGGAAAATCCACGAGCTTTCTTCACATTTCGACAATTTTCAAGTCTACACAGTTCAAAGATGTGGACGTTTTTCAACGCCATAACATGGCAAACAAATTTGAATATTTCAAAAATTCATCTACATTTCAAATCTACCCGTTCTACTAACGCAAAAATAATTAAAATCAAAAAACATATCAACTCGACAAATTTTCGAAATCTAAATTCAGAGTTACCAAACGCGCGGCGTGACGCCGCGCAAAATATAACTAGTCATAGGTAAAGTGTGGGCGGCTCAACGAGCTAGTTAGATATGTTGGTCTACTTAGTGGGGGTTGACATTGCTGGTCACTTAGCTAGCTTCGCATGCTGCGAAAGCAACACAGCCAAGTCAACCAACTACAAGTTGGTGCTAATGACATCTCCACCAGTCGATGCGTGTGTACCTAGTGCGCTAGAGCAGCGTTTTATGCCCAAATATATAGCGCATGGAATTGGAAACCAAGCCAAAATATTATTCTGGAGCCTTTGTTGTTCAACTTCTTACCAAGTACGGCGCAAAATCCAACTATGTTCCGAGTTTTATAAAGACTTGCACATATTTTGTAACATAAACTTTGAGAGTGAAGTCCAATATGAACCTTGAGCTCGTAGTTGTTGGCTAAATTGAACCCTAAACTTCAATTCTTCGAAGTTGGCACAACAAACTTAAGAATCCCGGTGTATTTTGAACCCTGGTCCTCTGCTTCCTCGAGTCGGAGTTGGAAACACAGATTGTCAAGGACGAGCTTCTCTCAATTTTGATGTCGACACCGGTGTGGTCAATGGAGGGTGGGAGGGGGCTCCGGGCTCGTTCGTCAGCTCCAAAAGACTTGCACAAATGTTAGGCCTTCAATTTGTCCCGAAGCAGCCCTGGGATCGTTGGAGCGCAAGGAACGGTCGACTGCGGCACACTGTCGGAGAGCGGCATAGCCAGCGGAGGCCCATACTGTCAATTAGAGTAGCAAGTTATCCCGGTCACTATCGTCGCTTTCCTAGTCTGCGAAACATGTATGGGGCTGAGATTGACCGGGGTTGATAAGTTTGTTGTGCAAACTTTCGGGATTTGAAGTTTAGGATTCAGTTTAGCCAACCATTACAAGATCAAGGTTCAATTGGACTTTACACAAACTTTGACCCTCAAGGGATGGAAACCAAACAAGCATTAAGCTTTCTCAAATTGACCCCCATAATTATTGGTGCTTGAGAGAGACTAATTAAGAAAATTGCTAGTTTGAACCTTTGAATTATATATGGTCGACCACAATGGCGTCATACATAGTTGCAGAGGTAGGATTGAGATGATATGCACACGCTACATTATCATCTAGCCAAAGTGCCACACTATGTGGTAACGAAAAAACAAAAGCTAATGAGAAAGGTATTACCGATAAAAGGGCCTCTACATTGTTTAACGTAAAGCAAATGGCAGAGTGAGATACTGCCATCTTTCTCACAAACTAACATTCCTTGCATTTGGTTATGGTGTGTCTTTCGTGTACCTAATTAAAGGTATTAACAGAGTTATAATTTTGAGCTCATAATTGTTAATATTGATGCATCTTGCAAGTACATCGATGAATATCTATCGAAGTGTTGGATGAGGATTCAAAGTGTGAAACATGTACACATCCTATACTAAAGGCCACCATGATCAACATGCAAGTATTATATATAGTATACAAGAGAGTTGATTAGGGTGAGTCGGTGGTTAACGATGGGCATAAAGTGATTAGTGTTAAGATTAGGAGCGGAGGAGGGGGAATTAAAATCAAAAGTTGGATTGCACAGACTAGTGATGCTACAAAAAGGAGCTAGCTCTAGCTAGTAGTGGAAAGATATGTCACGCGATTGCCTATTGGGCTAAGCTTGAGGACGTCCGGTGGAGTGGCGTGGGGAACTACCACTCGCCATCGATAACCACCAACCACATCTGGTCTCCTCGGGGATCTCAAGCAAAATGTCGAGCTTTTTCAGCAAGATCGGTGAGGGAGCTTATGATAATCCAAACTAAGTAACTGGAGGGGCTAATTAAGAAGCAATAAGATTTGTTAACTGGGAGCGGACTAGCATCCACAAATGGAATTAATTAAGTAAATCTACTTTTGGCGAGTGTCCGGCTAGCTTTACGGGCATTTCGGTACATAGAAGTTATTCAATTCAGGTGTTGACAAAATTGCCATGGTTCTTTGTTGTTCTTATATATGTATGTAAGTTTGGCTATCACACTCGTGAACCTAACCGATATGATTGGTGCACAAGAAATGTTCTTGATGCATAGGGAGGGAATAGTTTTTTGGCGTGACCTAGCTAGTTCTTGGATTTTTTAGATCTGGTTCTTAGATATGGATACAAAGAAGGGTCGTCATATCATTCCTAATCGAACCCCACAACTCCATTGTCTGAATCGTGATATCTTAGGAGACATCACTAGAGATAACATCGACAAGGTAGATTAACTAGTGAATTCATGTTCAATTGTATAGAACCATCTACCATGTATGAATAACCCAATAGTAGTTTATAGGGTGGATAGTCAACGCACTATCAACATCATCCCCGTTATAATTTATAGATGTTGCCACAGAGGTCCACTGATGTATTTGTTTTATCAGACTTTTGTTACTATAATAACAAGAGTCGTGTGCATCATTTAGATGCAAAGGATGTGGGTTTGAACCCCCTTTTTGAAAAACTAATCAACGCATAGATGATTTTCTCTATTTGTTGTGATGGTTTTTGTTTTGGGCTTGGACATGGCGGATCCACTTGGGGTTCCATGGCCATCTGAAGGTGTAAGTTAAACAACTGACTTCTTCTGTCTCGCACGCTTCTATGGACGACGAGTCACAATTCAAGTCTCCAAACCATGTGACCACTCATTGTTTTTCGCCGGAAGGCTCGAGCTTAGCCCGGATTTAAATTAATGAAGTCACCGACCATACAAATACTCAAGATTACAACACGGGATCTAAAAGGCACTAGCAAACAAAGGTGTTGTAGGACGGTCCCGATCTTCACGGATTTCGGCGGATTGACGAAGAACGCGAAGAACACGACGAAGAACGCGAAGAACAACAAACACAAAAGGGGCAAAGGAGGATAAATAGCAAGACACAAGCAACCAATCGACCGGTAACACGCCCCAAGGGTAGCTCCTGATCCTCAAAGATGCAAGCACACTTACTCTTAGATTCGTTTATCTCACCGGTTGAATCTACCGGTTCAAACACCGAGATGGATGACGAGTAATCGCAACTACAAGGAGGAATTCATATCCGTGCAAGGAGGCCTTGGTTCATCTCACAAAGAGGCATCTCATAAGAGGCAACATCCAAAGGATGGAAAGGAGCTAAGCTCAACTCAATCTCAACTTAGTCTAACCCTAGATCTGAACATAGGGGTCTATAAATAGTGTTCATCAAAAAGGGTTGGTGGGGGAAGGCTTCACGGGTCTTCAACTCGAGCTGCTCCCGCACTAGCGGTAGTACCGCCGGTGCGGGCAGAGTTCGCTTCAGCCCACGTCGGTAGTACCGGGACGCGACGCAGAACGTGGTTTCCGGCGGTACGCGCAGCGGTAGCGACGGCGGTAGCGCCCTGGCAGTAGTACCGCTTATCCCGGCGGTAGTACCGCTGCGCCTGGGTCACTTGTTCCTTCTTCTCTTCTTCTTCTTGACACGAATCTTGTCCAACTTCTACATCTTCGTTCATCGACTCATGGGGCTCCTTGTAGGCTTCATTCCTGAGTATGCATAGGACACTAGCTTGAGGTAGCAAACCATTCTTGGACTCATCAAGATCACAAAAGGATAGGAGCGAGTTCACCTTATCATGTAGGGCTTTGACTCGTGCTCTTGTCATTGGTCCACTTGGTGTGTCATGTGTATGATCCGGAGGTTGGGCTATATCAAAAGGGGTGTAACCCCAACACATCCGGTGTCCCCAAACACACAGTCCAAATGACTAGGAGAAGTAGCAGATAAAACTCCAACAAGTAAAAGGCCTAGCTAATCTCTGATCCGGTGATGAAGAGCTCGAATCTTGCCATCACCATACTCGACGACCAAGTTAAGTCAGGATGATGGACAATCAAGCAGATCAGTAATCAAGATATTTGTAGCAACGACCCTTTTAATTTTGACTTCCCGCATGCCCGACGGATGGTTAGATCGTTTCAGCACACCACTAGATGGCTTGATCAACCATCTTCTCTTGCACCGTTGTACGCTCCACTTAAAAATAGTATTACTAGCGTAGGATGTCAACTTCATGGAGGCAACCGCCCCCATGTCGTCGCCGACTCGCCGTCCGGCCAGTAAAAATCAAGATGAAAAGAGACGGGGCTTGTCGCGCATGCTCCCGACAAAACGTCTAGTCAAATTTGTTGTGTCGCGCGCGAGATTTCAAACACCAAATCAAACGGCCGGACGGCCTCCTCCGCTCCTCGATCTTCCTTCATCTCCTACCTCCGGCACACGATAGCTGTAGTGTGTTTGGTTCACTGCGAGATTTTCTTTTGCAATACATATTTTTACTTAGTTAGTTGACCGACTGTATCATCGTGCTTCACAATACTAAAGCACACTTGGACCAACTCATGGGAATTGGCCGTTTTCCTGGTGCCATGCTTTTGCGTACAAGTAGAGGGAGCGTGCGTTAATTATCGGATTTGTTATGTATGTTGTTTTGCTTCTGCCTCACCTGTTTCAAACTCCTTCTAATTTAGTATTCTCTAATTTACACAATTATATTTCGATTCGAGATAATATATAAAAATATATGGGCGTCGATTAGTAGGTTTCATTATTTTGATCGGTTTCGAATTCGTCGACTGTAACTTCTAAATTTAGGACCGAAATACGCACCATTTTTACACGAATTTTGTCAATTGACCATTTGAATTCCTTTGACGAATAGGTCGATCTCGCCATTTCCCACGTTTTACATGTTTGTAACTTTTCTTTTGTTTTGGCGGACATATATGCATAGATGTTGTACGGTGTTCACACCGTGCTTGTTATACGTGTATTCTTCAACCGTGTGTCATCTCTGCTCAACCGACATCGCTCGCTAACTCCATTATTATAGCAGCAACTAGTGTAGGTTTTTTTTTAGCCTCTCGCAACTAGTGTAGGTTGTGGTTATTTATGCGTGTTTTTCAGTTTCCATGTCGCTGCAGATCAGCCGCCGTCGCTAATTCGCAGCAGTACATACCAAGCAACCAGAACGGGGCGGGGCGGAGCGCCCGCACCGCACGTACGTGTGGCCAATACGTGCTCGCAAGTTGGGTAGCTACGTCTGTGTTGGGTTGAGCCAACAGGGAGGGGTCCGGAAAAGGCTCTGACGATATTCCTTGGGATTTTCTGCTGCGGCTGCGGTTGGTGATTTTGACACAAGGTGGGTAGCTTGGGTGGATGAGCGGTCTTTCATGTGCTTATGTATATGTCTGGCGATGGACGTGCTGATACTGACGTTCTCCACCAGAATGAAACAAAGTTAACAGCACACGTTACTCACAGCATATCAATTCCCCAGCACTGTGATAGCTGGGACCGAAATATTGTTCACTTGGTTTTCTCTATTAATCTGCACGATTCACATATACTATATCTGTGTGTGGTCCAAGACTGCACAGTTAATTATTTCGAACTATTGCCCTAACCGCGTAGTATCTTCTTTTTATGTCGTGACTCCATCAGCATCATGCACACAGGTGCTCCTTCTGTACTCATGGACCCCCAAATTGAAATGAGACTGAACGATGAGGTTTGGCCCGATCTTCACGGATTTAAATCGGATTCAGATGAACGCACGCAAGAACACGAAGAACACGACGAACGGAAAAACACAAGAACACAAACATGATACAAAGACACGTTTCCCTCACCGGTCGGTTCAAGCCGGTCCAATAGAATCCCAAAGAGAGAGATTGTCAAGAAGATACAACGAGGGGTCTTGAATGGTTGTTTCTCCAACGGTCAACCAAACCGATCCAATAGAATCACCCTAAGATGAAAGATTGACAAGTAGCTACAACTACAAGTAGATGTCTTGAATCCACAAGAGGGATCTTCTCCACAAGGGGAGGCAACTCCACAAGGGGAGGGGATGAGCACAAGCTCTATCTCTATCTCTTAGCTTGTCTATCCCTTCTCTAGGAGGTGGGGAGCTCCTATATATAGGCTATTACAAAGCAGGGGCAAAAAGGGGAAAAGGAGGCGAAGCCATCGCGGGCGCGTGCGAGCTGGAGTGGTGGCCGGCGGCTTCTGTGCATCACCCGGCCTAGGGGCCGGCCCAGGCTGGCTAGAAGGCCGGCGGCATCGGGTGCATGGCCAGCCTGGGGGCCGGCCTAGGCCGGCTGTGGGGCCGGCCAAGCTGTCGTCGCCCGCCTCTTCTTCGTCGCCGTCTTGTCGCTTTCTCCTCCTCGTCCACGCGTACGCTTTGGATGATCTTGAGTCTCGGACTTCCTTGGCGTCCCGGATGTCCGTCCTCGTCGTATGATACCTAGCATAGCAAAGGGGTAGGCGCTCAAGTAGTATACCATTCAAAGGGGCACGAAAGAGGATCTTGTAGAGGAAAGAGTTCATATTTAAGTTCGATGACGACTTGTCATATGTTGGTGTGCTAGAATGGTGATAGCCGTGGGCTAGGGCTACATCATCTCCCCCCGTTTAAAAAGAGTCGTCCTCGGCTCTTGCTCTTCATTACCATGCAAAGGAGGTCGATGATTTGTCGAAGAATTGGGATTCACCATGCCTACAAACACCAAAGACCAAGCAAACCATGTGTGTGCAAGTAAGATGAGCATATCAACAATGACATGTCCATACTTTGTCATAACATCGTTAGCACAACACAAGAATATGAAAAGGTAGTGCAAATGCAAGGTCAATGTGCAAGCAATCCAATGAAACATCGTCAAAATGTGGTAACACAAAAACTCCATGAAAATATGAGGATGCCATCTAGATATCTCATCTTGAACCATATGATCGTTTTTGCACACAAGGCATTGGAAGGGACAATTTTTCATCAACCTTGATGCAACAAGAGGAGAATTTGACAAAAACACACAATGTAAAATGTCCAAAATATTATCATGTGTGCAAACAAGGCACATGAAAGAGAAAATTTTCTTCATATTTGTTGTAACACATAACTCATCCATGTGAAAGATTAGGTATACATGCTTGTAAAAGGTAGAACCAAAAACATCATCATGATTGCAAACAAACCATAAGCAAGAAAAATTGTTCAACTTGTTTGATGCAAAACATGAGAAGGATTTGAGAGTTGGATTCGATCCACTATTCACATATATGCTCACAAGAGCTCTTTTTATCAACTCATGCTCACTTGAGGTTGACATTATCATGCGGTTACCGGCACACACAAAACACCAAATGAAGAAATTATGTGCACGGTAAATGAACACATCATCCATCATGATGCGTCTCTTCATTTGCTCATCACCAAACACATCAAAATCAATAGGAAAATATGACATATGTGAGTGGTCACTATGCAAAGTGAAGGATGGAACAAGGTCCATAAGAGAAAATGAAACATCTCCAAAATGTGAGAAAGCAATGGGGACAATCTCATTCACAAGTATTTCAACATTATTGCAAGCAACACATGTGAAAGAGAAATTGTTCAACATGTTGCATGCAACAATAGGAAAAAATAGAAACATTCATAACAAGGCATGCTCATGGCAAATTCATCACAAATAGGTAATTCCACATGATCAACATTGGTTTCAAACAAAGTATCACAAGGGAATAAGAACGAATCATATGTGACATCCAAAGAATCATCCATAGCATGCAAGCAATCATAGGTCATCATGTCCACTAGTGGGATCATGGTCACATCAACACCCATACCTTGGTAGTCCCGCTCATGTGAAGTAGGTGTTGAAGTAGTAGTCGCTTCCATGTAGCCGACTTGTCCAACTTGATGTAGACATGGGGTTGCATCTTCATCATCCTCCATGTACATATTCTCCATTTGAGGCACCGTCAAGTCAATGAGTGGCGTCTCATCATCCATGAAGCCAAGAACACAATGAGAGAACACACTAGAGGAAGTAGGTAAGTTGTTAGAAATCGAAATGGCCTCACAAGACCTATCAACTACCTCTCTCAACTCATGTGGCGTATCACTCATTCCCTCAAATTGGAAGCACTCAAACTCACATATGGTGGAGGCACTGAACTCACTCTCACTCTCACTCAAGTGGGCAAAGTGGCTCTCATGCTCACATGGGTTTGGTACCATCTCATAACTCAAAGACAAGAGGGTAGGCTCAATGTACTCAACTCCAAACGCCTCCAAGGTTGAAGGGAAACTCCCATGCTCAACATTCTCAACCATCTCGCGTCCAAAGGTCAATGCCCTAGTATTGGCATCATCACTTGACTCCATTGCCGAAGGGAAAATCCCATGCTCGACCGTCTTCTCGCCATCTTGGTCACCAACTTAGCAATCCCACATCATGTGACCATGGACATTACATAGGGGGCACAAGAGATTGGGACATTCTCGTGGATCATGGTCTTGGCCTTGGCAATTGTCGCATATGAGGTCTTCTTCTTGCCATATGGGGGCCATGGTGGTGGTGGAACTTGGTGTAGAAACCATATCAAGAGAAGTGCTTGAGATTGGCGCCAATGGGGTTGCGTCCTCACGTTTGTGACCATGTTTCTTCCGATGTCAACGTAGACGTTGCTCAAAGAATTTGTCGATGTCGTCCATGATCTCATCAAACATGGATCTTGAAGCTCTTGTTTGTGCCAATGTCGTGGTGGAACTTGAAGTAGACACCATATGAGGAGCACTTGCTTGATGGCGTGCCTTGTGTCTTGACTTCTCCTCATGTCGACGTTGATGCTCTTGAGGGGAGGGATGACGTCGAAAGTCATTTGGATGCTTCTCCTCATGGCGATGTCGACGTTCTTGATCTCTTGGCGACCTTTCCTTAGAGCTTTCACTCGAGCTTGATGACATTTTCCAAAGCTTGGCAAGTGTGTCGATGTCGCCTTGAAACTTGGTCATGTCATGGTTCACCATAGCATCGTTCTTGTGGCGTCTTCTTGAGCTTGATGGGCCTTGGCTTGGCTTGGCCTTATCGATGTACTTCTTGGGGCGCCATCTTCGTGTTGATGTAGAATGTCGATGCTTGGCGTTCTTGGCGATGTCTTTGTCATGGCGACTTCTTGAAGATCTTGGAGCTTCATAATATGGACTCATGGTGGCCTTGTCGTTGCTCCGCCTTGGGCTTGAAATATGGTAGGTAATGCCGCCCTTGATCATGGTGGTGATGGGGTTCATCTCCTCTTGCATGTCGCCGGAGGTGTAGTCGTAGTAGTGGCGCTCCACCATGTTGTTGTAGTCGAAGTCGGTACCATATGATGAGGCATGTGAGGGAAGGTGCGCCTCATTGTCGTTGGAGCTTGTGTCGTCGGTGTCGTGGTACCGCTCCATGTCTTCGATTCGTATGTACTTGAAGTCGATACAATACGATGAAGGTTTGTCGACGTCGTTGTACCGCTCCATGTCGTTGACGCTTGAATAGTCGGAGTCGTAGCGGAAGTCTTGGTGATGATCCATCGTGTCATGCACGCTCGTGGAGTCATAAAGGCGGTAGCGGAAGTATTCGTAATGCTCCATCATGTCATGGGGGTCATTGTCGGTGTAGTAGTCCCCATGTCCTCAACACTTGAGTCATCATAGTCCATGTGACTCATCGTGTACTCGTTGTCATCTTTGCCTCCATAGTCACATTCGCCCTCCCTAGACATGTTAACTCACAAGCAAGTGTATATATGTGGAGTGGAAAGGAATTAGAACACAACCTCTCACCTTTGTAGATAGCATTGGACGTCGTGGACAACCAAACGAAACGATCACAAAGTAAAGTGTTTGTGTTCAAGTATCCAAAGCAAACCTCCAAAACACACATGGCTTGAAAGTTGATAGGAAGGTATGGTAGGTAGAAAGCAAATTGAACCAAACGGAAACCAAGATATTGTAATGGCAAGCAGAGACCCACAATGATCACAAAGCAAAAACAAGTCAATCTCAAAAGAAATGAGCAAAGCTCATGGAAACACACACGTGGAGATAAATGGGACTCGTGCAACTATAGAAATGAGCTAAAGAACCAAATGATCCTAGCGAAGACTACAAGCTCGGTGTTGCACAAGTACAAGAAGAGCTACTAGCTCGATTGCAAATTATTAGTAGGCTACAAGATTTGCACAAAATGTACCACCTACAAAGATTTCATCGAGCTTGCACACTTTCTACAAGATATAGCAAGTGGTGTTTCTTCTTTTCTTTCTTTTGATTTGGTAATTTTTGCTTCTTTTCTCTTTTGCTCTTTCGAGTCTTTTCTCTTTTGCACACCCACTTGTTTGATGCCAACACAAAATATGTGATATATAAAAGCTAGCGCATGCAATTGTTGCTCGGAAACTACACGGTGTAAATGTGCAAAGCCTAAACAATCATAAAAAGCTAGCCTCAATAGGACAAGGTGAACACATGTGTATGATGGGTATCAAAGGAAATGGCAAGGGGGTAAAGATTGTTGATGTTATACCTTTCATCGACGATCTTCACCCGTTGATGTAGAAGCTTCATGCTTGCCCACGAATTTTGGCTTGGGTATATGATGGATCAACCGCAATGGTGACGTAGGCCTTGTCCGTAGCTTCGAAACGAGCCAAAGAACACCAAAAACGGAGTCCGGAGTGAAAAGATATGGCCAAAACGATTTTCGAATTTTTCAGTTTTCGGGCAATCCGGCCTGGGGGCAAGCCTGGACCGGCTGGGAGGCCGGCGGCTTCTGGTGGGGGTCCAGCCTGTGGGCCAGCCTAGGCCGGCTGGGAGGCCGGCTGGAGGGCCGGCCGGGACGCGATTTGACCCCGAAAATCCGCGATTTTGGCGGATTTTTTTTTCCCAAAAACCACAAATCGGAGGGGAAATCAATGAAATTTGGCCATGGGAACGCAAGGGAAGATAGATCAACAAGTAAAGCAAGTAATCCATGGATCAAAACTTGCAAAAACTCACAAGATTCACAGATCGATTCAAAAGCAATTTAGGGCTATTTTTTGTGGAAATTTTCGAATTTCTCAAAATCAAAGAAAAACTTGGGGGATTTGTGGGGGAAACAAAGACAAATCCGTGGCAACCATGCTCTGATACCAAATGATGAGGTTTGAACCTCTAGGGTGGCCTGATTTTCACGGATTTGAAGCGGATTCAGATGAGCGCACGCAAGAACACGAAGAACACGACGGACGCAAGAACACAAGAACACAAACACGATACAAAGACACGTTTCCCTCACCGGTCGGTCCAAACCGGTCCAATAGAATCCCAAAGGGAGAGATTGGCAAGAAGATACAAGGAGGGATCTTGAATGGTTGTTTCTCCAACGGTCAACTAAACCGATCCAATAGAATCACCCTAAGATGAAAGATTGACAAGTAGCTATAACTACAAGTAGAGGTCTTGAATCCAGAAGAGGGATCTTCTCCACAAGGGGAGGCAACTCCACAAGGGGAGGGATGAGCACAAGCTCTATCTCTATCTCTTAGCTTGTCTATCCCTTCTCTAGGAGGTGGGGAGCTCCTATATATAGGCTATTACAAAGCAGGGGCAAAAAGGGGAAAAGGAGGCGAAGCCATCGCGGGCGCGTGCGAGCTGGAGTGGTGGCCGGCCTGGGGGCCGACGGCGTCTATGGGGTGGCCGGCCAAGGGGCCGGCGGCTTCTGTGCATCACCCGGCCTGGGGGCCGGCCCAGGCTGGCTAGAGGGCCGGTGACATCGGGTGCATGGCCGGCTGTGGGGCCGGCCGAGCTGTCGTCGCCCGCCTCTTCTCCGTCGTCGTCTTGTCGCTTTCTCCTCCTTGTCCGCGCGTACGCCTTGGATGATCTTGAGTCTCGGACTTCCTTGGCGTCCCGGATGTCCGTCCTCGTCGTATGATACCTAGCATAGCAAAGGGGTAGGCGCTCAAGTAGTATACCATTCAAAGGGGCACGAAAGAGGATCTTGTAGAGGAAAGAGTTCGCCTTTAAGTTCGATGACGACTTGTCATATGTTGGAGTGCTAGAATGGTGATAGCCGTGGGCTAGGGCTACATCTCTGAAGCCCTTCACTGTGTGTCCGGGGCAATGAGTTTGTCTTCACCGCAGCAGGCGAGCCAGATTCGCTGTCAAAGATCCCGAGGCGACGAGGTTGGTATACAACAATCATGTTGGTTGTTCCCGTTCCTGAAATAAATCATGTTTGTTTGCTGCATCTGAAAGCTTATTTTTGGTTTCCTGCATGCACAAGAGCAACAAGCTGTAATAAGTATAGGTATGTATTCACGGTGCACACTTATTTTTAGCATAATACAGTAGGGAGCCATCTTCATTTTTTTAATATAAATTTGGAATGTGGACAGATGAAAGTTACAGATGTGACATTTCCATTTTCATTTCATTTTCACGGTGCACACTTGTTGTCGCGTTGTTACGAACGTTGGCAAATATCACACCGGAATCAAGGCATTTACAGAGTGTCGAGTGTCTACCAAGTGTATTTTGTTGGACACTCGGTAAACACATAACTTTGCCGATGTAGTAAGATAACCGTGATATATCTAGCTTCCCGAGTATTTTCCAAAAACAAAACACCATGCAAACAATAAAATCTCATGATAAAAATGAGCATGCGTCCATTCTTATGGCGGTTGATGGCACACGGGTGGTGGGACTGACTTTGCTGACTGCTTTTCGTAAAACACTCCGTAACAAGTAAAATCAAATATGATGCATGTAGAAATTTAATTTCGAAGAAACACTTTTGAAAGTTATATAAGTATCTAAAATATGAACTTCGCTTGAATTTATAGCCCATTTGTTATATATGCGTGGCACCGAAACCAAGTGTACTAAGATTTAAGCCTCGTTTGAGTTAAGCTTGTAGCTAAACCTTTTTAGCTTTAATATTAAGTAATGCTGCATTAAATCACCACTTGTTATGCAAAATATTTATTTACCATTTTTGGGAATTGGTTAATAGAACAAACAAAATAATATGTAATACCAGTAAAAACAATTGGCATATAGTCAAATCATGGGTATACAAGCTTTCGATAAGTAGAATAACTCAATATACCGATTCTAAAAAAATTCTCCAAAAATGTTTCTTAATACTCCATGCAAACTCCCACTGTGAAACACCAAAAAAAGGTTTTCAATACTTTGGTCTCTTTTTGAGTTGAAGTTGTAAGTCGGTCTTGCTTTAACATTAGAATGATGAATATGAATTAAATAACCTTTGTAAATGTAAAAAAAAAATCATGTTTCATTTTCTAGAGTTGAATCGTTGGAAACTAATACTCCCTCCATTTTTTAGACTGAGTAGAAGATATTTTAGATATTTTACATACTATATACATGCATACGAAAATGGGTGAACAAGCATATTAAAATGTGTCTAGATACATTTGTATGCATGTGAATGTGGAGAAATGCTAAAACATCTTATATTAAAAAACGGAGGGAGTATTAAACAACTAAAAGTTGTTAGTAATTAAATGTGTTTCACATGGACTTCTAATATGATTATATGTTTGGAATGAAAATTAGCAACCATACACAAAACATAAAATGGTACATTCTTTACAGAATGGACTATCTCCCATGAATTTCGCAACGTTGAGGTTAAACCTCCAGTATGAAGCACTGAAACAAAGCTTTGTACGAAGTTAGCCTCTTTTTTTAGCATCTTGTAACTATACCTTCGTTTAACATTCGAAATGAGGACTGTGAATTAAAATCACCACGTTTATGTAAAAACAATTATTTACAATTTTCTATAGTTGTTTAATAAGATAAATAAAATAAAAATATAATATAAAAAAATTAAACTTTGCCGAGTATGTTTCCTCTTTACCGAGTGTTCAGGGCTCTCTGTAAAGAGAGCGAGTCCGGTATTGCATAGAGCATATGTTGCGGTGATTTTGATTTGCTACGAGCAATGTCGATTTGTTGTATACACGGACAAATATTGCATGGATGCGTTTGAAATGTTGGTGCCCTTTTGCATGTTCTTGAACATACTTGGGAAAAAATGTCCCAAGATGTAACGCAGGTAGAGTTTTTTTTAGAGAGAGAGAGCAAGTAGACTTTTTGTTGCAACAATCGAACACACCAAAATCAGCAGTTAAGTTAGATCGGATGACAAGGTAGGCGACTGTCGGGTGCTGCGTCCGGCCGACCGCGGGCCTAATTGAAATCCGTACTGAGCTGAGATTTGCTTTGTAAGATTCTGTTCAAGGTTTGCATCAACGAAAAGGTAGACCTTTGGCTTTGGTTGCAGAGATGTTTTCAAGCAGTGTGATGATTGATACTTCACGCACCACACACTCCTAACTAATTCAGATTGGAAGCTAGTATTATTGCAATAAACTCTTAGCAAGATTAAATTTAAGTAGGCATCGGCAATTACATTAGCCACTGTTGGCTTCCAGTATTGAAAGTGGCTTCGTAGAAATCTCCTTTTCAAAACACAGTGAGTCAACAGAGAATTTCATTCAGCTAATTTACTTTTTGGTGCGACTTGAGTATGCGTAAAGACTAACCTTGGCTGCGTATAAGGTCAGAACTGACTGATATTCTCCGTCGACAAGAATATTTGACGACTACACGCGAGCGCACACACACTGAATGGCACTCTGCAGCATGCGTGCATGGGCGATATCGGTGGCTGTGCTGTCGTCGCTTTCACAGCACATTGCACATGTCCTTTGACATTCTTTGACTTTGGTCGTCCTTTTAGTCCACATCGCATCTATATCACCCACGACTTTTACTCTGCCAAGTGCCAAGATATACCAGGCGTACACATACATTTACCGGTGCAAAGTTTTGGTTAACGTTTAAAAATAAAATCTAGAGGGGTAACCGTGTGTCGTGTCTCGACGGACGAACACCGGGATAAGGGATACCGCTTTTAGTTTCGGTATGGGGCGTGAAGGACGCTGAGAATCGTCTCTCGGGAATGATCTAGGCCAAGCTCTGCTCTGCGCGATCAAAGCAAGCAACCAAAAGGACAGAAGTATTTATCCAGGTTCAGATCGTCTAGAGGCTAAAAGCCATACTCCTGCATGTCTAGATAGATGATATCTTCATAGTGTGGTTATAATGGATGCTTCCGGACGGGTACCCGAAAGGGTTTTGGCCGGAGGTAGACGAAGCACAGATCCTGATCCGGAGGAGATCACCTTCCTTGTCTACCCTCGCAGCCCTAGTCTAGTCTTGCCTTGCTCTAGAATTGCCTCAGCTCTTGAGCTTGTGTTCTAACTTGTCCTCCCTCCTCCGTGCCTTGGTCCTCCTTTTATAGGCCAATGGGATACCACAGGGTCACGTGAGGAGCGTGAGGGGTTTTGGCGGGAAGAACCCCCTCTGCTGGTTTAGGAGACATGACCTCTCCTCCTCCAAGTATCTTCTGTGAGTTAGGTGGGATCGTCCACCTTTAGGGAAAGCGGGACGGATAAGGACTGACAACACCACGGGCCATGTACCCGGCTCGCGCCTCCTTCGCCTTGCTTCCCAAATCTTCTGGAGTCTTGCTGGAGTGCTTATCGATAGTCGTACGGAGAGGTACCCGAGAGGAGCCCTGGCCTCTTGCCGGGGACTCGAGCCATCGGGGACTTAACTATCTTCCCAGGAGGATGGGGGACCCGACAGACCCCAGGACCGGGGCCCTTAGTCGACACAGCTCTTGCGTGGTCTTCACCAGGTTGGAGGACGGACCCACCAACCTGCCTTGAGGCTTGGTCTTGTCCATCTTCATCCTGGGCCCACGTGCGATGGACCCACTTTGGCAGCACTAGGGGAACCCCATGTTCCACTGTTGCGACACCGTGGTTACCGGGAAATACCCACTGGTTACTAGCCTAAATTTACGGCAAGAATTTAGTATTCAAACATAAAACATAAAAACAAATTTAAATTTTGGAAGCATAAATTTGGTCCAAATTTGAACATTCCGGAGTTTTTCTTTCGGTATTCGCATTTACCAGGGGTGGCGGATTACCGCGGTATTTCGGTCGGTAACCGAAACCCTGCACCTGTGTGACAATATTTTCGGAGAACGAGCATTTTCCCAATTAAGAATGTTACTTAGCAATTTAATGCAGTTCTTATAAAAGTCTAGGAACATGCTATTATAATATATATATATAGTTTTCTAAGATACTTATTTGAGTTGTGTCATACTACAACGGGTGGCACAAACAAATGGGGGAGTGAAGGAGAGGCTGGGGGCTTTACAAGACTTCTTACTCGAAAACGCGTCGGGGATTATTGGAGAACAACATGACAAGCAATAGATCGATGTCAATGTTGAAAGTCATCCACTAGAGCCACTACCACAGCAAGGCTTCAACTCAGTTTAGCCTTTTCTTTTCCCACTGGGCCTATCGCACTCCACTACGAGTTGATCCCCAGAGAAACAAGTCAAAATGCAGGTGCACGTTCAAAAATTGAATAATCAGAGTAGATCCAAATCCAAATGCTTATGCCTTGTGACTTGTGAGTTGTGATGCGGACCACCACTACATGTTTTGACATGGTAAAGGGAAACTAGAAAGATATGCTGACTGCTAGCTACCTTCGTGAGGAGATATTTACGAGGGTGCACAAAACTTTACTCAGGATGGCCATGATCAGGGCAGTTGCCAACTTGTGCCTCTAGTGCAGTATTGTAGGAAACATTGTTTTCGCCGAAAGTAGGATTCATGGTTCTCAACTTGGTATGTTTCAACGTTTTCTGTTATGTTACGTGGGTGCTCTAGCTAGTTACTTTTTTGCTGCATAATCTAGGTACATGCATGGATCATAATATTAGCTGCTGGAGGAAGGTTCGTTCGTCATACTTCGCCATCCATGTTAATTTTAAAATAAAATGCTTATTGGGCTATGGAAAATATTAGAATATCACATATCCAAATAATTTTTGGTTTGTTACAGGGTGGGTCCGCCTGTCAGTTCTGACGTGGCGGGTGGTTCTGACGTGGCAGACACTGAACGTTTGGAATAATATAGATGGTCCGATTGGGTAGGTGTTTTTTGTCTGGACCGTATCTACAGCGTCAGGTACATAATCCTGTATTTTTTCATTTACTTATATCTATTGATGACCGCCTTAAAAAATGGCAACCATCAATTTAATATTTTGATGCGCGTGTATGTGAACATCTGCGTTTGTACCGTTTTTCACCCCAAAAAATTCAATATTTTAAAACATATTTGCAGTGTTAAAGATACTTATATTTTGTTTTCTTTCCAAGGACGCAAAGTTTTGTACCCAGATTTTGCAAGCAACATTTTGTAGAATTTTTTTCCCGAATGAAGGAGCCAAAGGCCCCTGATTTCATTTGATTGAAACTTATAAATAAAACAGAGTAGTACCACACTAGAGAGTAGAGATTCTCCACCCCAGTGAGTAATCTGTCAAGTCAACTCTCCAGATCAATCGCTTTAATAACTAAAGTTAATTATCTCAAAGCAACCCCTAGAGGCTAGAGTTAACCGTGTGCGTCTGACGATACCACAAGCCCTGTGATTTCGCCTCAAGATCACTCAACCTACTACTCAGATCGTATATTCAGATCATGGAATATATGTTGATCCGGAGCAGTACTTCCATCCTCATCTTGCACACACCACTCAGTGGCGCCGTTGTGGTCCTGCAATTTATGCAATCGACGATATTTTACAGCTATTCAAGAAGAAGAAACAACCCTACCCTTTCGTTTACCTACTCTACAGGATGACACATTCGTAGAACGGAAAAGAAAAACTCAAAGCTCTGAACTCTAACGGGTGATACCGCAGAAGGTGCACATCAAGAAAATCTATCTTCAACGACTGCAGCTAGAGACGGTTTCATGGCACATCGCAAACTACTGGCACAAATAGCGTCTGTTGATGTCATGAGGTTCAGATATACAAACTTAAGAAGACTACAGATATGAGAACAAATATAGCTTGGGAAAGGCACAAAATAAGATCCGCTGATGGTCAAGAATAACTCCGAGATGACCAAATCCTGGCTGAACATCAACATGCGAATGGATCAGTTGCATCCAAATCACGGACATCCTTGATATCCCAGCTATCGCGCGCACATTCGGCCGTTGTAAAATGAAACCGAGCACCTCTCGAAGCCCTGTTATCCAGCTCCAGCTTCCTATGATGTTCTGCTAAGAACTCCTCGTTGTCGTTCTTGTCTTCAATCTGAAGTGTCATCGACTCTAGCACTTTCGCATTCAACACAAAGAATGTCATGAATCTAACCTGCGACCATGAGCCACAACACTGTTTAAACACTATTTTCTTGAGACGGATGTCATGGCATCTGATCAGTTTCTTGTGTTTACGAAGCCAACAATTATTTGGCCCTGAGCCATATGACTGAAAAAGAACATAAAGAAAGAAATGAATTAGCCTTGATGTTCCACGATCAACATAATGTGCACAACATAAATGGATTAAAAAGAAACCAACAATGAAGAATCAACACCTTAATGTATAACTTCTCTAGGCACGGAAAGCATCTCATCAAGTTAATCATCATATCCAGAGTATTACACATATCAACAGCTAAAATCTTGATACTGCCCACCACCGTTGCAAGGATATCAATGGGCAACCCCTTTATCAAGCAAGCAAGAAAAAATTAGGCTTTCTACAATAATCCAGAAATTAGAGTGGGTGTGGCAGCGCAAGTTAGAAGCCTCGTAAAGGCCAGAAGTAGAAAGACCTTAGTTACCATAATAACCGTGGAGCCAAACGAGATTTTAGAGTGGTTGTGGCAGCGCAAGGTCTCCAGTTTAGGTGCATAGATTACCGATATATGCAGATCACTAACCAGGTCAAGATGGAGCACCTTTTCAAGGCAAGGGGCATTCTCGATGATGAGTTCCTCAAACTTGATCTCATCCCGCCAAGAACATTCAGCACGCACGCCGATGCTTCTAATGCTAGCGGAGTTGAGCCTGACGCTACGGAAGCCGGAGCTGCAGGCTATGAACAAGCATACCAGAGCAGGGAACCCTGCAATCATGTGCTCCAACGAAGACTCTGAGATGTTGACCCCTACAAGTTTGAGCTTCTTAAGTTTGGGGAGCTGAAGCATTTGGACAGTGCTGTGGAGGAGGCGGCAATATCCGATGGTGGCAACACGGAGTGTGGTCGAGAAG
The DNA here is from genome assembly GCA_947311845.1 of Poa pratensis. Taxonomy (NCBI): domain Eukaryota; kingdom Viridiplantae; phylum Streptophyta; class Magnoliopsida; order Poales; family Poaceae; genus Poa; species Poa pratensis. The sequence continues at coordinate 81,414,263 of CAMZMU010000052.1, read as the reverse complement.
CGGAGAAAGGATTCTGATAAAACCGGCGGCGGCGAATGATTGCCGTCTGTTGGGTAAGATAAACAGAGCTCCTGGAGGTTGTCGACGACAGGGGCCTGGAGCCAGGCGTTGACGGTAGCCGCTCCGTAGCGATTATATCCGCCGGGGATTCGGAAGCAGCGGCCGGGACCTTTGTGGGACGCAAGGATGCGTGAAACGACACCAGGCAGATCATGCCAACGGAGAACATCGCAGTCGAGATTGAGAGGGGCGGTGCGCCAGAGGGGGCGCCACCTGGAAGAGAGGATCGGCGTGCGAGCGCCATCCTTGGTGGGAAGGAGGGAGATGATGTCGCCGAGAATTGAGTCGGGGAGATCGCTGATGAGGTCGGCGCCTCCACCGTCATCCTCACCTCTCCTCCTCCTGCCGCCCGCCTCCATTTCCGTAGTGGGGATTCTACGAGGGTTTGTTTCCTCGGTTCACGGAGGAGCACCAATGTAGGCGAGCAAGAGAGGACGGGGATAGGGAGATGCGGAGGATTAGGAGGACGATTCACCGGAGCTGAGCACGGGAGAAGTGGCGACGGCGGCCGCCATGCAGCATGCTCGGCTGGATGGTGGGCGGCGGCGGCGGCGTGGTAGGGTGGAAATGGAACGGGGCCTCTCGCACGTTGGATCAGCACGCCCACGTCTCTCGTGGAGTTTACAAATCAGGACCCACTAATTACGTGAACCGCTATTTCCGGCATATATGGCTTCCTCTGGCAGCAAATTGCCAAGGGTATATCATAATGATAGGGTGTGTGCTTTATATATGTTTGTCACAATGGAATTGCAGATATAAAAAAATACAAGACCGGAGTTTTAACTTTTTGCATGTATTCATATGGCTAACCGCTAGAATATGTTGTGGGCCCATGCCCATCTCCTTGTGCCATATCAGCTGCAACTAATGGTTCTTGATGCGAGCGGTCGCTGATGGTCGCTCAGGATAGCTACAACCGGGTTGGTGGCATACTAGTAGAGTTCAAGATGTCTAGGTTTTACGGTTTTGTTCAGATGGTTGATTCGTAATAAATGGGTGTGTGTATCAATTGATGCAGAAACCCGGGATTGTATTCTTTTTCTGGAAAAAAGTTCGAAAAGGAGGATAACACAAAAAAATACAAATATTATCAATGTCTGACTAACAGCTTATGTCGTCACAAATGGATCAAAATGTGAACATTTGAAATACCTTTACCGGTGTCACCACTCGTCTAACTAAGTAAGCGATCATATCAAAATTTACCAACGATGTTTTTCTATATATTTTACTTAACTAGTAACACTTTGGCCACTCCATCTAACACTCGCTAAAGTCTCACACTATTCACTGCAATAATTTAGTAGAAAAGTGTGCAGAATAAATTTTAGGGTGAAGGCATAAATAGGTGCACCATGTACATGACCAACACACCTCTAGTGATTGATTCCCAAGGCTACACACATTAGCAACCAACATAGAATTAGAACTAAATATCCAACCACTACATAAGTTTGAGATCCTCCATATTTCCCCTAAATCATGCACCCAAAGAATTGGGTCACGGTTTATGTCATGTCCGGTGACCTCGCGTCCACTTCGACAAGATATAGTGCAATCATATCATACATGCAAATAGAAAGAGAGTGCAACATATGCTTCTTCAAAATATATCATAACATAACAACAAGTTCGTCAACTCATAAACAAATTAAGATCCAGCATGGGAATTATATCTATAATGACGCAATCATGTACGGTAACTCTTGCGTTTTGAAAAAATAGTAGTACATAGAGATAATCAAGCTACTACCACAAACCCATATTCTAAGGGGTGAACTACTCCCTCTTCATGGCGGAGAGCGACGAGGGTAGAAAGGTCATGGATGAGAGGTGGCTGGAGGCCACATTCCGGCAATATTCCCCCTCCACTTCTCCTATGGTGATGACATTCCTATCTTTGTTAGGGTGTTTGTCTTATGGCGATGCCCCCTCCGAAAACTCACTAAACCACGACTTCGGAGTTTATATCAAAACAAAGGCGTGGGCCCCGAAACGTAAGTGATCGGATAACCGAGGCAAATACCCTTCCTTTATGTGTTGGGCAGGGGTGGCCACCTTGTCTAGCTTCTGCCTTCGTGTTAAAAATATTCGTCCTTTCGAAGAAGAAAAAATATTCGTCCTTCAAAAATACTAACGTGCCAAAAATCTTAGGTCGATGTGAGTTCCAAAGGGCCGAGGGCACTACGAGGGCAGCCTCTACACCTCCTCGAGATTGGGGCGAGTGGAAAGAGAGAGTGAGAGGGTTAGTGTTTTCAGAGAACTACGAGACAATATGTAATGGTGTAGTCACGTCAGCCGGCAGCAGCTGGAGGGATCGATTGAAAAAAAAAATCGAGAATAAGATCGATTGAAATTTTGTTTAGTAGTTAGGTTTTTTGTTGTTTCTCCGGATGCATTCGCTCTCTTTCCCGCTAAGAGAGCACGGTACTTGTGTTTTGTTCATTTTGTTGTCTAGCCGGCAAAAATGTGCACTCTCAACAAAAATGAAACCATGATAGACTGTCGGTGGATAGTTCGAGCTCAAAGTAACTTAATGACCCGAGCTATTTTTCGCAGCTTTGAGCCGAGGCTATGCTATTGCTAGCACACACGTAGCAGCCAACCAGACATTCCTTCGGTCAATAGACTAACGGTGACGCCCGCCCATTGCTTAACCAGATCCCGAAAAGGATTGAGATGTCCAGCGACAGAGACTATTCCTGCAGAGCGTGTGACATCACCACAGCGTAGCCATCCCATCCCCTCCTTTAAAAAGCTCCCAGCAGAGAGCAGACACCCACGAACTCGTATCACCTCTAGACAAAGCCAAATTCCTCCTCTCCTTCATTCCTAGCTCTCCACACGCCCAACAAGCTTCGCTTGCTTGCAGCACCAAGGCACGTACGTAGTGCATGCGGTGCATGGCCCAGGAGAGCTCTGAGGCCTCCGTTGCGAGCTCGCCGCCAGCACCCCCGCACCCACCGTCGTCGGCCTCCTCCTGGTGGCGCGACATGCATCCTTACTCAACTACCCAGGCCTGGCCGCCGCCTCCCGCCGCCGCTGCCCCACGGTGGCCCCCGCTCCCTCACCACCAGCCGCACCGGACGTCCTCCTCTGGTGCTGAAGACGACATGTCGGCCTCCAACGCCACCATGCAGACCTCCTACACCAACACCTCCACCAACCACTCCGGCATCAGCATGGAAGACTCCTCGGCCGTCGCCGCAGCAGCCGCCGAGAGCCACCTCTGGAACCAAGTCCTCATGTGAGTACAGGGCCCTCAGTGCATACTGCATACATGCATATTTGCATATTCGAGAGGCCGGCCGGGGAGTGAAAAGACGGCATGCGTCCACTACCTCTTGTCCGAGAGAGAGAGAGAAAAAGAAAGCTGCCCGCTTTGCCTAGATTCTAATCTCGAGAATATATATTGTCTACCTAGTTAGACTAGTGTGATGATATCGGTTTCGATCCATCTAATCGATCCTGCTGTGCTTAATTCTCATCTTGATCTATTCCCCAGCTAAGCTACGCTACCAAAAGAAGAATTTAAAATGGAACAAGAATATATGTGCAAGCATATATATCTCTATATGAATATATTACAAATGAAGATGATAGGTTCTAATCTAGACTCTAGAGAGCCAGTGGCAGCATGCAGGGGAAAGCTAGCACAAGAGAGGAACTAAAGCAAACCAAAGCAAAGCAATGCAAAGGAGCCAGTTAGCTTTACAAATAGTGTGATATAGGAAAGGGTAGCTCTGACAATGCAAATCTAGATGCGCCTTTCAATTTACCAGGGTTACATGCAGTGGCGGAGCGTGACCGAATCACAAGAGGGGGCCAATACTATAGCAAACACGAATATGCATGAAAAAATCAGCCAAATTTGAGGCTTTGAGGCAGCGTTATGATAATATACTATTTTTTATTATGGAAAAACTGGATATAGAACTGGATAAGTGACTTTCGATGCTCCAAATCTGTATCAATACATCTAAATTACCTAAGAGTATCAATTGCTCCAACGTTGAGTTCATGGCTGCCAACCGCACTGATACAGGTTGAAGAACACAACAACGTACACTACTGTAGTCTTAATCACGTACGAACTCGTATATGTCTGTTAAAATAGAAAAGTTACAATACAAAAGTTGTGGGAACCGTCGAGATAAACGTGCTCGCAAAAGGAAATTTTCAAAATATTAACCAATTTGACAAAATTCGTCTAAAACTGTTTCGATCATCGGTTTAAAATTGGCAAGTTATGGTCGACGAAACTTGAAACCGAGTACGGGAATGAAACCTACTCATCAACGTGCACAATTTGTGTGCACGATATTTTAAATCAAAGTGTATTTTCATAAATTCGAGAGCTCCACCTAATGTGATACTGATGAACATGTGCTCTGCTTCTTCAACTTATTCCTCGCTCCTGATGAATCGCGGTAGACTGGAGGAGGACGTTTCTAACTGGTCCGCTTCATCTGATCTTGAATTGGGCAAAGAAAAGAGAAGACGGCTGAGATCTGCCGATGGGTTAGGCCACGAGCGGTGAATATACATAGTACTAGTAAGAACAGAATGGCCAAGGGGGGGTCGTAGCCCACTTTCGCCCCAACGACGCTCCGCCAGTGGTTACATGTGTATGCATGAATAGAGGCATAGATTGTGATTCTTCGGACATAAGTTTCTTGTGCCTGAGTGACTAGGTATGTCAGTTAGGTTACAGAAATTAAATAGTATAATTTGAAGTAGACTTGCAGATAAGGCTACTGGGATTGGAATCAGCATAAGTGAGATTGCTTGCTTAGACAAAGTTTTGTTTCTTCTTTGAAGAATAATGATAAAGTTTCATGCTTGCGTATATATAGACTTCTTAGGCTTTTGTAGAACCTACCTAGATAACAATGCCAAACTACATAAGCTACTATCAGTTAGTACTTAAATATTTAAGTGGAGATGCAACTAGGATTTGTTTGTTTGGTACGGATAGCCAAAAAGTGGAACCATATCAAAGCATCAGTGTCCCCTCGCTTGCTACTAGCCTATTAGTACCAGTACTTTGGTCCAATTCCCAAAGATGATTTCTCTTTACATTCCTCTTCGTCTCAAAGAGGCTTTCCACAGTTTAATTGATTGCCTAATGATAGATGACAAATAAGCAGGAGCAGATGAGTTGCATTAACTAATTTAATTGTCGTGTAGCAGAATTAGTGCAAGTCCTCTTTTTGTTCACCTTTTAATTGCTTCTCTGGGAGCATCATACAGGGGCGCCAGCGGCGAGGTCGGGAGGAGCATGCAGGCGGTGCATGACGCCCACGACGACAGCGAGAACTTCCTTGACCTACTTAACTCGAGGACACTAGCCCCGGAGCTCTTTGCCGAGCCGCCGGCCTGCGACTACCTCAAGAAGATGGAGTACGGAGGCAGCCATGGCGGTGGCGCAGCATGGCCGGACGTCCATCAGTTCAACCCAGCCAATATGGAGAAGCACCTGGCCTCCGCCGCAGCCGTCGGAGCTGGCTACGTCAATGCTCTCGCTCACCACCAGGGCGCGCCGGAGCGGCTTACGGCAAACCTGTCGGACCTGGTGAGCAACTGGTCTATCGCGCCGCCCAACCCATGCCACACTGACGGCGGCCACCTCCAAGGGCGCGTGGGCCAATGTGATGACGCCGCCTCCATTGACCAGGGTGGCGCCAAGCCCCTCTTCCTGGACTCCGGCGGCAACATCAAGCACGAGATGAGAGGCCATGGCGCGATGCTGCAAGAAACGGCCGGGAGCAGCAGCATCAGCAGCCAAGATTTCACAAGGCCCATCGGGCTAGGGTACAGCTCCATGCTAGGGCTCAGCAACAGGATGTACGGTGCCGGTGACGCCATCATGGACGTGCAGTGGGGAAGCAACAATGGTGGCGACACTAGGAGCCTGTCGGACCTGATATCGTTCGGTGGCGGGGCGATGGGAAAGTTCGCACCGTCAGCATCGCCAGGGAAGACGTCTTCGGCGGAGTACAGCAATAAGAAGCAAGGGCAGGAGATCTCGTCGCCGGTACGTTTGTGTAAGAAATAACCAGTGCATGCAGCAATGCTTACGCTGATGCATCAATCATGTCGTACTTACTTATGTGCGTAGGTGAAAACGAGCAGCGGTGGTGGCAAGGCGGTGTCGAGCGAGGGGAAGAAGAAGAGGTCGGAGGAGGAGAAGGGGTCGGATGGGAACGTGAAGAAGTCCAAGCACGAAGCCTCATCTCCCACCTCATCGTCTCTCAAAGTATGCTAGCACACCTTGCACTTGCATGCATTGTCCATGGTCGATGAAGCACGCTGAACTTCCTCTAACATCAATATACTGGGTGATTCAACATGTTAGCCTCACTCACGTCTCAGTCAATTAGCTGTTTGTGTTCAGAATGTGCAAATAAATTAAATCCTTGGAGCATTAAACTGGAACACAAATTTCCAAAAACCAGTATTCAGTTAGCTCAGTTTCCTTTTTATCACAGTCACCCTCGTGAAGGACTTCTACTAAAAGTGCTAGATCATACTAGTATATGAATCAACGCATACCATATGCATGTCTGCAACACCAAGGAAAGACCGCATCCAATCAATTTCCTCAAACCAATTTATGTTGTCGGTTACAATTATCATATATGCATGAGTAGCATTGTTTATAACTAATTAATGCAGCTTCCCTTCAGCAGGCCCAAGTTCCAAAAGTAAAGTTAGGAGACAAGATAACTGCACTACAACAGATCGTTTCACCATTTGGGAAGGCAAGTTCAAACATATATGTGTTCCTTTGTTCTTAATTGTTTTCATGTGTATATTTACAGCACAATGATTGGAAAGGTAAAAATGAACAAGGGAACACTGACATTGTTCCTCTTCTACATTATGTACAGACCGATACAGCATCAGTTCTATATGAGGCGATAAATTACATCAAGTGGTTGCATGAACAAGTGCAGGTAACTTAGCTTACTGCACATGCTCTTCCCAATCGAGAATTAATTATTTATTATCATTTGACATGAATGGATGGATTTATATTTTAATCGATTAATAACAGTTTCGTAATTAGAGTTCTACATACAGTGCCCTCAAAACTTGTAACCCTTCCTAATGACAGAAAGATTATATTTTCCATATTAAGTTCAGAAGGTCAACTTGTAGCTTAGCTATTTGAAACAATAATTTGGATAAGCTTCAGAAAATATGATGTATGTTTGTCTTCATATAATGCATATGTTTTTAAGGGATTATTCTTCAGTCCACATAGTCAGTAAAAGGATGTGCAAGCTTTCTGTCCTTAACACATTTTGATAATTGAGAGCTTTCTACAATCTTTTTCTGGCTCGTGCAACATAATCACTGCAATTATTGATTTGTCAAAAGGGATGTTCTGCAAAAGGCCCTAATATTTCTGGAGGAAAGCCACTCATTAAGATTAGTTAGAGGGGAATGATCATGAAAAACAACCAATTATCACCAGACACGTGTCACATCTCAGTCCTATAGCCGATCAATTCATTCATGCCCCCCTCTTGGAGGGTCCCATGGTAGCCTTCCTTTGTTCGTATTTTGTACAGCATGTGTCGCTAGTGGTGCTGCTTTTGTGTAATGGAATGCATGGTCATGGCCCCGTTGCTACCCGCTTTTGCAGTTTGGCCTATCAGTTCATGATATACGACATGGAAAACTTTCTGCATATCTATCTGGGAAACCCACTTTTTTGTATTTGACTTACTATTTTCTTGTCTGTTGCATGCAGTTGCTGAGTGATCCTTACATGAAGTCAAGTAGCAGCAAGGTAAAACCAAGAAACCTACATATACATAATTTCTATTTCTACTTTACATATATATAACTTCTTCATATTTAAAAAAGATAGCCTAATAAAGTATCACTCGAAACCACAAGCATGACAGATTCTATCAAAGAAGCAAAAACCACATCTATGAAATAGCTCACCTTAAAAGCTAATGAATTCAATCTTTCATGCCAGTGTTTTGTTCTTTATTCTCACACTGATCAGACAACTCAGAGGCTCAGATCGGTAGCTATCAAACTTTTTCGCGGTTTTTAGCAAGACTTGTTATGGTTGATGAGCCTTACATGTCGCACATACAAATTTTCATCCATATAACATTATGTTTTTTGTTCCTTTTTTCTCAGGATTACAACCCCTGGGGAGGGTTGGATAGGAAGGAGAAGGAAGAGGTTGAGGCTGACCTAAGGAGTAGAGGGTTGTGCTTGGTGCCAGTCTCCTGCACGCCTCAGGTGTACAGGGAGAGCAACGGCCCGGACTATTGGACCCCACCCTACAGGAGCTGCCTATATCGATAATTTACTTTATTCCATATTATTATTTGATTATTATTATTATTGTTTACTGCAACGTGAATAATATGTGGTTAAGATATGGTTAGAGAAAGCCAAATCATGAAGGTGAATTTAGAATTGTATCTGTATATCTACGACCACAAGTTAATTAAAAATCAAATGTATCTGATAACTTGACGAGATAATTAGATCCCTGGTTCGTGTCGATGCTATGCATCAGCACTACATTGATTTTTTTCTGATCCAGAGCTATTGTGGTCAATTTACTTTAATCAAGATATTTCATGGCTCTGTATTCAAATATATATAGAAGGCAGATAGATTCTGCACGGTAATAATTTATCAAGATATGCTGGCACCACTTACAGATGTTACATTGCATCTGTTCAAGAAAAGATCTAAGTCCACAAAGTGAACAGGATAAATTTTTCATTACCTTGAATTCAGTGAGGGGGGACAAAAAGAGTTGGCATGTCAAAGCACATCGAATTGATCGGATTCCTAGTACCACTGAACCCTGGCTAAGCAATCATAATCAAATGTAGTATGATGACGATAAATTAATACACAATGGAAATTATTCCAAGAGATCAATTCAATACCTCGCAGGTAAAATAATGACATAGATGTGGAACAACAAATGCAGCAGCGTAATCTCCGCTGTCTCCCAAACTTTGTAGTTAACCAACTCTCCCAGCCAACTGCACATAAACAACCTCCTCAGGGAACTATGTTTCTTGTTGAAGAAAAAGACACAAAACAGAATATCTGAGTAGCCAATATGTTGTATCCGATACTGAGGTTAAGGAAAGCCCCCCATCTATCACCTCTGCCTTTATGCTCTTCAGAAGCACTTGAAGTTGTATTGGTGTATCCGAACAACTTTCTGAGATGGAAGGCACGCGACCTGCATTCTCAAACATGAGTGTGTTTCGATTCAAACTACTCTGTGATGAAAAGTTGATTTCACAAGCTAGCTGGCTGCATGATGGGTCAAAAGATCTGACGCAAGTGGTAAGGGAGACCAAAGAAAGGGCTAAGTAACCAGGGCTAAGGTGGTCAAGTCAATGATCACACGCATGTAAGAACAGTTACTCAAGATATACTGCTGTAATAAGGTTACAGAGGGTGCCAAGAGTCCAATTTGCAGACAGATAGGCCCATTGAAATTAGCAGAGGAAGATCAGTATACCTCGGTGCCACTTTGCCTGTTGACTAACAAGTGGGCAGCTCATCTCATCTTTCAATGAGCTTTAGCTGGAGTGTGAGACAGCTGAATCATATCTTGATGTGCTGTCATAATGGAGCATATGATTAACATGATAATCGTGTCTAAGGAAAAAATGCTTTGGTTGCTATAAACTTACTAACCCTTTATCTGTATCCAGAGAAAAACTACCAACAAATATACACCGAAAACATTACCTTCCTCCGCTTAACTGCAGTTTGCCAGTCTCCATGCACAAGCTGTCCACACTTCGCCTGGAGCCGTGGGCATGCCCAGCCCCTTATCTGCACGGATAGCCGCATTTGATGATTTTTTTTCAAGAATACACCTTGGAAAGTGTATTAAGCTTACAGGAGAGATGCCAAGAGGCATTACAACACCGAAGAACGGCAAGTTTGTGCTGTCAACAAGAGGTGACAGCTCCTCGCCCTATTTATTGCCTAATCTCCATCTAGAAACCACTCCGGGATAGGCAGCAGGAAGCCAAATGCGTCACCATGGAAGATTCCCGGCCATCCTCAACCTTACATGTTCTTCTTTAATCCCCGTCGTTACTCTCACGAGATTTGGCATAGCGTGATTGAAAATGATGCTGTTTCACTGTCGCCGCAAGGGCCATTGACAAGTTTTCTCCGGTCTCGCACCGGTTCAGTCAGAGATGCCCACCGCAGCAGCCGCTCTGTTTTGCCGTCAGAATGCCACTCCGGCCTGTGTCAGTGGGCCAAGATCCACGCCTACACTGGGCGAGTGAAGACAAATCCAGGAAGTAAGTGTTGGAGCGTTTTAATTTTGAAGCTCCTGGTCACACGACGGGCATGCGGACGGATGTGGGAGGCCGCGCCGTTGTAAACGGTCCGCCATCCAACAGCGATCTCACGTTACCAACCACGCAAAGAAGTGACAACTGTACGGTGTTCTCGACTTCCAAGTCAGCATACATGGCCTTCATCACTGGAACTACGCTAGCAGAGGGCGCTCACTGATGATGACAGACACAGTATACTGTATCCCTGTTAGCATTCATAAAGAGTAAGCTAACCGCACATGTGAAAACAAACAAGTAGACAAAATAATGTAATCACGTTTGAATTAAGAGATTAACAGCTCATCTCCAATCATTGATCATATTAATGATTCTGATCCCATTTTTCCATATGTTGAAGAAAGTATGAGTCATCATCAGTTTCAAATTCCACATCATCACCCTTGCGTGCTTCCAGCTCCTTAGGTGAATTATCTTAACATTTCTTGACTAACTCAGCAGCAAGATTATTGTTTCCAGTTTCTCTATAAGAAACCAGTGCATTATGTAAAGACTTACTAAACTCGCTGTTTCTATATGCAAGAAGACCATTTATCCTTCTCATGCCTTCTGACATTCCAGATATCCCGTAACAAGTTGACAAATGGATGTAAGTAACCGTGTCCGGTTTTAGACCTAAAGCATGCATCCGCATGAACAAACTGAAAGCTTTGTCCACCTCTCCACAGGAAGCATACACCTTGAAGGCAACATTGTATGCACATGGATCAATTGTCAACTCAGGCTTTAAAAGTTGCTCACAGATATTTAATGCAGCTGCATGCATGCCAGCCATGGAAAACAAGAATGCAAGTATAGCATGCTTGGCAGAACTCCAGCCGTCATTATATGCTGATTCTAACGGCAAAACTTCCTCAGATGGAATATCAACTTTATTCATTGCAGAAAATATCATCTGAAACATTGAGTCGTCTGGAAAGATGTTATCTTCAACCATTTTCTGCACCAACTCCACAGATTCTCGCAAGTTGCCATTGGCCACATAACATGCCATAACAGAATTATATGCAGTACAGTTGGATAGTAAACCTGAATTATGTAATTCGCGAGCGATCCTAATGGACTCGCTTAGCAAGCCCATGTTTTTGTAGAGGAACATCATGGTAATGTATGAAACATAATCAGCCTGATTATTTCTTGTCAAATTATCAAAGATAGCCTTAGCCTCAATGACCATCCCAAGTTTTGCATAGAGGTTTAGCATGGAATTAGAGGCAATAATATCAGGGCCACCATCAATGTTCCTTATCCTTGCATACAAATCCTGCGCTTCCTTCCAGCAATTAACCTTGCTATAGGCCTTGATAACCGAAGTCAAAATAATATGGTTTGGAACGATTCCAGATTCTTCCATCAAATTGCTGTAGTGCAGTGCCTTATCCACTTGTCCTGTCTCCGCAAACATATCAATCAGTAAACCGTAAACAACCACATTTGGCTCAACACCTGAGGCCTTCATTTCATTGTACAGATCTATTGCGTCAGATACCAAGGAATTGTCCGAGTAAGATCTAATAACAGCAGAGTATGTCTCACACGCTGATTTAAATCATGTGTCTTTCATTTTACGCAAGAGCTTCTTAGCTCTCTGTGGAAATCCACCAACAGAAAACATCTGAATTAAGGAATTGTAAGTGCACTCATCTGGTGAGACACCAGAGCCTTTCATGTTCTCAAGTAGAGAAGTGACTCTATCATACTGTTTTGCCAAACCATAAGCCTTGACCATCACATTGTATTCCACTATGTCCCTCTTGCCCCCAGATCCTCTATCATAGTTGAAAATACGCTCAGCTTCTTCCCAAAGATACCTCTCTGCAAAAGCATCCATAATGGCAGCAAAATTCCTGGATGAAACTTCGTCACCTCTGCAATGCCTTTCGAAGAATACATTTGCCTTGTCAAGCAATCCTTGATCAATGTACATCTTCATGACAACTGGAATGGACTGTTCATGAACACTGAAGCCAGAGTTCATAATCTCTTTGATCACATCTTCTGCTTCACGCACCATCCTCTCTCACATAACACCTGCAGCATAATCCTATAGCTCACAGCATTGGCACATAACCCGGTCCTCCCAATTTGATGGTAGTACTTCAAAACTCCCTTCACATCCCCCACTGACGCAAACACCGTCATCATCACATTGTAGGTCCTAATGTCCGGAGCAACCCCCGGACAACCATGTTAGCTAGCAACACCTCTGCCTCCTCTATGCTGCCATGTGAACCAAATACGTTTATCATTGAATTGAACGTATATATGTCTGGCATAACTTTATAAGCCAGCATATCCAAAAACATGTCCATCGCGTCCTTGAGCCTCCCAGCCTTTCCATAGAGATCAATCATGGTGTTATACGTCACCACAAGCTTTGGTTTCCTAGGAACTTCTCAATGCCCAGTGCAACAGCAGAATCAAGTTTATCATGAAACATGTCGTCTAGCAAGAATTTCATGGGTCCATCGAAATCGACCGTTCTGCATTCAAGATGGAGAAATTCAACATCAAACCTGCCACCGCACCAGTTATTGAAAAGGACGAGGGCGTCCGAGTAGCGGCCGTTGTTCTTGAGGATGCGGACGAAGGTGTTCATGGATACCTCGTCAGGGGTAACACCTCGTGCGCGCATGTGCAGGAGAAGCAGGAGGGATTCATGTGCCAAACCGGCCTTAGCAAGAGCGTCGGCAAGGGCGGCGTAGGCTGGATTGGAGGGCGGCAGGGCGTCGTCGCGGGACATCCTGAGCCAGATGGTACGGAGCTCAGACCAGCGGCGCCCGCGGGCAAGGTGACGGAGGAGGACGCTGTAGTGGACAGGGTTGAGGGCATAGCCCGGGAGCGCGCGCAAGCGGTCGAACAGGTCGTGGGCACGGCGCCAGTGGCGCTGCCGCGAGAGGAGCGCCGTCTGCTCGCGCGGGGACATGGAGGCGAGGGAATCATCGGATGGGTGGAGAGTGGCGGTGGTGGTGGTCCTAGAGACGGTGAAGGTGGTAGCGGGGACGGGGGCGTGGTTGTCGCACGAAAGGGGTGGTGGCGGGGGCAGGCGGGGAAGCTGGAGACGGGACGCGGCGGGGGAAGAGTTAGGGAGGAGGTTCGCGTGCGATACGGTGGTCGGTAGCTTGCCGGCTCTGGTGACGGCGGTGCCGGCGGCCGGAGGGCACGGGGCAGCGGGAGTCATGGCGGCTTCAGGCAAGGGGAGGAGAGGGTGAAGAGATGAGTGAAGATGGGTTTAAGTCTTCTGGGCCCCCGTGTCAGTGGAAGAAGTCCGTGCTTTTGGTGCAAGTTTGACCTGACACTAGAGTAGTTTTTTTATTTTTTGAGCTTAGACCACTTGTGTAGTTATGAACGAAAAAAAATAGTACGCTGTTTATTTCCTGGTTAATAGGACGATATTTGGAGATGATAGTCTTCTAAAGTTGACGCTACGACGCTATTTGTGCTTCATATGCGCCAAACCACACTAAATGTGGTTATGTTATAGCTACGCTAACCAAAAGCGTATAAATGACGTTAGGTGATGATTATGGCGGTAATTTAGTGGTTCTTGTAATTATTCTGAAGACGATGTTAATAATTTTGATTAAAGGTTAAAATTGTTTATCTGTTAGTTTATTATTTTTTCATGGTTTGAGCCTCATAGTTGTATTAGGCATTTTAATATGGTTACCTAGTTATGCATGTATTGTTTCTGGACAATTTTTTAGTGTTGAAATCCTTAATATTTTGGCTATTCATTGCATTTTTTTCATCACGCTGTTTTACATGTAACTTCGCTATATCTTGTATAGCTTCTGTAGGAGGGTCACGCTATTCTTGATAGCACGCTAATTTTTTCGTTGGTAGTTACTAGTTGAGCTATGAGCTCGTTAGTCGTTACCGTGGTCTTTTGTATTTTAGCAGCACCGGCTATTTTTTATCGATGAATGGTCATGCATTATTTCAATTGTTAAGAAGCATCCATGGTCAGATTTGAGATTTGCAGGATAGGAAAAGTGTAGAAATAGAAGATTCGTCGGATTAAATGGCATATCTTGTTGAATCTTACGAGAATAATGAATTTCTTTGATTGTAGTGAAAGATTTTTTCCATGAGTTTGGACTTCATGTTACTTTCCTACAATGTTTATACTTGGTATGTGAATTTTTCCTATGGGACATGATCCTACGAATCAAATGGATTTGAAGGGGAAAAATCATTTGAATTTCAATCCTACACAATTCCTTCACCAGTTCTATGCTCCTATGAATCAAAGGAGTCTTAGGAACATCTTTGCGACAAGCGCCCAAGGGAAAACGACCGAAAAGGCACCCGAGTCGACTCGAGCGGCGACTGAAACCCTAGTTGTCGCGCCCTTCCCCCACCTTCTCCCTCCCTCGCCCACGCCCTCGCTTGAAGCACCTGCCAGAAAGCTGGCACGACTGCCACGGGCAGTGGCGGTGCAGATCTCGCTGGTCCGCTGCTTCGGTGGAGAGCTTCGGTGTCCGGGGCGGCAGCCCCGGGCAAAGAGGGTGTCGGGGGACGTTTGGCGGTGCTATGGATCACCTTCCTTGCCTGCGCAGGTCTATTGTTTTCCCGACGCCTGGAGCTAGCAGCCGTGTCTCGCGTAAAATCGGACGCTAGGGCAGGGGCCATGTGCTTGGAGAAATCCTTGGCCAGCAGGCTGATACGTCTCCAACGTATCTATAATTTCTGATGTTCCATGCTTATATTATGCCAATTGCTACATATTTTATATACACTTTATATCATTTTTATGCATTTCTGGGACTAACCTATTAACAAGATGCCACAGTGCCAGTTCCTGTTTTCTGCTGTTTTTGGTTTCAGAAAAGTTGTTCTGGAAATATTCTCGGAATTGGACGAAACAAAAGCCAAAGTCTCTATTTTTCTGTCACGTACACGAAGTCCGAAGGAGAGACCAAGGGGGGCCGTGGGCCGCCCTCACCAGGTGGTGGCGCGGTCCCACCCTCTGCCGCGCCGCCACGTGGTGAGGACGCCACGGGCCTCCACCGACGCCGCCCCTTTGCCTATATATTCATCTATTCGAGAAAACCCTAAATATCCGAGTCATATTCCACGAAAAGTTCCAGAGTCGCCGCCGCCGCCGTCAACCCTAACTCGGGAGGGTTCTGAAGCTCTTCCCGGCACCCTGCCGGAGAGGGGAATCATCACCGGAGGGCTCTACATCGCCATGCCTGCCTCCGGAGTGATGTGTGAGTAGTTCATCTTTGGACTATGGGTCCATAGCTGTAGCTAGATGGTTGTCTTCTCCTCTTGTGCCATCATGTTTAGATCTTGTGAGCTGCCTATCATGATCAAGATCATCTTATTGTAATGCTACATGTTGTGTTTGCTGGGATCCGATGAATATTGATACTATGTCAAGTTGAATACTGAATATTATGTCTATGTCTTTTATGATCTTGCATGCTCTCCGTTGCTTGTTGAAACTCTGGCCAAGTGAATGCTTGTGACTCCAAGAGGGAGTATTTATGCTAGATAGTGGGTTTAGTCTCCATTGAATCTGGGGGAGTGACAGCAACCCCTAAGGTTGTGGATGTGCTGTTGCTATTAGGGGTAACCTAATGATGTTTTGTCCAAGGATGAATGTGTTGTTTACATTATGCACTTTACTTAATGCAATTGTCTGTTGCTTGCAACTTAATACCGGAAGGGGTACAGATGTTAACCTAAGGGTGGACTATTTAGTCACAGATGCATGCTGGATAGCGGTCTGTGTACTTTGTCGTAATACCCAAATGAATCTCATTGTAGACACCACAACTTGCACATGCATGTTATGCACTTATCAATATTGTCAATTGCCCAGCTGTAATTTGTTTACCCAGTTTTTATTATGGAGAGACACCAGTAGTGAACTGTGAACCCCGGTCCATTCTTTTACATCTGAAATACAACCTACTGCAATCATTGTTCTCTTTCATTCTCTGCAATTAAACATCATTTTCCACACTATACGCCTAATCCTTTGTTTTCAGCAGGCCGGTGGGATTGACACCCTCACCGTTTTGTTGGGGCAAAATAGTTTGATTGTCTTGTGTGCAGGTTCCAAGTCAACCGCCGGAACCACCCCATCGACGCAACAAGTTTTCTTGCGCCGTTGACACCTTCAGAAGTGTCTTCATCTCCTATTGGTTCGATAACCTCGGTTTCTTACTGAGGGAAGACTTGCTGCTACACTCATCAAACCTTACTCTTGGGGTCTCCCAACGACGTGTGGTTTACACGCATCAAGCAAGTTTTCTGGCGCCGTTGCCGGGGAGATCAAGCCTTCTGTTAGGGGAGTCTCTCACTTCCAATCTCTTTACTTTGTTATTGTCTTGCTTAGTTTATTTTTATTTTGTCTTGTTTGCTCTCTTTATCAAAAATATAAAAAAATAGTTACTTGCTTCTAGTTTACTTTTTAGCTTTTATCATGTCTAGTTTTATTCCTGTTACTTTGTCACATGAGGAAATGATCTTCACTTTTAAGCAAGGGAGTGAAGAGAGTTTTAAAGAAGCTTGGTCTAGAATTTTCGATGAGCCACTAGCTCGATTGCAAAGTATGAGTGGACTCCAAGATTTGCACTAAGGACACCACCTATAACATGTTAATCGAGCGTTGGCGCAACCTACTAAATGGCGAGTGGTGTTTTCTTTTTCTCTTTTGTGGCTCTTTTTGCTTCTTGACTTTTTCTCTTTTCAAATATGGTGGCTCTTTTGCTTCTTGAGCTCGTTGCACACTCACTTCCTTGAGGCCAACATGATATATGATATGATAACTAGCGCACAACTTTTGCTCAGAACTACACGGTGCCGAAGTGAAAGTCCACGCAATCGTCAAGAGCTAGCCTCAATAGGATATGGTAAACACAAAGATATAATGTGGCTTGCAAGGAAAAAGGCACGAGGTAAGGATTGGAGAGGTTATACCTTCGTCGACAACCTTACCCGTTTGTTGTCGGAGTCTCGTGCTTGCCCACGAATTTAGGGTAGTGGTGGATGGTGAAACAACCGATATGGTGACGCAGCCCTCGCTCGTAGCTTCGAAACGAGCCAAAGAACACCAAATTCCGAGTCCGGAAACTCAAGATATCACATAAACAATTTTTCGAATTTTCAGTTTTCGGGCGACCAGCCTCGTGGCCAGCCTAGGCTGGCTGGGGGGGCGGCTGGGCGCGTGAAACGCCCGAAAATCCACGATTCTCCGACGGAAATTGAGCCCGAAAACCCTCAAATCGAAGGGGAAAACGATGGAATTGGCCGATGGAAACGCAAAGGATGTAAGATCAACATGGTTAGCACGAGATCCATGGATCGAAACTTGCAAAAACGCACTCAAATCGCAGATCGATCCAAAAGCAAATTGGGGATTTTTTTTGTTGAAATTTTTGAATTTCTCAAAATCAAAGAAAAATTTGGGGGAAAAGTGGGGGAAACACAAATCAAATCCATGGCAACCGTTGCTCTGATATCATATGTTGTAGGGTCGGTCCCGATCTTCACGGATTTGGGCGGGATCGGCGATGAACACGAAGAACACGACGATGAACACGAAGAACACCAACACAAAAGGGGCAAAAGAGGATAAATAGCAAGACACAAGCAACCAATTGACCGGTAACACGCCCCGAGGGTAGCCCCCGATCCTCAAGAGATGCAAGCACACTTACTCTAAGATTCGTTTATCTCACCGGTCGAATCTACCGGTCCAATCACCGAGATGAAAGGCGAGTAATCGCAACTACACGGAGGAATTCATCTCCATGCAAGGAGGCATCTCACAAAGAGGCAACATCCAAAGGATGGAAAGGAGCTAAGCTCAACTCAATCTCAACATAGTCTAACCCTAGCTCTATGGAGGGGAGGGGATATTTATAGGCTCATACAATCCAGGGGCAAAAAGGGGAATAAATAAAAGGCTGGGGTTGACGGCGCGGTCGAGTTGCAGCACGGCCGGCCGCCGGCCAGGAGGCCGGAGGTGTCGGGCAGGTGGCCAGCCTGGTGACCGGCCTAGGCCGGCCAGGGGGGCGGCGGCTTCCGGAGGTAGCCCGGCCTGGGGGCCGGCCCAAGCTAGTGGAGAGGCTGGCCGTGTCGGGTAGGAGACCGGCCTGGTGGCCGGCCAAGGCCGGATGGGGGGCCGGCCGTGTCTGGCAGTGCACCGGCCTGGGGCCAGCCTAGGCCGGCTGTGGGGCTGGCCAACCTGTTCTCCGGCTTCGCCTCCATGACGTGTGCTTCTTCTTCCGCACTTGCTCGCGCTTCTCGTCCAACTTGAGCCTTGTATTCTTGGTGGTCTTCACGGTCCTCCATGCTAAGCAAACACAAGGTATCGACATGAGATAGCACGCCATTCAACGGAGTATCGAGATCATGCAAGGATAGGAGCGAGTTCACCTTATCATGTAGGGCTTTGACTCGTGCTCTCGTCATTGGTCCACTTGGTGTGTCTTGTGTAGGGCGCACTACATCATCTCCCCCCCCCCCTTGGGAAAGAGTCGTCCTCGACTCTTGGTCATCCTCATCGCTTGATGCTCCATGGTAAGGGGATAAGTCGGCGACATTGAAGGTGTCATGCACCAAGTACTTGGAGTTGGCGATGTCGATCTTGTATGCATTGTCGTTGATGCGCTTGATGACCTTGAAAGGTCCATCTCCACGAGGGTGAAGCTTGGACTTCCTTGCATCCAGAAAGCGATCCTTGCGAAGGTGTAGCCATACTAGGTCTCCTTCTTCAAATATCATGGCGCGCTTGTTCTTGTTCATCTTCTTAGCAAGGTCTTCATTGTGCTTCTCAAGTGTGATTCTTGTATCCTCATGTATTTTCTTCATGTGGGTGGCGCGCTTGTCGAAGTCCATGCTTATTTGTTCATGTAGTGGTAGTGGTAGCATGTCCAAAGCGGTGTATGGGTTGAAACCATAAACGATCTCGAATGGGCTTCTCTTTGTTGCTCGGAGTTGTGCTCGATTGTAGGCGAACTCGGCATGAGGAATGCACTCCTCCCAATTCTTCAAGTTTGGCTTGATCAACACACGAAGGAGTGTGGATAGACTTCGGTTCACCACTTCGGTTTGACCATCCATTTGAGGGTGATAGGCGGTGGAGAAGAGTAGCTTGATTCCCATCTTGGCCATCAATGTCTTCCAAAAGTAGCTCACGAACTTGACGTCACGATCCGAAACGATGGTCTTTGGCACTCCATGAAGACGAACGATCTCCCTAAAAAACAAAGTTGCAATGTGTGAAGCATCGTCGGTCTTGTTGCATGGTATGAAATGAGCCATCTTAGAGAATCGATCAATGAAAACAAATATAGAATCCTTGTTTGTTTTAGTGCGTGGTAATCCTAAGACAAAATACATAGCAATATCACACCAAGGTGCTTGTGGAATTGGCAAAGGAGTGTATAGGCCATGAGAGTTTAGTGTAGACTTAGCTTTGAGACATGTTGCACATCGACGCACAAGACGGTCCATGTCACGGTACATGCGTGGCCAAAAGAAGTTGGTGGAGAGCATGGCGAAGGTCTTGTCTCGTCCAAAGTGTCCCATAATTGCTCCTCCATGTGATTCCTTGAAAAGGAGCAAACGAAGCGAAGACTCGGGAATACAAAGTTTGTTAGCCTTAAACAAGAACCCTTTATCAAATGGTAATCCTCGATCCCTTTAGTTTCCAAGCATTTAGCAAAAATGTCTCCAAAGAAAGTATCGGTGGCATACAAATCCTTTATCTCTTCCAAACCCAAAATACTCATATCAAGACGTGTAAGTAGGTTCCTCTTGCGGGATAGCGCATCCGCAACCACATTGTCTTTACCTTTCTTGTATTTGATTACAAAGGTGAAAGACTCAATGAACTCAACCCACTTAGCATGTATTTTGTTCAAATTTGTTTGGCTTTTCAAATATTTCAAGGATTCATGGTCGGAATGGATGATAAACTCCTTAGGACGAAGGTAGTGTTGCCAAACATCCAAAACACGAACCAAAGCATACAACTGTTTGTCATAAATTGGATAATTCAAGCGAGCTCCATCTAGTTTCTCACTATGGTATGCTATAGGTCTACCTTTTTGCATAAGAACTCCAATACCCAACTCTACAAAAATTTCGGCCATCCGGGACGATTTCATAACGTGGTGATCATGCTCCAAAACGTCGGGATGAGCAATCCTCGACGATTCACACGACTGATGCATGTAAAATGCATACATGAACTTTGCACTATATCACTCATATTTCAATCATATTAGCATCATATAAGGGTTATACCACTGTTATTTAATGATTTTAGGAAATAAAATAATTGTTTCCTATTTTTATGGAATTAACCCTGTGCAGGCAGAAAACCCTATTTTTTCCTTTTATGTTTCAGGGACCCAAACGTCGTCAGAAAAATATGGAAAAATACAGAGGTCATTATTTTCGAAGGAGGAAGACGTAGGAGCGAAGGAATCATGCAAACGGAGCCCGGAAGGCCAAAAGGGGGTGGCCCACACGGCCACTGTACCTGGCCACGTGGGGCCCACCATCCTGGCCCTCGAGGCTCCGCAGCCGTCGATCTTTCTTCCACCGCCTTCGTCTTGACCTAAAAACGCCTAAATAAGTCACACGGCGTTCGTGAAAAGAAGCGCCGCCATATCACAGAAACACAAAAACGAAGATCTGGAGCTGCAGATTGGAGGGGGAAAACTCCGGCGGGGCGCTGCCGGCGTGGTCTCCATCTTCTCCATCGACATCTCCACCATCTCCATCATGAAGAGGGAGTAGTTGGAGTAACGGGGGTGGTGAGTGCGGTAAGTTGGAGTGTACCCCGTTCTTATCTACTTGTTATGATCAAGCATGTTTATGAGGGCGTGTGTGGGGTGATGTGTGCATTAGTTGGAGTAACGGGGGTGGTGAGTGCGGTAAGTTGACAACTGAAATATCGCGATCCACTTGGGTGTTTACCTTACTTTGTTGCCTCACTAGGGATAAACAAAAATACCATGCTACAAGGGTTGAGGGTGACCAAGCTTCTTCCTGTGACTAGATCTAGCATGTTCTTATTTTCACTTCATGTCATGATACTTAAAGCTATACTCTGATTTATCTTAATTCCTAGGGTGTTATGATTTAGTTCGCATCTTGGTGGAGTATAAGAGAGATTAATAACCAAAAGATATCTATGTTAGGACGTGATGCCCATATAATTAGTAACTTGATATCAAACTTTGTGTTGCAATCTGATATGTCAACTCTATGTGTGAATTGTCTGCCACACCATTAAAAGAGAGAGTGCATTTGTGAAACCGTGAACCCCGGTCCATTTTTAATCATAAGAAACACCTTTCCAACCACTTTTACCACTTTTCCATTTTCAGCCATTATTAAATCCGAAAATACAAAAACACTTTTCAATCTTGCATTCATCATAAAAAAACCCAAAAATATCATTTATCATTGTTATCATCATCCTTGCACATTCATTCACCACCATTGCATATTTGTTTGCTATTTGCATTGCATATTTATCTTGATATCATTCATACACCTAGTGCTTGACAACCACAGGTGAGGTTGAGGACCAAAATAATTAACCTTGTTTTGTAGGTGACCAAAAGAAGGATAGGAAGATAGATCTTTCACTACTGATTCCCCGAGAATTCGATATTAAACCCTCGATTCACCCTCGTGGGGAAAACATGTCTTCCACTTACTACATACTCTGCACTTGGAGGCTCAACCTAACCCCGTATACTTTATCTTGCAGGTAGCTACTGAAGGCTATCACATCTACGGGTATCAAGACTGTTTTCTGGCGCCGTTGCTGGGGAATCATAGCTGAAAAGATTTATCCAAGGAGCTCCTGCACTAGTCCTGTTTTCTAGCGCCGGATTCATCACAACAAAGTCAACTTCATCCCCAACTTGTGCTAACACCTGGGGAGGTTGCACCTACGCGAGCATCATCTTATCCATCTTTACCTTCAAAGCAAATTATTTGTTTTGTCATTGTCTTGCATATCATATTTGAGTTATTAGTATGCCCACCTGCTATCAATGGAAATAAAATTTTGTCAGCTAAGTGGGTTCACGGA
Organism: Poa pratensis; assembly: GCA_947311845.1. Classification (NCBI taxonomy): domain Eukaryota; kingdom Viridiplantae; phylum Streptophyta; class Magnoliopsida; order Poales; family Poaceae; genus Poa; species Poa pratensis. Next base: position 81,391,736 of record CAMZMU010000052.1, on the reverse strand, counting down.
GGAACAACAAAATTATTATAAGGAATACCGCTTGTCTGAAAAAGGGAAACAGTTATGGGCACAAATATATAAATTAAATTGTTTTGCTAGAAACTTGTGCTCTACTTATGATAGATCCTACTGCTTTAATGAATCTCTTTGTTGTAGGAGGCATAAACACCTCTCTTTTCAATGTGATTATAATGATAATGAAACCTTGACTGATTATGTTAAAGGAAACTATGACTTTGATAATCTTGAACAAATTGAAGAATTTGTTGTTTTTATGGGTGCTTATGAAATTGTTGGTTATATTCAAAATAATGATGATCCTTGTAAAACTGAAAATCTTGTTATACTTGGTTATTGTCTTGAATATTACAAAGATAATCCTTATATCACTGAATTTTTTGAGAAAACCTATTCTCTAGAAGAACTCACCACCTTTCAGGAACCTGTGGGGGAGGAAATTGCTAAAACTGTGATCTCATTGGATGAAAAATAAGAGGAGAATGAAATGAATGTATTCCAACCTAAGCTTGGGGAAGAGTTGGACCTCCCAACTTCACCATCAACATATGATAGTAGCACTCAAACTCGAAAATCTTTTGTTATTTATGAGAACCCATGTTATGATGAGTGTCAAACTGAAAATTCTATGGTCCTATATGATAACCCATGCTATTATGATGAAAGTAATAATGCTCCTTTACTTTTTAATAATGCTACTAGTGAACTTATGGATGATAATGAGGAGTGTTGCTTAAATATGCTATATGATAATGCTTTAGATGATGATCCTATGCTTATTGATAATCCTACATGTTTGGAAGTTACTAAATTATGTGAGGATAAAAATGATATACTTGCTGTTTATGATAGTACTCTTACTCATGAGAGTCCCGCTATGTTCTTGAATTCTCCTAACTACACCATAGAGGAGAAATTTGATTATGTTGAGAAATACTTCTGTGGTTTGCAATTATCTTTAGTTCCAGATCTTTGTTGCAACCATGATATTAAACTTGATATTGATCTTAACAACTATTTTAAAAGAGGGAAGCATGCTAATAAATTCCAAAATAAATTTAATGATCCTCTTTATGTTCCCAAATTATCTAAGTTGGAAGATTCTATTGGTTATATGATTAAATACACTTCTACTACTTGCAACTATTATGAAAGAGGAAGTGATAAGAACCCTCTTTATGCTACTAATAATTATGGGCTGCAAGTAACTATTGTTAATATGCATTGGAAAACTTCTATTCATTGTGATTCATTCATATACAAAATGCCAATGCATAGGAAGGAAGTTAGACTTCGTTGTTATTACTTTTGTGTTCTGTTTTTCTCTCAACTAGGTTTCAGCTTGACTATTATTTTGATCGGATTGAGAGCACAATGGGACCCTGGTATTATGCATGGAGCACTTCCCAAGAAAGAGGGGAACATAAAAGTTCAAGCTCCCTCATGAGCTTCATCTTCAATAAACAACAAGTAAGAAGCCTAGCTATATGGCTATAAAGAAAGCGCTTCGCGGGAGGAAACCCGGTTATTTTTATGTGTGATTTTATTTGTGTACTATTGCTATATCAAGAGAGTTTGTTTTTAGTTTAGTTTCTGGAGTTTTTAATAAAGTGCCAAGTTTTACCCGTTTTGGTCTTGAAAAGTTGCTTATAGCGTTCGGAGATTTTATTCCTGCACGAATCTGTGCACGGTATGATTTTTAGTTCTTATTCTGTAACTCCGAATGAGCTCATATTTGAACTGTAGTTGAAACTTTTCATCCTCTGTATGTATGATTTTTTGCATAATTTGTCGGCAAAGTTTGCTAGGGTAAAAATATGTTTTGCTGCTGCTGTTTTTCTGGACAGATTCTGTCCCATTTTGTTTTATGCATGTTTTGAACTTTTATTTTGAATCTTTTTTATTCGAATGAGTTTATGAGTAGGCATACAACATAATATACTATCTGGACATTCATATGATGTTTTGTTTAAGGATTATATGCAGCAAGAAACCTATTTGTTTATCACTACTAATGCACCCCACGGAAAAGAAAATGGGAGAAACGGTGTTTTGAAGTTTTTTCACAGGGATTGGAGGAGATGCACCAAGAGTTATCCAAGGATGGTCAAGATCATAAGCTTGGGGATGTGAAGACAACCCCACTGAACCTACACACTCTCGGTTTGCACACGTCTAACTTCTGTTTTTCGATCGAAACACTTTATCGCATAAACTTGGAGTGTCTTTTTGTTTGTTTTTTGGTTTGTTTGTTATTTTGTGAGACCACCACATTATCATTTATATGAGAAAGATATTCTGGAAATATGGGTTGAAATATGTTGGATGCTTTTATCATATTGGGAAAAGGGATGTTTGAGTTGATTTTTAATGATACATATAGTTGCATGATTCATAAGCTTGTTTATGAGTAATAATTTGCAAATGCTTTATCAAGAGCTATCACTTATTCATGTTTTGATGCTGAAAGTTATTTTACTTTGTTTAACATGGATTAGTTAGTTCTATGGACACTCATGCATGCATCTAGATGGTCAACTTTCTCCCTCTTGCTAGCCCATTGCAATCATTAACTTAAGTAGAAGAGTTTGGAAGTTAGATGAAACTTATGCATGCTTTACCTCTACTCACATATACATCTTTTCAAAGTGTCCACCTTTTATATTTAGATTTTCATCTACACTCTATGACCAATGTAGGATGTTCTTACTTATCATTATGCATACATGTGGTACATATTACTATATTCTATGTTACACTTTGTGAACTATCATTGAACACCCTTGCATTGAATACTTGATATCACTTCATAAACTATTTTGCATATTGCTACTCCTTTGAAGAATGAATCATTTGACTCTATGTAGCAGTAGCAATCATATTTGATATCCATTGTTAGTGTTATATTACAAAGCCCATGTTAGTTTTATCACCTTCATACTCGAGGACGAGTATTGGTTAAGCTTGGGGATGTTGATGCATGTAAAATGCATACATGAACTTTGCACTATATCACTCATATTCCAATCATATTAGCATCATATAAGGGTTATACCACTGTTATTTAATGATTTTAGGAAATAAAATAATTGTTTCCTATTTTTATGGAATTAACCCTGCGCAGACAGAAAACCCTATTTTTTCCTTTTATGTTTCAGGGACCCAAACGTCGTCAGAAAAATATGGAAAAATACAGAGGTCATTATTTTGGAAGGAGGAAGACGTAGGAGCGAAGGAATCAAGCAAACGGAGTGCGGAAGGCCAAAAGGGGGTGGCCCACGCGGCCACTGTACCTGGCCACGTGGGGCCCACCATCCTGGCCTCGAGGCTCCGCAGTCGTCGATCTTTCTTCCACCGCCTTCGTCTTGACCTAAAAACGCCTATAAAAGAAGTCCCACGGCGTTCTCGAAAAGAAGCACCGCCATATCACAGAAATACGAAAACGAAGATCTGGAGCTGCAGATTGGAGGGGGAAAACTCCGGCGGGGCACTGCCGGCGTGGTCTCCATCTTCTCCATCGACATCTCCACCATCTCCATCATGAAGAGGAAGTAGTCCACCTATGGACTATGGGTTTGTGGAAGTAACATATGTATCTCTCCTCTCTTTGAGCTTCACTAATTAGTACCGTATGAGCTGCTGAACATGATTACTGTCATATATGTAATTCCTATGTGGTGGATCTTTTTGTGAGTTAATATATGTTGAGATTGCAAATGTTTCTTTCAGTTATGAGTATAGATGCATATTATGTACCCCGTGCTTATCTACTTGTTATGATCAAGCATGTTTATGAGGGCATGTGTGGGGTGATGTGTGCATTAGTTGGAGTAACGGGCGTGGTGAGTGCGCTAAGTTGACAACTGAAATATCGGGATCCACTTGGGTGTTTACCTTACTTTGTTGCCTCACTAGGGATAAACAAAAATACCATGCTACAAGGGTTGAGGGTGACCAAGTTTCTTCCTGTGACTAGATCTAGCATGTTCTTATTTTCACTTCATGGCATGATACTTAAAGCTATACTCTGATTTATCTTAATTGCTAGGGTGTTATGATTTAGTTCGCATCTTGGTGGAGTATAACAGAGATTAATAACCAAAGATCTCTATGTTAGGACGTGATGCCCATATAATTAGTAACTTGATATCAAACTTTGTGTTGCAATCTGATATGTCAACTCTATGTGTCCATTGTCTGCCACACCATTAAAAGAGAGAGTGCATTTGTGAAACCATGAACCCCGGTTCATTTTTAATCATAAGAAACACCTTTCCAACCACTTTTCCATTTTCTTCCATTATTAAATCCGAAAATACAAAAACACTTTTCCATCTTGCATTCATCATAAAAAACCCAAAAATATCATTTATCATTGTTATCATCATCCTTGCACATTCATTCACCACCATTGCATATTTGTTTGCTGTTTGCATTGCATATTTATCTTGATATCATTCATACACCTTGTGCTTGACAACCACTGGTGAGGTTGAGGACCAAAACAATTAACCTTGTTTTGTAGGTGACCAAAAGAAGGATAGGAAGATAGATCTTTCACTACAGATTCCCCGAGAATTCGATATTAAACCCTCGAGTCACCCTCGTGGGGAAAACACGTCTTCCACTTACTACATACTCGGCACTTGGAGGCTCAACCTAACCCCGTATACTTTATCTTGCAGGTAGCTACTGAAGGCTATCACATTTACGGGTATCAACGACGTAATAAAAAACTCAGGGACCTCTAGTCATAGACGATTCTACGATGATCTGGTGAACCCATGAACGTCGCGAGGGATCCACGACGTTCCGTCAATCATCGCGAGCAACCGGACCGGCCCATCTAAGGACCACGTTTTTTTTCGTCGCGGCATGTGCCACGTGGCAGACGGCCGTTATCGCCGTTTGATGACGTCATCTTATTCTCGACGATTTCAAGACGTCGCGGCGCATGATGACATCATGGTGCCGCAATGTTTTGTTTTTTTTGTCGCGCTGTTGCGGTAATCAGGTGCGTACACGTGTTCCACCGACGAGCATACACGTGTCGACATATCCGGGACGAAAATTAGTTTTCGTCGCTACGGCTATGACGTCATCATCCCTCTCGACGTTTGTTTTATCCGTCGCGTCGGCCGTGCATCTGTATGCAGACACGTGGTCCAAACATACGTGTACACGTGTCCTCTGTCGACGACGGAAAGTTTCCGTTGCGCGTAGTTCGTGACGTCACCGATCGCACGACGTTCCCATTTCGTCGTCGTTCGAAAGACGATTCGTCATAGCGCTACTAGTTTTCGCATCAAAGCAAACACAAAACATGCAGCAAATACATAATTTTTGAATTAGTCGGAGCCTTGCTCGCCAGCATAGGCATCAAAATCCTGAGGCCATGTTTTACAGTTCAACAGACAACAAGTGGTTGACCTGTACTGAACATAAAGTTTTCGGCCTTTCAAAGGCAACCAACAACATACCCCCTTGAAGGGCACCAAAATGCGACGAGTTTCCAGAGGTTCTCACGCAGGGCTAATCTGTTGCATGTGTCGAAGAACCTTTAGCCAACAATTGCGCAATAAGGGTATTGCAAAACAGTTGACTCTCCTTCATTGTTTCATGTTCCTCCCTCATAAGGTGCAAGTCTTGATGATACTGGATCCTTTCAGCATCAGCCTCTTCCTTCGCCTGATTCAACTCATGAACAACAGTCTGCAGTTTGGTCCTCCCTTTTTTCTCAGAATCAAGTAGAAGCTGAAGCTTTGATGCTCTTGGACGGCTCATTAACACAGATTCGGCGGCAGAGAGAATCTCTTCGACAGCACCATCCCCTGAAGTAGATTGTGCCATCTTGTCTTTAATTTCATCCTATAGAGCAAGTAAAAGCATAAGATGAACTAGCAGACAACAAGCTTGAACAGAACATAGATTTTCAGCAAATATGTACATGACTAGCAGATGACAAGCGTGAGGTGTTATAGCTGAAGACAAGCGTGTACAAAACATAGTTGGGAACCATGCTGAGATGATCTAGTGCAGATTTTAACAGACGTGTAAGAATTAAGCATGCATGTAAAAGAACTAGGAGATGACAAGAAGTAAGCATGCATGTACAATAACTATCAGATGACAAGCATTAATGAAATAGCTAACAAAGTGAATCTGCGCATGCATGTAAACTGTTGATTCCAGATGTACAGAATTCTAAGGGACTTACAATTGCTCTTTTCACAGGCGAACTGAAGGTCCACTTCTTGAAGCCGGGCTTGGATCTGGACATTTTGAATGCGTGATCCCCCATGTCGCAGCAAACCTCGTAGCTACAAGAACTTGTGGCAGAATGGAACCGGACGCGCTGTCTGCTCGATATGGATTTCACGCAAGCCATCTACACAGACAAAGAGTATGAACATATTAGTGACAATCCATAATATAGAACTGGAAAAGTGGCAAGGTTGAGTGAACAAGGGCATGACCTGTTTCGCAGGTGTCAACCAGGTAGCGACTAAATTGCACCAGTCGTCATCTCTCATGTGTTGTACTTCAAAAGGAGGCGTCCGTAGAACCATAGTCTTGTCTTGAACACTGTCAAAGTAAACGCCCTTCAGGAAATAGCGTCTTTGTTTTGTACGGTTCTTGAGATTCATTAGAAGAGCTTCATCAATCCAGGGGTCTTCGAGGTCCAAAATAAATCTTGACTGAAACAAAATTTAGAGCATTCTTCAGTTTTACGAACATCAAGAGAATGAACTGGAAAGTTTTTTTTTCATGGAATGAACTGGAATTTGGGTTACAAAACTTACACTCAGATGGGCGACGTACATAGAAAATTCTTTGGGTCTTCCCTTGTACTCTTTCCAATGGGATAAGATAGGGATAGTATCCTTCACAGCTACAGAACACGCAGTAGCGAACATGGAAGCAATCTTTGGGTTCACTGGCCTTGTCTTTCCATAAGGAATTACAAGTTTGATCCTCCCTCTATTGGACACGCTGTCCCGCTCCTCGCCTAGGACCGGTGGCAGCTCGACATGGGGAGGTGCATGCTCATGTTGGGCGGCTGCCTCCTCTCCGTGGTCGCCTAGGACTGGTGGCAGCTCGACATGGGGAGGTGCCTGCGCATGTTGGGCGGCTGCCTGCTCTTCGTGGTTGCCTGGGACTGGTGGCAGCTCAACATGGGGAGGTGCCTGCTCGTGTTGGGCGGCTGCCTCCTCAGCGTGGTCAGCTGCCTCAGTGTGTTGGGCAGCTTCCAGCTGGCCATGGGAGCAATGGGCAACTGGCGGCTCGCCTTGGATATCTGGCCGCTTGAGTTTGGCGTATGTACTTCTTTTGTTTTCTACCGGAGACTCAAGTGTTGTGCCTTCAACTATATCAGCATTGCCGTACTTACGATTGCGAACTGCACCAGGTTCTGTTTGTGGTTCTAACATGAATAAAGAGCTCAAAGTAAGTTGCACAAAAGCATTTGCTAAAAACGTATTACAGCTACAAAGTAAGGTACTCATTTCTGGATTTCTCCCACTGGATGCATTTGTTGTTCTACATTATATTACTGGTATAGATTGTTATGTAGAACTGATAATGTAACAGATCGACATGAGTAATCTAATCTATGGACCTAAGACTTACTCCCTTTATTCTGTTTTAATCTACATCTTGTACAATTTCAAACAATTTAGTATTGTATTTATTAGTACTACTTGACCACAGACATGCATGAATTAGAAGTATGGTTTCACAGAATACCAAGCACCATTTGCTTTACCAATGCTTAATTATATGGATAGTAGTAGAATTTTGCAACGGTGGGGACATGTGATTTTAATTTATTGCTTAATTACTGAGGTGGAATGGATTTCTATAGTAGAATGCAGACAAAATTTGAACAAAAACAAGCATAACATAAGCATAAGATTGTGTGGTACATATATTGGACCAGCCGCTACCCATACCACAATTATCTAACATGATTGTTCTACTATTCTAAGGCCGAAGTACCATTTTGGATTCACCTGACGGAATCATGTAGTACTGATAATTTAACATATCGACATGCATAACCTAATCTGTGGACCTAAGACTTACTCCCTCCGTTCTGTTTTAATCTACATCTTGTACAATTTCAGACAATTTAGCGTTGTATTTTATTAGTACTTGACCACACCATTTGCTTTAGAAGTATGGTTTCACAGAAAACAAAGCACCATTTGCTTTACCAATGCTCAATTATATGCACAGCCAATGCTTAATTATATGCTTAGTAGTATTTTGCAACGGTGGGAATGTAGACTAAATCCGAACAAAAAAATGCTCTAGAATGTAGACTAATCCAAACAGAGGGAGTATAGGATCGCAAAACAGGTGTTAAGCCTTATACAAGCTGGAAAATAAACAAATTTTGGCCATAGGACCTCATCAAACATAAGCACCAAACATGCAATTAAACATACAGACGAAAATAATCCTCACAAGTTTGCCTCCGGGCTTTTAGGGCCTAAATCTTACTGTTATTCATGGCGGGAACCTTTACTCGTTGCAGATCTTGGTGACGACCTGGACGGCGAGGTGGCAGGCCTTGGCGACGATCTGGACGGCGAGCTTGGCGGGTCTTCATGGCGATGTGGCAGATCTTGGCGATGACCTGGACGGCGATGTGGCAGATCTTGGCGGCGACCTGGACGGCGAGGTGGCAGATCTTGGCGGCGACCTGGACGGCGAGGTGGCAGATCTTGGTGGTGTTGTGTCAGATCTTGCCGGTGACCGGGATGCGAGGTCACAGATCTTGGCGGCGACCTGGACGGCAGGCTACACGGCGAGGCGGAAGACCGGGACGGCAGGCTACACGGCGAGGTGGAACACCGGGACGGCGCCCTTGGATTTGGAAGGAAAGGAAGAAATTTTGGAAGGGAGATGGGGTGGGCTGGGGGGGTGGGGGTGGGGGGGAATACCGACACGGAGAGGGGGGGTGGGGGTGGGGGGAATACCGACATGGAGAGGGGGGTTTGGCGAGGGGGTATAGGGGTTCAAAATTCTGTGCGCGCGCACGTAAGGCGGCAAAATTTGAACGAAAATTTGGGTGGGAGCGGTGCGAAAGTTTTGGTGGGTGGGCAGGAAGCATTGCTGGCCGGTCGATGCGTGATGGATGGCAAAATTTGAATGAAAATTTGGGTGGGAGCGGTGCGAATTTTTTGGTGGGTGGGCAGGAAGCATTGCTGGCCAGCCGATGCGTGATGGATGGCTTAAACAATCAGACGATTTATGACACTATTTATTAAAGGATTGTGTGAATAAATCTATAAATTGACCTAAAACTCGAGGAATTTTAAAAAAAAATCTATGTAGGAAAACCAGATTATCAATCTCCTAGTTGTGACACGCTTCGCATAACACAATTATCCCACGAAGGTTATGCTAGCTCTTGTAAGGTTGAACTCCCACTTCGGGTGCGCACCAGATATAATCATGGGATAAATGGGCCCAAATGTACCTACTATATACCCTAATAACACAAAGAAGTACAAAACTCCACTAAGATGTTCACGCCCGTGGTCACCTGCTTAATTAATTAGGGTTTCGACCAATGTGGGGGCTCTACAGTGTCGGAATCACACCTAAACCTAAGTATTGTCCTAACATATGTATGAAAGTGTGTGATGGTACATATGAAGATCCAACAAACTTGTATATGAGTGCTTCTTTAACATACTACAAAATAGTTATCCCACCCGTTAGGTTCTGCTCTTCTACAGAAGAACTCCCACTTTAGGTGCACTGGATGGAATCAAGTGATAACAGATGGGCCCATAGATGGTTTTAAAATTTAATATTAGTTACCCCAACACAACCAATGAGAGAACTCCTCAACGCTACCCCTTTCGACGTACGTGGAATCGGTAGGGATAGGGATCACTTTCGCTAATAACTGCATGTAGTGTTTCAACCAAATTAATTAGGGGCTTCTGGAGCGTCCGAACCGTCATACCTAAACGTATGTATTGTCATGTGTGTGTGAGGGTGTGGTGGTATACATTGGAAGAGCCAACACATCTAACTCATGTGACCCCCTTCACAAACCACAATTATCCTACACGAAGGTTCCATTCGATCTTCTCAGGCTAAACTCCCACTCCGAGTGCACCAGATGGAATCATGTGATTATATAAAGACATGGCCCAACGTTGGTTTTGAATGTTCATATGAGCCATCCTAACACAACCAAGGAGAAGACTCCACAGAGTTAATCCTTTCGATGCACGTGATACAATACGTAGACGATAGGGTTGACTTTCGGTAAACTACTTAGGGGTTCGACAAGAGTGGGGGCTCTGGAGCGTCGAAATCACACAAGAATCTGGCACTATCCTAAAATATTTGTAAGAGTATATTTATGATGCAAATAACAGCATCATCATACTTTGTCGCATGATTCCATCTAGTGCTATTTTAATCTTGGAAGACCTCAAAACCTTTTCATACGAATAACTGTGGTCTATATGAAGCGGGTCACACTAACATGGATCCAAATTGTCGTTTTAAATGTTCATATGAGCTAACACAACACAACCAATTAGTATAGTCCACTGAGCTAGCTTCCCTCTTTCGACGTCCATGGAAACTGTAGATGTTAGGGTTTTGACTTACGACCAACTGCTTAGAGTTTTGACCAAAGTGGTGTTATGGAGAGTCGGAATCACACATAAACCCAACACGGTTTTCCACAACTTTGAGGATCTCCACCGTTCACATGACCGTCAATTTTGCATTAAACAAAAAATATTATTTCTACTATTTGATGTATTAATAACACAAAAAATTAACGCATTTTTCTTGCTAATGCATGTATTACTACATGAATACAAAAATAAATTAAATAAATCGATAAATTATTTATAATGCATTGATAATTTGAAGATTCATTTATAATTTGTGCACGGATCATAAAGCAAATCGACGTTCATTAGAAGCGGTGGAGACAGTTGGATGGAGATCCTCATATATTTGCTAAGTTGCATCTTCCCACATAAACCTAGGTACTTTCTTAACATATTGTAGCCAAATTAAACGGAAATTCAGTACTACATTCAAACGGGGGATACATATTTCGCGTGAGAAGGCGCTTAACAGCAAGAAAAATAACAAAATGTAACGAAAAGGCCGTGGTGGCCACTGCTACTCTACTCGTCGTCGCTGTCGCTGGAGAGGTCGATGAAGATGGGCTGCTCCCACGGCCAATCCGCCACTGGTGGTGGCGGTGGCCCTGTGCGCCGTGGCGGTGGCCTAGCACGTTCCACCTCCTCCATTGGATCATCCTCATATGACTCCGGCAACGGGCCAGTCCAACACCACTTCATCCCGAGCATCTCCGGCGGGATGTTGGTCTGCTCCGGCTCCAGCTCCATCTGCTGCTGATGTGGCACCTGCTGCGGCGCCGGCTCCATCTGCTGCTGATGCGGCACCTGCTGCGGCGCCGGCTCCGGCTCCATCTGCTGCTCCATCGCCGAGTCACAGAGCACTGGAAGAGACCCGGCCACGCGCCAGCTCGTCAAGCTCGACGGTATCAAGGGAGTCTGCCAAGACCTTTTTCATTTCGGGGTCGTCCTCCTCATCGACGACCGGCTACGGTGGAGGAGGCGATGGAGTACGTCGAGGCGGCGGTGTCGTTGGCGCACGGCCACGTCGCATGAAGAAGAGGGGACGTGTGGCATGTGATGCGCCCACACGGAGAGGAGCCGTCCTGCGCGCGACGCTCCGCCCGGCACGGACGGCGTCGAGGACATCTTCGACGGTGCGCCCCTCCCAGAAATCCCACCGGCCTTCACGGTTGTTCTTAGCCGGGGCCTTGGGGCCACCGCCGGCGTAGCTTCGATGTCGCGGCGTCGCTCCGCCGCAAGTACGGACAACCACCGAAATTGGTCATCACGGAGTACTCCGGGTCGGCCTTGAGCTCGTCCGGGAGGGCCATCCACCGCCGGTGGATGAGGAGCTGTAGTTCGAGTGTGTCGACCTTGGGGATAGGCGGCACGGCGAGGCCGCCTGCGCTCATGCGCTAGCGGGACGGCACCCTGAGTTTGGTGGGACGAGAAGGCCGTAGCGGGCAAACTCCTCCGCCATCGGCGCCGAGAGGTTGCGCGGCCAGATGTATTTGCGCCCCCTCCCCGGAACTGCCGCCAGCCTCGTGGTTGTTCGCCATTGATGGTGGAGGAGGGCGTGGATGATCTCGATCTGGAAATGGCGATAGGAAGGCCTCCAGAAGAAGCCGCCCCTCTCCGATAAGGGAGTTTTTTTAAACAGTCTGAATCCAAGCCATGGCAATAACGCCGACGTGCGCCAGTGGCGATTTGACGCGACGAGGCCTTGAAGCGGCGTTCGGTGCAGCAGCACGGACTAAGCCTCTCTAACTTTTTTCTCTTGACTGTGAGTCACTGACAGCGCGGTCCACCGGACATTGGGTCCACATGTCAATGAGCCAAAGGCAGGCTATACTAAGCCAGAGAATCCGTGCCGACGGTGCAGTGGTCTACCCGTGGGAGAAAAGGATGCCTCCTATTACCTAGTTTGACCTTTCGAAGCAAGCTGATGGATCTGGTCACTAAGATCTAGTTTAGATGGAGCATGCAATGCTTTATGTTTTCAATTATGTTTATCTAGTTTATTATGTCTATGCTTATTCCTTTATGTTTTCCACAGTCAAATTGATGAACAAGTGAATATACTATGGGTTCTACTGTTGGGTAATACACTTGATTAGTCGTCTACCTAGGTTTTCAATTATGTTTATCTAGTTTATTATATCTATGCTTATTCCTTTATCTTTTAAATGTTCATATGAGCTACCCTAACACAACCAATGAGAAAAGTGCACTTAGCTACCCCTTTCGACACCCGTTGAACTGGTAGATCAATTGTTTAGGGTTTCGACCAAAGTGGGTGCTCTGGAGCCAGAATCACACCAAAACCTGGGTATTGTCCTAAGATATGTACGTATGAGAGTGTGGTGGTACACTGGAAGACAACATCTAACTCGTCGGCGTGACCCGCTTCACATACCACGGTTATATCGGGCATGCATGAAGGTTTTGCGTCTTTTAAGGCTTAACTCCCACTTAGTGTGCACCGTAATAACTTGGGGTCCAAAAGGTTGTTTTAAATGTTCATATGAGCTACCCCTAACACAACCAATGAGAAAAATGCACTTAGCTACCCCTTTCGACACGCGTGAACTGGTGACATGGTTGACACTTTCGGTCAATTGTTTAGGGTTTCGACCAAAGTGGGTGCTCTGGAGCCATAATCACACCAAAACCTAGGTATTGTCTAAGATATGTATGAGAGTGTGGTGGTACATTGGAAGAGACAACATCAGACCCGTCGGTGTGACCCGCTTCACATACCACGGTTATATCGGGCATGCATGAAGGTTTTTGCGGTCTTTTAAGGCTTAACTCCCACTTCGTGTGCACCGTATGGAATCCTGTGATAACTTGGGGTCCAAAAAAGGTTGTTTTAAATGTTCATATGAGCTACCCCTAACACAACCAATGAGAAAAATGCACTTAGGTACCCCTTTCGACACCCGTGGAACTGGTAGATGATGACATGGTTGACTTTTGGCAATTGTTTAGGGTTTTGACCAAAGTGGGTTCTCTAGAGCCAGAATCACACCAAAACCTAGGTATTGTCCTAAGATATGTATGAGAGTGGTGGTACATTGGAAGAGACAACATCAAACTCGTCGGTTGTGACCGCGGGCCCGCTTCACATACCACGGTTATATATCGAGCATGAAGGTTTTGCGGTCTTTTAAGGCTTAACTCCCACTTCGTGTGCACCGTATGGAATCTCGTGATAACTTGGGTCCAAAAGTTGTTTTACTTAATGTTCATATGAGCTACCCTAACACAACTAATGCGAAAAATGCACTTAATTAGCTACCCCTTTCGACACCCGTAGAACTGGTAGATCAATTGTTTAGGGTTTCGACCAAAGTGGGTGCTCTGGAGCCAGAATCACACCAAAACCTAGGTATTGTCCTAAGATATGTAAGAGAGTACTGTGGTGGTACACTGGAAGAGCAACATCTAACTCGTCGGTGTGACCCGCTTCACATACCATGGTTATATCGGGCATGCATGAAGGTTTTTGCGGTCTTTTAAGGCTTAACTCCCACTTCGTGTGCACCGTATGGAATCCTGTGATAACTTGGGTCCAAAGGTTGTTTTAAATGATCATATGAGCTACCCTAACACAACCAATGAGAAAAATGCACTTAGCTACCCCTTTCGACACCCGTGGAGTTGTTAGTCAATTGTTTAGGGTTTCAACCAAAGTGGGTGCTCTGGAGCCAGAATCACACCAAAACCTAGGTATTGCCTAAGATATGTATGAGAGTACTGTGGGTGCTCTGGATAGCTAATTAAGTGACTTTGCTCCTTGGTTGTGTTTGGGTACCTCAGATATAAGAACATTTAAAATCAACATCACTTTCTATAGAAGGAAACAGCCTACAATATGTGTTATCTGACATATTGTGCGCCATTTCAAAAACCACAAGTATATTTATTATTTCACAAACAAAATAAAAAACCACAAGTGCGGCACACGTGGCCAACGGGCGGGAGACGCAGCGTCCCTTTGGGAATACACGCCTTTATTTCGCGCACTGCCCCCCTCTCTCTCTCTTCCAGTCCTATCACTAGCTCGCTCGCTCGCTCGCTCTCAATCTCACTCTCCTTCGTTCTGTCTCACTGTTGGAGGTTTCTCCTCCGCCGGTACATCGACAGCACCATGGCGACCATCTTCGGTGGGAGAAGAAGGCCTGGCATCCTCTTCCTCCCTGGGCAGGTAGATCTACATGTTTTTACGGATCAATATTCGTCTCTGCTTCATTTTTTCGCCCGTAGTGGTCGATTTGGTATATGGCAGATTAAACTTGAGATATTTGGCACGCATAGTTCATCTATTCCCACCATGATTTCGATCAGTTAGGTTTTAATACCGTAACCGATTTGGTGTTTAGGGTAGATTGTGCTTAGATTTGGGTATTTTCGGGTTCATTGCTTAGATGTTTTGTTTTGCTAGCTTAGTTCATCTTTGTCCAGGTTCCAATGCCAATGAAAGTGGAAAACATGGAGGTCTGCAATGACGAGGAGCATAACTGCATTGCTGATTACACTCATCATGATGAAAACGTTGATAAAATCTGCTTCAGTAGAGAATCTGATCCTGATTCTGAATCAGATTCGGATTATGAATCTGAAAGTGATAGTGATGAAGAGGGCCTACGCATTGTTACAACTAGGGGTAAATCTAAACTTGGATTGTAAAAATTGAATTCATCTATGCAAAAATGTACTACTCTCTAAAATTTACTTTTCTTTCACGTAGGTCCTTATCAGGGGAATAAAGATTTCGAAAAGCACATATATTATGGCAACCATACGGGTTTATCACTAAGAAGGCTCAAATTTCTCAAGAGACAAGTCTCTAAGAAAAAACCTGACATACCTTTTTATGTCTGCCAGATCACCTCCTCTGCAGTCAAGGGGAGGAACCCCAAGATGGTGAGAACTTTGACATTCTTTTAATATCTCATTTCGCCAATCGACACACCATGAACTGATCGCTGATTTCTTTTGCTTTTAGTACTTTTCAATGGATTACAGTCAGAAATTCCTCAAGCAATATCTACATAAAGAAAGACCTTTGTGTGTCACTAACGAGGAATACAAAGGTTCTCATCAAGTAAGGATATCGATGAGCGAGCATGACGGGCGTGCGGTCATCACTACAAACTGGGCAATTGTTGTCAAGGACGCCCAAATCCTACGAAAAGAAATGGTTATCTTTTGGTTTAAGGAAGATGGACATGGTCTTTGTGTCAACGTGTTCGCCGGTATACCCGTTGAGCGATGCATGTGTCGCTGTTGCTATGGGTTTGTGTAGGTTGTGTATCCTGCTGTGCAAATCTCAAAAACTTGAATAGATGGTCCGTGGGGATGAGTTCTAGTGATACTTGATTGATTAGGGCTAACAGTTGTAGTGATCTCAATGGTTGTATCGGTGTTTGCTATATTAATATAGCCAAGCTCCGGCTATTTTGTAAAAATTAAGTTGTAGTAGGTTGGTGAAATTGTTCTACCAGCTTTAAAAACGAGGCAAACAACTTAGTTAATAGTATAAGAATCGACATAAGAGAAAACTTTGATTCAAAGTTCAAAGACACGATAATCATTCAACAACTTTCAGCACTAGATTAGGTAGATACTAACATGTTCATTACAATGCTGCGGCATACAGCTTCACCAAGATAAAAACAACACACTAGATTAGGTAGATACGAACAGGTTCATTACAATGCTGCGACATACAACTTCAACAAGATAAAACAACACAACTAGCTAGGAAAAGGACCATCAGCAACACCAGTTTCTCCTCTTCTTCTTCCTTATTTGGAGGCTGCATGAAGCCACATTCGACACCAACTTAAGGCAGTTCCCGGAGAAAGAAACTGAATGCAGCGTGCTTCGCCTTATAGCAGGCTGGTTTCTTCGAGCCAAACGAACCGCGGCCGTCTGCATGCTGCTGGACACTGGAGCGGTCACCAGCAAGCTTCTGGCTGCAGAACGGGCAGATCCATCTGGGACCGACTTGGTACTGGAATTCTCCAGCCCGTAGTTTCCTAAGCACATGTCGGGCTTTAGCATGCATCGCCCCCTCGTCATCAGTATGCATCTCGCGATCGTCGGGTTCCTACCCAAAAAAAATTGGGATTGAAGCAAGCACATATATGTAACTCAATCTAGAAAAACAATCTAGTAACTACCAGAGATTAACCCAAGCCACTCAAACTAGTAACTCAATCTAGTAAATCAATCTAGTAACTACCGGAGATTAACCCAAGCCACTAGATCAAACTAGTAACTCAATCTAGTTTTAGAACAGGGGGTGTACCGATTCATCGCCGCTGCCGTCCTCATAGAACGACCGGTAGGTCATGTTCTCCACAATGGCGTCCTCGTAGAGCTGGTCAATCTCCGCGTACACAGCGGCGAGATTCGCCTGCGCGGCGGCGGCGGCCGTTGGCGCGACGTCGGCCAACGCAGCCGGCTCGTCCCGGCGGCGTGCACAGTCGCCTCCAACCCCGGCACCGATGTTCATCCTCGTAGCTTGGTGGTAGTGTGTGGGCTACTGCGAGCAGGCGGAGTGGGTTCCTGCGAGCAGATGGTGTGTGTCTCTTTTATAGCCAGCCTGTCGAGTGAACTGGAGACGGGATGCGGTGGCGCTGGGAGGGCACGGGGAGACGGCATAGACGGGTGGGTGAGAGTTTTAATGTAGACAACTCTCTACCGCGCCGCACAGAGGCTTGGGGAGACGAGAAGGCTGGGCACTGCGCGAACGAAAGGCCCGGTGAGACACGCCTCCGCCGCGCAGGCAAAGTCGTAGCTTTGGAAGGCGAGAAGGCTGGTCGCTACGCAGATGCCGGCGTTAATGCGACGCGTCCCATCCCGTCACTTCGCCGGTGTACGACCACACCACAGTTTGTACCACACGTCCACACCACAGTTTTTTTTAACTGACCACGCACCACGCGTTGGTCAAACGTGCACACGTGAAGTTGCAGTTCAACTCCACTCGCCGTGCATGCGAAGTTGCAACGTGCCTCTGCATTTTCGCTCCACTCGCCCACCCGTGCATGTGCGCGCCCCCGGTTCAGTAACCACCGCCTTTCTATAAATAGATCTAGGGCATGCATACGTCCATTACTATTCATTTCAACCTGTTGCAAAAAAGCGGCGACCATGGCTCCAGCGGCGAAGCGCTCTGCTTCCTCGAGGTAGATATGGGAATTTCCATTTCCGTTCATGGGCTTCTGATCCGTTTCTGAATATTCCTCCTGCTTTCATCTTTCTGAAGTTGGCGCAGAAGGGAGAAGCGGCCAACAAAGCGATCCTTTCGTTGTTGGAAGATCTGAAGAAGATGATGGCAAGCAACCTCGACCTGATGAGGCAGGTTGGGAAACTGCAAAATGAGTTACCGCTCGCGTACAAGGAAGCTCTGATCGCAAAGTCAGGGGAGATCCCAGGGCCATCGGATGCATAGTTTCCCACTGTATATGTTTATGTTTCAGCAATTCGAACTAGCTAGATTCCAAAAGGTTTATGTATCTAGGTTTTGTAATTCTCCCGTGTTGAAGATCGAGTAATATATATGTAATATGATGTATTTGCCGTGTTTATTCCACGTCATCTCTTTCCCAGAATAAAAACTTATGTAAGTCTAGCATAGTCCGAATGAATTATTTTAGAATCAACATCCGCGACGTTCAGTCAAGTTTCGTCGAACGTAACTGGGCTACTGGGCCGCGGGATGAAAATCCGCGACGAAACATATGGAAAACGTCGCGCGCACCCGGCCCATTATCAGAAAACCCAAAACGTCGAGAGCAAAATCAACTTTTTGACCCACCACGACGGAACACGCGACGTTATAAGAACGTCGTCGCCAAAACGTCGTAGATCGAGACTATTTTGGTAGTGTAAACCACTTGCATCGCATTCAATTTCAAAAGTTTTGGAAAAATCCGGAAGTGCAAGTAGTGGGGCTTGGGTTAACAACCTCTTGAGCTCATTGAAAGCAAAATCATGTGCATGGCCCCAAATGAAAGGCACATTCTTCTTAGTAAGATCATGGAGAGGGCATGCAATTGTTGAAAAATCTTTGATAAATCGGCGATAAAATCCGGCAAAACCCAAGAAACGTCTCAACTCCTCAAGTGACGTAGGAAAAGGCCAAGAACGAATAGCTTCTATCTTTGCTTCATTAACTTCAACACCATTCGAAGAAACAACAAAACCCAAGAAAATGAGCTTATCGGTGGCAAATGTGCACTTAGAAATATTAGCATAAACTTTTCATTGCGAAGGGCCAACAAAACTTGAGCAACATGAGAAGTATGCTCTTCCACCGACTTGCTATAAATGAGGATATCATAAAAATAGACAACCATAAATTTTCCAATGAAAGGACGAAGGACATGATTCATAAGACTGATACGTCTCCAACGTATCCATAATTTCTGCTGTTCCATGCTTATATTATACCATTTGCTACATGTTTTATATACACTTCATATCACTTTTATGCATTTTCTGGGACTAACCTATTAACAAGATGCCACAGTGCCAGTTCCCTGTTTTCTGCTGTTTTTGGTTTCAGAAAGTTACTTCTGGAAATATTCTCGGAATTGCACGAAACAAAAGGCCAGTCCCTATTTTTCCAGCACGTACACGGAGTCCGAAGGAGAGACGAAGGAGCCACGAGGTGGCCAAACCACAGGCGGCGCGGCAGTGGGCCCACCGCGCCGCCTGGTGGTTTGGGCCCCTCGGGGGTCCGCCGACATCGCCCCTTCGCCTATTTATTCCCCGAGACGTGAAAACCCTAAAACACCGAGCCTTTCATCCAGAACATATTCGCTGCCGCCGCCGTCGTCAACCCTAACTCGGGGGGTTCTGAAGCTCTTCCCGGCACCCTGCCGGAGAGGGGAATCATCACCGGAGGGCTCTACATCGCCATGCCCGCCTCCGGAGTGATGCGTGAGTAGTTCATCCTTGGACTATGGGTCCATAGCAGTAGCTAGATGGTTGTCTTCTCCACTTGTGCCATCATGTTTAGATCTTGTGAGCTGCCTATCATGATCAAGATCATCTTATTGTAATGCTACATGTTGTGTTTGCTGGGATCTGACTTATATTGATACCTATGTGGAGCTGAATATTATATTATCATGTCTATGTCATTTGTGATCTTGCATGCTCTCCGTTACTTGTTGAAGCCTTGGCCAAGTGAATACTTGTAACTCCAAGAGGGGGTATTTATGCATGATAGTTGGGTTCAACCTCTATTTAACCTGGGATAGTGACAGCAAGTTCTAAGGTTGTAGATGTGTTGTTGCCACTAGGGGTAAAACAGCAATGCTTTATTCAAGGATGAATGTATTGTTTACATTACGCACATTACTTAATGCAATTGTCTGTTGCTTGCAACTTAATACTGGAAGGGGTACGGATGTTAACCGGAAAGTGGACTATTTAGGCATAGATGCATGCTGGATAGCGGTCTATGTACTTTGTCGTAATGCCCAAATGAATCTCATAGTAGACACCACAGCTCACACATGCATGTTATATGCACTTATCAATTGTCAATTGCCCAGCTGTAATTTGTTTACCCAGCATGTTAGTTATCTTATTGGAGAGACACCACTAGTGAACTGTGGACCCCGGTCCATTCTTTTACATCTGAAATACAATCTACTGCAATCATTGTTCTCTACTGTTTTATGCAAACAAACATCATTTCCATTCGATACGTTTAACCCTTTGTTTTCAGCAAGCCGGTGAGATTGACAACCTCACTGTTAAGTTGGGGCAAAGTAATTTGATTGTGTTGTGCAGGTTCCACGTTGGCACCGGAATCCCTGGTGTTGCGCCGCACTACACTCCTTCACCAACACCTTCGAAGCAAACCTCGTTTTCCTACTGGTTCGATTAAACCTTGGTTTCATACTGAGGGAAAACTTGCTGCTGCACTCATCATACCTTCCTCTTGGGGTTCCCAACTGACGTGTGACGTACAAGCATTGTTTCTGGCTGTTGCCGGGAGATATTCCCTCGTCAACTTAGCCAGCAACACGTTTTCTGGCGCCGTTGCCGGGGAAAACGAATTGCTTCTGCAAGGGGAGTCTCTCACACCCAATCTCTTTACTTTGTTATTTGTCTTGCTTAGTTTATTTTTATTTAGTCTTGTTTGCTCTCTTTATCAAAAACACAAAAAAATTAGTTACTTGTTTAATTCAGTTTGATTTTGTTTTTCAAAATGAGTACTCCTGAGAACACTAAGTTGTGTGACTTCACTAGCACAAACAACAATGATTTCATATGCACTCCTATTGCTCCACCTGCTTCTACAGCAGAATTTTATGAAATTAAACCTGCTCTATTAAATCTTGTTATGAAAGAGCAATTTTCTGGTGTTAGTACTGATGATGCTGCTGCCCATCTTAATAACTTTGTTGAACTTTGTGAAATGCAAAAGTATAAGGATATGGATGGGGATATTATAAAACTGAAACTTTTTCCTTTCTCCTTGAGAGGAAGAGCTAAAGAATGGTTGCTTTCTTTGCCTAGAAATAGTATTAATTCTTGGACAAAATGCAAAGATGCTTTCATAGGGAAATATTATCCTCCTGCTAAGATTATATCCTTGAGAAGTAGCATTATGAATTTTAAACAACTTGATAATGAACATGTTGCTCAAGCTTGGGAAAGAATGAAATCTTTGGTGAAGAATTGTCCCACTCATGGACTGACTACTTGGATGATCATCCAAACCTTTTATGCAGGATTAAATTTTTCCTCAAGGAACTTATTGGATTCAGCCTCTGGAGGAACCTTTATGTCCATCACTTTAGGTGCAGCAACAAAGCTACTTGATGATATGATGATCAACTATTCCGAATGGCACACCGAAAGAGCTCCTCAAGGTAAGAAGGTAAATTCTGTTGAAGAAACCTCCTCTTTGAGTGATAAGATTGATGCTATTATGTCTATGCTTGTGAATGGTAGATCTCATGTTGATCCTAATAATGTTCCTTTAGCTTCATTGGTTGCTCAAGAAGAGCATGTTGATGTAAACTTCATTAAAAACAACAACTTCAACAACAATGCTTATAGGAATAATTTTGGTAGCAACAATTATAAGCCTTATCCTTCAAATGGTTATGGCAATTCTTATGGTAATTCCTACAGCAACAATAGAAGTGTGTCCTCTGATCTTGAAGCTATGCTTAAAGAATTTATTAGCACACAAAAAGCTTTCAATAAAACTGTTGAGGAAAAGTTTGAAAAAATTGATGATCTTGTTCTAAAGTTGATAGTCTTGCTCATGATGTTGAAATTCTAAAACTGAAAGTTATGCCTAATGAAGTTAAAGATACTAAGTCATTTGCTACAGCAAATGCCATCCAAGTTCGAATTGATAATAATATTAGGATGTTGGCTGAATTGCATGCTAGGTGGGAAAAAGAGGAAGAACTTGAAAAAGAGAATAGTATAGTTAGAGTTTGTACTATCACCACCACTAGTAATGCTAATGTTTCACATGCTAGTAAGCCTCCTACTATTGATGGTAATGTTATTGGTGTTGGTAATGTCTCTACTACTTCTGCAAAGCGTTTGAAATTGCCTAAAACTGCTGAAACTTTTTCTGATAAAAGTGCTGAAATTTTTCAAACTATTGGAGACAATGGTTCCACCACCATTGACAATAATGATTTTGATTTTGATGATTGTAACATCTCTGAAGTTATTATGTTCTTGCAAAAATTAGCTAGAAGTCCCAATGCTAGCACTATTAATTTGGCTTTTACAAAGCATATTACAAATGCTCTTTTGCAAGCTAGGGAGGAGAAGTTGAAACTTAAAGCTTCTATTCCTAGGAAATTAGAAGATGGTTGGGAACCCATCATTAAGGTAAAGGTGAATGATTTTATTGCAATGCCTTGTGTGATCTTGGTGCAAGTATTTCGGTTTTGCCCAAGAAGCTTTATGATATTCTTGATTTGCCACCTTTGGAACATTGTTATTTGGATGTTTTTCTCGCTGATAATGCTATGAAGAAACCTTTGGGGCGAGTTAATGATGTTTTTATTACAGTAAACAATAACCTTGTCCCGTTGATTTTATTGTTATGGATATTGAATGCAATGCATCTTGTCCTATTGTTTTGGGAAGACCTTTTCTTCGAACTGTTGGTGCCATCATTGATATGAAAGAAGGTAATATAAGGTACCAATTTCCTCTCAAGAAAGGTATGGAACACTTCCCTAGGAAGAGAATGAAGTTACCTTTTGACTCTATTGTTAGAGCAAGTTATGATGTTGATGCTTCTTCTCTTGACAACACTTGATTTTCACTTTCTGCGCCTAGCTGAAAGGCGTTAAAGAAAAGCGCTTATGGGAGACAACCCATCGTTTTTATTTGCTGTTATTTTTGTTTTCTTTGAGTCAAGGAGTTTTGTTACTTCTGTAGCAACTCCTTTGTATCTTTATTTTATCGCAATGTTGTGCCAAGTAAAGTTCTATATTGAAAGTTGATGCAAGATTTGGATTTCTGCGCAGTGACAGATTTTTAGCTGTCACGGATTTGAGCTTATCTCCCTGTAGAAAATTCAAAAAATTCTGAAAAAATCACGCATATTCCTGAGATATGTACGCAACTTTCATTATTTTAGGCCAGATCCATCTGAGCAACTTAAGTGCCTCGAAAAAATTCGTCATTCCAGACTGTTCTGTTTTTGACAGATTCTGCCTTTTGTTTTGCATTCGCTCTTTTACTGTGTTTGTGTGGATTTCTTTGCTCCACAAAGCATTGGTGGCTGTAGCTAATGTCCAGAAGCTTTGGGATTGATTGTATCATTACAGAATATGAGAATTTTTGATTATGCACTAACCCTCTAATGAGAACTGTCTTGAGTTTGGTGTGAAGGAAGTTTTCAAGGATCAAGCGAGAAGGGTGATATTATGTGATCAAGAAGAGTGAAAAGCCTAAGCTTGGGGATGCCCCCGTGGTTCATCCCAACCATATTCAGAGAGACTCAAGCGTCTAAGCTTGGGGATGCCCAAGGCATCCCCTTCTTCATCAACAAACTTATCAGGTCATCTCTAGTGAAACTATATTTTAATTCTTTCACATCTTATGCGCTTTACTTGGAGCGTCTGTGTGTTTTTATTTTTGTTTTTGTTTGAATAAATTCGGATCCTAGCAATCCTTGTGTGGGAGAGAGACACGCTCCGCTTTTTCATGTGAATACTCATGTTCTTCACTTATATTTGTTGAGTATTCTTAACTAGCTACTGCAGTGCTTTTAGCTCCTGTTTTTCATGCATCTCTTCGAGCTGTTAGCACTTGTTTATAAATACTCTCTTGCTGCATTATATTATCATTTGGAGAGTTTATGTTTAAATAAATTATTGGTGTTTGTTTGGAAGAAAGAAAATGCTACATGTAGTAGTTGGTATTGGAAAAGACATATGCATTCTTGTAGATCATTGTCTTGTTTGATTTGATGCTTTGCAATTGTTTTGAGCTCTCAAGTAGATCATGTTTAAGCTCTTGCATCATGTAGTTAAAGCCTAGTAGTGGAGAACTACCGTAGAGCTTGTTGAGACTTGGGATGCATATTTGTTCTCTCTAAGGTCTAGATATTTTCTGGTAAAATGTTTGAGCAACAAGGAAGACAGTGTAGAGTCTTATAATACTTGCAATATGTTTTTATGTGATTCTTGCTGTACCGGTTTATACTTGTGTTTGCTTCAAACAACCTTGCTAGCCTAAACTCTGTACTGAGAGGGAATGCTTCTCGTGCATCCAAAACTTGAGCCAAAACCCATGCCATTTGTGTCCACCATACCTACCTACTATGTGGTATTTCCTGCCATTCCAAGTAAATATTTCATGTGCTACCTTTAAACTATTCAAAACTTTATTACTCCTTATTTGTGTCAATGTTTTATAGCTCATGAGGAAGTATGTGGTGTTTTATCTTTCAATCTTGTCATTTACTTCTGACAGACTTTCACCAATGGACTAGTGGCATATACATCCGCTTATCCAATAATTTGCAAAAAGAGCTGGCAACGGGGTGCCCAGCCCCAATTAATTACAACTTTCATTAATAATTCTCTTCACATGTTTTGCCCTGATTTATCAGTAAGCAACTTAATTTGCAATAGACACTCCTCCATGGTATGTGAATGTTGGAAGGCACCCGAGGATTCGGTTAGCCATGGCTTGTGTAAGCAAAAGGTTGGGAGGAGTGTCATCTATAAAGAAACTAAAATACATGTGTAAACAAAAGAGAAGAGGGATGATCTACCTTGCTGGTAGAGATAACGTCCTTCATGGGAGCCGCTCTTGAAAGTCTGGTTGACAAGGGGGTTAGAGTGCCCACTACCATTCGTTGACAACAACAAACACCTCTCAAATACTTATTTTGTGCTCTCTATATGCTTTCGAAAACTTAAAAAGCTCTAGCACATGATTTAATCCCTGCTTCCCTCTGCGAAGGGCCTATCTTTTACTTTATGTTGAGTCAGTTTACCTACTCCTTTCTATCTTAGAAGCAAACACTTGTGTCAACTTTGTGTGCATTGATTCTTACATATTTACTTATTGCACTTGTTATATTGCTTTATGTTGACAACTATCCATGAGATATACATGTTACAAGTTGAAAGCAATGCTGAAACTTAATCATCCTTTGTGTTGCTTCAATGCCTTTTACTTTGAATCTATTGCTTTATGAGTTACCTCTTATGCAAAACTTTTTGATGCTTGTCTTGAAAGTACTATTCATGAAAAGTTTTTGCTTATATGATTCATTGTTTACTCTTTATCTATTTGTTAGCAAACTATAGATCATTGCTTTGAGTCACTTCATTCATGACATGAGCCTTGCAATATATTGATCAAGATTGTGTGAAAGCATGTCTCCTCAGAAATTATTTGTTGTTATCGTTTTACCTACTCGAGGACGAGTAGAACTAAGCTTGGGGATGCTTGATACGTCTCCAACGTATCCATAATTTCTGCTGTTCCATGCTTATATTATACCATTTGCTACATGTTTTATATACACTTCATATCACTTTTATGCATTTTCTGGGACTAACCTATTAACAAGATGCCACAGTGCCAGTTCCCTGTTTTCTGCTGTTTTTGGTTTCAGAAAGTTACTTCTGGAAATATTCTCGGAATTGCACGAAACAAAAGGCCAGTCCCTATTTTTCCAGCACGTACACGGAGTCCGAAGGAGAGACGAAGAGCCACGAGGTGGCCAAACCACAGGCGGCGCGGCAGTGGGCCCACCGCGCCGCCTGGTGGTTTGGGCCCCTCGGGGGTCCGCCGACATCGCCCCTTCGCCTATTTATTCCCCGAGACGTGAAAACCCTAAAACACCGAGCCTTTCATCCAGAACATATTCGCTGCCGCCGCCGTCGTCAACCCTAACTCGGGGGGTTCTGAAGCTCTTCCCGGCACCCTGCCGGAGAGGGGAATCATCACCGGAGGGCTCTACATCGCCATGCCCGCCTCCGGAGTGATGCGTGAGTAGTTCATCCTTGGACTATGGGTCCATAGCAGTAGCTAGATGGTTGTCTTCTCCACTTGTGCCATCATGTTTAGATCTTGTGAGCTGCCTATCATGATCAAGATCATCTTATTGTAATGCTACATGTTGTGTTTGCTGGGATCTGACTTATATTGATACCTATGTGGAGCTGAATATTATATTATCATGTCTATGTCATTTGTGATCTTGCATGCTCTCCGTTACTTGTTGAAGCCTTGGCCAGTGAATACTTGTAACTCCAAGAGGGGGTATTTATGCATGATAGTTGGGTTCAACCTCTATTTAACCTGGGATAGTGACAGCAAGTTCTAAGGTTGTAGATGTGTTGTTGCCACTAGGGGTAAAACAGCAATGCTTTATTCAAGGATGAATGTATTGTTTACATTACGCACATTACTTAATGCAATTGTCTGTTGCTTGCAACTTAATACTGGAAGGGGTACGGATGTTAACCGGAAAGTGGACTATTTAGGCATAGATGCATGCTGGATAGCGGTCTATGTACTTTGTCGTAATGCCCAAATGAATCTCATAGTAGACACCACAGCTCACACATGCATGTTATATGCACTTATCAATTGTCAATTGCCCAGCTGTAATTTGTTTACCCAGCATGTTAGTTATCTTATTGGAGAGACACCACTAGTGAACTGTGGACCCCGGTCCATTCTTTTACATCTGAAATACAATCTACTGCAATCATTGTTCTCTACTGTTTTATGCAAACAAACATCATTTCCATTCGATACGTTTAACCCTTTGTTTTCAGCAAGCCGGTGAGATTGACAACCTCACTGTTAAGTTGGGGCAAAGTAATTTGATTGTGTTGTGCAGGTTCCACGTTGGCACCGGAATCCCTGGTGTTGCGCCGCACTACACTCCTTCACCAACACCTTCGAAGCAAACCTCGTTTTCCTACTGGTTCGATTAAACCTTGGTTTCATACTGAGGGAAAACTTGCTGCTGCACTCATCATACCTTCCTCTTGGGGTTCCCAACTGACGTGTGACGTACAAGCATTGTTTCTGGTGCTGTTGCCGGGGAGATATTCCCTCGTCAACTTAGCGCTAGCAAAGACGCATAAAAGTCGAAGGTGCATTGGAAAGACCAAATGGCATGACAAGCCATTCATAAAGACCAAGCTTTGTTTTCAAGGCAGTCTTCCATTCATCACCCTCACTCATCCTTATTTGGTGATAGCCACTCTTAAGATCAATTTTGGAAAAGATAGCAGAACCACAAAGTTCATCAAGCATGTCATCGAGTCTAGGGATAGGATGGCGATACCTAACGGTTATGGTGTTGATGGGGCGACAATCCATGCAAAGGCGTAGGGTGTTGTCGTGCTTGGGCACCAAGATGATGGCCACGGCGCACGGACTCAAGCTTTCACGGATGTGGCCTTGTCAAGTAGCTCTTGAATTTGCCGCTCTATCTCCTTCGTTTCTTCAGCGTTGGTGCGGTAAGGTGCGTGGTTAGGTAGTGGTGCGCCGGGACAAGGTCGATGCGATGCTCGATGCCGCGTAGAGGAGGTAGTCCCGGTGGCACCTCTTGAGGGAACACATCTTCAAACTCCTTCAAAGAGACAACAAAGATGGAGGAATGTTTGTTAAGGTGTTAGTAAAAGAGGCTTCACCCTTGCATATGGGCACATAGTGAAGTGTGGATGGGTCCTCTCTCAACTCCCTCATGTCTCTCTTGGTGGCAAATAGAGTTAAGTTTGGTGTGGCTCTCTTTGAAGATTCACTCATGTTTGGTTTGTGGCTCTCACTCACTTTTTGGTGGATCACTCTCTCACCACTCATCTCACTTGAAGCACGCTCTTGTTATGCCCTAGCAATGGTCTTGGCATTGTCGGCAATTACTTGACTTGGAGTCATAGGACGGAGGACAAAGGTCTTGTCATGGTTCTTAAAACTATAGTAGTTTGTCCTTTCATCATGTGCAACACTCCTATCATATTGCCAAGGTCTTCAAGAAGTAAGTGACAAACGGTCCATAGGCACAACATCGCAATCGATGGTATCTTCATAAGCTCCAATCTTGAAACACACTTGCACCATATGTTGAATCTTGACGGTTCCGCAATCACTCAACCATTGCACATGGTATGAGTGGGGCTGCTTCTTGATCTTCAAGTTGAGCTTGTCACAAAGTTCCTTTCTTGCCAAGTTGTGACAACTTCCACCATCGATGATGACCTTGATGGACTTTCCATTAACGACCGCTCTTGTTTGAAATAAGTTGCATCGTTGGTCTTCCTCGACTTGGACATTGGTGGTCAAAGCTCTTGTCACAACCAAGGTTGGTTCATTGGGGTCACCATCACAAATATCTCCTTGGAGTCATCTTGAGCACTTTGTGTGGTGGTGACGTGGTGGCGGCGATGTACTCCTCTTCACTCATCGACTCATATTCTCCCAAGTCATTGACAATCATGACTTTCTTGTTTGTACACTCAAATGATTTGTGTCCATGACCTCCGCACTTGTAACATTGCAAGAGTCTTGTGCCGGTAGGATGTCCTTGAGGTTTGTTGCTTGGGAGAGGCGCTTTCTTGAACGCTTGAGGCGCTTGAGGTGTAGAAGATGCGACTTTTGAGAGTACCTCTCATGCTTGCTTGAGGTAAAGCTTGTGTCGTTGGAGGTGTTGAGGATGACGGCTTGTTTGCAAAGAAAGATTTTGTCTTGAGATACTTGAGCTCTTCAAGCACGTGACGCTCGGCCTTTGTTGCTTGATGGACTAGCTCAACCAAGTTGGTATAAGGTTGGAACTCCACAATCTTCTTGATAGGAAGTTGAGGCCATTCATGAAACGGGCCATGGATTGCTCTTGTGACTCCTCAACATGGGCTCGTATCCTTGAGATTTCCATTTCCTTATAGTACTCATCCATGGAGCTCACACCTTGCCTCATTCTTGCAACTTATTGTATAAGTCTCGAGTAAGTGAGTAGGGACAAAGCGCTTGTACATCTCTTCCTTCATTTCAACCCAAGTGGTGATAGGTTGTTGTGATTTTGCACACGCGCATCTTGGAGTTGTTCCCACCATAAGAGAGCATATTCCTCGAACTCCAAGGATGCTAGAGTCACCATCTTGTTGTTGGAGTAGTTGCGAACCCGAAAGATCTGTCAACCTTTAGTGCCCATTATGGTATGCTTCGGATTTCTTGTTCCATAGAACTTGGGCATATCAAATCGAAGATTGGACAAGCTATTGTCTTCATCACGACGGTTTGGAGGTGGGAATGCACGTCCACGTCTCCTTTGGTGGAGGGCATCACATGGTGGTGGCTTGACTCGCTATCACTTGACTCAACACGGTGATGGTGAGGATGTTCATGATGATGATCTTGGTGAGGACGCGGCTCATGATGCGGCATTGGGTTTTCGTCATGGTTGACATGTTCACGATGGCGGTGTCGTGGTTTGGAGGATGGTGATGTGGACGCCTTGATCACCATAGTCATTGCCACTCGGCACACCATTGCCATTGGCCCAAGGCTCTCGACATTCTTGATGTTGTGGTGGTGGTTGATGGTGTTCTTTCATGCCTTGCACCACGGTGTCGATGATGCTCTTGATGGCCATTGTCATGGTGTACTCGAGGCGATGGGTGACGTTCATCATCATGGTGATGTCGATCATGCTCGTCGCGCCTTGGCATTTCTTGTCGCCCTTGACGATCACCTTGTCCATTTCTCGCCGACGCGATGATCTTGAAGACTCCCTTGAGTGACGAGATGATGAAGATGATCCACGACGTGCAAGGTTCGCCATGTGCTCGTTCATTTACGACATTTGCTCGTTGATGTTGGCTTGCATGGTGTGCAAGTCGTGTCGCATGTTGGAAGTTTCCTTCTTGAGCTTGGAGGCGACGCTCATAGCGGCCTAGTCCATCACGAACAAGATGACGAAGACCAACAAACTCATTATGCGTGACGTAGCCGTGGTCGCCGTGAGGTACCTCATTGCCATCACCTTCCGAGCTTGAGCTCCCATTTGTACTTCCCCTAAACATGATTCTTAATGAACAAGTGAGATGTATTGGAATAGACAAGCAAGATAAACTAAACCAAAGGATAAATGTGCTTGTTCAATGAGAATCCGGTTGTCACACCCAACTCACACACTTATGTGGATAGGTAGGTATGGTGGTTGGAAAGCCAAAGAAATCAACCCGAAATCAAGATATTGTCTAAGCAAGTAGAAAAGCAAAATGATCAATGAGCCAAACAAGTCGATCTCAAAAGAAAAGAAGAAAGAAACACACACATGGCGATGGAAGTGACTTGTGAAACTATCAAAATGAGCAAGAAAACCTAGCGAAGACTACGCTCGGTGTTGCACAAGTGCTCGATGAGCCACTAGCTCGATTGCAAAGTATGAGTGGACTCCAGATTTGCACTAAGGACCCACCTATAACATGTTAATCGAGCGTTGGCGCAACCTACTAAATGGCGAGTGGTGTTTTCTTTTTCTCTTTTGTGGCTCTTTTTGCTTCTTGACTTTTTCTCTTTTCAAATATGGTGGCTCTTTTGCTTCTTGAGCTCGTTGCACACTCACTTCCTTGTGGCCAACACGATATATGATATGATAACTAGCGCACAACTTTTGCTCGGAACTACATGGTGCCGAAGTGCAAAGTCCACGCAATCGTCAAGAGCTAGCCTCAATAGGATATGGTAAACACAAAGATATAATGTGGCTTGCAGGTAAGGATTGGAGAGGTTATACCTTCATCGACAACCTTACCCGTTGTTGTCGGAGTCTCGTGCTTGCCCACGAATTTAGGGTAGTGGTGGATGGTGAAACAACCGATATGGTGACGCAGCACTCGCGTAGCTTCGAACGAGCCAAAGACACACAAATTCTGAGTCGGAAACTCAAGATATCACCGAAACAATTTCAAATTTTCAGTTTTCGGGCGACCAGCCTCGTGGCCAGCCTAGGCCGGCTGGGAGCCGGCTGGCGCGTGAAACGCCCGGAAAATCCGCGATTCTCCAGCGGAAATTGAGCCAAAAACCTCAAATCGAAGGGGAAACGATGGAATTGGCCGATGGAAACGAAAGGATCTAGATCAACATGGTTAGCACGAGATCCATGGATCAAAACTGCAAAAACGACTCAATCGCAGATCAATCCAAAAGCAAATTGGGGATTTTTTTTGTTGAAATTTTTGAATTTCTCAAAATCAAAGAAAATTTTGGGGGAAAAGTGGGGGAAACACAAATCAAATCCGTGGCAACCGTTGCTCTGATACCATATGTTGTAGGGTCGGTCCCGATCTTCACGGATTTGGGCGGGATCGGCGATGAACACAAAGAACACCAACACAAAAGGGGCAAAGGAGGATAAAATAGCAAGACACAGGCAACTAATTGACCGGTAACACGCCCTGAGGGTAGCCCCGATCCTCTAAGAGATGCAAGCACACTTACTCTAAGATTCATTTATCTCACCGGTCGAATCTACCGGTCCAATCACGAGATGAAAGGCGAGTAATCGCAACTCACGGAGGAATTCATCTCCAAGGAGGAGGCCTTGGTTCATCTCACTAGGAGGCATCTCACCAAGAGGCAACATCCAAGATGGAAAGGAGCTAAGCTCAACTCAATCTCAACATAGTAAACCTAGCTCTATGGAGGGGGGGGATATTTATAGGCTCATACAATCCAGGGGCAAAAAAGGGGAATAAATAAAAGGCTGGGGATGACGGCGCGGTCGAGTTGCAGCACGGCCGGCCTAGGCGGCCGGAGGCCGAGGGGTCGGGCCGGTGGCCAGCCTGGTGGCCGGCCTAGGCCGGCCAGGGGGCCGGCGGCTTCTGGAGGTAGCCCGGCCTGGGGGCCGGCCTAGGCTGGTGGAGAGGCTGGCCGCGTCGGGTAGGAGATACCGGCCGTGTCTGGCTGTGCACCGGCCTGGGGCCGCCGGCCTAGGCCGGCTGTGGGGCCAGCCGACCTGTTCTCCGGCTTCGCCTCCATGACGTGCGTTCTTCCGCACTTGGCTCGCGCTTCTCGTCCAACTTGAGCTTGTATTCTTGGTGGTCTTCACGTCCCATGCTAAGCAAACACAAGGTATCGACATGAGATAGCACACCATTCAACGGAGTATCGAGATCATGCAAGGATAGGAGCGAGTTCACCTTATCATGTAGGGCTTTGACTCGTGCTCTCGTCAATGGTCCACTTGGTGTGTCTTGTGTAGGGCGCACTACATCAGTAATCCTTTGGATGCTTCTTCACTTGGAAACACTTGATTTTCACATTCTGCGCCTAGCTGAAAGGCGTTAAAGAAAAGCGCTTATGGGAGACAACCCATGTTTTTATTGCTGCAATTTTTCTTTTTCTTTGAGTCAAGGAGCTTTCTTACTTCTGTAACAACTCATTTGTATCTTTATTTTATTGCATTGTTGTGCCAAGTGAAGCCTTTAATAGAAAGTGGATGCTAGATTTGGATTTCTGCGCAGAACAGATTTTTGCTGTCCACCGTTTTGAGCTATATGCACTCTAGAAAAATCCAAAAATTCTGAAACAATTCAGGCGTGATCCTCATATATGTACGCAACTTTCATTAATTAAACTTTCGCATCTGAGCAACTTAAGTGCCTCGAAAAATTCGTCTTTCCAGACTGTTCTGTTTTTGACAGTTTCTGCCTTTTGATTTACATTCTCTCTTTTACTGTGTTTGAGTGGATTTCTTTGCTCCACAAAATACCAGTGGCTGTAGCTAATGTCCAGAAGTGTTGGAGATGATTGTTTTATCACAGAACATGTGAATTTTTGATTATGCACTAACCCTCTAATGAGAATTATTCTAAGTTTGGTGTGAAGGAAGTTTTCAAGGATCAAGAGAGAAGGATGATATGGTATGATCAAGAAGAGTGAAAAGCCTAAGCTTGGGGATGCCCCCGTGGTGCACCCAAGCATATTTCAAGAAGACTCAAGCGTCTAAGCTTGGGGATGCCTTGGGCATCCCCTTTTCATCAACAACTTATCAGGTCATCTCTAGTGAAACTATATTTTAATTCTTTCACATCTTATGTGATTTACTTGGAGCGTCTATGTGCTCTTATTTTTGCTTTGTTATCTTTGTTTTCTGAATAATTGGATCCTAGCATTCTTGTGTGGGAGAGAGACACGCTCCGCTTTTTCATGTGAATACTCATATTCTTCACTTATATTTGTTGAGTATTCTTAACTAGCTACTGCAATGCTTTTAGCTCCTGTTTTGCATGCATCTCTTGTTCAGAGCTGTTACTTCTTGTGGAGAAGTACTCTCATGTTTCATTGTTGTAGTATTTGGAGAGTTTTGTGTTGAAATAAGTTGATTGGTGTTTGGTTGGAAACAGAAAATGCTACATGTGGTAGATGGTATATTGAAAAGACATACTCATTCTTGTACATCATTGTCTTGGATAATTTGATGCTTTGCAATTGTTTTGAGCTCTCAAGTAGATCATGTTTAAGCTCTTGCATCATGTAGTTAAAGCCTATTAGTGGAGAACTACCGTAGAGCTTGTTGAGACTTGGTTTGCATGTTTGATATCTCTAAGGTCTAGATATTTTCTGGTAAAGCATTTGAACAACAAGGAGATAGTGTAGAGTCTTATAATGCTTGCAATATGTTTTTATGTGATTCTTGCTGTACCGGTTGATATCTGTGTTTGCTTCAAACAACCTTGCTAGCCTAAACTCTGTACCGAGACGGAATGCTTCTCGTGCATCCAAACCTTGAGCCAAAACCCATGCCATTTGTGTCCACCATAACTACCTATTATGTGGTATTTCCTGCCATTCCAAGTAAATACTTCATGTGCTACCTTTAAACTATTCAAAACTTTATTACTCCTTATTTGTGTCAATGTTTTATAGCTCATGAGGAAGTTTGTGGCGTTTACTCTATCACCTTGTCATTTATTCATGACAGACTTTCACCAATGGACTAGTGGCATATACATCCGCTTATCCAATAACTTGCAAAAAGAGCTGGCAAATGGGGTGCCCAGTCCCAATTAATTATAACTTTAACCATTTGATTCTCTTGACATGTTTGCCAATGATTTATCAGAAGCAATTTCCAAAATGTTAAACTTAATCAAATAGGCACTCCTCCATGGTATGTGATTGTTGGAAGGCACCCGAGGATTCGGTTAGCCATGGCTTGTGTAAGCAAAGGTTGGGAGGAGTGTCATACCAATTTATAAATATGCATGTGTAAACAAAAGAGAAGAGGGATGATCTACTCTTGGTAGAAATAACGTCCTTCATGGGAGCCGCTCTTGAAAGTTTGGGTGACATGGGGGATAGAGTGCCCACTGCCATTCGTTGACAACAACAAACACCTCTCAAAAACTTATTTTATGCTCTCTTTATGATTTCAAAAACCTAAAAAGCTCTAGCCCATGATTTAATCCCTGCTTCCCTCTGCGAAGGGCCTTTCTTTTACTTTTTGTTGAGTCAGTTTACCTACTCCTTTCTATCTCAGAAGCAAACACTTGTGTCAACTTTGTGTGCATCAATTCTTATATGCTTACTTATTGCACTTGTAATATTACTTTGTGTTGACAATATCCATGAGATATACATGTTGAAAGTTGAAAGCAATTGCTGAAACTTAAATCTTCCTATGTGTTGCTTCAATGCCTTTATTTAGAATCTATTGCTTTATGAGTTAATTCTTATGCAAAACTTTTTGATGCTTGTCTTGAAAGTACTATTCATGAAAAGTTTTTGCTTATATGATTCAGTTGTTTACTCTTTATCTATTTGTTAGCAAACTATAGACCATTGCGTTGAGTCACTTCATTCATGACATGAGCCTTGTAATATTATTTGATCAAGATTGTGTGAAGCATGTCTCCTCAGAAATTATTTTGTTGTTATCGTTTTACCTACTCGAGGACGAGTAGAACTAAGCTTGGAGATGCTTGATACGTCTCTAACGTATCTATAATTTCTGATGTTCCATGCTTATATTATGCCAATTGCTACATGTTTTATATACACTTTATATCATTTTTATGCATTTTCTGGGACTAACCTACTAACAAGATGCCACAGTGCCAGTTCCTGTTTTCTGCTGTTTTTGGTTTAAGAAAAGTTGTTCTGGAAATATTCTCGGAATTGGACGAAACGAAAGCCAAAGTCTCTATTTTTCTGTCACGTACACGAAGTCCGAAGGAGAGACCAAGGGGTGCCGTGGGCCGCCCTCACCAGGTGGTGGCGCGGTCCCACCCGCTGCCGCGCCGCCACGTGGTGAGGACGCCACGGGCCTCCACCGACGCCGCCCCTTTGCCTATATATTCATATTCGAGAAAACCCTAAATACCCAAGTCATGTTCCACGAAAAGTTCCAGAGTCGCCGCCACCGTCAACCCTAACTCGGGAGGGTTCTGAAACTCTTCCCGGCACCCTGCCGGAGAGGGGAATCATCACCGGAGGTCTCTACATCGCCATGCCTGCCTCCGAAGTGATGTGTGAGTAGTTCATCTTTGGACTATGGGTCCATAGCAGTAGCTAGATGGTTGTCTTCTCCTCTTGTGCCATCATGTTTAGATCTTGTGAGCTGCCTATCATGATCAAGATCATCTTATTGTAATGCTACATGTTGTGTTTGCTGGGATCCGATGAATATTGATACTATGTCAAGTTGAATACTAAATATTATGTCTATGTCTTTTATGATCTTGCATGCTCTCCGTTGCTTGTTGAAACTCTGGCCAAGTGAATGCTTGTGACTCCAAGAGGGAGTGTTTATGCTAGATAGTGGGTTCATTCTCCATTGAATCTGGGGGAGTGACAGCAACCCCTAAGGTTGTGGATGTGCTGTTGCTATTAGGAGTAACTTAATGATGCTTTGTCTAAGGATGAATGTGTTGTTTACATTATGCACTTTACTTAATGTAATTGTCTGTTGCTTGCAACTTAATACCGGAAGGGGTATGGATGTTAACCTGAAGGTGGACTATTTAGGCACAGATGCATGTTGGATAGCGGTCTGTGTACTTTGTTGTAATGCCCAAATGAATCTCATAGTAGACACCACAACTTGCACATGCATGTTATGCACTTATCAATAGTGTCAATTGCCCAGCTGTAATTTGTTTACCCAGCATGTTAGTTATTTATTATGGAGAGACACCACTAGTGAACTGTGGACCCGGTCCATTCTTTTACATCTGAAATACAACCTACTGCAATCATTGTTCTCTTTCATTCTCTGCAATTAAACATCATTTTCCACACTATACGCCTAATCCTTTGTTTTCAGCAAGCCGGTGGGATTGACACCCTCACCGTTTCGTTGGGGCAAAGTAGTTTGATTGTCTTGTGTGCAGGTTCCAAGTCAACCGCCGGAACCACCCCGTCGACGCAGCAAGTTTTCTGGCGCCGTTGACACCTTCAGAAGTGTCTTCATCTCCTACTGGTTCGATAACCTCGGTTTCTTACTGAGTGAAGACTTGCCGCTACACTCATCAAACCTTACTCTTGGGGTCTCCCAACGACGTGTGGTTTACACGCATCACAGGCTGACTACGTCGTCGCGACGTCTTGAACGTCGTTTCCCTCTATGGAGGCGATGCCGAGGTACGTCCCCTTCCCCACCTCCCCTATGCCCGTGTGAAAACCCTAGATCATCTGGATAAGGTGGCTGCCTCGCGTACTTCTTGGAGGCACCGTCTTGGGCTACATGAAGGTGGTCGTTTGCGTGTGGTTTGTGGCGTGCTCATGGCGGCGGTTCCTGAGGGGTGTGCATCGCTGTGTGGTTGTGTTGCTCCTATCTACTTGCTATGCTCATCTTTTACAAGTCTTTGTGTGTCGGCGGGACGGTGTCCTCAGGCCTGGGCAAGAGGGGAAATGGTTCCCCTCTCAAACAACAGTGTCATGGCAGTTGTGCTCACTAGCAGCTATGGTGAGCCCTGAACCTTCACATCGGCTCTCTTGCCTTCTTCGTTGTGGTATCTCTAGTGTATGTCTTCGGCCTCAAGCTTTCGTCGGGCCTGGTTGCCGGTGCTGGTGGCGGCACATGTGGGTAGCTCGTGTGCAATGTTATCCTTGTTGGGTGCTTCCTCTACAATTTCTCCGGTGTGTGCTTTCGTGATCTAGGGTAAGCTTCTCTTCCTTTTGTTGGTGCGGCGTCTGATGATCTAGAAAGACATGTCGACGATGAGGAGGAGGTAGAAGAAGGCGGGATCTCCCCTGGTGGCGTGCTTGCTTCACGGCTCTCTCTAGCACGGACCTTGTTCCGTTGATGGTTTCAAATACGTTGTAAAAAAATATCTTGTTGTTTTGTTACCTGTAAGTTGATCCTTCAGCATCATGTAAACTTCCATTGTGGCTTTATTATTTAATAAAAACACTCGCCCAATCGGTACACGGACAACGATTGTTTCTAGCCGATGATTCTCGGTTTGTCCCATATGCCTGAAAATGTTATGCTGCATTCGGATGTTGATATTCGGCATCGATATAGGACATTCGCGAGTTTGAAGTCGCGAATATCCCAAATCGCCCTGTTTGGATGTACGTGATTTCGTACCCTGTTCATTTGGCTAAGTCGTACTCCCTCTGTTTATAAATATAAAATGTCTTGGGGATCGCACATATTTATTAGATGCATACTAAAATGAGTAAATATGTATACTATGTGTAATTACACGTGAATCTAGAAAAGGAATAAAACATCTTATATTTGTAAACCGAGGGATTATGACACAACAGTTCGTATAACCCTTGTTGGAACCTATGGGCTTTATTAAGTTGAAGCAGGGCATCCAGATGCCTTTTATCTAGGAAAAAACTATGATCACGTCCTGAAATTCTGAGAACTCCATTTTGTATTTAATTCATTCATTGAAAAGTAGTTGCATGACAACACTTCGCCCTGGCCTTGCCGAAGAAGCTATGAGAGTTAGGGTCCATATCATTTTCGTTAGAATCCATGAACTGTTTTTTTTTCCAAGGGTGACATGGTATGACTTGCTGTCGGATTTACCTGCTGACACGGGAACTGAGGAGAAATAGTACATTTAAGTTTGCCCATCAATCTGGAGAGAATCGAATTCAGGGAGCAATCGTGTTTATTTTATGCATTGACTATTAATACATGAAAGATTCGTTTCCAAAACATATAACACATACTTATCCGGGCAAGTGAAAAGAATATCACTAGATTAATCATACAAAATATGCATACTCTTTTATTAGCATATTTCTTGAAGAATAACAATCAAAGTTACATATTGGAGATTGTGCCAATGTCCAAATGTCATCTACTTAACTAAGAACGAGTACAAACATTTTCACACTCTAATATGATCCTTTGAAGCAACTGTTCGCAACACAAGTCCAATACTTCTCTTGAAAGGCAAGATTCTGAGACAAAATCAAGGAGATGAGGCATGAAAATTCAAATTATATAATTTTATGATAGCTGAACTATACAACTATGCAACACAAGTCATAGACGCGTATAAAGAAAGAAAAACACCAGTTAACCAAACCAAAATGTATCTGCTTAAAGTGTAACTGATCAAAACTGAAAAAATCGGTTAGCAACATCTTTATATGTGTCTTGGATATTTGCAGCTTCCAAGGAGCTCACGAATCAACATTGGTACTAAAAAATAAATGGATAGATCAAGAAGTTATAACTAAAATCACATATGTACAGATCATAGTCATGAGATTTACCGCTAAATTAACTGCTGGTAACTGGACGAGAACTAATATATGATAGTGCTGGGTCTGCATATATAACTAGAAGAATCTCCGTACACTCCATGGTGAAATGGCATGATCCCTTAGCTCTGAAGTTTCGTTTTGTCTGCTTGCCTCCAAAGAAGCTAAACTAGGCGAAGCTGTCTCGCTGGAAGGAACCTCAATCGTTGACGGTGAGCCCTCTTCTTCCTTGCTAGTTTCAGCATCAGAAGCATGAGAATTACCTGCATCATAATATGCTTTACTTAGAAAAAAGAAAAAAAATGATATGTTTACAACTAAATAAAGTATTTTCAGTCTTTGATAACCTTCTTGCAGAAAAACTGCGTCAATTGGTGAACCCATAGACGCAGGCTTATTGCTCCCCGATGGACTTATATCATAAATTGGATCACCTATCCGGGTGTCATCAATGATATCCATTTCCCTGCCTAAAAAGGAAGCAAGCAGTTACAAAATGGGGTCTGCGACATAAATTCCGAGAGACAAGGAGATCATATTTTGAGCGATTACCTGGTAGTTCGATGTTATTAACTTCAAAAGGTCCAGTAGCTTCTGTTGATGATGACATCAATTCAAGATCATCTGAATGTGGAGACATTTGATGGAAATCGTTGCTTCTCATCTCCATTTCTTGTGGGTATTGCATGACGCTAAGATCTTCCAATGGAGCCGTGTGAGACAAATTCAAATTTTCACTGGCTTGGGCTTCCTCCCAATCATTTATATGCCCACCAGTTAGCGACATGTCACCATCCGATGAACCACTAGTTAGTACAGACTCAATGTCGAGTGCCAAAGGGTCCACTCTCATATTTTGCGCTGAACGAGACTGTTCATTAACTTCATTATATGAAGGTACCTGTACTTGGTTTGAGCTATTGGAGCTATCCTCCAATAGCTCTTTCTGGATATCTTGATCAGTAACTGAAGAAGTACTGTTTGAGTCTTGAACAGAGCTCTTACTAGTTTCTCCTTCAAGACTTGGAACCGTAATTCCGTCATTAGCCGTTGTTTCCGTAACAAAGTATGGTCTGAGACGAGAAGGCTGTAAATCTTGCCAGAAGTCAATGAGAAATGGAGCTCCTTCTGTGAAGCTCTCATGCCTCCTAAGCATTCTACTCTTTTGTGGTTGAGATCCAACAGGAATAGGCTCTACGTTACTTGAGTTATCTCCTCCAGTGGAGCTACTCTCATTTTCTTGCTCGCATGGAAGATCGAATATATTTCTCATTTTTAATGGTGCAGATGGAGCAGACTCGGGGAAGTTGTCTTCATTGTAGGGAAGATCAAAAGGATTTCTTCCAGGTGCAAAAACAGTTGGAAGTTTAACATTAAATTTTGAGAGCTCTCCCACTGTTTGGAGGGACTCACTGCTGCCAAAGTCTATCAAGCTTTTATCTACATATTTCCTAGCCCTATGTCTAGCAATCAAGGTCTCCAACCTTTGGTTTCTCTCAATCTCCAAACATCCAATTTTCAGGATGTTCTTCTGATCGTCAGCAGTCCATGCCACAACCTTAACATCATCTTTCTCCTCGATTTCGCTTTCATCATTAGCCTCTTGATTCTCAAATTCATCCTCAGTGGTGCTATTACTGGATTCTCCATCTTGAGAGGACACTGATGAACTGGCAGCCGACCTAAGGTGATGATATGAGTGAAGCATTGGATGGGTATCGGTTTCTGAGCCATCTGATGCACCTGATATTGATTCAGAAGAATAACATCGTCCATGAGATCCCTTATGGATTTTCTTCTCACTGTTGTTGTGGTTAACTATTCTCTCCTCGCTAGATGTAATTCCTGAAAGAGATATATCCCCCGATGATTTAGTATTATCGCGGGTATTCCGGCTGTGAGGAGCCCTCTGTATCTTTTTGTAGATAGTATCATTTTCGGGATTGTTCGGTTCACCATAAGATAGTATGATCCCAAGGAAGAAACCAGTGCATAGGAGGATTGGCGATGTGGCCACAAGGAGGGAGAACCAGCTGAAGTAGTACTTGTACAATATAACCAGACAAAGCAATAACCAGGGGACGGAAGGATGGCGCCGGAAGAACCGGCCTGCGGTCTGCAAGGTGTATGTCTCTTTTAAAACCATTCGCCATTTCATTGTATAAGACTTTCCAAAGCTCTGCAATACGACTCTGATAAAATTAGGAAACATAAGCTAAGGACAATCTTCATGTCTTAGTAAACCCAGATTGTGCGAGCCTGCAAATAAGCAGCATTTGTTTTTGCAAAATCCAAGTTATGCTGCGTTCAAGTTTTCACTCAAACTTCCAATACATGTAGGCTTTACTTTCAGTGGGTACTTTTGTGACATTAATCTGAAACAATTTAGGCTATTGGTACATAATGATATTTCCAAGGTAAGAACACTCCGAGAAAACATGAGGTGAAATTTTCTCTAATTAAATTCCCCTGGCTATGATTTAGGCCATTTATCAAGATCTGTATTTCCATAATTCGCCTGAATTCCAGGATGATATTACATATTATAAAAATCTATATTGCCCCAACAAGAGAATGACCGATGAGGCATCCGCAGGAAATCAAGATCCCATCATTTGCATTTCAGCATTTAGCCCATTTGTCTCCCCTCGTTGAAAGATAACAGATGAGGAATTTCCAAAGAGAAGATGAACCGGTTACCTGAAATGGGGATCCGGGGTTGCAATTTCTTCTCCTCGGATGGTGCCCCCTGCTGCCTCCTCCCCCCCCCCCCCCCCCCCCCCCCCCCTCTCTCTCTCTCTCTCTCCGCGTGCGAGCAGAAGGTGACGGAGAAATAGGAGGGAGGGTCTACTGACCTCGCATAAGTTCAAGATCGATCACCGTGTACCACGACTGACTTTTAAAAAAAAGTCACTCGTCAATAAATTCGGGCCGAAAGAATCTCTTATCTATCTCGAAACAGGATTTTATCCAGCTTTATAAATATCTATCTCTACTACTAATAAAAGAGCAAACATATTCTTCTCTATGTCCACCCCATCTAATGCACACAGAGGAATAAGAAGGAATTAAAGCCTCACGATCAGCCAACTAATTAGGATCCAACCGTCCATATAACCACTAGCACTTACCATGTGTACGTTTAGCAATTTGAGGAGGCGGACGAAAACTCTGCCATCCTCTCCCCGATGCCCTCTTGAACCCTCTCCCCACCTTTCTGCACCCCTCCCTCCAGAACATCTCATCGACGCCGGTGGCGGAGAGCAACGAGGAAAGATTGTGTGGCCAAGCGCACTAGGCAGCGAGCGGCGACCGGTCAGCGTACGGCATCCTCGGATCCGGCGAGAACAAGATTCCCTGAATCGTGATTCCCTACCCCCTCCACGCCACCAAACGCCTGTCCGGCCTCCGACTCCGATGTTGCCGCCGGTAAATCCTCTGATTTCCCTCTCCCGTGCAGTAGCGTACAGAAGCCACCGGCCCACCGCCTTTTTTGTACGCCCGTCTCCGGTGCGCGAGTGCCGAGTAGTCCAGGGCTGTTGCTCTATCGGGCTTTTCAGAAATGTGTTTAGGGTCAAAATGTTATTTACCAAAGGCTATTGTGTTAGTGCTGATGCGATCATTCCTAGATCAGGCACTTCCGGTACATCATGGGCTTGCAGAGTGTAAATACGCATATTTCTTCAGACTTTAGAAGTGCAAATGGTTCAGTTTATTGACATAATAAACATTTTTTAAGACTTTAGAAGAGGGAGAATACCTACAGATGGAAGGCTCATATCAAATGTTGACTTATTATGTTTGTTGAAAAATATATTTTCGATCTTGCAGGTATGAGGATTTCCTAAAATTAGTTGCTACGCCTTGTCTGATCTGCTTGAATATTAATTTCTGGTTCAAAGTAGATCCGTTGTTACCTATAGATAGTTACCGAGTGTCTTGATGAGAAGTTTATCAAAGAAAATTAAGACGGAATAGACTTTTTCTTAAATCTCTGCCAGCGATCTCAAAATTCTTGCACACTGTGAAAGAGGTAAGCTTATGTTTATTATTGATTTCAATTTCCGGCTCTTCTTTTTCGTGTGGGAATTCCAATATGTCTCATGAGCAAGCTAATTAACACCCATTACATACTTGGAAAGTTCTGTTATATGGATGGAATGCTTCATGTACCATCATACCAAGGAGCGAATATATTTTGAGAAAGTAAGTTCAATCAAACAACAAATATTTTTGTTTACCTGATTTATATAATTTAAATGTTAATATACTCTCGGTTTATATGTAGCATTTGTAGCCAGATTTTTTTTTGCTCTAAATTTGCCTCTTGCTACGTGAATACCAAAATATAGCAATATGTCAGCAAAAAGGTTGTGTCAAATTCAAGTTTAGGCTATTTAAATCTTACCGTATTGTTTTGTTCTTTATAGCTACCGAGAATCATAAACATTAAGTGCAGATCACGACTATGATTTGGGGGTGTTTGAAGTCTTTGCCTGAATTGCCAAGATTTAAGGTTCTTCTCCGTTCCTTATTCTCTCTAAATCTGTAGCCTTGGATACATTTGATCCACACGTCGCTGCAGTTCAAGCTGATGTTGTGAGGTTTTTCTCTATAATCGATGTTCTGAAATTTGTTAAACTACACCTCCTCTTTTTATAACATCAAGTACTGTCAAGGGTGGTGTTCTTAATTAATTAGCTTGTTCATGTATCATATTCCAGTTAAACAAACACATGGTTCAGAATTTTGCTCCAAGTAATACAATAACGGCGGTAATTACACTATTGTTTGCTGCACAATGGGAACATTTAACTGTGTTCTGTGCTGGATTAAATTGTTCACTCATCATTAAGACATGATATTATATCTGAAGCTGT
Source organism: Poa pratensis (assembly GCA_947311845.1). Lineage (NCBI taxonomy): Eukaryota > Viridiplantae > Streptophyta > Magnoliopsida > Poales > Poaceae > Poa > Poa pratensis. The sequence continues at coordinate 81,347,980 of CAMZMU010000052.1, read as the reverse complement.
GGTGTGCTAACCTGTTAACTAACATATTTGGGGTATGTTATTTGTTTAGTTTCATCAGTTTGTGCTGAAATATCATGCTGACCTTTGCCGATCCTATGTGAGGAGCTTTGATACTATCAACTCTTCTATTCCGAGGGTATATTTGTATGGCTCTCTGATTCTCAATTGTGTGCTCTTGCATAAACTTCAAACTATGTTTCTACAGTGTTTTAGAAGCAGAAGTGCGAGAATTATTATATACTGCATGGTGGATGGGGTAGAAGATGACGAATACGCAAGAATACCGGTTGGGCCGGCAATTGAGTAGGGGCCTCCAGAAGTTAACCTCGGAACTTGACTGCTACTGTGTGTCGAGCAAGGTTTTGGATACCAAACGGAAGAAAATTCCCGAGGGGGGCTTGGGATTTGCGGTTACCACGGTTACCGAAGGATTATAGCAGGGTGTGGCGTTTTTATCTGTTGAGATTTGTTATGTTAGACAAGCTACTTTTGATTCACATCTATGCGCACAATAACTTTTGCTAAGGACATGTTCGTGCAAAACAAGTATCATAGATCATTGGCATGATATGTATAACGCCCATTTTTCTTCAGTTTCGCGTGTCACAAATTCCAGGTGGAAAGATTTCATATGAGTCCCACGCCTCACTACAATGTGGTTGTATTTGTTCAAGGCACAAGACAACGGTTCATATATACGCAGTGCTCTATCTGATTCGGTTTCTAATTTCATGCACCTATGAATGAAATGTTGCTTTGTGCATCAACTTTTTAGGACAATGTATTGTATAATGCATATGTAAGAGTGTAGTGAACTGATAAAAGCGATTCTTGGTACATACTTGAAGTAATATGAAAATGAAACCAAAGACATATGTCCCTGCCATAGAACGAGCCATTCCTGATTGCATACAGAAGCTCTTTTGCTTAGTACTAGCTATTTCAGTTTTGATTCAAACTAGGGTTGAATGATAATATGTTGCAACTAAATATAGTGCATTTCTGTGATAAATACAAATGAAGAGTAGGAGTCGTGCGCTGCACGTGCAATTGTACTAGTACTTATAAAAGTTTCAAATAAAAACTCTGTACTTCAAATTACGCAAGATTTCGTTTACTGTCAGCCTCACTCTACCAAATTTTCGTCCAGCATTACACATTTACACTCCACGGATTTACTTAAATTTTTTTGTCACGTTATCATTCAATCACCATAATTTATTTTTTTCTCTACCATGAATCACACCGTAATTTATTTGTTCTTTCATCCTATTTCGCTCATGAAAAAGCCAGTGAAAAAACCAGTCCACGAAAAATGCACACGTGCGGGCGCAACAAGTGTGTCATCAGAGGCGCGTACATGATGGGGAGTCACCGGTGATGAATAAATTATGGCCCGTAGCAATAATAAAGCACAAGCAGTTAACTAGAAAATGTCAAACGACCAGACCGATACAAAGTGGAAAGAAAAATTCTAATTTAATTTCTTTTCCTACCCTATCATGAATCACACCACAATTTATCTACCTTTTTTCATCCTGTCTCACTCCACATGAGAACACCAGCAAAAATAATTGCTCGCATAAAACCGGTAACGAATAAATTGTCGCTCGTAGCAATGCACGAGCAATTCAGGCAATTTTCAAAGGACTAAACCGATACAAAGTGAACAAAAAAAATCCATATAGGCAGGTCCAAACAGAAAAGACATTCGAGAGGAAGGCGAGGCAACCACCAACTTCAAGCAAAGACTGAAAACAAGAGTCATGACTCTAACACTAAACAACCTAAACTACCAAATAGAGTGGGAGTCGTGCCGTCTTGGGAAACTATTAGTGACTACGGCCGGTCCATACATCGACGGGGCCCCGGGGCAAGACAACAATTATTGAGAACAAAAAGTTAGATTATATAATATTTTAGAATTTAAACAGTATATTGTTATACGATGAACTTTGAGCTATAAAACTAACACCACAAATTATCTATTTGCATCGATTATGAAAAATACACCATGTAGTAAGGAAATAATATAGTTTTCCAAAAGTTCGTTTTTGTAAGTGTGGCAACGAGACCATCATTTTCATAAATAAATCAAATAGCCGTGTCAAAACAGATTATACTACTTCAAAAAACTGTTAGTATTTAAAAATTGTGTTAAAAGGACACCAGTACTCTTAGTCTCAAATACAACAAAAAATACAATCTTGCGAAGACCTATGCATAATTGCATATATGGTGCAGTTAGAGCTTTTTTTAGAAACACAGTACAACACAGACGCTCACATACACGTGCACACATTCACCCCTATGAACGCACGCACGCACACCCTACCCCTATGAGCACCTCCGTAATACCGAGCCGGCGGATCGAGTCTTGAGATTGACGAAGTCACCACTGGCGCCTCGCTGTCGACGGGAACGTCGCCTCCCACTGAAGAATATTCCGCCTAAATGAAAAACACCAACGTCAAACCTGGGGTTTGAACTCTGGTGGGCTGGGGGCACAACCACCCTCCTAGCTAGAGAGCAGATCTAAAATCGTCGAATTAACCAATGAGATTACACAAAGAAGACCACGTGAGACCGGCTTTTTTTTTGAGAATTACGTGAGACCGATGATGTGCTGCTCCAGAGTACGGGAACATTGTGGGCTTCAACGTCATGCTTTACACAGATGCGCCTGGGCCTCTCCTACATTTTTTCTCCAAATTGTTGGGCTAAGAAAGAAATATTGTTTTACTATAACAGAAGTACTACATGGGCTGGGGCCCCTGTCTGCCGAGGGCCCAGGGCGGGCGCCCCGTCGCCCCGCCCTACGGGCCGGCCCTGTGACTACCACACCATACTAGAGAATTAGAGATGAAGATGCTTTACGCCCGGATCACAGGAGCCCAAAGGCGTTGACGTGCTACACCCGAATGGAACTTGAGCTTTCCGACGATGCCCCAAAAAGGGTAATGATGCAATGCGCCGCTGCCATCGATACTGCCATGATGGAATATGGTTTTCACCGAACCTTCAAACATAGATGAGAGGCGCAACAATGCTACCAAAAGATAAGCGGCCCCTGTAGGCATCATCATTGTCGACGCCAAGTGTGGAGCTTCCGCACTAAGCCTCGCCATTGTCACCCGAGGGATCAAGGGAACCGGCCCAACATTTTTATTTATTTCGAATCGTCCCAAAGCGGTATCGTGTGCGTTCGAACGAACCAGATGCCAGAAACTCGTACCGTTGAATGGCGTTGATTGAAGTTTCCGAGCGTTGGGGGAACTGAAAAGGCTGTGGAAGCTGAAGATTTGAGACGGATTGTGTCTCATATCGGGGGAGCGCTAAATTTCCAATATGATGGTTTTACCAGATATACGAGATGTGCATGGGTCTTTTTTGCTTGAAACTAAAATTTGTAACTATTTTAAAGGATGGCCCATTTTTAGAGATCTACTAGGCATACTCAGAGTTTTCTTTTAACAAGTGTGCACCACACAAGTCGGTCGGCACCGGTGGTTAAAGATAGCAAAAATATCAGGCTGGGGCTCAAAGGTATTAACTCTGGAACGCAAGACGGGATGCCTCCTGTGCCTAGTTTTAAAAACCGGACCGGACCGCCGGTTCAACCGGAAAAAACCGGAACCAGAGCCTCGACCGGTTCTGTAAGCGCACAGGACCGTTCGCGCCAGCAGTCCAGATTAAACCGGGCAGACCGCGGTCCGACCGCCCGGTTTAGCATTAAACCGGGCCTAAAAATGAAACTGGGGCGAGCAAGATTCGAACCTAGCACCTGAGAGCAAAGCGCGCAGCAGTGGCACTCCCTAACCATCTGTCCAGCAAATGCTTCGCGCCAGCAGGCCGGATTAAACTGGGCAGACCGCGGTCCGACCGCCCGGTTTAGCACTAAACCGGGCCTTCCGGTCCGTCCGGTTCAACTACCACAGCGTCAGAAAAATGAAACTGGGGCGAGCAGGATTCGAACCTAGCACCTAGCACCTGAGAGCAAAGCGCGCAGCAGTGGCACTCCCTAATCATCTGTCCAGCAAATGCTTCACGTACAGGATAGAGATATTTTTCTATTATACTATTAACTCCACGCTAGCATTACAAACTAACGACTTTGCTGCTTTGTAGAGTGCGTTGCATGCAAAATGCAAACCCTGCTCATATTGACAACTTAATTATTGCATTATCATGCCAAATTGCAAGTCTAAATTTTTTCATACATAATTATTTTTTTTAGTGCAACAATTTTAAGTATAAATATATTAATTTATATCTTAAAAAACCGGACATCGAACCAGTGAACCAGCGGTCCGACCGGTAAAAACCTAAACCGACGGCCTCACCGGTTCGATCACCGGTCCGGTTTTTTAGACTATGCTCCTGTGAGATTGAGCATGCGAACCTGTCCGGCTCACTGCAGACATGAGTGTGTCCCCCATGTACGTGTCTAACTCTGCACTGTTTTGGTTTGTACTCTACACATGTAATTTTTTTTTGTAAGCATATGAGTATTCTTTAAATTTTGTTTGAACTTGTGAAGAATTATTTTAACCTGTGCAAACTTTTTTTCACCTTGCGAACATTTTTCTAAATAGTGTGAAAATTGTTTTTTTGAATTGAAATAGCATTTTTTATTAATATATGAGTATTGTTTAAGACTTTGTGAAAATTGTTTTATACGTCGTAACTATTTTCTCACATATGAACAATGTTTTAACCTCGTAAACAATTATTTAGACGACATAGTTTTTTTCATGAATATTTTATTAATACCTTGTGATCAATTTTTATGTATGTCACCATTTATAACATAAAAATTAAAATAAAACAGAAATAGGATGATAAAAATATAATGAAAATAAAAAACGAAAAAGAAACAAGAGAATGAAAAAACAAAAATAGAAAAAGAAATGGAAAAGCATCAGCCTACCTCGGCCGGCCCACTAAGAGGCAGCCTTCAGGTGTCACCACGTAACGGACGCTTTGAGCGTTGTATAGGAGCTCCCTTATTTCAGTATCTTGAGAAGAGGCCATTTGTCTCGCTTGGGCCAACCTCCATCCTTTGCTCCAGGCTTTTCGGCCTGGGCTACGTTGCGTCGTTGCCTAACTAGACCTCCTAAAAAAAAACTAGACCTGAGAGTCCGGTAAAAAAATATGCTAAATAAAAGTCCGGTAAAAATGGAAAATGAAATATAGCTCAGATCTCAGAGTAAGTGTATTGGACGGTTTCCATAAAAAAAAATTAGGACACGGTTAATCACGCTAGGTAGACGGTAGTACTCCTAGCTAGTGGATTACTGATCGGAATCCGATTACTACTCCTGATCGAACTAGAATTTTTTAACTAAAGTGGGAAGTTACGAGGAAAAGTATACTAATCACCCGGGATCACACCTTCCCGTCCTCCCCATCGCGAGCCGTCCGATCGCGAGGCAGCGAGCGGCTCTCGCGCGTCCACGTCGCCTGCCTGGAGTTGTTCGTTTTTTGACACAGTAGTTGACGTGCACGTGCAACGCCGTATCATAATTTGATATAATAATAAAACATATTTTGAATCCTATATTTTTTCATTGAGCTTTTTTACCAGTGAAGTAAAATAGGTTTCATTGTACAACCCCGTAAGAGTATGCGCAACACACCGTTCGCACACATGTCACTAAGAATTTTCCTATGAGACAAAATATATCTCCTGAATTACATTCAAACCGTAAATTCAATTAATGTTATTTTACAGGATCCTTCAAAATCATCAAAACAAAAGTATTTAAAAATATTGTGGCTCGCCTTAGAGGTTCTGGTCGTCTGGCCATACAAAAGATATCGTCAACGCTCACTCACTACTCCCAACTCTGAAGCTTCATCCTCATGAACTTGGCAATTCCAAATTATCTGCATTGTCTGGAGAGAAATCAGTAGAGCTTAACCGAACTTGGTACAGAAAAATCGATCATATTATGGATCACTCCACCATGTAAGATTACAAACCTCTAGGATTGAACATCAGCCCTTTAGAAAAGGAGCACCAGCCTGGTGCTTTTCTTAGTTTATTTCCACTGAATTTTGAGTTGCACTTTGTCACAGTTTGTTGCTGATTCATCTAGCCGTGGCACATGGACACACACGGAGCGCACACACATCAGAGCTAGCAGAGCATCTCCATACCACGCAGGGCAAGCTCGGGCCCGCGGGGTTGCGGGCGCAGGCGGAAGGATTGCCGCCGCCAGACGCAGTCAAAGGCCGCTCACCCCACCTCCTGTGTGTGACCGCCGACCATGACTCCTCCATCCCCGACCTCCTCCACATCTTGCCCGCCGCGCCGCTCCCCTCCGCCAGACGACGCTCCAACCGACCTACAAGCTCTCCTTATTCCTCGCTGCCAGACCGCCGTCATCCTGCTCCTTGTCGTCATCCACCTCGACGCCAGCGCTCCGGTTCACCCCGCGCGTCCAAGCATAGAATTAAGATCGTGGCCGGGGTACGTGTGGGGGATCGGCGAAAAACGCCGCTTCGCCGGGCTCGAGCAGCCTCGTTGCTGCTCGTGTGCGTCGCCGACGGCCGGGACGCTCGCCTCCTGGTCGGAGGTGATGGGGCGGACTCGTTGCTGCTCGTCAGCATCGCCACGGCCAGGACGACGGCGGCCTCGCGTGGAGCCTGGGCGGCGCGAGTTGGGAGACCTCGGGGGCGGCGCTGCCTAAGCCGATGGAGATGGAGGCGGGCCGGGGCGCCAGGACGACGACAGTGGTCAGCGCGGGTGCGGCTCCTCGGCCAGGACGACGGCAGCCTCGCGTGGATCCGGGGCGGCGCGAGCTTGGAGGAGCTGTGAGACCTCGGGGGCGGCTCGGTGTGCTCTGCCGGGGCGCGCGCGTGCTACGGGAGACGGGCGCAATTTGTAGTAGAAACGAAACAATGGCAATTTAGTCGTATTACGTGATTTGGTGGTAGGGCAAAACGGTTCAAAGTGGACAATGTTGAGTTGTCAAACATTGGGACGATCTGAGCCGTTTGATCGGATATTGAAAGGCTCAGATTTAAAGTATCCCAACAAGACAAGTTTGCTCTTTTAATAGTAGTATAGATTAATTGCTGCGCCCACCCCACTATCCCCGCAACCGCCCTCATTCTCGCTCTCGCGCTCGACGCCACGCTCATCGCGGACGGAGGCGCCGCCGCTGCGAGCAACCCGCGCGCTGCCGTCGTCCGGCTGCAGCGGTGCCGCCGGCGAGCCCTCCTCCGCAGCGCGTACCTTTGTTTTCCCCGCGCTCCGCCGTACGTTCGAGCCTCTGCCTCGGCCGAACCGCCGCTCAACGTCGCCGGGATCGATCTCCGAGCTGCCGTGAATTTCCTGCATCTGCGACAGCCCTCCTCGCGTCTCCGTTAGTTCGTATTCCTCCCCCTCCACCCCTGCTTCGCGAATCCTCCATGGATTTTGTCCATTTCCGTGTCAATAATCAAGAACAAATCAAGAACATCTCCGTGAGTTCGTATTCCTCCCCCTCCGCATGTTTCTAGGGTTCTGGAGCTATGTCTGACGAGCGATTCGACGTTTTAATTACGGTTTTCCTCCGGTGTCCAAACAATGAAGGTTTGTGCTCTCCTCCTATTCATCCTACAAAATCAGTTTCTGCACGTACTTGTGTTTTCAGTTCATCCACATGATGTCCATGCTTCATTAGATGTGCAATGTTGAGAACAAATCCATGTGTATGTTTGTTTGTGCAATACTGATCAATAATTGATGTTTATGTATTATTGTTTTGCTATTTTTCATGAGTATTTTTGTTGTAATTGGTTGATGTGTGTTTTTTGCTACCCCCACCATATGTATTGTGATGTATGTTGTAAAAGTTGCTACCCCCCGTGAGTAATTTTTTATGTAATTTGGTTGATGCATGCTGCTATAGATGTTGCTTCATTAGATGTGCAATGTTGAGAACAAATCCATGTGTATGTTTGTTTGTGCAATACTGATCAATAATTGATGTATTATTGTTTTGCTATTTTTCATGAGTATATTTGCTGCAATTGGTTGCTATATGTTTTTGCTACCCCATGAGTAATTGTTGATGTAATTAATGTGTAGTTTGATTTTTAGCAAACCCACATGTATCCTTTTTGTGTCTGCAGCAGCTGATTTGTTATCTTTATTGCATTTTCAGAAGAAGAAGACTACGGTTGCTGATGAGGAAATTATGTGGGTTTCAAAGGATCGTTTTGCTGCGAAGAGTTTGCACAACCTTTCAAAAGCTCTTACAACTGACAAGAAGAACATAATCAAGAATAACATTGCATTTGCCTCGCTGCTTGAAGTTTCTCCTTTCAATGTGCCGAATGAGATTATTGACTTCATAGCTGTCAATACAAGCGCGAAGCTTCGTGAGTTCAACTATGGTGGCAAACGGATAGTGTTCACAAAAGATATGGTGAGCAAAGAGTTCAACCTGCGATCCGGGGGCAAGCCTGTTGAGCTTCTAACGAAGAGTTGCAGCTCTGAAATGAAAGACTACTACAAAGGCAACCTCGAACGCCTCCCCATAAAAAATGTAGCAGCATTGCTGAAGGCGCAGGACCCCAGTGATGAAGATGTTGTTATAAGACATTGGGATCTTATTTGCTGCAACACTGTTTTGAATCCTGGCTCTTGCAATATGATGTGCTTGGGCTACTTGGCTAGCATGAACGATCCAAGGAAGGTGCATGAGTTCGACTGGAACGAGCACATTTTGGAGATGGAAATGAAGAATGTTGAAAGAATCCAAGCTATGAAGGCAAGGCCTTTGGTTCTTGAGAAGGGCTCAGTCAATTTTGATTTCTGGATATGTGGACCTTTGCCGGTTCTTGCTGTAAGTCGTTGAATCCCTTATTTTTCTGTTTGCTTATGGGTAGCATACCTTTACTTTTGTTTTGTAGCATACCTTCAGCTATATTGCAGCATACCTATACATATACTGTAGCATATCTTGTTCTGGTTTTTGTAGCTTGACTTATATTCTTATTTGTAGCATAGCTTAAGTGGTTTTGTAGCATAGCTTAAATTTTTAAACACCTGTGTGTATATAGCATCACCAAAGCATTCATTTTTTCCTGCCCACATTGTTCTCCCTGCTAATTATACTGTAGCATATCTTTGTTCTGGATTTTGTAGCAAATTTTGACCTATTTTTTTCTTTTTTGATTAGATTATCTATATGGACCATCTTGATATTCCAACGAACACGCACCGCATTAACTACTCTATCCCTAGAGCGTGTTATGTGACTAGTGCTGACTTCACTTTCATATCTGAAATCGACATTGACATCTCGAACCCGAAAAGCAAGTATATCTTTGGGAGGCGTCTGGTAAGGCGTTGCCTATCTTCTGCTTTTTGTGCAATTTTTTTGTTGCTGCGATGATTCTCATGTAACAATGTATATCACCATGCAGTTTCTGGATTTATCCAAAACAATTTATGGATCAGTAGCAGAACCCAGCAATGTTCATGTAGAAGAAATTGAAGTCAACCCGTCTGCTTCGTTGAATGACTGGCTTGTGTTCCCAAGCATGGAAGATTTAGAGGTATGTTTTTTTGCTGCTACATTATTGTTTTTTTGCTGACATAGTTATATAGAGTTGCTATCTAAGCTGCATTTTTAAAACTGATAGGTTCCACAGAGGTTCAAGCATCTGTATGAGAAGCATGGTGTCCTTTTCGCTTCTGAGGTTGATGATACACTAAAGAAACTCAGTCAAGGTTTGAAAAATATGCATTCAAGACGCATGGCTTCCTTGCTGGTTGATGTATCTGCTGCTATGAGAGAAGGTGACGGTCCAAGTGTTGTGTTTTCAACTGAAGCTGCACCGGAAGACCAGGTGAATGTGCAAAACGATGGGCATCTCAGGTAGATGATGTGCCAAAAGATGCTGGTGATGCTTCAATGAACATTGATGCAACCAAAGATGTTGTTGTGCAAGGTCTTGCAGGGAAACAGGTTGTTTATCAGGCAAAGAAGAAGCAGAAGGCCACTGTAGGAAGGAAGCCCAAGATGACTGTTAAAGGAAAAGAGATATCAGGCAAAGAGATCCCAGCAAAAAAGTGTCCTGTTGCAGACTCTGAACTTCCTGAGCCCACAGCAAAAGAGGCTCTTGCTACAGACTCGGAACTTCCCGAGCCCGCAGCAAAAGAGGCTCCTAATGTACAGTCGGAACTTCCCGAGCCCGAAGCAAAGGTCGTTGACCATGGCCAAAAGAGGTCAAGGGACACGGCGTTGAATCCAAAATGGGGTGAGCAGAGGAAGAAGCTTAGGCTTCCGGAGGTGAACACAGAAGAAGTTGTGGTTCCGCAGCAAGTCAGTGATATTATGCAAGAAACCATTCCACAATCTGCTTGCATCATAGATTCATCTGTCACAGAAGTTGTAGCTGGTGAACGTCAAGAAATCAATATCCCGGTCAGACCTCCGACCGTTGATCCAATTCCAGTTCAGTAATCACCACAGAGGATTAGAGCAGAAGAGCTTGCCTGTGACGCCCCAACATTTGAGATTTGGAGCCAGAGCCAAGATTCGTGTGACAAGGGTGATGCTACTCTGCCAGTCGGTGCTGATACATCATGTGCAGAGAACCATGCCAATGGACTACAGGAAGTCGTAGCAATGCAACAGCCTAGTGATGCTGCAAGTTCTCCTGTTGCACATGATTGCGTTGAAGCAACTGTCCTGGCTGATGATCAAAACTGTGTCGTGGCAACTGTTTCGGATGATGCTCCAGAGTCCATTCCACTGGCAACTATTTTGGATGATGCTGCAGAGTCCATTCCAGATGCTCCAGACTGCATTCATACTGCTCCAAACTCCGGAGCTGCAAAGAAAAATGATGATGCACCAGTTGAGGTATCCGAGCCTGAACTGACGCCAATGCAGCAAAACACCAAAGGTTCATTTTACTGGCATCCTTTTCTATTTTTTTCTTGTACTCACTGGCCTACCTTTTTGTTGTTCACTACATTTTTACCGGCAACTTTCCATCTTCCTTTTTTTATGTTTTCAGATGCTGATGATGCTACGGAGAAAGACGCCAGTGTTGGTGTTGCAACACACAAGAAGAAGACAAGATTCAAGAGGGCTATGAAGGAGGACGAGTCTCCTACCAAAACGAAGAAGATCAAAAAGGTCCACGTTGATGTGACCAAAGTTTACGATCAGTTTCTCAGGTATACTCGGCATTTAAAGCCTGTCAAAGACAAAAAGAAGGGTGATGCAACCACGTGAGTTTTTTTTGAATATGCTGCCTTACTGCTTTACAAGTGTCGTTCTAGCATATGTTTTTTGCTACAATTGTCCATATTTTTTGCTACCTGTAAATGTGCTCTTTTTCTCACCACGATTTATTGTTTATTGCAGCATGATACGTCCAAAACATATCTACTTTCCCGAACACTTTTGTTGTTGTTTTGCCTCTAATTTGTGTGTTTTGAATACAACTAACACGGACTAACGTTGTTTTCAGCAGAATTGCCCTGGTGTCTTGTTTTTGTGTAGAAAGTCAACTTTCGGGAAAATCCGTGGAAAACATCGCAAAACTCTTATTTTTTCAGAGGACCCACGATGCCAGAAGATGAGACGAAGGGGGCAACCAGTCGCCCACACCACGTGGCGGCGCGGTGGGCCCTGGGCCACGCCACCACCTGGTGAGGCCGACTCGGCCACGAGTTCGCCCCCCCCCTCTGGACTACATATTGCCTCTGACCTACAAACGTCGGGGGGTCGACCACTTTTTCCAGAAACACCAGAGAGCGCCACCGCCATCGAAAACCCTATTTCGGGGACCAGAAACTCCATTCTGGCACTCCGCTGGGACGGGGAATTGGAGGAGATCATCGACATCATCATCACCGACGCCTCTCCATCGACCATCCATGTTCCCCCATCCATGTGTGAGTAATTCCCCGCTGTAGGCTGAAGGGGTTGGTAGGGATTGGATTAGATTGTTCATGTAATAGCTATAAGATCATTAGGGCATGGTGCCTAGTATCAGTTGTTGGTACTTTATGTCATTGTTGCAACTTGTTATGCTTAATGCTTGTCACTAGGGCCCGAGTGCCATGATTTCAGATCTGAACATGTTATTGTATCATGAGGATAATCATTGTTTTAGATCATATCTGCAAGTTGTATACACATATTATTGTCCGGAACCCGAGGCCCCGAAGTGACAGAAATTGGGACAACCGGAGAGGATGGCTGTGATGTGAGGATCACATGTGTTCACGAAGTGTTAATGCTTTGCTCCGGTACTTTATTAAAAGGAGTACCTTAATTACCAGTAGTTTCCATTGAGGCCCCGCTGCAACGGGCTGGTAGGACAGAAGATGGTGTGCAAGTTTCTCATTACGAGCACGTACGACTATATAGGGAACACATGCCTATGGTTACTTAGTACTTGGATGCTTTATCATTATTTATCTGCAAATGCCTATGTCTTGATTATTATATGAACTATCTTATCCATGCAACGGCCGTTCATCCATCCCTATGCCTACAGTGTTTTAATCCTGTTGTTTGCCGCAATCACTACTGCTGTCTTTACTTTACTGCTGCTATTATTTCACTACTGCTACTGCTATAAAACTGTTGCTACTGATAATCTGTGTCGAGCAAGTCTATTCACAGGTGCAGCTGAACTGACAATTCATCTGTTAAGGCTTACAAATATTCTTTGGCTCCCCTTGTGTCGAATCAATAAATTTGGGTTTTACTTCCCTCGAAGACTGTTGCGATCCCCTATACTAGTGGGTTATCAAGACTATTTTCTGGCGCCGTTGCCGGGGAGCATAGCTTTATTTGTAAGTTCACTTGAGAGTAATATTGTTCGCTGAAATTTATTCATCATGGGGAAGACTCGTGATGAGAAGATCTGCATACTGCCATCCACTACAAGGAAAGGTACAACTCTGAGTACCTCTGCTGCTCTTGATTCACCATCTGTGATGAGTCGACTTATTACACCACCACAAGCTACACGCACTGTTACTTCTACTAAATCTGAAAATGCTTCTGATAATTTTGATGATGCTTCTACTGTTCTTGATGAAAGTGGTTCTTTAGGTCCCTTTTTAGATGCTACTATTGCTAGGTCTAAACAAATTGAAAATGCTGAAACACCTAATGGAAGTCCCACTACCCCTGTTGATTCACCTGAGTTGAGGGATTATACTTGTGATGATCTTGATGAAACTTATGTGGAACTTGATGATGACTTTATTGATGAATGTAATGCTACTAGTGGTGCAAGTAATATTAAAAATCTTCTTGGAAAACATGCTATTAGATATAAACTGTCTCCTGATGCTAAATTTGCCACATCTCCCATAAACATTAAAGATAAGGATTATGACTTCTCTCTTGATTTGTCACATATATCTATTGTTGAGAAAGAACCTTTTTGTGGTACTGAAAATGAAAGTGTTGTAGAACACATGAATGAGCTCTCTACTTTGAGTAGTTTGTTTTCTGATGATATAATGAAACGCAGTTACTTTGTTACTAAAATCTTTCCTTTCTCATTAAAAGATGAACCTAAAACTTGGTATAATAATATGTCTCCTGGTTCTATTGATAGTCCTATTGGCTTGCTTAATGCTTTCTTTCAGAAATATTTTCCTGCTAGTGCCCAACATGCTGCCTTGCAGAGACTTTTTAACTTTAAACAGGTTGAAGGAGAGAAAATGCATGAATCATGGTCAAGGTTTTGTTCTATAATTAGAGCTCGGCCTGGACATCAATTGGCCAAAAATGAACTTCTTGATATATTTTATAATGGACTAACTGTTGAATCTAGGACATACCTGGATAGTTGTGCTGGTTGTATTTTCAGGAAAAGGACTCCCGATGAAGCTGAGGAATTAATGGCTAAAATAAGCCAAAATCATGATGATTGGACCTTACCTGAGCTGACCCCAACACCCACACCAACACCAAAGAATAGGGGTATGATTGAATTGAATGATGAATCAATGAGGGAAGCCAAGAAATCTCTTAAAGAGAAGGGTATTAAATCTGAAGATGTGAAGAACCTCCCACCTATAGAAGAATTATGTAAGCCAATCCCCCATTCATCCATAATTGAGGTACACTCTCTCCAACGGTTTGATCATGGAGATATTCCCTACTCTAAACCTCCTGATCAATGCTTAGATGAATTTGATAATTATGTTGTTAAGCAAGATAACTTTAATATGAGAGTGGAAAATCATTTGATGTAAAATTTTCAAGCTATTGGTAAATTGCATGATATTGTGGAGAGAACCTCCAATGATTTTAAGATGCTTATTAAACATTTTCATATGGTTCAAACTCAAATTGATCAACTCACTAATGTAACAGCCCCAAAATTTGAGTACCAAATTTTCACTTTTGTGTCCTCTTTTGCATCATGGCATGCATGCATCATGGCATCCGTTTAAATTGCTAAGCCACACACAATCTATTCTTGGCAATGTTGAAAACCAATAATGGAAAAACTTGTTTCAACATAATCTCCAAACAAAGAAGACACTCAAAGTTGCAAAACAAAAATTCTTGACATCTTGTATAATTGTCAAGGAAGTTCCAAGAGTTCGGATAATATTTTGCACTTGCTCCAAATTGTTAAAGGAGCAACATTTTGAACTCCAGAAAAAAATGCCATATTCAAACCCTATGAACAAATATTGCTCAAAACATTTTATTTTGCAAAACCAATTTTTGTGGTGCTCCTATATTATGTTGGGGGGCTACTGGATTTTTCCCAGAATTTTCTAAAAATATTTTGGTGCCTAAATAAAATCAGGGAAGTTGCTGTTTTAATTTTAAATAGGAAAAGGACCTCTTTGTAATTATGGAGGGACCTGTCCGTGATGGAAGAAATTCGGCCAGGGGCCAATTTGCAAAATCGGGTCTTCTTCCTCATCGCTGTAGCGACATGGTCGCGTCGCAGCCGCACCATGCCGCTCGCCCAGCTCGCTCGACGCGCTGCGCCGGTCCCTCCCCCTGTGCCCTACCTGCGAGGAGAGCGACCCCGAGGCCCCTGCTACCCTATCCGCTCGCTGCCCTCTCGTTCTCTTCTCCTTTTTCCTCTCCCCATGGCCGAGCTCTAGCCGCCGCCGTCGCCGACGAATCGCCGCCGTGTCCGGCCGTCTCAGGCCAGGCCACAACCGCCATTAGCTCCGCCGTACCGTGCTCGTCGTCCACACCAAGGGAATCGAGCTGGGGCGCCTCACATCGCCGCTGCCGTCCCCAATTCCGCCGCTGCCGTCCGAGCTCGTCGCGGGCGTATTGCCGTCGAGTCCGGTGCCGTCGAACCCTCCTCCGGCCACCCCGTCCTCCCCAACGCCTCGTGGTGAGCCCCTCCTCATCGCTGGCTCTCCTCCCCTCACGCCCTTGCTCGCCGTGCTCCACGCCGCGGACGCCGTCGCCGTAGTATGCTCTCCATCGCGAATACGAACCCGGTGAAAAACCCGGATATTTCCGGTTTCGTTTCTGGGATAAGAAAAGCGGTACTGGAACCGTTAACTTCAACCCGGTCTCTACCCGGTTTATAACCGGAAATAATTCCGGATTTATTTAAATCCGGTATAAAACCCAGAATTTTCCGGGCTGGAATCCGGGATTTGAATTTTCTTTCTGAATTTGTATTTCCCTCTCAATCCTCTAACTACAAATGATCTAAAGTGGTTATTGTTGCTAAATAAATCATCAAAAGGTCAGATCAAAAAGGGAATTGATAAAAATTGATAACTTTCTAACGGTGTATCGCAAAAATGCGTGTGATATACCAAAATGTCCAGAAAATTGTGAATAACCCTTTAAATCAAATATCATGCATCTTCGATCACGATTAAGATATTGTACTCATATTGGTACCAAAACTTCATTAAGTTAAATGTGGGGTATCTTTCGTATCCGGTCGAAGTATTTATTCTTCGTGCCCCATTTAAATTGCTAGATGGAAACAAAATAAGTTCGATGCATTAAAATGTCATGTCATCATGTTTGCGCATTGCACCGCTTGTGTTTGTGGTATTTATTCGTTCCTCTCCGGTGTTGTTTGTGCATCGATAGATCAAGGAACTGAAGTGCCACCACCGTACCGTGACGATCCGTACTACCAGTACCCTGAACAAGGCAAGCGTAACCCCCCCTCTGAGCATATCTTATCATATGTTTCCGCAAATATTTTCTCCACTATAATATTGCATGCGGTTCTAAATGTCAACTTTTGTCGGATTAGAGTGTCCTATAGTTGCATTAATTTCCCTATGCCATTATCTGTTTCCCCTCCTATTATCCATAGGTTTGTGTTGTTGGTCGAGTTACTTAAAAATGCTATGTGATGCTTAGCCATGCCTAGTTATATGCATAGCTGTACGATGGAGATATATGTGTTGTTGGAAACAGGTGTGAAATGTTGAGATGATGGTGGAGAAATGTGGTGACAGGTGATAAGATGCTAAGAAGGTGGGGATGAGAGGCCACTGTGGTTGTGGTGCTTTGTCTCGTTCTCGCCGCCTAGGTGCGAGTTCTTTACCTCCCGAACCAAGACTGAGCGTGCAACCATGCGTGAGGCCTATGCATTCGCAGTGCAGGAACCCTCATAGACTAAATAACTCGAGCGGGGCTAGCCAGGGTCCTCTAGTTCGGGTTCCATTTGCGCGTGCGTGATGATGGTGGTATGAACTGGGATGAGGATGGTGGTGTTAGGAAAATGAGTGGCTGTGGGGCGGGGTGTGTGATCCTGGCAGTCCTACCGCCACTGATGATCCTGGAAAGTCCTTAACGAGGGAGAAGTCGACACCGTTCCCACCCAGCCGGCTTTCCAAGGAAGAGAGCTAATGCGCAGGTAATGGGCCGGCGGTACGCGTGGCAAACATTTGTACACCCCTGCAGGGTTAAATCTTTTCGAAAAGCCGTGTCCACGGTTAAGGACAACTTGGGAAAGGACGATAAGATCATAGAATAACTTTAACGGAATGATTAAAAACTGGGTACTAGAGGTACCACTTCAAGATGTAAGGTGAGCTTCCTCGAGGGTGATTCGGGGAGGTGCCTTTGAAACAGGTACAGTGGTTGATGATGGAAGGTGACGAAAGAAAGAGTACTTCTTACCTCTTTTGAAAATACTCTGAATAGTCGATGCCTTTGAGTTATGTTTTTATAAATAAAATCAGCTTTATGCAAAACAGCCATAAAACCTTGAAAGCTAATCATCGAGCATATATTAGCTCTTAATCTTGCGAGTTCGTCGAACTCAACGTCTTTGTTTTGTTTCAGAGGAGGACTTCACCGACCTCGAAGGTGGGTTCTTTGTGGACGTCGACGAGTAGTCTGGGGTTCCCAGGTGGCAGCTTGGGACATCCTGGAACAGCTGGCGTTGTGATGTTTATCTGTAGGCCTCTTAGGCCATATGTTGGTTCTTGTTGTTTAGAACAACCTAATTTGCTTCCGCTTGATGTAATGTTGGGTCTGTGACCTCTGGTTGTCATTTGCTATCTTTCTCTATATAAGAGTTGAACTATATGATTTTGTGTCGTAGAGTCTGTGATGTGCCAGTTGTTCCACAAGTCTTGATCTCTACTATTATGCTTGAGTTGTGCCTGTGTTAAGGCATCAATCGGGGTGTTGCGTTGCGATGATCCCAGAGCAACGCCTGCCAAAGGTTTTGGCCGGGGATTGGTAAACCCGTAACCTCCGGTTGTATCGCTTAACCGGTGACACACAGCATCACTGTATACAGTCGGGTCGGGCGCCACAAGTTGGTATCAGAGCAGTACTGCCTGTAGGAAACCCTTCTACTGGTCGATGTTGAGTCTAGTGTTTGTGAAAATATTTTAACCTAAAAATGAGTTGTGAAAACCATCTTAGGATTCTTTTTACTCCTTATCTGGTTACCCTCTAATCTCGGAGCAATCTTACCTCGATTTGAGTTTAAAGGTTTTACTTCTCACCTGTTACTTCAAAATGATTAGAAACGGGGTGGGTTCGACCTTTAGTGTTATGTGTCACGTTGCTCCCGCTGCGTTGCAATCCCAAATCAACTCAGATGTTTCTACCGAATCAATATTTGATCCTTTCTTTGGGTTTTAACCCAGGACTTGAACATAAGGTCCCGGATTGTGCCAACTAGAGTGTGTTAAGTTGTGATTTCTTAACTCTCACTAGTAGCACATGATGCTGATCTTTGACCCAAGTTCTATCTTGTTGTTTTCCTTCTCGCAAAGTATTATCGTCCCTAGTCTGTGTACTTGTGTAGACGCTAATGCTATTGTTCGACCATTCGGAGAAAGATACTAACTGTGTCATTGTCAAATCTCCAGAATGGCTCGAGGAGGCGTGGAGGCCGTGGTGGTCGCGGTAACCACAATGATGATGAGGATGATCTGCCGCCACCACCCTCGATGGCTCAAGTCTTGATGGCCATTGAGGAGAACCGTGGGCGCAATGAGCGCTTGCTTGAGCAGTTGGTGCAGCAAATGCACGGAGGAACGAGTGCAACACTCTCACTGAGTTCCTGCGTTCGCAGCCACCCACCTTTGCTGATGCTAAGGAGCCACTGGAAGCTGATGATTGGCTTCGTGCTTTGGAGCGCAAGTTCTCCGCGCTGCATGTCCCATTGGCTGAGCAAGTCAACTTTGCCACCTATCTCTTGGTTGGTGCTGCTGGCTGTTGGTGGGAAAGCCATGTGGCTTTGTTTCCAGCCAACCATGTCTTCACCTGGGCTGATTCCGCACTGCCTTCCGTGCGGAGTACATTCCCCAGCCAATCATGGACTTGAAGAGGAGGGAGTTCCTGGATTGCAACAGGGACGGATGGACCTCCGCACTTATGGTCGTGAGTTCAACCATCTTTCTCGTTACGCCCCAAGGGACGTGACCAATGATGCTGACAAGCAAGAGCTGTTCCGCAAGGGTCTGACTCCGCAGCTCGCTATGAGTTGCCCTTCAGGTTCCAGACCTATCAGGAGCTGTTCAACCAGGCTTTCACTCTTGAGCAAGGAAGAAAGGAACTTGAAGCTTCCAAGAGGCCCGCACATGGGGACCACCAGAGTTCCTCGGGTTCTGAGAGCAAGAAGCGCAGGGTGTTTGTCCCTACAGCGCCGTACCTCGTGCTCCCTTCATGCCGAGGGCAGCAGGATATAGGCCACCTCCTCCGCGTCCCACTACTTCGACACTTGGGATAGGCGGAGTGGGTACCGTCCTATGCTACCTGCTCCACCTGGACTCACTTGCTACACCTGTGGCCAGGCTGGTCACTACTCCAGGGAGTGCCCCCAGAAGGCACCTCTCGCTATAACTCCTGCACGAGCCCCTGCCACTCCAACTGGCAAGGCTGGACCTTTGGTGCGTGGTCGCCTGAACCACGTCTCTGCTGAAGAAGCTGAAGAGGATCCTGGCGTCCTTATGGGTGAGCTTCGAATCAACAACCATCTTGCTACCGTTTTGTTTGATTCTGGAGCATCGCATTCATTCATCTCTATTGCGTTTGCAAAAGATCACCAAATACCGTTTGAGAAGATGAGCAGTCCCTTGATGATCTCTACCCCTGGCTCCAAATGGCAAACCGATGGCGTTACTCCTGAGGTCCAGATTATCATAGCATCCCTGTCCTTCCCTTTCCCGTTGATAGCCTTGAGGTCGAAGGGCCTTGATGCCATACTGGGCATGGACTGGTTAGCAAGATACCATGCTAATCTCGACTGTGCTGCTAAGTCCATCACCGTGACCCACCCTTCCGGTTACGATGTGCAGTTTTGGGCTACATATTCAGGACCTCCATCATCAGACAATCCCCTCTCCCCGGAGATCACCCTATGTTTCATGGAAGGCTTGTCCCCTCCTGAAATCCAGGACATACACGTGGTGTGTGACTTCCCGGATGTGTTCCCAGAAGAATTGCCTGGCATGCCACCTGATCGAAGTGTGGAGTTTGTCATAGACTTGCTTCCCGGTACTGCTCCAATTTCCAAGAAGCCCTACCGTATGCCGGTGGAAGAGTTGGCTCTGTTGAAGAGCAAATTGATCAGCTGTTAGCTAAGGAGTTCATTCAGCCTAGCAGTTCACCTTGGGGTTGTCCGGTACTCTTTGTCAAGAAGAGGGATTCTACCGTGCCTCGTCTAGTCTCTGACTATCGACCGTTGAATGCGGTGACAATCAAGAACAAGTATCCTATTCCTCGTATCAATGATCTGTTGGATCAGTTAGCTGGTGCAAGAGTATTCTCCAAGATGGATCTGAGGTCAGGGTACCATCAAATAAAGATCAGAAAGGAGGATATCCCAAAGACGGCATTTGTTACTCGCTATGGCTCATATGAGTATACCGTCATGTCCTTTGGTCTCACAAATGCTCCAGCTACTTTCATGAGGCTCATGAATTCCATTTTCATGGATTATCTTGATAAGTTTGTCGTCATTTACATCGATGACATCCTCATCTATTCTAAAACCGACGAAGAGCATGATGAACACCTTCGGTTGGTTCTGACACGGCTTCGTGAACACCGTCTCTATGCCAAGTTCTCCAAGTGTGAGTTTTGGTTGGATAAACTTGTCTTCCTTGGACATGTAATATCTGCCAATGGTGTGGAAGTCATCCCCGACAAAATTCAAGCTATTCTAGACTGGAAAACTCCAATGTCAGTCAAGGACATTCGTAGCTTTCTCGGATTGGCGGGTTACTACCGCCGATTCATCGAAGCTTTCTCCAAATAGCCAAGGCATTGACTGACCTTCTCAAGAAGGATAAAAGTTCGTATGGTCGGCCGAAGCTGAAGAGAGTTCCAAACACTGAAAGCCAAGCTCACTCCGCTCCTGTGCTTGTCCTGCCGGACACGAGCAAGGATTTCGTCGTCTTCTGTGACGCCTCTCTACAAGGTTGGGCTGTGTGTAATGCAAGATGGCCATGTTGTGGCTATGCTTCTCGTCAGTTGAAGCCACATGAGCTCAATTACCCAACTCATGATCTAGAGCTTGCCGCTGTGGTCTATGCTTTGAAGCAATGGAGACCATATTTGTTTGGTAACCGTTGCGAGATCTTCTCGGATCACAAGAGTCTGAAGTACCTCTTCACCCAGCCGGATTTAAATCTCAGGCAAAGGCGTTGGTTGGAGTTAATCACGGACTATAATGTGAGTCTGAACTATCAACCCGGCAAAGCAAACGTCGTGGCTGACGCGCTAAGTCGGAAGTCCTATTGCAACAATCTGATGATTGAAGAAGCCCAACCTGCCCTTCTATGAAGAGTTCTCTCGTTTGAACTTAGAAATGGTGCCCTCCGGCTATCTTGCAAATCTGGACATAAAATCTACTCTTGTAGACCAGATTAAGGAGGCTCAAACTCGTGACAAGGGTATTCAGAAAATCAAAGAGAACATTGCTAGCGGGAAGGCAAAATGTTTTTCTGTCAATGAATCCGGAGTTGTTTATTTTGGTGACCGCTTGGTTGTGCCAAAGAAACAAAATTGAGAGGGCTGATCCTCCAAGAAGCTCATGAATCTCCTCTCTCTATTCATCCCGGTAGTACCAAGATGTACCAAGACCTTCGACCACTATTCTGGTGGACTCGTATGAAACGAGAAATTGCCAAGTATGTTGCTGAATGCGACACATGTCGACGGGTAAAGGCTGAACATCAAAGACCTGCCGGCACTCTTCGCCCTATTGCAGTCCCCGAGTGGAAATGGGATGAAATTGGTATGGACTTCATCACCGGGTTTCCCCGATCTCAAAAGGGCAACAATGCTATCTGGGTAATCATTGATCGTCTTCCAAGGTTGCTCACTTCCTACCAGTCCGTGATGATATACGGGCAAGTCAACTTGCTGATTATTTGGCTCGTATTGTTCCATTACATGGGGTCCCTCTGAGGATCATATCGGACCGTGGAAGTATCTTTGTCTCCAAGTTTGGCAGAGTTTCCAAACTGCTATGGGGTCCCGTCTCAACTTCAGTACCGCCTACCATCCTCAAACTGATGGTCAGACTGAAAGAGTGAACCAAGTTTGGAAGACATGCTTCGGGCATGTGTGATCTCTTTTGGCAAGGGTTGGGAAAAGTATCTCCCTTTCGCGGAGTTCTCCTACAACAATAGCTATCAAGCTAGTCTGGGCATGGCTCCATTCGAGGCTCTATATGGAAGAAAATGCCGCACTCCTCTGAATTGGTCCGAGACCAGAGAGAGCACTCTTTGGTCCTGATGTGATCAATGAAGCTGAGGAGAAGGTTCGAATCATAAGAGAGAATCTGAAGATTGCTCAGTCTAGGCAGAAGAGCTACTATGATAAGCATCATCAGGAAATTCACTATGAAATTGGTGATAAAGCTTATCTCCGCGTCTCTCCCCTTCGTGGCGTTCGCCGCTTCGGAATCAAAGGGAAATTGGCACCTCGCTATGTTGGTCCTTTCACCGTTCTGGGCAAGCGAGGAGATCTTTCTTATCAATTGGAGTTACCGGTCAAATTCCCAAATGTGCATGATGTGTTTCATGTCTCCCAACTCCGCCGGTGTTTCAAGGATCCTATCCATGGAGTTAATCATGAGGAGCTAGATCTACAAGAAGACCTCACTTATCGTGAGCATCCTATCCGTGTCTTGGATGAAGCTGAAAGAAAGACCCGGAACAAGACTACCAAGTTTCTCAAGATTCAGTGGTCGCACCATTCCGAGGAAGAAGCAACTTGGGAACGAGAATCTAGTCTCGTGAGGAGTATCCCGACTTCTTTCCGCAATCTTAGAATCTCGGGACGAGATTCCTGTAAGGAGGGTAGAATTGTAACAGCCCCAAAATTTGAGTACCAAATTTTCACTTTTGTGTCCTCTTTTGCATCATGGCATGCATGCATCATGGCATCCGTTTAAATTGCTAAGCCACACACAATCTATTCTTGGCAATGTTGAAAACCAATAATGGAAAAACTTGTTTCAACATAATCTCCAAACAAAGAAGACACTCAAAGTTGCAAAACAAAAATTCTTGACATCTTGTATAATTGTCAAGGAAGTTCCAAGAGTTCGGATAATATTTTGCACTTGCTCCAAATTGTTAAAGGAGCAACATTTTGAACTCTAGCAAAAATGCCATATTCAAACCCTATGAACAAATATTGCTCAAAACATTTTATTTTGCAAAACCAATTTTTGTGGTGCTCCTATATTATGTTGGGGGGGCTACTGGATTTTTCCCAGAATTTTCTAAAAATATTTTGGTGCCTAAATAAAATCAGGGAAGTTGCTGTTTTAATTTTAAATAGGAAAAGGACCTCTTTGTAATTATGGAGGGACCTGTCCGTGATGGAAGAAATTCGGCCAGGGGCCAATTTGCAAAATCGGGTCTTCTTCCTCGTCGCTGTAGCGACACGGTCGCGTCGCAGCCGCACCATGCCGCTCGCCCAGCTCGCTCGACGCGCTGCGCCGGTCCCTCCCCCTGTGCCCTACCTGCGAGGAGAGCGACCCGAGGCCCCTGCTACCCTATCCGCTCACTGCCCTCTCGCTCTCTTCTCCTTTTTCCTCTCCCCATGGCCGAGCTCTAGCCGCCGCCGTCGCCGACGAATCGCCGCCGTGTCCGGCCGTCTCAGGCCAGGCCACAACCGCCATTAGCTCCGCCGTGCCGTGCTCGTCGTCCACGCCGAGGGAATCGAGCTGGGGCGCCTCACATCGCCGCTGCCGTCCCCAATTCCGCCGCTGCCGTCCGAGCTCGTCGCGGGCGAATTGCCGTCGAGTCCGGTGCCGTCGAACCCTCCTCCGGCCACCCCGTCCTCCCCAACGCCTCGTGGTGAGCCCCTCCTCATCGCTGGCCCTCCTCCCCTCACGCCCTTGCTCGCCGTGCTCCACGCCGCGGACGCCGTCGCCGTAGTATGCTCTCCATCGCGAATACGAACCCGGTGAAAAACCCGGATATTTCCGGTTTCGTTTCCGGGATAAGAAAAGCGGTACTGGAACCGTTAACTTCAACCCGGTCTCTACCCGGTTTATAACCGGAAATAATTCCGGATTTATTTAAATCTGGTATAAAACCCAGAATTTTCCGGGCTGGAATCCAGGATTTGAATTTTCTTTCTGAATTTGTATTTCCCTCTCAATCCTCTAACTACAAATGATCTAAAGTGGTTATTGTTGCTAAATAAATCATCAAAAGGTCAGATCAAAAAGGGAATTGATAAAAATTGATAACTTTCTAACGGTGTATCGCAAAAATGCGTGTGATATACCAAAATGTCCAGAAAATTGTGAATAACCCTTTAAATCAAATATCATGCATCTTTGATCACGATTAAGATATTGTACTCATATTGGTACCAAAACTTCATTAAGTTAAATGTGGGGTATCTTTCGTATCCGGTCGAAGTATTTATTCTTCGTGCCCCATTTAAATTGCTAGATGGAAACAAAATAAGTTCGATGCATTAAAATGTCATGTCATCATGTTTGCGCATTGCACCGCTTGTGTTTGTGGTATTTATTCGTTCCTCTCCGGTGTTGTTTGTGCATCGATAGATCAAGGAACTGAAGTGCCACCACCGTACCGTGACGATCCGTACTACCAGTACCCTGAACAAGGCAAGCGTAACCCCCCCCCCCTCTGAGCATATCTTATCCTATGTTTCCGCAAATATTTTCTCCACTATAATATTGCATGCGGTTCTAAATGTCAACTTTTGTCGGATTAGAGTGTCCTATAGTTGCATTAATTTCCCTATGCCATTATCTGTTTCCCTCCTATTATCCATAGGTTTGTGTTGTTGGCCGAGTTACATATAAATGCTATGTGATGCTTAGCCATGCCTAGTTATATGCATAGCTGTACGATGGAGATATATGTGTTGTTGGAAACAGGTGTGAAATGTTGAGATGATGGTGGAGAAATGTGGTGACAGGTGATAAAATGCTAAGAAGGTGGGGATGAGAGGCCACTGTGGTTGTGGTGCTTTGTCTCGTTCTCGCCGCCTAGGTGCGAGTTCTTTACCTCCCGAACCAAGACTGAGCGTGCAACCATGCGTGAGGCCTATGCATTCGCAGTGCAAGAACCCTCATAGACTAAATAACTCGAGCGGGGCTAGCCAGGGTCCTCTAGTTCGGGCTTCCATTTGCGCGTGCGTGATGATGGTGGTATGAACTGGGATGAGGATGGTGGTGTTAGGAAAATGAGTGGCTGTGGGGCGGGGTGTGGTGATCCTGGCAGTCCTACCGCCACTGATGATCCTGGAAAGTCCTTAACGAGGGAGAAGTCGACACCGTTCTCACCCAGCCGGCTTTCCAAGGAAGAGAGCTAATGCGCAGGTAATGGGCCGGGCGGTACGCGTGGTAAACATTTGTACACCCCTGCAGGGTTAAATCTTTTCGAAAAGCCGTGTCCACGGTTAAGGACAACTTGGGAAAGGACGATAAGATCATAGAATAACTTTAACGGAATGATTAAAAACTGGGTACTAGAGGTACCACTTCAAGACTATAAGGTGAGCTTCCTCGAGGGTGATTCGGGGAGGTGCCTTTGTTAAACAGGTACAGTGGTTGATGATGGAAGGTGACGAAAGAAAGAGTACTTCTTACCTCTTTTTGAAAATACTCTGAATAGTCGATGCCTTTGAGTTATGTTTTTTATAAATAAAATCAGCTTTATGCAAAACAGCCATAAAACCTTTGAAAGCTAATCATCGAGCATATATTAGCTCTTAATCTTGCGAGTTCGTCGAACTCAACGTCGTTTGTTTTGTTTCAGAGGAGGATTTCACCGACCTCAAAGGTGGGTTCTTTGTGGACGTCGACGAGTAGTCTGGGGTTCCCAGGTGGCAGCTTGGGACATCCTGGAACAGCTGGCGTTGTGATGTTTATCTGTAGGCCTCTTAGGCCATATGTTGGTTCTTGTTGTTTAGAACAACCTAATTTGCTTCCGCTTGATGTAATGTTGGGTCAGTGACCTCTGGTTGTCATTCGCTATCTTTCTCTAATATAAGAGTTGAACTATAATGGTTTTGTGTCGTAGAGTCTGTGATGTGCCAGTTGTTCCACAAGTCTTGGTCTCTCTATTATGCATTGAGGGTTGTGCCTGCGTTAAGGCATCAATCGGGGTGTTGCGTTGCCGATGATCCATTCCGAGCAACGCCTGCCAAAGGTTTTGGCCGGGGATTGGTAAACCCGTAACCTCCGGTTGTATCGCTTAACCGGTGACACACAGCATCACTGTATAATAGTCAGGTCAGGGCGCCACAACTAAAGTGCAAAAAGATCTGTTGGTTAATGCTTCTAGAGATAAAGAGAAACATGTTTGTGAAGTAACAACTAGAGGAGGAATTTCCACTCAGGATCCTTTATATCCTGAGGGGTATCCTAAAAGAATTGAACAAGATTCTCAACGAGTTAATGAAACTAGTGCTCCTTCTAAGAAAAAGAAGAAGAAACATAAAACTGTTGTAGAATCCTCTGAACTTATTAATGATCCTAATAGTATATCTATTTCTGATGCTGAAACTGAAAGTGGTAATGAACACAACAATGATAATGGTAAGAATGATGCTTCTGATAAAGAAGAAATTGAAGAGGAACCTGAAAAGCATACTAAAGGTAAAAAATATGGCAAGGAGGACTTCATTGCTAAGAAACATGGTAATGAGAAAGAACCTTGGGTCCAAAAGCAAATGCCCTTTCCTGCTAAGAAACTCAAATCAAACGAAGAAGAACACTATAATAAATTTTGTGATTGGATGAAACCTTTGTTCTTGCAAATTCCTTTGACTGATATTATTAAGTTGCCTCCTTATTCAAAGTATATGAAAGATACTGTTTCTAACAAGAGGAAAATTCCCAATGAATGTCTACTATGCTTGCTAATTATTCTTTCAATGGCAAGGTTCCAAAGAAGCTTGGAGATCCAGGTATACCAACTATTCCCTGTTCCATCAAAAATAATTATGTTAGAACTGCTCTATGTGATTTGGGAGGAGGAGTTAGTGTTATGCCTTTCTCTCTTTATAAGAGACTTTATCTTGATAAGCTGATTCCTACTGATATATCTTTGCAAATGGCCGATAAATCTACTGTTGTTCCTGTTGGCATTTGTGAGGATGTCCCTGTTCAAGTGGCTAATAACTGTTTGATTTTAACTGATTTTGTTGTGCTTGAAATGCCTGAAGATGATAATATGTCTATTATTCTTGGGGACCCTTTCTAAATACTGCAGGTGCTGTTATTGATTGCAATAAAGGAAAAGTAACTTTTAATGTGAATGACAAAGAGCACACTGTTTATTTCCCCAAGAAAGTGGACAAGGTTTATGGAGTTAATACCATCTCTAATTTTAGAACTATCAAAGTGGGAAGTATTGATTGCCCTATATATGATCATCAAGAAGGATATCAAAACATTATGATTGGATCCATATCAATAAAATTCAAGGTAACATGATTGTCTCATGATGTTTAATTCATTTGTGTCATATAAAATATATTTGGTGACAAGACTTGATCAACCTTGTTAACAAATACACTTTATATATATGAAGGCTCTAAACAACATTTTATCCCTCACCCTTGTTTTACCTACTGCAATGTTGCTTAGTTTGAAAAAGTTTAGCTGAGTTTGATTTTGAAAATCATTTTTCTGCCTGAATTTTATTATCTTAAGCACCAGAAATTGTCCAAATTGAAAGTTTCCAAAAATCTGTAAAAATTATACCACTGGTCCTATTTTTGGAAGAGCAACGTGGGAGTGCCTGGAGCTGACCAGGGGGCCCACCATGCCACCTCACCACATGGTGGCGCGGCAGGCTTTTGGCCGCGCCGTGGCATGGTGAGGGCCCCACCTGGCCCTCCACTCACTCAGCCACCTACCACTCCTTCCTCTTCACGACCAAACACTTTTCCCTGGTTCAAACCCAAGTGCGTGCTGTTCTTCCTCATGATTTTCGATCTCCTTGGTCAGCCCATCTTAGCTGCTGAGATTTGGGGCATTTGTTCTCCGGTATGTGACTCCTCCGATTATCCAAGTAGAATTTTGTTTAGTGGAGTATTTCTTGAGTATTTTGCTGCTGTAGGTGACATGTTAAGTGAGTTTGCATGCTTGTTCTAAGTTAGAATAATTAGTTTTGATGCATGTTTAATCCTCTAGCAAGTTCCTGTAGTAGTTTCCTCATTTAGTTGTCTCAAAATCGATTTTTTATAGTGTTTGCCAAAATTTCAGAAAAGGAAGATCATAACCACACCTTTGGAGAGATCTTTGAGAGGGATTCGCAAAGGGTGGCAAGGCCCCCGAGAGCAGCCACTCGAGTTCGGCGATCCTACAATGAAGATCTTATTGCACCGAGCATTGGTGATGAGAGGGATGATGGAGTTCCACACCCATCATCTTTCCCATGCCTTAACTTTTTGCATGATGCAGGGCTTCTTGA
Source organism: Poa pratensis (assembly GCA_947311845.1). NCBI lineage: Eukaryota > Viridiplantae > Streptophyta > Magnoliopsida > Poales > Poaceae > Poa > Poa pratensis. The sequence continues at coordinate 81,319,593 of CAMZMU010000052.1, read as the reverse complement.
TGATTTCTTGTTCCTTGTCCAGAGGGTTGGCTTAACTACATACATGGAGGATGAACGCCACCAATATTATAATCTCACCAAAAAATTTGTTGAGAGTTTTAAATTTTGCAACACATCCTACAAGCCAACCATTGGATTTAAGATTTATGATAAGCCTGTTTCTATGACTTTGGATAACTTTTGTGCTGCCATAGGTATTGCTCCTTCAGGTACAGCAAAGAGGATTCAAGGGCGCCCCAACGAATTGATGGAACTTTACCGAGGGGTGACCAATGATGATGACCGCACCGCCCAGCGCGGCAAGATAAGAAACATTCAGCTCCCCGCCATTAGATACTTTGCCTATTATCTTGCTACTAGCAACCTTGGTAGGGAGAACACCAACAACATTTCTAACTATCATCTTACTTTTCTGGTTGCTGCACTTACTGGTAACACATCTTATAACCTTGGTGCTCTCATAGCTCGTCGCTTATCTGCTGATGGTCCCATTTATGGAGGGATAGTTGCTTCACGAGTTGTAGCATATCTAGGCCTTCCTATTGACCCTAGTGATGAGTTGCTAACCCCTTTCAGGCTCGACCTTGCTGCTATGAAAGATCATAAATTTGTAACAGCTAAATCTCGTGTAGGAAGTCTTGTCTATAGAGTTTTGTTCACTGACGGGGACGAAAGGAAAGTTCCTTCGCCCCAGGCCGATTTGTTCTGTATTCGCAGGAGGCCATGGTCACGCCAAAGAAGGGGTTGGACGAGCAGTTGCATCTGCGTGGTTTCCACCAGCAGCACGACTCCGAGGACACGACACCCTCTGAGGACTACACCGTCACTTACCCGGTGCGTCCTCCAGTTCTTATCAGAACGACGATCCTTCTTCATCGTACTTTGGAGGCGCCACTTCCTGGGCGCCATGGGGTTGATCTCCACTTAGGCCAAAAGCCTAAGCTTGGGGGGAGGTATACCGACATCTCACTCATTTATATATCATGTTCTGTCGGTACTTTGTATATCCATGTTTCGATTTTCTTTCTTTCTTTTCGTTGTTTCTTGTTTTGCTTTTGCTTTCCAAAACACAAAAAGACCAAAAATATTTTTGTTGTTTCTCTTTATTTGTTTCTTTAAGTCTCTAGTTTTAGTTTGCTTAGTTGTTTAAATTTGGTTTGTTATTCAAAAATCCAAAAATATTTTGCTTTATTGCTTGCTTCTTTTTGCTCTTGTTTTAAATTCGAAAAACCCAAAAATATTTGTTGTTCTTTTTCGGTTTTGTATAGTTTGCTGCAGAGTTCGACAGCCTTCCGTGACTCCAGTGGAGCTTGGTTATCATTTCATATCATTCAAGCCACACAAGTGAAAAGCAATAATGACGACTTACGACGATTCGAGTTGGGGTGAGAGGCTGGTATGAACTCTATTTGTTTTCATTTTTGTACATATACTCATCCATGTGTGCATGCTTAGTCGGTTCATGTGAGGTATATGTTATTTAGTGGATGCTTAGTAGTTCATGTTCTCTTATGATCAGTTCTAACTTATTAATAGTGGGTAGCATGTTATATTGATGTTTGTTTGCATTGTTCTATTCATAAAAGGGTATGACACTGTGGTATCCTCCTCTGAATGATTCATTTGAATTGACTTGGCACATGCTCACGCATGCATATGACTGAAAAACAAAAAGTCAATTAAGCCTCGATGATTCATTTTGCCTTAGAGTTCTTGTATCACTTTTATGCTTTCGTTAATTTTGTTTTGTCTCAAGCATGATTATGACGGTTATTGCTCTCTTGATTGTCGCTTCCCAGTCTATTGCTAGCCTCCACTTGTACTGAGCGGGAATGCTGCTCGTGCTTCCAAATCCTCGAAAACCAAGTTATCCCAAAGAGTCCACTATAAATTCCTATGCATGGCATTTCAAACCATTCAAGTAAATTTTCATGTGCTACCTTTAAAACCTTCAAATTACTTCTCATTTTGTGACACTGTTTTTAGCTCATGAGGAAGTAGTAGTTGGGTTTGTTATCTTCCATACTAAATTAAGTACCCCGACTTGCATGCTTCATCTGCTTGTCACTAATTTTGCAAAGAGCTGGTTAGTCCATTATAACATCAAAAAGCTAAAACAAATAAAATAGACACTCCTCCATGGTATGTGATTGTTAGAAGGCACCCGAGGATTCGGTTAGCCATGGCTTGTGTAAGCAAAGGTTGGGAGGAGTGTCAAACTATATATAAAGTGCATGCTATAAGTGCTTAATATCAACATCTCGGAACCGCTCTCAACTTGTTTAGTGTGGAAGATAACAGAAACTATATTGCCAATCGTTGACAAGAACACCCACCTCCCAAAACAATTTTACTTCTGTTTTAAAAATAAAAAGCTCTAGCACATGTTAATCCCTGCTTCCCTCTGCGAAGGGCCTATCTTTTACTTTTATGTTGAGTCACCATCATTTCTTTGAGCACCTTCTCGAGAGCATAGTTGTCATTCTTAGTGTAATGTGCTTGTCCCAGAATGCGGTTAACTGTGGTATAACTTTGGTGCTTTTATCTTTGATATCTTTACTTCTAGTCTTCCCTTGAACTTCAGAGGTGCCTGGGCATTTATGTTTTGCTGTACAAATACGGGCAAGCGAGATACCACCTTTTCATATCTTATTATGAGCATTACAATCTTGCAGATAGATATGTTTCATGTTGTTTGTTATTAGTATGTTGGCATCTTTTCATGGTTTACATGGCTATTAGGTGACATTATTTGCATACATCTTATATTGAATTGCCTAAACACTTGTCCATATAGTGAGAATATATACATCATATGAAGTAAATGTGTTCGTGAAAGTTTCTTTTATCGCACTCAGTTGTTAACTGAATTGCTTGAGGGCAAGCAATAAGCTAAGCTTGGGGGGAGTTGATACGTCCAAAACGTATCTACTTTCCCACACTTTTGTTGTTGTTTTGTCTCTAATTTGTCTGTTTTGAATACAACTAACATGGACTAACGCTGTTTTCAGCAGAATTGCCCTGGTGTCTTGTTTTTGTGCAGAAAATCAACTTTCGGGAAAATCCGTGGAAAACATCGCAAAGCTCCTATTTTTCTAGAGGACCCACGATGCCAGAAGATGAGACGAAGGGGGCAACCAGTCGCCCTGATAGGGCAAAGGTGTCCGATCTTTCGATGAGATGATGATACGTCGATTCTGGTGGAGTTCGACCTTGGCGATCCGACTACGACGCACAAGTACGCAGCGCCAATGCAATCGTTGAACCAATCTCCCAAGGTTACCGGTCCTGCAGAAGCACGATCAGCCTGAGGTCTAGTTCTACCTGCGATCGAGGAACAAGTAAGAACCAATAATGCAATCAAGAATTGCGGATAAAAGATGAAGTTTATTGATGAAGGTGGGATCTTGCAAGTGCGTAGTATAGGAGGTCTAGCTGACACTCATGCCTATGGCGAAGACTAGCTAATAGCTGAGTTCTTTTTAACTAAACAAAATCCGAGTCTAAACGTAACCCTAAACGAGGTATATAAGGAGAAAAGGAGGGGGTTTCGGCCAGCCTTGGGGGTTTGGCCGAATCCAACCCTTGGTGCACTTTCCTTCCTCTATACTGACTCTAAAAACGCCCTAAAAGTCCAGATTTGAAATTACATGGGCCTGGCCCACAAATAAAAGGTGACGCAGCACCATATGTAACTATGGACGAATTTTATGAAGTGTAGACTTGAGGAATTCGTCCAAGTCTTCAAATGTCATCATGGTGGCTTCAAGTTGCGGCAATCTCCAATGGTGGCATCATCCTCTTCCTTGTTTCCACTCCTGCGGTTATCTCCCTCCACGTACTTGCTCCATAGCTTGTCCCTCTCGTCCATGCTTGGTCCATCATTCCTAAGAGAAACAAACACATCTACTTTAGGCAGCATCATATTCTCATGTGCATTAGGAGTAGCTTGTAGAAACGAAAGTACCTTGTGTTGGAGTTGACGCGCACGAGCTCTAGTTAATGGTCCTTGTAATTGAGGTGTTGTATTAGTTGTGGTTGCGTCAATGGTAGGGATGTCCCCATCATGCTCCCCTTCTTGAATTGAAGTCGTCCTCGACGCCATCTCATCATTTTCTCCAAAGTATGGCTTCAAATCTGCAATGTTAAATGCGGGACTAACCCCAAACTCTGCAGGCAGCTCAAGTTTATATGCATTATCATTTAATTTCTCCCAGATTTTAAAAGGGCCATCAGCTCGTGGCATTAGTTTTGACTTGCGCAAATCAGGAAAGCGATCCTTGCGCAAATGCAACCAAACAAGATCTCCTGGGGCAAACACAATATGTTTTCTTCTTTTATCCCCATACATTTTATACTTAGCATTCATTCGCTCAATGTTCTCTTTAACAGATGCATGCAACTTAACAATCATTTCAGCACGTTGTGTAGCATCAAAATTATGTTGCACCGTATTTGGAAGAGGCAATAAATCAATAGGTGCACGAGCAACAAAACCATACACAATCTCAAAAGGGCACAATTTAGTAGTAGAGTGCAGCGAGCGATTATAAGCAAATTCTACATGAGGCAAGCATTCTTCCCACTTTTTCAGATTCGTTTTTAACACAGCCCTTAGCATAGTAGATAAAGTTCTATTCACTACCTCAGTTTGTCCATCAGTTTGGGGGTGACATGTAGTACTAAATAATAATTTCGTCCCCAACTTAGCCCACAAACATCTCCAAAAATGGCTAAGAAACTTAGTATCACGATCAGAAACAATAGTATTTGGCACACCATGCAAACGGACAATATCGCGAAAGAACAAATCAACAACATGTGTAGCATCATCAGTCTTGTGACAAGGAATAAAGTGTGCCATCTTAGAAAATCTATCCACAACAACAAAAATGCTATCCCTCCCCTTCTGTGTGCGAGGCAATCCCAAAACAAAGTCCATAGAAATATCCTCCCAAGGAACACTAGGAACGGGCAGAGGCATATATAAACCATGTGGATTAAGACGAGACTTAGCTTTTTGACATGTAGTGCAGCGAGCAATAAACCTCTCAACATCCCGATGCATGCGTGGCCAAAAGAAGTGTGCAACAAGCACATCCTCCGTCTTCTTGACACCAAAGTGGCCCATCAATCCACCTCCATGCGCATCCTGCAATAACAAAAGACGAACGGAACTATCTGGTACATAACCTGTTAGCATGGAACACAAATCCATCATTGAGGACGAATTTGTTCCATGTCCTACCCTCTTGACAATTCTGCAATACATCTTTAATTAAATTCAGCATCATGCGCATATTGATCTTTGATTGTTTCCAAACCAAAAATTTGAAGTCAAGTTGAGATAACATGGTATAATGACGTGACAACGCATCAGCAATAACATTATCTTTACCCTTTTTGTATTTAATAACATAAGGAAAAGACTCAATGAATTCAACCCACTTAGCGTGCCCACGATTCAGTTTTGCTTGACTACAAATATGCTTCAAATATTCATGATCAGAATGTATAACAAATTCTTTCGCCCATAAATAATGTTGCCAAGTTTCTAAAGTCTGAACAAGAGCATATAATTCCTTATCATAAGTTGAATAGTTCAGACTAGCACCACTCAATTTTTCACTAAAATATGCAACAGGTTTACCCTCTTGTAATAACACACCTCCCAACCCAATTCCACTAGCATCACATTCAAGATCAAAAGTCTTATTAAAATCAGGAAGTTGGAGTAATGGAGCATGTGTTAACTTAGCTTTTAATGTCATGAACGCATCCTGTTGTGCCTCACCCCAAACAAAGGGCACATCCTTCTTTGTAAGCTCATTCAGCGGCGCTGCAATAGACCCAAAATCCTTGACAAAGCGCCGGTAGAACCCAACAAGGCCAAGAAAGCTCCTCAATTGGGTTAACGTTAAAGGTACAGGCCAACTCGAAATTGCTTCAGTTTTCACGGGATCCACTTCAATGCCCTGTGCTGTAACAACATAGCCAAGAAACGCAACTCGATCGGTGCACAAGGTGCACTTCGCAAGATTACCAAACAAATGTGCAGCATGCAAATGAGTGAGATGCTCCTCTAAAGATTTGTTGTATATCAAAATATCATCAAAGTAAACCACCACAAAACGTCCAATGAAAGCACGTAAAACTTTATGCATCAATCTCATGAAAGTACTAGGAGCATTGGTTAACCCAAAAGGCATAACTAACCACTCATAGAGGCCAAATTTAGTTTTAAATGTTGTTTTCCATTCATCGCCTAGTTTCATACAAATTTGGTGGTAACCACTACAAAAATCAACCTTAGATAATATGGTAGAACCACTCAACTCATCAAGCATATCATCCAAACGTGGTATAGGGTGTCTATAACGAATTGTAATGTGATTTATAGCCCTACAATCAGTACACATGCGTGATGAACCATCTTTCTTAGGTACCAACAAAATCGGAACAGCACAAGGACTAAGAGACTCACGAATATAACCTCTATCGAGTAAGTCCTGAACTTGTCGTTCAATCTCTTTAGTCTCCTCTGGATTGGTACGGTAGGCTGCACGATTGGGAAGAGAAGCTCCAGGAATCAAATCAATTTGATGCTCTATTCCCGAATTGGTGGCAGCCCCGGCGGCAACTCTTGTGGAAAAACGTCCGCATATTCCTACAAAATGTTAGCAACAACAGGAGGCAAAGAGGGAGGCATATCCTCAAATGAAAACAGGACCTCTTTGCAAACAATTGCATAACATACATCAGTAGAAACATCCAAATCAGCAAGATCAGATTTGCTAGCAAAGTAACATGGTTTTTTCAAACGAATTTCACTGGGAAGTTCTGCACTAGATTTAGTATTTCTAGAAGGTGGCATTACTTCATTAGCAACAATCTGATTCTCACTTTGTTGTTTCTTCTCAGTTTTTGCTCTACTAGCTCTAGCAAGATCATCTTTCAGAATTTGTCCAGGAGTCATGGGTTTGAGACCAATTTTATTTCCATTGTGCATAAGAGTATAATGGTTCGTTTTACCAATATGAACAGATTCTTTATCAAATTGCCATGGTCTACCAAGTAACAACGAACAAGCTTGCATGGGCACAACATCACAATCAACAAAATCTGAATATGTGCCAATGGAAAAATGCACTCGCGCCGTATGCGTTACCTTCAGTCTACCTGTGGAGTCAAACCATTGAATATGGTATGGATGGTGATGTTGTCGCGTAGATATAGAAAGCTTCTCCACCATCTCCATGCTTACCAAATTGTTACAACTCCCCCCATCAATGATGATTCTAATAGCACGCTCCTTGACTACGCCACGTGTCTGGAACAAGTTATGGCGTTGATCATGCTCCGCTTGACTGAGTTGCACACTCAAAGCATGTTGTGCAACGAAGCTCTTGTAGGTATTCGCAGCTTCAGCGGTCATGTACTCCACGTCTTCATCATCTTGGCCGCCGTCCCCTTGCTGTGCGGACATCAGGGCAAGTGTCTCCTCATCATAATCACTAGCAGAATCATACTCACCATCTTCTCGCACAATCATCACGCACTGAGTTTTGCATTCTCTCTCAATATGACCGTAACCCCAGCATTTGCGGCATTGGACGTCCCTCGTTCTGCCCGTGGAGCCCATGGACGAACTCCGGCCAGGAGCAGTAGATGTCGATGGTGGAGTTGGTGCTGGTGTGCGCGAGGGCGGCATGGTGGACTTGTTGGCGGAAGAAGGCGCTGCAGCACTGCGTGAAGCCGACTCCGGTTGGCGCGGCGGCCATGACGATGTCCGACCTGCAGAAAAATTAGTTCTTGGCCGCGGTTGACGATCCTGCACTTCACGTTCAGCTTTGCACGCAAGATGGAACAAACGAGTAATAGTAGTATAATCCTTGTAATCTAAGATGGTTTGAATTTCTCGGTTTAATCCATTCAGAAAACGTGCAAGCATAGCTTCATTATCTTCTACAAGTCCACAACGAATCAAACCCGTTTGTAATTCTTGATAATATTCCTCTACAGATTTTTTTCCTTGTTGCAAACGAGTCAGTTTTTGAAGCAGTTCACGCTGATAATAAGGAGGTACAAAACGAGTATGCATAGCACATTTCAAAGCATCCCAAGTAACAGGTATATTATCATGATTGACACGACAATGTTCCGACCACCAAACTGAAGCAAAACTAGTAAATTCACAAGTGGCAGCACAAACACGTCTTTCCACTAGTACAGAACGACACATCGGAAATGGGCCAAAAACCCCTTCGGCAACGGAGAAAGGGTCCGTGTGAGAAAATTTCGGCATCGGAGCCTTCGGCTCTCCGTTACCAATGTGTGACCATTTCGGCAATGGAGGGTTTTGTCCTCCGTTACCAGTATTGTATCATGTCGGCAACGGCTATTTCTGTTTGCCCGTTTCCTATGTCTAATTGCAAGCTAATAGTAATTAGCTGCGCTTGCACGCCCGTGCTACAGCAATTATTTAGCAGACATTCAGCAATACAAGTTTACAACAATCATATGAACACAAAGTTTACAGCAAATGTCGGAATACAAGTTCACAGCTATTGCTATTGCTACAAATACAAAGTTTTCAGCCATTGTTCGGAAAAAAGTGGACACAATTTAAAGAAGTTACACCACAATGGTGACAACAATTGTTTTGGAAAAATCTATAGTCTCACCAGCGAGAATGCCGGTATGGACAGGTGAACAAATGTCGAATAGGATCTCATGATCATGGATTAGGGTCGTGTAGTTTTCCCTCCTTGCTTACGATGTGTTCAAGGATGAATGCAGCAAACTTGCCTCTCACCATCGTAAGAACATCCTTCTTCAAAGGTGCACGTCCCATTCCACCTATAAGCTGTAGGCAGATTCTTAGTTAGGTATCTTTCGTCATGTATGTCTGCAAATATTGTTAGGAAACATGAATTGTTGATGATGTCGTGGATTACTAACCGAATCGAGGGTTGGCAGACTTCTCGAGGTGGGAACGACTTTCAATATTGCACTGCACACATATTACCCACAAAGATTTGTACCAGGTGGTTGCTGAGGGCACAATGTTGGTGACAAAATCGCTCACTTAGTTTGGTTTGCTAGCAGGTATTTGTGAAAACTAGGAATAAAGTAGCAACTGTTACCGGGTTAACTTGTACGTGACTCAATATGGCCTCCTGTTCTCCTCTCTTGGCCAACGGTCTCTTGATTATCGTCAAGTACTTTTCGAACACACTACAAAAGTAATGAATTGGCGGATTGAGAAAACAACACGTGAAAGTTAAATCATAAAGTAAACTAGGGAACGATGTAATACCTGTTCAAGAATTTCTCCAAGGGTGTATAATTTGTACTTCCAAGTAGGGAATCTATATACAATACCTTGTTCTGTTTTGGAATGATGACAGCTAAGAACCAGTGAGAACTGCAAAGGAAAATAAAAAACTTACGCCTGATGGTAAGGAAGCAGGATGTACAGATAATTTTTGATAACAAACTTACGCCTGATTGTAAGGAAGCAGGATCAACTCTTTGTCTTCATAATGAGTCAACGCTTTCACAGCATAGTTGAAATAATCGTCGTATCCATTGCTGCAGATGTTCGTGTAATTGATAAGAGCCGGATCAAGGAAACCTACCGGTTCTTTCCTGCAGTTGCACTCGAATACCTGGCTCCTAAGTACAAGAAAGAGAATAGTTAGCATGTACTGAACAGAAGAAAGCTATTAAAATGTGAAAAGTATTTGTAAGGCACATACAATGTGAACAAACGCATGAATGTTCCCCTTGGCTTTAGGGTTGGTTTTCTAATTCCTCGACCCCTTTGTTTCATGATAAACTGATCCTGCTGCGAGGATGAGCTCGAGGACCCTTCATCACCAGACAACAGCTCTGAATAACAGGTGAATAATAGAAGGTGGATCTAATTAAAACTAAAAGGTCCGACTTTGACTTTACAGTGTGTAATACAGTTAATCAGCACAACTAACCTGTCCCAAGTGTGTCTCCGGCATGTATGAGGTCGCCGATGTCTGCCCCTTCCTCTATTGCGGGCAAATCTGTGGTGGCAGCAGCTCCGGGAGCCAAATCAGTGGAGACGGCGGCCAGATCTGTGGCGGCAGCATCTCTGGGAGCCAAATCAGTGGAGACGGCGGCCGCGGTTGTCACCTGAGGGGGCATAGAGCCCACCCTCTGGGCGTCTTCACTGACCACGGTGTCGGGTAGCCTGGAGCTGCCCCGCGGCGTGGGTTGGGGGACGGCCAGGGAAGCCGTCTGCGCCGCAAGGGCGGCCCGAGTAGTCCGCATAACTAACTCAGCTGAGACCGTGGGTGGGGGGACGGCCAGGGAAGCCGCCTGCGCCGCAAGGGCGGCCCGAGTAGTCCGCATAATGAACTTAGCTGAGCGTGAGTACGCCGCCAGGGGTGGTGTTGAAGACGGTGAGCGGGGGGAAATGCGAGGGGTGGTAGGTTGGTCCCCAAAGTTTAAGTCTGGAAGTAGGGTTTATGTCACATCGGCAACGGTGCATTCAAAAAAACCGTTGCCGATGTGGTATAAATAAATTATATTTCGTAATTTGAATAAACGTAGCGTTTACGGTTGAAAATTAAGAAATAACAACAACACATTACTTTGCCAATTAAGAAATACAATTATCACTTTAGGGTACAAATTAATTTGCTCATTCTTCGTCCTCCTCTAGTAAAACTGGATCAACCTGAATATTTCCTTTGTAAATTGCCCCATCTGAGTGATCATCTCTTGCGTAAAAGCCATCTCCAGGAGCCTGTCGGTCATTGATCTGTATGCGTTCTCCAGTTGCTGGCAAGTCTTCATACTGGTTGTACTCTTCTTCATCAGTAACGTCATCCACCCCAACGATCTTCCTTTTCCCATTCATCACAACATGGCAATTTTCCTTTTATCGGCATGCCAACGCATCAGCTGTGGTCCATCAGCCGGGTGTCTGAGCAGTCCATCTTTTTTCCTTTTATCGGCATGCCAACGCATCAGCTCTGACTGCTTTGGGTCTGCATACATACGCTTCAATCTGGGTATTATTGGCAAATACCACACAACCTTGTAAGGGACTCCCGTTGTGACCTCATCCTCGCCCTTGTCTCTGTCTTTTGCTAGGTTGCGTTTGTAACGAGGAAAGTTACATATGGGACAACGCCGCATATTTTCATTTTCCCCTCGGTAGAGAATACAATCATTCTTACAAGCGTGTATCTTCACGTACTCGGCTGGAATGGGGCAGATCACCCTCTTGGCATGGTAAGTGTTCGCTGGCAAGTCATTTCCAGGTGGAAGTAATAATGCGACAAGTTTTAATAGCTTTGTGAAGCTCTCATCGGATGTACTACTCTCTGCCTTGTATTTCAACAATTCTAGTGTCGCATCCAACTTGCTGAGCTTGCATTCCGGATACAGAGGTTTCTTCGAGTCCGCCGACTGACAGAGGAAATTCTTTATCTCATCATTACCTTCCATATTATTCTCCAAATCACTGATCATCTGTTCTAGGTTTTTTTGTGGACCATCGACTCTGGTTTCATCTGGATGCACATCATCATCATCAGCGTTGCCCAAACCATCTCTGGCATTGACTTCATGATTATCGTTGCTCAAATCATCACGGTTGTCGGCAAAGATTGCTGGTTGTTGTTCACCGTGTTTTAACCAACATGTGTACGATTCCATAAATCCCCTCAAAATAATGTGTTCTTCTATCGTTTGTCTTCTAGGCCACAAGACTTCATTCTTACAGGTAAGACAAGGACAAAACAACTTCGGTTCATTACTTTCTACCATGTGTTGTGAAGCCCTGTCCAAGAATTCAACCACACCTTGTGAGAATTCAGGACTCGTGCGACCACCGTACATCCAAGCTCGATCAAGAACCATCTAGTAAAATGGCAAACTACATATGTAAGATTTATACTCCGCGCTCCTAAATCAAAATAATTAAAAAAATAAGTAGTAGGTTTTCGGGTTATACCACCGCCCCAGTAGCTGTGGAATCGGGCCCAAGCTTCCCTGCGCTGCCTCTCGACACCGGCAACCAACGCGCTGCCTATCGACGCCCGCAGCACAGATGTAAGATTTGGACTCCGCCTCCACCCTCGCCTCCGCCCTCGCCGCCGCCGCTCCTATCTTTCAGTCTTATGGGAATCTCCGCAGCTGGCTAACTCAGACACCACTCATAGCGTTAGGTCTGGATGGAATCATCGGATACGGTCATCCATATTAACCGTTTACAATAATGAAAATAATGCATACGGACACGAAAATATGTCCGTTGCTCATATAAAGCAAACGGTTGCGGAAAGCACAACCATTGCCAATGTGTCACGGGTCGCGGGAGGATAGCCGTCGCGGGCGGCTTTTTCCGCGCGGAAGGCTCGATTCTCCGTCGCCTAACTCCTGCCGTTTCCATAAAGGGGTATCCAATGTGTCGTTCTGTACTAGTGTTCCTCGGGGTATTTTAAACATGCAAAGCGTTGTTCTACCTCTAATTCCCATGTGAGATAAGCATCAGGATTATATCGACCCTCAAACGGTGGAATTGTCAATTTAAGCTTAGCAACGTGTTCTTCATCACGCACCTGAGGTTGTTGCCCGACGTTGTATGGGTGTTGGTGCGAACGACCTCGAGGCTGAGCATGGTCGTCGACCTCCCCCTCATAGCCGTCCAAGTCCTCGTCGGCTCCGGGTGCAGGAGGGGCAGCAGCAGATGCCGCCGAAGCTCCTTGATCCTCATTGTGGACGCGGCCCTCTCGTGGAACGTTGTTGCCGTGGAACATAGGTGCAGGTATGCGTGGCTGCTGCTGGAGCTTCTCCAACAAGCGGTCAAACTTGCCGGTCAGATCCGTCAAAGTAGTGTTGACATCATCAAATTTTGTGTTGAAAGTGCCCTCTAAACCGTCGATACGGTCCATGGCATCACCAACACGTATCTCGATGTCAGAAGTGTGTTTGGACACCATCGTCTGGAAGTCCTCATAAATCTCCTTGTTCGTCTTCTTGTCCATGTCGTCTGCCATGATTAGTAGATAACAAGAAACCAATCACAAGTATATGTTCCTATGAAAGTACTAATATGGTGGAAATCACGTAATCCGTCAAGCAAAATACAAGGTCCTTACAAATTCCTTACCAAGCAGGAGAGCGTCACGGCAACCGCGAGGATCAACACCTTAGAAATTGGCAAAGCGATTACCAGGAGAGGCACAATGCACGTAGTAGAAATTTGTGGAGCTGTAGGAGGCTTTATGGTAGCAAGGATTAGCAAGAATCAAATCAGGAATGCAAGTTGAATAAACGCTCAACGACGGTACCGTGCTGGTCTTAGGCTAGAACGTACTAGAGACGCGAGCCTATAGCACCAACAAAGTCAAGGCGCGGCAACAACAGCACACAGGAATAGCTCAAAAGCAAGATATAGGTGAAATTCGGAATAAAATGCCTACTTTTTTCAGAAAAGTGGCAAAAACTCAACCTTCCCGGACTCTTTTGGCAATTCTGAGATTTTCCAGTGCCACAAACTAGTGAAGCGGGTTTGGCCTGGATGCAGAACTTTTTTCTGAAGATTTTGAGTGGTCGAACGTCGAAAACGGAGTTCGTATGAATTAGTTATGATTTTTCAAAGTTTGGACAACCAAACCTGAGAAAACCTGCCCAACTCGGACTAAAACTGGAGAATTCAGACCCGCACTAGTAGGAATCGTGGTCAACCCGACTAGGATGCGGATTTGACCTTTTTTTCAAAAAAAATTAAACTAAACCGAAACAGGAACGAAACAAACTTTATCACGACTTGGTGTGGTCGAAGCGGATATGAACAGAATACGTGTAGGGAAAGTAAACACAAACCCTAACTCGAATATGGTGGCGGCGGCGGTATGGATGGCGGCGGCTGCGGTGTATAGATGGTGGCGGCGGAAGGCAAAGGTGGATGGATGGTGCGAGTCGTGCGGCGGCGGCAAGACGATTATGCAAAGAACTCGAAACTCTACGGGACTAAGCACTAAGACCAGCAACTCGACACGACGATGCAGACGAAAACTCAACGATGCAATGCACTGAAAAGAAGATGCAACAGGCCTGGACGGGTTGTAGGATGGGATGATCTAACCCTAACTGTGTTTTTTGGCTTTTTCGTGGACTGTAGGTATGAAGATGCAATCTAAACTAGTAAAACAGTAAATCTCACCGAGCAACCTGAAATCTGATACCACTTGATAGGGCAAAGGTGTCCGATCTTTCGATGAGATGATGATACGTCGATTCTGGTGGAGTTCAACCTTGGTGATCCGACTACTACGCACAAGTACGCAGCGCCAATGCAATCGCTAAACCAATCTCCCGAGGTTACCGATCCTGCAGAAGCACGATCAGCCTGAGGTCTAGTTCTACCTGCGATCGAGGAACAAGTAAGAACCAATAATGCAATCAAGAATTGCGGATAAAAGATGAAGTTTATTGATGAAGGTGGGATCTTGCAAGTGCGTAGTACAGGAGGTCTAGCCGACACTCGTGCCTATGGCAAAGACTAGCTAATAGTTGAGTTCTTTTTAACTAAACAAAATCCGAGTCTAAACGTAACCCTAAACGAGGTATATAAGGAGGAAAGGAGGGGGTTTCGGCCAGCCTTGGGGGTTTGGCCGAATCCAACCCTTGGTGCACTTTCCTTCCTCTATACGGACTCTAAAAACGCCCTAAAAGTCCAGATTCGAAATTACATGGGCCTGGCCCACAAATAAAAGGTGACGCAGCACCATATGTAACTATGGACGAATTTTATGAAGTGTAGACTTGAGGAATTCGTCCAAGTCTTCAAATGTCATCATGGTGGCTTCAAGTTGCGGCAATCTCCAATGGTGGCATCATCATCTTCCTTGTTTCCACTCCTGCGGTTATCTCCCTTCACGTACTTGCTCCATAGCTTGTCCCTCTCGTCCATGCTTGTTCCATCATTCCTAAGAGAAACAAACACATCTACTTTAGGCAGCATCATATTCTCATGTGCATTAGGAGTAGCTTGTAGAAACGAAAGTACCTTGTGTTGGAGTTGACGCGCACGAGCTCTAGTTAATGGTCCTTGTAATTGAGGTGATGTATTAGTTGTGGTTGCGTCAATGGTGGCGGCGCGGTGCTGTATTAGTTGTAATTGAGTTGCTGTATAAGTTGTCCCCATCACGCCCTCACCACGTGGCAGCGCGGTGGGCCCTGGGCCGCGCCACCACCTGGTGTGGCCGACTCGGCCACGAGTTCGCCTCCCTCTGGACTACATATTGCCTCTGACCTAAAAACGTCGGGGGGTCGACCACTTTTTCCAGAAACACCAGAGAGCGCCGCCGCCATCGAAAACCCTATTTCAGGGACCAGAAACTCCGTTCTGGCACTCCGCCCGGACGGGGAATTGGAGGAGATCATCGCCATCATCATCACTGACGGCTCTCCATCGACCATCCATGTTTCCCCCATCCATGTGTGAGTAATTCTCCGCTATAGGCTGAAGGGGATGGTAGGGATTGGATGAGATTGTTCATGTAATAGCCATAAGATCATTAGGGCATGGTGCCTAGTATCCGTTGTTGGTACTTTATGTCATTGTTGCAACTTGGTATCGTTAATGCTTGTCACTAGGGCCCGAGTGCCATGATTTCAGATCTGAACATGTTATTGTATCATGAGGATAATCATTGTTTTAGATCATATCTGCAAGTTGTATACACATATTATTGTCCGGAACCCGAGGCCCCGAAGTGACAGAAATTGGGACAACCGGAGGGGATGGCTGTGATGTGAGGATCACATGTGTTCACGGAGTGTTAATGCTTTGCTCCGGTACTTTATTAAAAGAGTACCTTAATTACCAGTAGTTTCCCTTGAGGCCCCGCTGCAACGGGCTGGTAGGACAGAAGATGTTGTGCAAGTTTCTCATTGCGAGCACGTACGACTATATAGGGAACACATGCCTATGATTACTTAGTATTTGGATGCTTTATCATTATTTATCTGCAAATGCCTATGTCTTGATTATTATATGAACTATCTTATCCATGCAACGCCGGTTCATCCATCCCTATGCCTACGGTGTTTTAATCCTGCTGTTTGCCACAATCACTACTGCTGTCTTTACTTTACTGCTGCTATTATTTCATTACTGCTACTGCTATAAAACGGTTGCTACTGATAATCTGTGTCGAGCAAGTCTATTCACAGGTGCAGCTGAACTAACAATTCATCTGGTAAGGCTTACAAATATTTTTTGGCTCCCCTTGTGTCGAATCAATAAATTTGGGATTTACTTCCCTCGAAGACTGTTGCGATCCCCTATACTTGTGGGTTATCACTGCACCCCATCTATTATATAATTAAAACACAAGACAAACGACGGCCAGGATTAATCCGTTATAAGTTAGATCGTATGAAAGGATGAGATTAAAAACGTACGTGGATCTAACTTCAGATGAAAAACGCACTTTGTATTTGACATGGACTCTTATCTCTACAAAAAATATGTGGGTACACGATTCTCTGTTGCCCATATATGCTGCCCGTGATTGCTCTTGGTACGCTAGGATCAATCAAACACGATTGTTATTTCAATCCGCAGGTGTACACAGCAGCAATCACAATGGACGTTGTGCGGATCTGAAGAAGTCAGCTAGCTATCGATTAGCTCGAAGAGACGGCGTCGATCTCGGTCTGGTCGAGCTACCTCTAGGCATGGCAAGGATGCTGATGATCGCACAAGGTACCATGAATCTACCTCATGCTTTTCGACGAGTCCGGCCGGCAAGTCAGTCCGGCGAAGCCAGTACTGATCATGAAGGCCACCACACACGTTTGGATGCTGGCGATACAAAGAGGCAAACACAAGTGGTACGCCGCGCGGCAGTAAATAATTTGCTGATCGATAGAATTTGTTGATCGACCAGAGTCTGCATCAGTGCTACTTCGTAGCTTCGAAAAGGCAAGGCCGAGCGGCCGGCGGTCGGCGGTGTCGCTCCGCTATATCCAGAACCAATCAGCTCTCCACGCCATGAGGAGATGAAGTTGCTCTCCGGCCAATCAAGGAACATATGACCAGGCGGCCGGAGGCCTCGCTTCGCCATATTGAGCTCGCTAGGCCTAGATCATGGTGGCGATCAGGATATGCGTGGCTGCAACGCAAGACATAACAGCCGAAATCTGACATGCTTCCAAATTTTCGATTAATTCAGCTGGTACATGGTAAAGAAAAAAGTATCTATCTCCGCAAAGCATCTCTTCCCAGCGTTTGGCGGAAGTTTGTGCTATTGCCGGCGACAAGTTTGTACAGCCTTAAAGGTTGCATTAGTAATACAAAAGTTTTATACTTCCTCCGATCTGAATAAACCGTCGCTCGCTTTACGTACAACATGTACGTGCTAGGTTGGTTTCTGGCGAATCTTTTAACGGATCGGAGGGAGTAGTATCTACCAATCAATTATCATGGACCCAATTCTTGGATTTACAGTTAACATGGATTCTACATCAGGTTAGTGCATTGCATATATTATTTTTATGAGGGCTATTTACTTTCTTCATGCTGGAATCCTAATCCAAGACTTACTTCCTGCATCTATGAATCATTGCCTCGGATCCCTTTAGGAGGTGATTGCATGGAGTTTTGTTCTTAAGTTTTACTCTTATTTCTTTCGTAGGTGCTCGACGAAATACCCACCAAGGCAATTTCCTTCTTTTGTTATACCACAGACTGTATTTACTTAGGATGAGTGCGCACATGGGGCTGCAAGAATCATGTCTGTCTCTGTTCCGTGGTGCACGTTCTCACATAGGCCTCATGTTTTTCAGTATATCAATAACGAGAGTTGATTTTGTAGGGACAAGGTTTGATTATTTTGCTTGCTCCAAGCTGTGTTTTTTTAGCAACAGCCTGCAAGAGCCAACAATCCGGAGTACAAAAGGTAATTTACAGAGTTCATCGAAATTATACGTCCGCAACTTTTTTGTTGGATTCGTGGCTCTTATATCTGTTCCGTGGTGCATTCTCACTTAGGCCTCAGTTTTTCAATATATATATCAATATCAAGAGTAGTCATCAATCCGGTGTACAAAAGGTAATTTTCAGAATTGATGGACAGTGTAAGTCCTCAAGTTTTTTGTTGGATTCGTGGCTCTTAAAATCAATATGCAGGTTGATATTTGCAGGTTAATAGCTCCTCAAGTATATGCTTTTGTTATAAGATGTTCGAAATTTTAAGTGCTCCCAAAATGTTGGCCTTATTTACTAAAATTTAGTTTATCATGGTTATTCAAATCTAATTAAACAACATACTCTGAACCAGTAGGTTTTTTCACATCTAATTAGCATGCTTCTTCTCTACTGCTTTATTTTTCACAATTAATTTGGAAAGTTCAGTGAATATATATGTAACTTGCTTCTTCTGAGTCTGAATCATCTTAAAAGTAAAGATAATTTAAGAAGCGGAGGAAAGTGTCTCAACGTGGCAATTGTACCAATATATGCTGGCAGCATACTTCTTTCTTATTTCATATGCACCATATTTGAAAAACTTTAGACGCACACTTACAGAAGAAAATTCTTATGATTTAAATTTTCTTCATGTATAAAATGGGCAGAAGTCAGCTATATTTTACTTCTTGCTTAATATTAATGTCGTCTGATCAAAACGATAGGTATGTTGTTTATGGATTCTTAGTCAATCATCAATATACATATTTATTTGTACTAGGCTCCCCCATAAAGACGCGGGATGATCAGAGGGATGAAGTATTGAGATATTTTGTAATAAAGTGATAAAAATAATAGCATTATTTCACAGAAAAAGTAACATTCAAATACGGGACATACTTCATTAGGGGACAATATTTTGAAAAAATCTATTTTAAACTTTTGCGGACGCAAAAAAAATTAGCGATGAAGAAGCTATAATCACATACAACAGGTGCGAATTTCTGTAAATTGTTAAGTGAGAAAAACATTGTGGACACTTTCGAACTTATGATATCAGGTTGCCATACTAATAGTAGAAAAATAGGATATGATTTACACTTTGTTTATTATGGTAAAACTTGATTAATCCAGACGACAAGATAATAGGAGTTTAAGGGACACACACAAAAACAAAAGAGCCTCAATAGATTGGTTTATGGATTTATTCATCCTTACATAATGGGTTTATAAACCTTCGATGATTTACCCTTTGTATGAAAAGCAATTTTATATATCTTAGCTTCTATCTTACTAGCGAAACTATAATTCGGACATGATCTGCAGGTGTTGTCCCTTATGTATCTAGCTGGTACATAACCGAATTTCTTAATGTTAGATGACCTGGAAATACTCCACGGGCGCAGAGACAAAATTGATTGATGGAGTTTTAAACTATAAAATGGTGAGATAGTCTACCGTTGCATATAAGAGAACACGGGAGCCTAAACAGTAAATGTATTCAGATTTTGCATTTGCAGCATGTACATATGTTTTATCACATACCTTGAAACGTGGAAATAGTTGGAAGCTCAACAAAGTGAGTATCCGAAATCATTCTAAATTTATAATTGTTTTATATATATTTAAAGATAATAAAAAGGAGAAGAATGATAAATTAGTAATATAAGAGCTCTATTATATGTATATATCATCACTAGCCGCGCAATTGCGCGGGCCACCTAGCTAGTTCATTATTATTGGGCGTACTCACTAAACCTACAGGAGCTTCTTCTCACTTCGACCTCGCCAATATCTTGACTCTCAGGTCATTGGGGTGTGGACCGAGAATGAAAACAAGGTAGCAAAAGAATTATGGAAGAAAAGCGCAAAGCACTTGAAGAAGTATGCTTTTTCTTGCTACTTGACGGTGAGTTTTGCATCATCTTTTCCTTTTTGGAAACTACCTCCTAAGTTTTTGTTGCATGATCCATAAACCGAATCTGATCCTTTTTTGCTACACAACCTTTTTTTGAATCACAGATGAAGTTAATTGTGGATCCCCAAGAGTTTGAACTAGAAAGCTGCATGAGGGAGTTCAACCAACAAAATGAGGAGTTCAAGATCATGAAGTGTGACCTTGTGAGTTATTTATTTTGCCCAGAACAACCTCCACATTTTTTATATGATGTTTTGCTGAGTCTTTTTTTTTTTTTGCTTCAATGCTGCAAGCTCCACTTCCCTGTTGTGAAGAGCCACCACTGGATTCTTTGCTCAGTAAACTTGCTTCACAAGCAGTTTCACACTTTCGATCCATTGTTTGGCGGAAGATCAAAGACCAAGAAACCTCAGACCATATTGGAGGAAGCAGCAAATAACCTGGTTAGTTGCTACATGATACCTTTTTCTATCTTTCATCCATTTCCACAGTTTTTCTTTTTTACCTAACATGTCACATCTATTTTTTGCTTCCTTAGTTTTCTAACTTGTGACGCTAGCAACTGCTTCAAAATGCTCCAGCATAGACTGGTCATGCTTCACACACAACACCCCTCCCCACCCAAAGCAAAGAACGATGTAAGCTATCTTGAATCTTGCTGCACAACATTTTTTGTTTTTATTTTTTTGTATTTTGTGTTTACTGTTTTTTACATTCATCTCTCCTTGCTGCAGCTATGACTGCGGGTTCTTCACAATGTGTACATGGAAAACTTCAACGCGAAGGTGATGCTAGATTTCGACATTGATGCAATACTGGTCTTCCGCATGACTGCTGCAAAAGAGCTCATCGACAGCAGGGAGAACAAGGAGGATGATCTTTCAAGATAATGGAGGAGGAGTTGGTTGCTGAATAGGGGACTTGATATTTTTAGCTAGTTTGTCTAGATGAACTGTAGCATTATCTGTGCAAAAATGTGGAAGTTTGCTTCATCATGTAACCCGGGGTGAACTTGCAATGACCTTTTTTGTTAGTTCCCTATCTATATAGATGAACTTCTGTATTGCCTCCTGGAGAGAACAAGTATGAAAATGGTCTATGTGGGATCTTGTTTAAATCTGGTAACAGTTTCTGTTGTTTTTTGCTTCATATGTTTTAAAATTGAAATTACTAGTATGTGTATTGTACCGAATGGGGTATAAAATCAGGAGGTATAACTATACCCACCAGCAACAGAGAATGTTTTGCTACAGCAAACAGTAAAATCATGGGTTGCTGCACAACATAATTCATGATTTTAATGCTTTGCTTAATTAGTTTAATACTTCTGCTGATTTAGGCAAGTAATTATGCTACAACAACTATATGGGCTTGCTACATGATTTTCGCAGACATCATTTTATTAGATGCTACATGCACGCATCCAAAACAAACAATTTGATACTCATAATTCAGACAGCAAAAAGTAGACTTTTTTGTGATGTATTCCTTAGTCTCAAAAGCTACAGGCAGAATAATGTACAAGAAGTATATGTAGCAAATTGAACTAAATGAGTGCATTTTTTATCTGTAGTTACATAAGAATGTATGTAGCAATTATATATAGCATCTACAGCCTCAACTCAGCTCCTGCAGCCAACTCAGCATCCCTCCAGTTTTGCTTTGTAGTACTTGCAATCTTGCATGACATGCCCCTCCTCGGAGCAAAACGGACATTTGTTCGTCCTTTTCTATCTAGGTTGCCTGGGCACCTTCTGCTTCTTTGGTTCATTCACGTTCTTCCTTCTCTTTGCAACAGCCTCCTCGCGCACCTCGATCAGCGGCTTCCGCCTTTGCTCCTTCAACTTCGGACGACCAGCAGGCTTTACCCTTGCAGGGTTTTTCAGAATAGCAGGCCCATCATCTTTGGTTTCCACACCTTGGCCAACTTGAGCTTGATTCGCCTGTGTCCTCTGCTCTTCAGCTTCATTCATGTGAGCAGTGTTTGCTCCTGTATCCTGCTGCGGTTGTTTAGCCGCTTCAACCAACTCTCTTGTCAACGCAGCAACCCGCTTACTTGTGTCAGCAATCACTTCAGACACCAGTGTGTATGTAGCATCACCGAAGCATGCAGCGGATGCTAGATCATTCATTTTCCTGCACAATGCGGTGTACCTGAGTGTGTTAGTTGGAGGGACACTGAACCTGATGCCATCTTACCAGGGTCGGGGGAGGGTGTTGTTGCTGCAGCGGACCATCGACGCAGCAGATATCTATCCGGTATGACCTGCACATTCAGGTGCACCATGACCCGGATGATATGGGCGCAGATCAGACCACACATTTCAAATGTGTTGCAACCACATGAATACAGCCCATCCTCGACCACCACCCGAACCGATACGTTTTCATTTCAATTCCGGGGTTGGGAACAAGGTCGTAGCAAAGGGCATCTTCCTCTCCTCGCAGCGGAAAAAACTTAGTTGACGCAACGACCATTTTCCGGAACCTCTCGAACACCTCCCTGGTGTAGAATAGAAGTGCTTGTTTCTCAATTGGGTAGCTGCATATAGAAATGCAACACAGAAGTAAGCAGGTGCTACATAGTAATGAATGGATTGCTACAAGGACAGGTCTTAACAGTTTTTTACCCATTTAGTGTTTTTGCTACAATACATCAACACATTTGCATCATTACAGTTTACACTATGCTACATTAAGTAAAATCAGTAGCTTCATAAGTAACCAAATGCTGCATGAGTTCATGTCTCACCTTCCCCACAGTGCTGCGGTTGTAGCTTCCATTACAAACCCTGAGTTGTCCTCGCGGTCAAGCATCAAGTTCTGGCACAACTCATATTGCTGCACAAAGGTCCAAACCGAGTCACTAGGCGTGATCAGCGACTTGAAGTAAGAATTCAGACCCTCCGATCTACCGGTTGTGCTAGTAAATGGGAAGAAGCACTTCCTGAAATACACCGGAGCCCAAGCAGCCCTTGCATTCCACATATTTTGCAGGTGTTTGTTCTCCATAAGAGCAAATTTTTGAATCATTTGCTGCCAACAAATCTCAAATTGCTCAACCGTGTCCGTGCCATATATGGTTGCGTAGAAAGCTTCGGCAAACGGGTGACCTTCTTTCATCTTCGGCCCAAGCTTGGTTTTCGCTAGGCGAAAAACGTGGAAGACGCATGCCCGGTGTATTGAATCTTTGAAAACCTCTTTTATTGCTGCGGCAATCTTGCTGCACTGGTCGGTCATTATATGATGTGGGTGCTCCCCACCCATAGCTTCCATCCATTTCTCGAATACCCATTTAAATGTCTCAACCTTCTCATCCGGCAGCAAAGCGCACCCCAGGACAATAGTGTGCGTGTGGTTGTTTATGCCAACTATCGGAGCAAAGGGCATATTATAGCGGTTTGTACAGAACGTTGTGTCGAAGAACACACAGTCCTTGTACTTGCTGTACAATGACCGTGTCCTCCCATCCACCCAGAACAGAGCTCTCACCGGTTGTTGGACTCTACCTGGGAAGCATAATAGAAGCTGGGGCACAAAGCCTGCCGCTGCTTGAAATACTCCATTGTCATGCTCATATCACGCAGTGTCATCTCTTCTCGCAGCATGCTCCTGATGTTCGCAACATCCTTCTTGACATAACCTAGACATCTGGGATCACCGCCATGCACACTTCCGAGGCAACCCATGATTTTTGCTATGGTTTGTTCTGCTCGTGTAACGTCTGCATAAACTGGAAATCCTCTTCTGACACCTTTCTATGAGATCTGTAGTAGCGGCGACGTCCAACTTGCTGCACCAATGGATGTGTATGCTCCTCGATGAAAACAGAAATAGCCCAACCACCTTGACGCCTCCCTACAAGCATCTTAGCTTTGCAATCATGGCGCAGCAACTTGCTGCGCTGTCTCATGTCAGGAGCATCCTTGTGCGCGCCAGCTTGCTTGCTCTTCGATTTCTGCCCAGCATAGGCGCTCATGTCAACTTCTACATCCTCCTCCATCGCAGCAGCAGAAGATTTGCTTCCAGCAACAGGTTTTTCAGCAGCAGGTTTCCCTTTATGCACACACTCAAACACCCTGCTCAGGATTGTGTCTTTTGGTGCATTTTTTGCCTGGCTGTACTTCATGTTTCCAATATGTGTACCAAAACCCATCTTCCAGGCATAATCATTGTAAACTATCTGTGCTTGCTCTATGGAGTCGAACGTCATGCCAACATATGGAACAACTGGCTGGGAGCAAACCTCCTCACCTGCTTCTTCAGCAGCAAATGCATCAGTAGCACTTGTTGCGCTTTGTGGTCCATCAGCAAAATTATTTGGACCATTGTCCGGATGCACGTAATAATCAGAAGCTTCTGCGTCAACAGGCCGGTTCAGGTCAAAACCTCCTACGATGCTGTCCGCAACAAACTCCTGCAAATTAAACAGTTGCCACTTTGTTCAACACCCATGCTACTGATTTTTATTCAAAACAGAACTGTATTGAAACACCATTCTTATTTTCCTTCCAGATAATAAGTTTGCTACAATCTTCATGCTAGTGTGCTTCAATAAAGGGTATAGCATGCTACATTAATGAAAATATGTTTTGCTACAAGCATTACAGAATTTTCTGCTACTGAATTTTCTGCTACTGATTTTTTCTGCTCTACTGGAGTTTCATGCTACCTTCCCAGGCTTTTGCTACACACAAGGAAATATGCTACAACAATTTCAAGCACTCAAGCACAAGAGTTTTCAGCGAGATCTAAATTAGTGAGTAGCAAAATTCAAAACTCACCGAAGCTGCAGGCTCTCCGTCTCTGGATCCTTGGCGAATGTAGAAGGATTCATTAGATCATGTAGAAAGCCCTGCATAAACGAAGGAATCGCAGCGCCAGGCCTCGCAGATCTGTAGGTGGGGCGCCGCCGCTGCCGTGGGGGAGGATCCGAGCTTGAAGCAACAATGGAGGGCGCCAGGAAGTGGTGAGGATGGCCCGGTGGAGGATAGAGAATGGGGCGGCGGAGGTGGTCCATGTCGCAGCAACGGCGGAGCTGCACGGCGCGCCGCCTCGCCGTCGCCGTCCGCCTCGCCCATCGCCTCCGCGAGTCATGCGAGTGTGTCTGATGTTCTGTTATGACCGTTTTTTGCTACGCGCGGGAGAATCTTTGCTTCATCGCAGCAACGGCGTGATTGGTGGGCTGGCGCGCGATCTAACGGCTCTACGCGGTCACATCGGACGGCTGGCGACCCGGGGGATCGGACGAAAAGATCCCCGGGGCACGCCTAGTCCTGTCTAGCTAGCAAATCCATCTTGCTCCGTAATCAGTTCTAGGGCTAGCTTCTCGACGCTCGTACAGTGCCCTGTAAGTCTAGCAACCATGGTGATGGCAAGGAGTGCGGTGCGAAGATGGAGAGCAGGTCGGCGCTCGCCGTCAGGCTTCCTCGCGAGCTCGTTGTCGACATCGTCGGGATCCTCACGGCGAGCTCTTCGCAGCCCATGGCTGATCTCTGCAACCTACGATCCACGTATGTTCCCATACCAAATATGTATTGTGTAAGGAGGCTAATTTAGAACAACAATCTCCAATCATATACTGAGAATTCTCTCCTGAAAATGTTGCGCGCAGGTGCAAGGACATGTACGGTGCGTCAAAGGAGCGCCATGTCGGCAGGCGGTTGGCGTTGGAGAAGGAGAAGGGGATGAAGTGGCGGGACAACATGGCCTATCTCGCCATGCTGGAGCGCCTGGCCGACGCCGGCAACCCGGAGGCCCGCTTCATCTTCGGCCTCATGCTTGTCTTCGCTGGACACGACAAGCAACACGGCCTCGTGCACCTCGGTGAGGCGGCGGCCGGCGGACACAAGAAGGCGGCCTACGTACTAGGCCTGCTCCTCTACACGCTCAAAGAGGGGCGAGAGCGAGACCAATCGAAGAGGTACATCAGCCAGGTCGAGAACAACGAGGGGTGCAGCAACAAGGTCAGCGCCGAGAAGACGAACCGGGAGTGCAAGAAGTATCGGCAGCTCATCGCGAATGTCGTTCGAGAGGTGGCGTGGAAGACGGGCGGCCAGTCTGCGGGCCTGGTGCCAGTGTTGCCCAAGGACGAGGACGAGGACGGACACCGGTGCACAAGCGCCCGCTGCGGCTTGCCAGAGGGCTGGGCGGACCACGACGTCTTCTGTAGCGTTGATTGCAGGATTAGGCGTGAGTATGTCGAATTCTGTAAGCAGGTGTGCTAACCTACCTGCCTTAGCACTTTAGCAGAATGGGTCAGAGACGGAAATATGAATAGGGTTTGATCGATAGTTGGTTCCGTTCCAATAATGGCTGTAAATTGTGTAGCCTGCCTTAGCACTTTAGCAGAACGGGTCAGAGACGGAAATATGAATAGGGTTTGATCGATAGTTGGTTCCGTTCCAATAATGGCTGTAAATTGTGTAGCCAACATTTTCGTTACCCCAATCTTTTAACGGTTCTGTTCAAAAAAAAATCTTTTAACGGTTAATCTACTTAGGGAACATGACCCATGAGCAACTTCCGTCCGGCGCATGGGAAATTATATGGGATCAACACATGCATGCATGCATGAATGGAATCTTTCCTTTGTCAAAAATTTAAAATGAAATATCTTTAAAACCGTCATTCTAATTGATGATCCATTTTCACCGCTGGCTTCGTATCGACGAGTACTTCGAAACAAGATCCCATCTTAATATGTTTTGACGAACTTTTTTTTTCGTCGTCAGTTGCCAGGTAGTAATACTGTAGTTAGCATATTGCTAATTAACAGTTACCACCCAAATAATACTTAGTTACCAGGTCATTTTTACATATTTTGTGTCATAACCATGATCTACTTGTTTAGAAAGTGAGTGTCTGATCCAAATTAGACATGTAAAATATGGATTATCGTTACAGAACAATTATATGGTTAGTAGCGCAGTTCAAAAGACCAGGCAACCATTTGATTTTAACCCGGTAACCAAGTTGATAATGCTTGGTAACCAAGTGATTATAATCTGGTAACTAAGATCGGGAAAAAAAGGTTGTCAAAACATATCAAGATGGGATCTAGTATGTTTGTTGTGAAAAACCCTTGCGTTGTGTTTATTCCAAATTTCGTGAGTAAGGTAAGGTAACTTTGCGATTTTGGAGTAGAGCCGTACGACCACCATTCATCGATAAAAAGATTAGCCCAAGTTCTAGGTTGCATGGCAAGCGGTCTTAAAAACTACAGACATGACTGAAACAACTTATTTCGTTAATATTCCCTCTGTCTTAAAATATAAGGCGCCCTTTAATTTCGTTGTTCAACGCGCATTCAACTTTGACCATGATTTGTACTTATAATATACACCCAAAATTATTATAAAGATATATGGAATTGAAGAATTTAGCAAGACGAATCCAGCCGTACCATATACACATTACAATTCAATATATTTTGTTATATATTGGTGATCAAGGTTGAGCGTCAAAGATCACCTTAAAAATAGTGTGTCTTGTATTTTGATAAAGAGGGGTACTTATTTTTCTAGAAAACCTTCCCGAAAAAAAGGAAAGTGAAAACTGAAAAGCAAACTAATGGTCTCATGCCTTAATATATAAAAGTAGGACGGATTCGCGCCCCTCCCACGTCCACGTCGCCCAAAAATCAACAGCCGTCCGATCGACGCGACGGACAGCCCAGATGCGCTCGCGGTTCAGCTACTGTAGCAGACCAATTTCTACCAATCACGATAGGACACGTCGCTCCCGCACGAAATTTAGCGCGCGCTTTTGCGGAAAACCGCCCGCAAAGGACCTAACCGTAATTTACGGAAAGCCCGTGGACATTTTTGCAAAAGCGTCATAGATCCCTCCCTTTCCTCTCTCTCCCGCGACGTCGCGGATTGCCGCCGGCGCCGCCCCCACGGACCTCCCCGGCCAAATCGCGGCCCACGACGAGCTCCGCCGCGGCGCCCTCTCCATCCTCGCGCCGCCGCGCGGCCCTCCGCCGCGTTCCGCGCGCCTCCGGCGACGCCACGGTGACCAAAACGGGGCGGCGGCCGGGTCGTCGCGCGTCCCGCCTCGCCGTGCCGCGCCGCCGCCGCCGTCGTGGTCGCCGCCGTGGCAGTGGCAGCCTAGGGCCATGCTGACGTCATGGTCGCGTTAGCGTGGGCCCTGGCTGTCAATTTTTTCTTTTCCCACAGGAAATCTAGAAAATAAAAATTCTGCCAGGTGGGCCCTGCTATTTTACAAAAAAACAGAAAATTGAATATATTACAAATTCGATAACTTCAAAATTGCACACCGCAAAAATATGAAAGATGTAGCAAAATGGTCACAAAAATAAATGCCATCTATCTACGCCAAAACGATCGACTTTTAAAATTGTAATATTTTAAAATTTCGAATGCATTTCAAATATAAGCATTCAATAAATGCAAACATAATTTAAACACGAAAATTATGTCAACCGAAGCACACAAAAAACACTGGATATTTATGACATTTGACCAAATTCTAGATTCTAATATTTCAAAATTTCAGATTCTTTTTAAATCAGAGCATTTAATAAACATGAACACAATTGAAACATTAATAACTTCCCAATTTTACCAATTTCTGAAATTTGACCAACTTAAAAATATAAACTTTTCTTGAATTTGGACATATTAAAATTCCAAAAACTTTTGACTGCACACATTTACAAATTCCAGTTCTTTACACCACGGTATTCACAAACATGACAAAAAAAGCAGCATCCTTCCAGAAAAAACTGCGTGCCTACGTCATGTGATCAAGATTCAAATTTGAATATTTCAAAAACAAATGCCTTCCAAATCTGAATATTCAATAGACGCTAAAAAACAATCAAATGTGATTAGCTCTTCGATTATAAGAATTTTCGAAATTTGAACAACTTACATGTACATATTTTTTTAAAAGTTTCATGAGATTAAAATTCAAATAACTTTTGAACACGGACATTTACAATTCCAATTTTTTACACCGCACTATTTCTTCGTCTAACAATTTTAAAACGTAAACTTTCTTCGGATTTCAATAATTCTCAAATTTGCACAGCTTTTAAATGTCGACATTCCCAAATTTGATTTTTACCACACGAGCGCGCCGTGTTGCTGCGCCCAAATTAAACCTATAAATGTCACACAGACAGTCCATGACATGTGGGGTTTTCAGCGTCGCGGGCCCACCTGCAGGCCGTCGCCCGCGTCGCTCTCTCTTTTCCGCATTTTACTGTGGGGTAGACAGCGACGGCCCGCGCGCGTCTCTTCACACCGCGAAGAGGCTCTTCGCGTCTCTCTCCCATGCCAAATCCCTGCTCATCCCGCTGTCCAATCCCACGTCTCGTCCTCCAGCTCATCGCTCGTCTCGCGCCGCCGCCGAGCTCCGTGCTCCCGTCCCCTCCTCTCTCCCGCTCCTGCCGCCGGACCTCGCTGCCGCGGAGGAAAAGGAGAACGGCGGCGGCGGCAGTCGGCGCCACGTACAGGAGGCAGGCGTGGTCTCTCTCTGCCACCCATCTCACCTCCTCCTCTCTCTCAGGCGCCTACAAGCTCCACTGTCAGCGACAACGAAGCGAGCAAGGGCGACGAGGGAGGAGCTGCCTCACCGGCTTGGCCTGCGGACGCGCCGGCCGACTCCTGGTAAGCCTCTCCTCTTCATCTCAACTCATCTCCTCTCTCTATCTCTCTCTCTCTCCACGGATCGAACCACGAGGGCGCTTGGTCATCGGCGGCGGGGTGTCCGCTCGTGGGGAGATTCTGCATCGAAGACAGCCAAGCGCCGCTCGCCTCCTCCTCTTCCCTTTCTCCGTCGGCGTCTCACGCGGTGGTTGTAGATCGGGCGCAGGTCGTCGCCATTGAAGAACAGGGGCAGCAGGGTCTTCACATTTGGGTGGAGGAGTAGCGGCAGGGTCTTCCATAGGTTTCTGATTAATCTTTTGTTTGCTACGTGCAGTGAAATCAATGTCAGAAAAGGTTTAGAAGGTTGTTGGCTCGTGCCTGCTGCTCCACACCTTCATCCTCTTATGCGTTCAGTGGAGGAGTACATGCGAGGGTAATTTGTCTCTCCCTTCCTCAAGATTTCCCTCCTCTCCCTCTCAGTCTATTTAATCCCCCACAAATCATCATCTTTGTTTGTGCAGATTTTGTTCTTTTATCTTGCCTGCAAGGTGTTTGACAAAAGTAAACCTGTAGGGGAAGATAAATCTATGTCATATCTTTGCACTGTTCTTTACTGAATACTTTCATATTTGTTCAGAATTTTTGCCCCAATCAGCGATAGTAACTCGAGGTGTCAGTGGGTTTAGAAATACGGGTCTGCATGTGTAATGAACACCTTTGGATTTAATCACCTATCAGTTGCATGGGTTTCTTGTGATGTGCACACATATTTGGACTAGTTGAATGCCCGTGCTTTGCCACGGCGTTTTTAGTTTTACCGTCGCTATCGCACATGTAAACATGAATGCCCATAAATATTTATTTATATTGAAAAGATAGCCAAGTAGTAATTCAAACTTATCGGCAAGCATTACATTTTCAAAGAATAAGATCATCAAGAAAGAAACTCGCATGTGGTACAGGCCGTACAGCTACATCAACATGAAATGCGCATGGGGGATGCCCCTCTTTTGGAACTTTACCACATAGACGTACGCCTGCATATGCTTCTAGGTCAACATCTATTTCATCGTCTCCAATTTGGACATGAACACCCACGAGATCTGGTTGGTCCTGCAAGGTTTGCAACGTGTCATGTATCTCGGTCAGTTCGGGTTGCAGGTCATCGTCAGGAAGATTTCAGTATTGTCGTACGTCGCCGGGGTTTCTGTGTTGTCTGCATATGTCCGTTTACTTGAGAGTTTAACGAGTGCCATCGACATAATAAAGATACCAACATTCATTCTCTACATATGGTGTGCAAAAGGTACTGACTATTCCCACAACATACAAAATCGAGTAAACAGAAGTGACAGAGGACAAATAATTAGCAAACTGACTTATAATAAAAAAGAAATGAGTATGTAAATTATGTAAGAGAAAAGGCAACTATTATAAAACTATATCAGAAAGATCTTTTAAATGCAAAACTGAATTATACAGGAACAGTTACAGCTTGGATTGAGCTAGCTAAACTTAGTGCATTGTCTGATCCTCTAAAATACTTGCATGCTCAAGTGCATCAATGAAATATCCACATGCCTGGATCCACCCATTCTTACTTAAGCAGCTGCTAATAGTAATATACAACCAAATCACTAAATCATTGTATTTCAGATGCGGCAGCCCAATCAGCTCATGGTGAGAATAATCTAACAAAGCCCCCTATAATCTGTACAAGAATATTTTGATGTAAATCCTCAAGGAATATTTGCAACAATATTTTCTTGAATCAATAACATAGTTTTTCAAGAATAGTGTAATAAACTAAAAAGGTAGGATTTTTTTTAAAACCGAAGGCAAAAGCTTTGCCTTATCCATTTATTAAGTAGAAGGTGCCCGGTTTATTATCTGAAGAAACCGGGCGAAAACCATACAACAACACAACCCCACGGGGAGAAACCCCCACAACCTCGAGAACAAAAGGTAGGATTAAAATTCTCACTATTCAGTCTCATGACAGATCACTGAGTAAAGAAAAGAAAGTGAATGTATCGAAACACCTTTGACCAATTAAGCAATCAGGACACTGGGTCTCAGTTTTCACACTATAAAACAAATAAGAGATAAGCTCTTATACTGTTGTACAACAAAAAATTGATATCATGAAATATAACCGAGAAAATAAACATGAGTTGTCATGCAGCTCTATTGAGCATCTAGATTACTCTGTCAAACATATTTGTGTACAATTCGAAAAGTGCTACTCCCAAGAACATACAGCAAAAGAAAGCATGAGATCCTATGAGTCTAAAAGAAAGGAAGTACGCTCTATTACAGTAGAAGCTCAACCTACAGGAATAAGAAAGAAACAAGAAAGGTGTCGCTTTTGAGATAAGATAATCTAATTAATCCTCAATTATCAGCATCATCAAATCCCAAGAACATACAGAGAAACCTTAGATTTCTAGACATCAGGTGGCGCCCTGTATTGGGGTTAATTTCTTAGGTCGATCTGAACTACGAAAGCAAATTCATTTTTACAGGTGTTTCGATGCTTGATAAAGGCACAAACCACCACCCTTGGATAACCATGACTCATATGGATAGACAGTGAGAGGGCCAGCAGCGAGAGAGGTACCTCAAGCAGGGAGTCGACGGTGGTGATGAAGAGGTCGCTGGTGTGGGTGGACTGGAGGATGGCGCCGACCGGCTTCTTCCACAGCACGAGGCAGTGTGGCACAACTGCATAAGGTCAAGCGATGGCGACGGACACGGCTAGGAGAGCGAGATGAGAACGAGAAGAGAAAGATGTCAGACAGCAATGGAGGGGAGGGGGACATACCTATTTTTGTATCGATTACAAGACCACCTTTGAGTTCCACGATCTAGGCGGACCGGCGGTTACCGTTTGACTGATTGGATCGTGGTGGTGGCTGTTGTCATGGCAGATCATGGCGCAGCGGGGTGGAGAGATCTGGCGGGAGGCGGCTTCCGGCTGCGAGGCATGTGCCGGTGATGCAGCGCGACAGATCTGAGTCCGGCGGATAGCTCGACGGAGATGGAGGCCCAAGAGCAAAGGTAGGCGGAATACCGGGAGTCCTCGTCGTACGTGAGAACTGCAATGAGTCGTGTTCTTTTTACTGCGATTTTTTTGGACCGAGCGGTTTTCTTTCTGGACGTGCGACCAGGGCACGTCGAAACTGATTTTTTTCCGCACAGGGTGGGAGGTCTGGGATTCGTGCCGCAATCACCATCACCACCTAGCCTGCTTTAATATAGTAGAGATTAGAGATGACCTAAACCTGCTCAGAGACAATGTGTGAATGCTTAAAATGTTCTCGTCATGTTCTCATATTCTGTTCTTAATCAACAATGATTTGTTTACACAACTAACTTAAAGCAGTGTTGTTTGGTGTCCCGATGCAGGTAATTTCTTCGTACTTAACATTGTGCCAAGTGGAGGTCGTGTTTGCCTCATGCACATTTGTCCAGAGCATAAGAGCCGGCTCTTTTGGCATCTCACTATTCCCTCCTCACATATCATGTACCAGATGGTAAGTATCATTTTATTCTAGGCTACTGCACAACTTCATAGGCAATTGATCATGTTAGCTATTAAGTTGGATATTTTTTGCACCTCACCTGAAAATTATGGAGTTCAAATGAAGCTTTTATGATCTGAATGTTAGCCGTTTCGTGAATTCCATTTGTTGTCTCCATCTTTAATGCTTTCTGATTTCGCTGCTCACTGTAGTTTTCCCTATCGTGTCCTCTTTTGATACTAACATTTTCACTAAATCCAGCCAAGCTTGATGTGTGTCCACGAGGTACTACATGCTGAAATCGTTTTACAAACTGCAAAGGAGGCTGTAGCTGGTCTAGCACCTATAACCTTATCAAGAGGGATCTGAAGAGGAGAGTACCAAAGGAAGAACAAATTGCTCTGCTGAACCTGTGCCTTGCAGGCTGTTCTAATTGAATTGGAAAAGCTGAAAGTGTGTTTTGCTGCTGCCAGTTGATGTGGTTTGTCTTCCTTGCTGGCTGGTTGGATAATATTAGGTTTTATTGTGCTTTGGCTGCTCAGTTTCTCTCAGTGATCTAGATTCTTTTATCTCATATAGTGAGACGTGGTGGGACAAAGGAGGAATGCTCTACTAAACGAGTGGCTTGCAGGTATACCATGATTAATTTCTTCTTATGCGTTGAGTTTCACTATTCGTTTTTAGTTTATACACTTTGGTGTGTAATGTTTCTCATGGTTGTGTCTTCTTGTCACGAAAGAATCAAAGGTTTCAGCTGCCCACTTCCTAGGACACAAAGCTTTTTATAATTTTTAAAGATAAATACTTTCACGTATCATGCCTCCTAGAGTAAAATGCTTAATTGTATACACGTTATTTTTTCTCTTTCAACAATCCTTTTGCTGTTTTTTAAATGTACCTCTTACATTCTCTTCCAATAATACTCGACCTGAAATTAATGGATATCACTGCTAAACTGGAAATTAGCTCTATAATTACTATGTCTCATTTTAGATATGAGATATGCATAAATACTCATTATACCTGCTATGCATACAACGTGGATCAGCTGGTTGTAGACTGGGACTATATGTCATGGTTCTTTGTTATTGTCTACTCGATAATAAATTGTACCAGATCTTGATTATTTTTAGCTTTACAAAAGGCCAATGGAAGCTATATAAATGTACCAAATCTTGAGATTATTTTTGGGGTACCATTTCAGCCTTCATTTAGCTAAAAGATAATACAATGAGCAATATTTTACCTTATGATTGTGCTTTTTCGAATCAATGAGGTGACTGAGCCAAATTAATAATATGGTATCAGTTGATTTGAGCTTTTCTATGTTCTATCTTCTCACAGTGCTTTGACCTAAATATACAGAGGAGGCATCAAGGAGGCGTGTGGAGGCCACAAGGACGAGGGGAGTGGCGCAGCAGCAATGCGAAGGTCGTCGCCGAGCAGCCTGCAGCAGGTAAGAGCTCGTGTTGTCGTGGACTGTCAACGACTTCCGAATTAGAGCGGGGCAGCAGATTTGTAGCCTATGGCTTTGGTCAGGAAAGATACCTGGTCCAAAATCTATCCCAACTAGGATCTACCTCCTCTCCTTCTCTTTTTTCGAGCAGAGATGGGAATCGCTTGGTGATTGGCGGCGGATTGGGCGAGGCTGCGAGCATCGGCGACAAAGGCGATCACCGGACGCTGCCGAAGCTGACCTGACCGTTCTACAATTTCTCCTCTCGAGGTATGGCTAGCCTCCATTCCTTCCATCCATGTTCAGACTGGCTGCTGCAAGTATGCTCATCCTCCCACAGTCCCACTTCACTTTTCCCCTTTCTTCTCTTATGCACCATATTGAGTTCGTACTGACCACTGGGTCATCTACAAGTAATCTTTTATTTTCTCAAATCTATATATCCTCTCATCAAGCAGCAGCAACCAGGGATGCTGGAGAGAGGTGGGTGCATGACCTACCGCCCCGTGTTGGAATAATGCAGCGGATGAGAATATGAATATTGGTTCAGAAATTAAGAACACCAAAGAAGTGGTACTGGTAAGTGAACTTCTGCTTTATGAATTTGACCGAATGATCCAATTGCTGTACCTGCTGGTTGTCTCCATATTTCCAAAGAAAATGTTTATTTGGAAATGTAAAAAACAGAGCGACAATCAGTGTTTTGCTTAGAGAAAACGTTACAAACTAAAAGGAGTGAAATAACAACAGGAACGCTCCTTCGAGAAACAGTTTAACCCGCTGGTTAATTTTTGTCTTAATACCTGGTGGTAGATGATTTTGCTCTTCACAACACTTCTGTAACTTCTTTTTAGTCAAGATATCTTTATTCTGTTCATTGTTGTGAGGCGAAGGACTATCAGAAATTTGTCGTGGTAATATAGAAAAATGCAGGAAAAAAATATTTGCCCTGTAGGAGACTAGGAGTTGAATTTTTGAATATTTTGCTGAATGCGCAACAATTTATTTAAACTTGGAACTTCAAATGCATGTTCAACATTTCTTTAGAATAGAGGTGTAAGGCTTTTGCTTATCCAGGTTCAGTTTTACTCCAGAAATCAACAAGTTTGCTTGGAAAATTAAGAGTATAGAGAAGCATCATTTAGTTCCTATTTCCATTTGAGATTGTTCACGTAAATTAGATGAGTTTTCTACGGCACGTTCATTTGCCAAATTCAGAGCACAATTCCTGCATGTTCACTTGCAAAATTCAAGTTGAGTGTTGACCTTCTTTAAATGGATTGTTTTCTAATGCTTCAGGTTGATTATTGCACTCTTGTTCTTCAGGTTCAGTGTTGCACAAGTGCTCCAAATCATGAAGTGCTGATGAGCTGGATACTAGCGATCTGCTAGGGGATGAGGCCATGGACGACTGCCACAATAGGTGCTGTATTCTTTCTCTTCCTGAATACATGCTTGGCTTTGTTGTGATTGGGAGCCTAGGACTACTTGATTGTTTCCTTCAAATCTGTAGAAGTAGATCTGCGTGTGAGTTCTATGGTTATTGTCATACATGAATACATGTTGTGGCTACCTCATGTTGAGATAAAGTGAGCTACAGAATTGTTTTATGAGATCCTCTACAGATATGTTTGCAGTGATATTTCCCTAAAAAATGTAACAAAGAGTTACCTGCGCATTTATCTTTACTTAATCTATTACTTGCAGCTTTGAAATACCACCAGTAGTTAATATTTGCGATTTTGTTTGCAATCTGCAGTTGGTCCTATTGAGGAAGCGCACCTGATCTGCAGTTCTCCTATCCTGGGCTCATTTCATCATTAAATACGGTTTCGTTTCAGTTTCTCATGGTCCCAATGGAAGCTTGAACAACCAGTCGATTGGTTTATCAAATAGTTCCAGAGGGGAAAAAAAGACAAGTGTTGTTTCAGTTGCATAGATGGCTAGAGAAATGTCTGTGAAATGCTTTATCAACTGCTGATCTTGCACAGATGACTAGAGAAATGTCTGTGAAAACTGCACTGTTGATCCCAAGTTTTGTCATTTTTATGCAAAATTACCTTAAACACATTACAATCTGATGGCAGAGATATTTACTATGACATAGAAAATGTCCTTTGGTGACCTCTTGTCAATGCCTGATAGGATAGTGTCGTGGTGGGATCACGGCAGATGCCATGGGTATGGCTTAGTTGGGGCCGAATGGTCGTTGGGGGAATCCGGGGAGGGTTTATGCACTCAAGATGTGCACAAGCAAGAACATGCAAGAAACCACAAGAACATGAACAAGAAACCAAGAAATCCAAGAACACAAAAGACACCACGATGTACCCAGGTTCGGGGCCTTCGTGAGGAAGTAAAACCCCTACTCCTGCCTTTCCTCTCTCAATATATCAGTGTCGTTCTCAGGTACAAGGTGCTCCTCGAGCTGTATGATGCTGCTCAAGTGAGAGCTCTAGATAGAAGATGAAACTATGAAGGGGGAAATGAGCTAGGGTTTTTGCCGTCCTCCTCCCTAGAGGTAGAGATGCCGCATATATACATGGGCCGAAGTACAGTTTTACCCCTGCCTACAACTAACAATGGCATGGCCAAAAGGTAGAAGACAAGCCTCTGCCTCCTGCCAGCTCAACGGCCGGACTGTCAGGCCAGACAGGCCTAGCTTTCCTCTTCCGGTCATACTTCAGTAGCCTGCCGAGGTCTAGCCTGTAGACCTTTCCCGAAATAGCCAAGTCAGCTCCTAGGCCCCCGAGCTTCCGGGAAACCCGTGGACGGACCTCGCCGTCCTCTGAAGCTTCGGGCCACGAGCTCTGCGGCGCCCGTGACCTCTCTGACATGCCTCGATCCTTGCTGCCAACCTCGAATAACACTCCTGATCCTATACCTCGGTAGAGAATACCTTATTCCTGTGGTAGCTAGCTGACTACCCCGAGGTTGATATCTCGGAGGATATACCTCGGAGAATATACCTCAGACGTACGCCTTACGTCGGTTGACGCCTCCTGCGTCCTTGCTCAATCGTTACCTCGGACAGCTTACTGCCTTAACCTTACATGTCTTTACCTCATCTTTACCCTACCCGGGGGAAGACGGCAAGGCCAGAGACGGCCATGTCGATGGCGGCCGGACGCGGCCGAGGTGGGGATGCGGGCGAGGCTGCCGATCCGGGCGCGGGACGCGGCCAGGATCCAGCATGGCAAGGCTGCCGATCCGGTCTTGATCTCCAGGCGAGGACGGCGGCGTTGATGCGAGGAGGAGGTCGAGGGTGCGATGAACGATGGGAGATGAGGCTTCGGCCCTGCCCGAGTATGCTGTGAGACTCGGCCCAGCCGGGTAAGGACGATGTCGGCCCAATCTGAGGTAAAGGAGAGCTCGGCCCACCGAGGTGGGGATGTGGCCCGCTTCGAGTTAAAATATCCTCGGCCCATTCTTGTACACGCTGGTTTGGGCAATATCAATGTCGGCCCAGGATGTTTTTTCCTGTCTCCTCCTTTAGCACATTTAATCTATTTGCTGCCACCTTTATAAACTCAACCGAGCCAACAACTTTGGGTACCCGGGGTCACATCCCTGACAGTAGTCCCCGAGGCTGTGGGGGACTCGCAGAGTCGCGCACAGACTTACAAAAATAAATAAGCATACCAAAACATCTCCATATGCATAGCCTCATGCCTGCACGGGCGCCTTTGTAATTTGGTCGTCTTCGCCATGCCCTCCAGGCCAAATGCGACATCCGGTTGATCGAGCTCACCCGAATCAACAACGAGATGGACAATTTGCACCGGAAATATGTTGCCTGCATGGGCACCATTTTATGTCGGTTCTCAGCCCTCCTGGCCTTTACCAGACTCGGATGTCGCCAGCATCAGTTAGCCCTCCTGACTTTTAGCGAACTCGGATGCCACCAGCGTCGGTTAGCCCTCCTGGCTTTTACCGAACTCGGATGCCGCCAGCGTCGGTTAGCCCTCCTGGCTTTTACCGAACTCGGATGCCGCCAGCGTCGGTTAGCCCTCCAGGCTTTTACCGAACTCGGATGCCGCCAGCGTCGGTTAGCCCTCCTGGCTTTTACCGAACTCGGATGCCGCCAACGTCGGTTAGCCCTCCTGGCTTTTACCGAACTCGGATGCCGCCAGCGTCGGTTAGCCCTCCTGGCTTTTAGCGAACTCGGATGCCACCAGCGTCGGTTAGCCCTCCTGGCTTTTACCGAACTCGGATGCCGCCAGCGTCGGTTAGCCCTCCTGGCTTTTACCGAACTCGGATGCCGCCAGCGTCGGTTAGCTCTCCTGGCCGCCAGCGTCGGTTAGCCCTCCTGGCTTTTACCGAACTCGGATGCCGCCAGCGTCGGTTAGCCCTCCTGGCTTTTACCGAACTCAGATGTCGCCAGCGTCGGTTAGCCCTCCTGGCTTTTACCGAACTCGGATGCCGCCAGCGTCGGTTAGCCCTCCTGGCTTTTACCGAACTCGGATGCCGCCAGCGTCGGTTAGCCCTCCTGGCTTTTACCGAACTCGGATGCCGCCAGCGTCGGTTAGCCCTCCTGGCTTTTACCGAACTCGGATGCCGCCAGCGTTGGTTAGCCCTCCTGGCTTTTACCGAACTCGGATGCCGCCAGCGTCGGTTAGCCCTCCTGGCTTTTACCAAACTCGGATGCCGCCAGCATAAGCTGGACCGACATAAACCTGCAAGTATGTATCTGAAAAGTCTCGGTACCTCGGCCACTCTGGGCATATCACACATGTCTCGATACCTCGGCCTCTTTGGGCATATCACACATGTCTCAATACCTCGGCCTCTTTGGGCATAACACACATATCTCGGTATTTCGGCCTCTTTGGGCATAACTCATATGTCTCGGTATTTCGGCCTCTTTGGGCATATCTCATATGTTGGTTCTTAGCCACTCCGGGCGTATACCGACATAGATGTCTCCAGCCACTGCCAGACTCACCTAAGCATATCTCGAATGCCTGTTTTAGCCACTTCGGGCGTATACCGACATAGATGTCTCCAGCCACTGCTGGGCTGACATATAACTTGCATAAACATATCTCAAAGGTTGCCTCTGACTAACCAACATAGACACTGATCTGGTATACAGGTAATGCCATGATACATTGGCAAACAGAATAAACAATGATTTGGGACAAGGAATGATGTCAGGATATTGTGACAAACCGAAGTAAACGGCGATATGTGATGCAGAAAGATGCCGTGATACTATGGCAAACCAAAATAAACGGCGATCCCGGAGGTGGAGTGATGCCGTGATATTGTGGCAAACCGAAATAATCGGCGATCTAGAGAATACTGATAATGCCATGATACCTTGGGTAACTTGAGATAACTAACATAACCATGATACGTCGGATTTCCATTATACCTCGGATTACCAAAATGACCCGGATTACCAATATGACCCGGATTACCAATATGACCCGGATTTCCAATATGATCCGGATCTCCAATATGACCCGGATTTCTTGAATACCTCGTATTTTTATTATACCTCGGTAGCAAACATTTTCAGCAAAACCGAATTCCCCTTTCAACGTTAGTCCAGCATATAAATCATGAAGAATATTTGACGGGAACAACAATTATACTAACCGAGGCAAACTAGCTATAGCACTTGATAGAAAACGAATCTAACAGCAGTTACCAAACTCGGTTTCGACCGAGTCCCCGAGTTACTTTTCTTATCTAGGAGAAGGTGTAAAACAAACTGGCTACCCAGTCCCCGGGTTAAGACATCTTGTCCCGGGGAGAACACTTAGACCAAAAAGCGAGGGGGGAGTCCCCGAGTAACTTTTGGGACAAAACAAACTGGACTGGCGATCCAGTCCCCGGGTCAAAACACTCTACCCCGGGGAAA
The DNA here is from genome assembly GCA_947311845.1 of Poa pratensis. NCBI lineage: Eukaryota > Viridiplantae > Streptophyta > Magnoliopsida > Poales > Poaceae > Poa > Poa pratensis. Next base: position 81,279,241 of record CAMZMU010000052.1, on the reverse strand, counting down.
ACAACTAATCATAGCAAGGTAGGAACGAGGGGGCAGTCCCCGAGTACTATTTGAGACTATCTAGAAGCATGTGAAGACACATAAATGATACTTACAAGGCCAGGTTGTTGGAGAAGTCTTAATTCGGATTTCCAAGTCTTAACTCGGATTCTCCCAGGATACCTCGGACTTCAGAACACCTCAGACTTCAGAACACCTCGGATTCCAAAACACTTCGGATTCCAGAACACCCCAGATTCCAGAACAGCTCGGACAGAACACCTCGGACAGAACGCCTCGGATTACAGAACAGCCCGGACAAAACACCTCGGACAGAACACCTCGGATCACAGAACAGCTCAGATTCCAGAACAGCTCGGATTCCAGAACAGCTCAGATTCGAGAACAGCTCGGATTCGCACCGCAGCCAACTCGAAAATGAGTCAACTAACGGGACGAGGCCGAAGTCGAGTCCCCGCGTTGATGACGAAGGTCCCATCCGAATTGATCCAGCAAACGCCACTATCAGCGCCACGGTGGGCGCCAACTGTCGTGGTGGGATCACGGCAGATGCCATGGGTATGGCTTAGTTGGGGCCGAATGGTCGTTGGGGGAATCCGGGAGGGTTTATGCACTCAAGATGTGCACAAGCAAGAACATGCAAGAAACCACAAGAACATGAACAAGAAACCAAGAAATCCAAGAACACAAAAGACACCACGATGTACCCAGGTTCGGGGCCTTCGTGAGGAAGTAAAACCCCTACTCCTGCCTTTCCTCTCTCAATATATCAGTGTCGTTCTCAGGTACAAGGTGATCCTCGAGCTGTATGATGCTGCTCAAGTGAGAGCTCTAGATAGAAGATGAAACTATGAAGGGGAAAATGAGCTAGGGTTTTTGCCGTCCTCCTCCCTGGAGGTAGAGATGCCGCATATACATGGGCCGAAGTACAGTTTTACCCCTGCCTATAACTAACAATGGCATGGCCAAAAGGTAGAAGACAAGCCTCTGCCTCCTGCCAGCTCAACGGCCGGACTGTCAGGCCAGACAGGCCTAGCTTTCCTCTTCCAGTCATACTTCAGTAGCCTGCCGAGGTCTAGCCTGTAGACCTTTCCCGAAATAGCCAAGTCAGCTCCTAGGCCCCCGAGCTTCCAGGAAACCCGTGGACGGACCTCGCCGTCCTCTGAAGCTTCGGGCCACGAGCTCTGCGGCGCCCGTGACCTCTCTGACATGCCTCGATCCTTGCTGCCAACCTCGGATAACATTCCTGATCCTATACCTCGGTAGAGAATACCTTATTCCTGTGGTAGCTAGCTGACTACCCCGAGGTTGATATCTCGGAGGATATACCTCGGAGAATATACCTCAGACGTACGCCTTACGTCGGTTGACGCCTCCTGCGTCCTTGCTCAATCGTTACCTCGGACAGCTTACTGCCTTAACCTTACATGTCTTTACCTCATCTTTACCCTACCCGGGGGAAGACGGCGAGGCCGGAGACGGCCATGTCGATGGCGGCCGGACGCGGCCGAGGTGGGGATGCAGGCGAGGCTGCCGATCCGGGCGCGGGACGCGGCCGGGATCCAGCACGGCAAGGCTGCCGATCCGGTCTTGATCTCCAGGGCGAGGACGGCGGCGTTGACGCGAGGAGGAGGTCGAGGGTGCGATGAACGATGGGGAGATGAGGCTTCGGCCCCGCCCGAGTATGCTGTGAGACTCGGCCCAGCCGGGTAAGGACGATGTCGGCCCAATCCGAGGTAAAGGAGAGCTCGGCCCACCGAGGTGGGGATGTGACCCGCTTCGAGTTAAAATATCCTCGGCCCATTCTTGTACACGCCGGTTTGGGCAATATCAATGTCGGCCCAGGATGTTTTTTCCTGTCTCCTCCTTTAGCACATTTAATCTATTTGCTGCCACCTTTATAAACTCAACCGAGCCAACAACTTTGGGGTACCCGGGGTCACATCCCCGACAGATAGCGTGTCCTAAATGGAGTCCTCTCGATGTTGGTGTGATGTTGAAGAATATATTGGACAGGCTTCACTAGGGTTATTTCCAGAGACCATATTTGCAAGGCTATCCTTGCTGCCACCATAGCCATTCCAAGATGCAATGGACCTAAAGAAGCTGAAGCTACAACCGTCCTCCCTCCCAACTAAACACGCGTTGACATTGTCAATGTCAGCCATGTAATTTCTGATACCATGTAATTTAGTACAACTTTTACCATGTAATTTCTGCTACCATGTAACTTAGTACAACTTTTACAGAAAATAAAAAATTTCCTTCTAAGGTGTGAGCTATATTTACTTCACCAAATGTTCATGAATTTTATCACGCCATTGTTGTTAAAATGTCCTTATGGATGAGGACATTATGCAATCATATAATTATAAAATATATGTGAGTTCTTTGCTCTCCAAGTTTGTGGCTTACTATGAAATCCGATGAGACATGTCTGAGACTGATTTGTTGTAAATATTATGGTCAGTACCTTTTGCATTCCACTCTGGATTATTAAATTCTTTATTGGTAATGTTAGGAGATGGCTTTCCTTATAGTTCTGTCGGCGACTATATTCATACTTCAATAAATTCAAGGCATATATAGAAACAAATTCAAGCCCGATACAGGTAGATTAGGTTGGATCAGATCGGCGACATGGACAGATGGATCAAGCCAACGGAGAGGACATAACATGTTAGCCACTGACACCAGACAAGAAGGCAAATAATAATGTGACTCATAAAAAGTGTCGACGGTGAAAAAAATCCTCACAACAGGCACAACGAGAGTAGTTGGTCAAACCCTAACGGGCATTCTCCTTAGACTTGAGGGGTATCCATGGCAGTGGCATGAGATTCGCAGAAATCAAACCCTAACATGCAATCTCGGTAGACCTGAGGGGTATCAATTGCAGTGGCATGAGAGGCGCGCAAATCTCAAACGCAGAAAACAACATTTGTACAAAACACATAAATTTTATGGCTAAAATACGGTCTCGCTTCCGGCATCTATCCATGTCGTCGATTTGATCCAACCTAAATTGAGACTCCACAAAATATTTGTTGTCAAGCTTAAATCCACTATTGGTTCACAGATTATCAATGATATTTGCATGATAGCCGTGACAACAATATACATAAAATATATAAAACTTAAGGATATATTACAATCTTGATTTCGTCACCTACGCCAGTGACGCAACCGGTCATCTAGTGTCTAGTAATACCAAGACAAGGAGAAAAGAGCAAACTAGTGCATGCAGTTTTCCTTTTTGTGGAGGAAAATCAAAAACTAATGTAGCCATTGTTGAGGAAAAGTGCAACGCAGCAGAAGATGGGTCGCATGCACTTTGGTTCGAAGGATCTCTACCTAATCCACGAAGCCTTCTCAGAGAATGACGTGGCGAAGGTCCACAGCACCAACCCGACCGGAATTCCCAAGCAAACAAAACATTTGCGCCGCTCACATAAGACACCTCGTGTTTCCTACAAATCACATACGTGCTCATGGTATATATGTTTTCTTGTGTTTCGTGTGTCATCTTATTCGTGTTTATATGCTTAAGTTATAATAAGGGCCATATTATGGTTTGGCATCCAAATTAATGTACGAGCCAATTGTGATGGTCATTTCATGTCAGATTTTGATACGTATGACTTACTAATTGCACTTCCATAACTTGGACGATGACTTCTAATTTTCTAGGCCCTATGATGGAGAGAGTGGAACCCGAGCTATATGGAGCCTGTTATTTTAAAAATTCAACATCGATATTTTTAAACTTCCAAAAATCAAGAAAACATTACCGGAGGTAGATATTTTCGAGATCTAGAATTGTGCAAAAATTAAACTCCAAAAGTTTTTTTGTCTGTACAAAAAAGATAAATTGTGGGAAATTGCACTTTTTAAATTACGTATTCTTCACCCCATATCCGCTCATTTGTCTTTTTGTACAGCCCAAAATATAACAATTTTTTAGTTGAAGTTTTAAAAGGACTGTAGATCTTGACATTGCTACATCCGGAATATTTTCGTGATTTTTGAAAACTTAAAATGTTTATTTCAAATTTTCAAAAAAAAACGGACTCCATGTAGCCTGAGCTCCATTAAAGGTTTTCGCTATTATGCACTTCACCCCTAGAGTATCTTATTATGTGAAAGGAGGAGCTCTTCTAAAAGTACCCGCTAGTGAGATAAAGTTTGTCTCAACCCACCCGGTTCAAACTCCTCGCCCTCGAAGAACAGAGCTAAGGGGTTTCTTCTCTATTAAAAGCTGCTTTTTATTACGCCAAAATATATTAAACTATAATGGAGGTGAAGATCTGGGTTGAATGGATGAAACATGCCTATAATTCTTCTTGTTTTTAGTGCAATGGCAACTACGATTTTCATACTTGGGCAAAGTTTGCATGTGAACAAGACAAATAAACGTAGACGTGAATTTTGGGCAAATAATATTGATCAACAAATGTAAGATGAACCTTGAAAATTTTCTGTTAGCTTCATGATAGTTATGATTTCACATGTTCCATGTATGGGCCATAACGGGTATTTATCATACGCAGGCATGAGAAATAATTTCAAACCATTTAAAAAATATTTATTATAAAGAAGATAATAAACTTAGAAACATATCTTATATGATGAACTAAAAAAATTGAACAATGGTGTCAAAACACGAACTTGTTGGTCTCACCATTTATTAAAATCCAACTAGATTGTGACATTTATTGAAACCACAAGATACAAAGAGTTGATCATAACAAATGTTTGCATAAGTACAAACATTCTTAGAAACACATTACATTCATATGTTCTGTTACATCGTATATCTAATTTACAAAACATGTGGAAGACAATACAAGGAATATAATATCAAATGCCTAGTTATCAAATGTGTGTGTTTTTCATGTTGAAATGAATTATTCTAGGCCGTAGGCTTTGAAGTAATCTCCTTTCTTGCAATTTGTTTTATTTCCGATGTTCTTCCCCTTCTGTATCCTCTATAACCAGGTAGTTCCCTTATTTGTACGGTCGAGAGCTAGTTGGGCAAGCCAAAAATTAAGCTTGCGTGACCTAGCTATTTACTTCAAAACAAGGTCCCGTCATTAGTAAAAATCTCGAGCTGTTTTAGAAATAAAGGATGACGACACTACCGGGTTATCCCACATGGAATTATAAAAATCTACTAAAATCTGATTGTTCATCCTCATCCTTTTTGAGCTGCTATTTTTTAGTTTTTCTTTTTTGAAAAGATAAACAACTCGGACGGTCCATCAATCGATGCACATAACAATTGTATTGCATTATTTTAGTTTAGTCCACACAAGGGTACATATCATGACCCCATAAGCTCTTTTGTAGATAATAATAAGTGTCATGTCATTGCTCTAAGATGCTTCTATTGACATCTATTAATTGTTGGATCCATTGATGACTTGTATCGCTCGTATATGTCAATCAAACAACTACGACTGCAACAATCCCATGACAAAGGTTATTTCATCTCACACATAGATAGATCATCTAGTTTGTTTTTGAAAGGAAAGCATGAGCTTTATACTTAGGCAACAACGTTATTACAATCGTTGGAGATCGTCGCCAACATGTCGGAGCCGATCCAATGAGACTACCACTAGAGGCATTCTTGCCTAGTTGCGCTAGATTGTGCGCCGTACTATTACTCACGTGATCCACCTTAACCATCCTAATATGACGGTAAGCATTGAGCAAATCTGATCCCTCCTTGAGCATACTCCCAGGAAAAAGATATGTAACTGATATTTCATGTCATGTCGCAATTAAAAAGATACGTAACTGGTGTTGTGCTCGATGTTTCATAGATAAGATGTTTTTTAGCAAAGTCATTTGTTTTGCATTGCACATAACCATCGTCTCACGTCTAAAAAAGCGGAAGAAAAGGAGGAAAACGTCACATTTCAGGAACATAATATTCCCGGGTGAAGAAGATGCAATACATCAAAAACAGGAGGACCGAGGTGAGAAACCTCGCCCTCGTCCTCCACGCCTCCGCGGCTCCCTCCCCCTGAAAAAAAGTAAAGAACGCAACACCCACCCCACCACCACCACCACCGTCGCCTCGATCGCCTCCTTTCCCTCCGCGATTCCCAACCCAACCAAAGAGGAAACCAAACCACCCCGACCAATCAACCAACCTGCCAGCGAACGCGCGACCGACCACCGACGGCTCCCCGTCGCCGCCGCCGCCGGTGATCGACGTGGGCCCCGCAGGCCGGATCTCGGGAGGAGGAACAATAGGAGTAGCAGCATGTCGCTGTCGCCGTCGTCGTCGGGGGACGAGGAGGAGGAGGACGAGGGCGTCGACGGGTACCGCAAGGGCGGGTACCACGCCGTGCTCCCCGGGGACCAGTTCGCCGCCGGACGCTACGTCGCCGAGCGCAAGCTCGGCTGGGGCAACTTCTCCACCGTCTGGCTCGCCTTCGACGTCGACTCCGAGGTCCGTCCCTCAACCTTGATTCATCCCGCCAGGATCGTGTCCGATTCTCCCTCCCTTCATCATCCCTTTCTTCCCCCGCCCCGGACCGCGCATCGCTTCCTCGCGCGCGATCAAATCCTATCCTCCGTGTAATGCATGCGCGGACCAGATCTCGTCCTTTGTCGATTAGGGGAGATTGAGGCGGAAATCGATTGGATCATCATAAGGCGGATGCTGCTGCCGCCTCACGGGTCAGCTCGTGGTTGCGGGTGCTCGCCCCTGCGCGTGGTCCCCCGGAAAGGGACTGAGGCTAGCTGTATGTATATAAGCTTTCGATTCACTAGAGTCCGGATTTAGTTTGTCCTTTTTTCTTCTTTAGGGTAACTTGCTAATCCATTTCTGCTGCTATTGGGGGAACTTATCCACTTTCTAATGACCGAGCTCTGGTTTTATATGTTCAGAAGTTAAATTGCCAATTATGGCGTAGAAAAGTACAGTTAAACTTTTGAGGAAAATAAAACATCTTGGACAGTTTTAATGCTGTCGGTAATGCTATAATGTCATCTAATCAAAGATTATGTTGGTAAACTTGAAATAAGTTCAGACTGGATTTTTCTGTGGTTAGCTGCATCTTCCAGACATGATGTTGTTGGATTATAGGTTGTAAATTTGAATTTGTTTCATTTTGTTGTGAACTTATGCATAGATGATCATGATTATGCTCTCTCTTTTTGCAGAAATTCGTGGCTCTTAAGATTCAGAAGAGTGCGCAAGAGTTTGCTCAAGCCGCTCTTCATGAAATTGAGTTCCTCTCAGAGATCACTAAGAGAGATCCGTCAAACTCTAAACACACCATCCAGTTGATAGATCACTTCAAGCATGCAGGCCCAAATGGGCAGCATATCTGCCTTGTTTTTGAATTCCTCGGGGACAGCTTACTTAAGCTAGTACAATACAACCGCTACAAAAGCATTGGGATGGGTAGGGTGAGGGAAATATGCAGGTCAATTTTGGTAGGTCTTGATTACTTGCATGGAGAGCTTGGAATCATCCATTCGGATTTGAAACTTGAGAACGTCCTACTTGTTTCAACAATTGATCCCTCCAAGGACCCCATTCGCTCTGGACTTAAACCTAATCTTGAGAGGCCTGAGGGGAATCCTAACGGAGAAGCTGTTATTAACCCGATTGAGAAGAAGCTGAAGATGAGAGCAAGGAGGGTGCTTGCAAAGCTTGCTGAGAAAAGGAAATCGGCTACAGAATTTGCACGCGCAGAAAGAAGCTTGGATGGGATTGATATGACATGCAAGATTGTGGATTTTGGAAATGCTTGTTGGGCTGACAAGCAATTTACAGATTTTATTCAGACAAGACAATACCGAGCACCAGAGGTCATTCTTGGTGCAGGATACTCATTTCCTGTTGATATGTGGTCGTTTGCGTGTATTGCTTTTGAGCTCGCAACAGGTGAAATGCTGTTTACACCCAAGGAAGGGCATGGGTACAGCGAAGATGAGGTATGTGTTATATTCCGTAGTAACCTAACCCATGATGCTTGATGTTGCCCTTCGAATTGCCTTAAATCATTTGTTGCATTTGCAAGATAGATAGAACCGGAGGATTGTGAAGTAGCTACAATGCCTTAAATCATGTGTTGCATTCCTACTAGCATTATTAAGAGCACTAGAAAAACTAGGTGTTATTTCTTTTGCTGAAACAACTGGTGAAGGATAAGAAATACTTCCCCCATGAAACATTCTCCTACGTGTCATTCTTCTTATTTTCTATTAGGTGATAATGCTGTAACATACAATTCCAGTAGCTCAGTCAAAAAAAAGTGTTATGTATCAAAATCTTAATACTCTGAACTAATCATGGGAAACTGGAAATGAATTTTCTGTCCGGATTAATATTTGTAGACTTAAAAGGCACATTTCTTAGGTCACTTCAGTTCATTATCTGGTTTATATCTCTTATGCATCTAATTAAGTATAAGGATCCGTTATTGCAGGATCACTTGGCTTTAATGATGGAGGTTCTGGGAAAGATGCCAAAAAAGGTACATGTACTTTTATTCTGACTAAACCTTTTTGTTACAATCATCAAACTCACTAGTATAATTTTTGCCACGAGTCCAGATTGCCACGATGGGAACTAAATCGAAGGAGTATTTTGACCGACATGGAGATCTGAAGCGGATAAGAAGGCTGAAAATCTCATCTATTGAACGCGTCCTAGTTGACAAATATAAAGTTCCTCAATCAGATGCCCAAGAATTTACTGAATTTTTGTGCCCTTTATTTGATTTTGCCCCAGAGAAGCGCCCAACAGCTGCACAGTGCTTACAGAATAAATGGCTTCAGTGTGATGATGGTAAGACTGTTGCAACATTACTGCTAAGAATTGATGTAACATGCAACGTTGAAAGCATGCCTGACAGTTGTGCCAAGAAACCGATGGAAATTGCAACACTGGAAGCAGTATCAACACAACACTGAGAAGAGCTGATGTAGTACGACCCACTGAAAGCATTGCTAACAGGAATGCCAAAAGCACTGATGCAAATCCCAACAGTGGAACACTCATGAGTAGGGATGGAAAAAACTCTGATGTAAAGCCCTCACTGGGAGCATCACAAACAAAAGCAAAAGCTCCAATGTAAATCCTTTCACTGGAAGCATCTCCAACAAAGATGACAAAACCGCTGATACAAAGCCCAGTCCGGGGAGCATCAGTAGCTGGGATGACAAGAGTTGTGACCCAAAGATCGGCATTGGAAGCGCTGCCAACAGAGATGCTAAGAACACTGAAGGGAAGAAAACATCCGAAGCGTTGTAAACACTTATATGAAGAACTTTGATGCAAAGCGCAACTATGGAAGCATAGCGAATAGCAAGTCAAGGAATTGGATGTGAAGTCAGCAGTGGGAACTTTGATGCAAAGCGCAACTATGGAAGCATAGCGAATAGCGAAGTCAAGGAATTGGATGTGAAGCCTAGCAGTGGGAACTTTGATGCAAAGCGCAACTATGGAAGCATAGCGAATAGCGAAGTCAAGGAATTGGATGTGAAGCCTAGCAGTGGAAGTATTACCAGCGTCGATGCCAACAGTACTAGTGTAAAACCCAGCACTGGAAGTGTTGATGACAGTGATGTCACGAGTACTAGTGTGACGGCAGACGAAGGTGTTGTTGTCAGCAGCGGGGCCAAGTTACAGACTAACGGTGGAAGTGTTGAAGAGGACGACACTGATTCAAAGCCAAATGTTGGACGTGTTGCCGCAAGGATACAGAGGTTGGAGAGCAGCATGAGTAAGGTGCAAATCGGCAGATATCGGTGAGAACCCCATGCTGGCGGTGGCCAGGTGATTATTTTCATCAAAGTTTGGATCTGTTTTTTGTGGAGAGGCATATTCTTTTTCATTAGATTTGTATCATTGATTTTTTACGGAGGTTAATTACTACTTATGTGGGGCCAACCTTCATCAAGACCGAGGACCAGCAAACACCCCAACTGGCACTTCATATATCGACATTCCTGCTAAGTGTAAAAAGTTTTTCCATTTGCCCACAGAATATACATGGAGAGGTTCATTTTCTTTATATAGATCCCTGGAAAATTGTATTAATACTCACAGATTGATTGGGCATTCGAGGTACATAACATTCTTTCGAACTTTTGGTGGGTAACATACTTAATCCCCATGAATGTAGTTAGATATGTGCTATACAGAGCAAGGATTGATGTTGGTACTTCTGTTGGATACACAGGAAGTGAGAAACATCTGTATAATCTAACCAGTCACACAACATTAGAGCGCCTCTAAAGGACCCCAAAGGCCCTTTGGGGGGCCGGACACCAAAAACACCCACCAGCGGCACCCCTAAAGCTTCGCCCCGAGCAATTTTGTGTCCGGCACCCCAATAGGAATTTGGAGGCCCTCCTGGGGTGCCGGACATCGCCTTGGGCATGACCCTAACAGCGATGGCCCGCTCGTCATACACACGACGCGCTTGTGCCCTGAATCATTCGCCCCCCACAGCCTCTTCTTTTTCTCTCTCGCCGGCGATTCGCACCATCGCCGCCACTCTCATCGCCGCCTGCTTGATTCGCACCTAGGGGATCTTGGCGCAGCGCTAGGGACCGTCTCGCGCCGCTGGTCTCCGACCTCGTCTAGCGCCGGCGCATCTAGTCCGAGCCCGGGTATGCCTCCTCTTCCCTCCCGCCCCGCACGCAAGCGGTTCGACGATTGGTTGATAGGCTGAATTCGTTGATTCTTCAAACAGGCAATGGACAGCGACGACGAGGTCATGTTTTTTGAAATGATGGCGGAGGATGCCGCTCTTGCGGCCGACGCATAGGAGAATGAGATGATGATGGCCGCACTTCTAGATGCCGCAGTCGAGGAAGACGCGGCGCCGAAATTTGGAGGATCATCGAAGGGGCGGCGGCCCAACAGAACCGCAACAGAGTAACTAGGCACGTCTGTTGTTCCATGGACTACTTTGCGAGAAACCGACGAACTTGCCTCATGAATTTCGCCGGCGCTATAGGATGAGCAGGAAGTTGTTTTGGAAGATCTTGCGGCATTGGGACTACGACGACTACTTTGAGCTGAAGAGAGACTGCATCGGCTTGATTGGATTCTCGTCTATTCAGAAATGCACGGGGCCATACGGTGCCTTGCTTACAGGCTAGCGGATGCTCTGAATGACTACCTCCGTATGTCGGAGTCCACAGCCGTCGAAGCACCTACAGATTCTGTAGGGCAGTTGTGAAGGTGTTCGGCGAGCACTATCTGAGAACACCAAATGAGGAAGACACGGCGCGTATTTTGGCACAAGGCGCAGCAAGAGGATTTCCAGAGATGCTTGGAAGCATAGATTGCATGCACTGGAACAGGAAGAACTGCCCCTATCAGTGGCAAGGGATGTACAAGTCAGGGCATCACGGGAAGTGCAGTGTTATACTTGAAGCCGTGGCAGATCATGAACTTTGGATATGGCATGCCTACTCCGGCACCGCCGGTGCCGCCATGACATCAACGTGCGCTACAATTCCACTGTGTTCAAGAAAGTTGTGGATGGCCTAGCTCCACCATGCAACTATGTGATCGGCGGCCATGCGTACAACAAGGGGTACTATTTGCTGACGGTATCTACCCCAGTTGGGCTACATTTGTGAAGACAATCCGCAACCCTGTCGGCGAGGCAGATTGCCATTTTGCAAAGAGACAAGAGGCTGTTCGCAAAGATGTGGAGCTGGTTTTGGTGTGCTGCAGGCCAGGTGGGCTGTTGTCCGCTACCTTGTCTCTCATGGTCGCCAGACGAAATGGATGCTATCATGAATGCTTGTATCATCATGCACAACATGATCATTGA